>CM076266.1:27974144-29174144 GCA_038380795.1 Pyrocephalus nanus | reverse complement strand
ACCTGTGCTGCAGCAGATCGAGCTGGGGTGGCTGACACAACTACCAACCTTGCCCGATCATGCTGCCCTTATCTTGGAGGTTGGCATCCTTGCCTGGAGCTGACAGAAAGATGCAGACAGCTTGACGTGTTCAAGTAAAGCAAAAAATATGTCAGTCAGGAACAGTGGCAGTTCAGAAGCAGCTGTGTGACCCTTCAACACCCTCCCCTGTGAGGCTAGAAGAGGTGGAAGAGCCCTGCTTTTTTCCATTGCCACATCCAAGTTAATACCCTGATACTTCAAAATTTGGCTATGAACAGCTTCTAATTCAAGCTGGCTGTCCTCAGCAACAAAGAAAAATGTAAATGCACGCTGATGGTTATGCAGTGCGCTGTTTCAGACAATGATGGTGGAGGCAAAGAATGCTTTAGAAAATTCACAAATACATAATAATAAAAGCTCTTGAACTGAACAAGCTGACGAGCCCTTTTTTATCTTTTTTAAACTCCCTCACTGTATTTTGAATAATTCTTGCCTTTATCTGAAAATGGTTCTTTCCAGAATCCTTTCAGATTTCAGACTTCATATGAAATCACATTTGATGATCTGATGGTTTGCTCTGTCTGACAATATTACAGTGCAGTTTTCATCAGCTGCAACCCACCTAGTCTAATGTGCCTCAACTAATAGTGCTCAGTCCAGGCCTTTGATTCAGGTCCCTATTTGCAGTGTAGACTGAAGGAGAAATTTTAATCCAGTTCCATTTTTATGAAGGGCATTTTGCAAAGAGAAGAGAAAAAGCCAAGCTGAATATGGATGCTAAAAATTATTAAAAACTTGTTGTTAAATAAAAAATTATTTATATGAAGAATATCTTTGCAGTGGAAAAACTGGAAAGAGGGTGTATTTTCCCAGGGGAAGAAACAGGAAAGAGGGTGCAATGCTTGGAGAGCAGCAGCATAGGTCAGAAGAAAGCTCGTCCTTGATTTTCATCTGTCTGGCTTGATTATTTGGACAACTTATAAGTCACTTTGACTCCTGTTCATTCAGTTCCTCCCTTTCTACTCCCTGCCTCTTTATCATTTTGTCAGGATAAAACACATTAGAAATTGCAAGAAGCTCACACAGTAAGTAAAAGGATGTTAATAAGCACAGAAGGTGAATACATTTTGTACTAGATCTCTATGATAAGAAGTGCTTTGGAAATATAGGACTTTCAGAAAAGCCATGGTATTCAAGTTATGGAAATGCCAGTCACAAAAAAAAATTGCCACTAATGCTTGCCTGCTAAGCAGAGCCATGAAGCACAAAACATACTATAAATATTTCTGAAAAAATACCTTTTAAGTTCACATATGGCAGGATATATCTGAAATAATGAGTCATAGAAATACATCATCATGTAGAGATTGTAGTGGCCTGAGAAGCCACTTCTGAGTTCACCTGGCAATTTTTAGATATGACCTATACTGTGAGAAAATAAATAAATATTTTTTCCAATCAGCAGCTGACATAAACCAAACATAATTACTGTCAATGCTGCTGTCACAATTAATCACGAAAGCCCAGAAATCAGACTGTGCAGAACCTAATATTTTTCATTAATATCACTGTGTGGTACGTATTAGGGCTTTCTCAGATAGGAAATTAATTCTTATTAAAATTTCTTGTGGGCGTTAAAACTGAAGTAATGAGACAAGAATGAGATGGGAGTCCAGAGGCAAATGGGGTGGAGAGGTTTATATAAAACAGCTCCTTAATAAACAGCAGAAGAAAGCTCATGAGAAAGGAGCAATATGCCAGATGGAAGCAGCTTTGCCCGTTGCCTGAATAGAGTCTTTCACCCCATTTTAGAGAGGTGGGGTGAAACATTGTCAAAGCTGATCAGACCCACAGGCAGGCAGTAAAGAATTTGGTCTGTCTCCTCTATTACTGTTTGCTAACTGAGCTGACTGCCAACTCAGACCACTGGTAGAAGTTTAATTATCATCTCTGTTGTTTTCATTATAAACTGCTGTTCCTCAGGGGTTTATCACTTCAGCTTTTTGTGAGTGGTTTGGTCACAGAGGTAACAGAACTAGATTGATTTAGAAACAGATTTAGCCAGACTGGTGCTGAAATTGTGGTTTAACTAGCCTGACATACCTCTTCACCTCTTTCTGTAACACACATGCTAAAAATCCTGCCCTTATATTTACCAGAGTCAAACATAACTGGAACCGTGTAAATAGTCTTTGCAGAAAAATCTCTCTAAGATGCCTTTTTGAGAGGCATATGATTTATATGGAATCTCTTAATGAGGCTGCAGCCTGGCACATGGCCAATGTGTGGGTCAATTTGTCAATATTTGCCAGAAATCCTGAATTATTTTCAACATTTTGGTTCTCACGGAGCTCAGAAGATCTTTTCCCTGTCCTCTTCTTCCAGATCTGGAATGTGCCAGTCTCCCAGTTCTACTGGCTAATAAAGATCTGAAAGCATAGTTGTTACTGAGAGGCTTACATGTCTTTCACATACCAGCAAATGCATATGCCTGAAAAGTGAGAACCTAGAAGGACATAAAGCAGGTTTCTATAGACAAGTATTGCCTTATGCTGGTTTTAAAAAAACATGGTGTTTTTTAAAAGTTGTTTTTTTTTTTCCTCCCCAAAAATCAAAGAGGTACTAGAAAGGGTCATTAGGTCCTCTTCTTCTTCACAGCAGACTGTGCTTTTGAAGTCCTTCCAGAGTACTTGTCATCGAAGTGTTTGTTACCTAACTGTTCAGGTCTTTAGAGGGCTACAGTATATAATTCTGGAAAGTGTAATTACATGGTTACAAATCCAGCATGTTGTGTGGCTATTTCTGTAGGTAAATTTTATGTAATGCTTCCCAGAAAATGTTTCGATAGCGGGAAGAAAGAATTTGGAATTGACAAACCAGGTTTTCCTAGGCCAAATTGTTCAGGTTTATCCCCTCAGGATCCATCTCCACAGTAGGTTTGATGCAAGTGAGCAGCAGACCTAGCCAGAGGGTGTGCAGCCACAGCTGCATTCAAGTGCCATCACCCATCTCTATCCTAGTCCTCCTTCCTGTGCGAGAGGAGGACAGGCAAACAGAGGTGGAAGAACTGTACAAGCAATCTGATTATCATTTCTGTTCAGTGTCAGAACTGTTGTGGTTATATCCCAAAGTTCTCAGCATTATACTAACCCAAGATACTCTGTCATTTGTTTCAGATGAACCACAGGCTTTAAAGAGAAAACCCTCATTTTAAATGGTTTTCCTGCAAAATGTCCCTCCTCAGATTACCACAGTGACTGTTGACAGCAGAAAGATTTCGAGTTATAACCCAGCCTAGTGCAGTGTAAAGGAAACACTCGGATGAACTGGTCTGTATTTGTGGACACATCTGGGCATAGCACCCAGCTAGGACCTCGGGTGACTCCTCAGGGATGGCTGGACTTAGAGCCACACCTACACAGATGTTGCCATTGAACCGACATCTCCCGATATTTAGCCAAAGCCAGGACAACAGACCAATGGGGGATCATCTCCAGTAGCCTGTCCTCATCTGTCTTCTTGTCACGGCTCTCTGGCTTGCTGATACATTACCGCGCTGATATGCCCACCATGCCTTGGGCAATTCCCCTATCCCAGGAGACATCTATAAACCATTTGCGGATCCAAAGAGAATCCGTTTTAGCATATAGGGATATGCGTTATCCAGCCGACCCAGGATGAATTTTAACTGGTGCATAAGCGCTGTGCAATCGTTGTTTTGTATGCTATTTATGCATGTTTTATAAAGATACCGCCCTCCTGCATAGCTGGGGTGTCCCTCCATTTGTATGGTAATGAATCAGTATTCAGGGGGCCTTTTCTGCTCTGCTTCTTACCCAGCCCTGGTCCCTCTGATAGCTGAGCAAGACCCTCAACAGCAGATCCGCTAATGAAGGTAGGGGAGATGAAGACAAAGAGCCCGGTCATACCTATTCAGGGAGAAATCTGCATCTGAAAGTGCCTGCTGGAAATGGGCGAAATGCCAAACAGCAGGGAGAAGGGAGACGCTCTGGAATATAAAGGAGGGCATACTATTATGTTTTCCTGTCTTTAAGTCACTGATTATTAAAATAAATAAATTAAAAAAAATGAAATAAACAAGGGTAGCAGTTTGATTTGGCAGCAGCATGTTTTATATCCATATCCCAGCAAATGCAACACCCTTTCTCTCCCACAGACCTGCCTGCTGCTGTCACTCTTCTTCTAATAGTGCAAACATTCTCCTGTTCCACCTCTCCACAACCATTCTCCGGTTCCATCCCTTCGTAGCAGAGCTTCTACCAACAGCTGATGAATGTGCTGGATTTGCAGTTGCCCCAGGATGCAGTAGTCGAGGCTGTGCTATCTGAGCAGGTAGGTGACTTAAGCTCTCATTTTCAGGGATCACTGCCTTTTGGGGAGTGTGAGTTACGCAGCTGAACGCATGACGCTTACACCTCGGGTCACAGCAACCACCATTGCTCAGCAGCCGCTGCCATTTCAATTGAATGGGGTTTTGTTTTACTGTTTCTGAGCATGCTGCCATGCTGCTTTTGCAGTTCTGCTTCCACCCGTTCCTACGTGGTCCTTCCCATTATAATCTCTCTGCATGTCCTGTTGCCTCCAAAAAACCCTGGCAGCCTTTAGGTCCCAATGTTTATTAGTGTCCCCTGCTGAACACAGGTGCAAACAGGCAACCCTCCCTTCAGGGGAAAAAAAAAAAAAAAGAAAAAATTAAATATAGGCCCAGAGTGAAAGAGTTCAATTAGAAAAGACCATCTTCCCCCAGCAACCCATTATGCTTAGCTCTAAACCCGATGTTCAGCATGGTGGCAGGAAAGCAAATTTGGTAACAGCATGTAAATCATGTGCCAGTGGACCTGTGCTGGGAACCTGCTATCTAAATCTCAACTTCCTCAGTGCCAGAAGCATCCCAGCTGAAGCTCATCCAGGATTAATCTGCAAAGACTAAGAAAGAGAAGGGGCAATGATTGACGTGATGATATAGCATCTCCCATGCAAAAATGCCCTTAGCCGCCTCCAGCATTTTCATAACCAAATGCACACCTTGTTTTGCACTATAAAGAGCATGGGAATGAAATGTGATAATGAGACATAAAGAGATGCATGTATGAGACAAGCTGTGGACAGGCAGTGAACATAAAAAGAGACATGTACATGTGCACATATGGGAGAAGTGGCAGATAGGCACTTTTTTATAATCTAGCAACAATAATCATGACAATAACTAAGTTCTGTTATAATATTCCATTCTCCATGCACCTTTGTGTCTCTGGAGAAAAGAGGCATTTCTATTCAGATTCTTGTAACTAGACTCCAGTGATCCCTATCAAAAATACCCTGTCAAATAGCCACTTAAATCACCAGGCAAGTTTACATCAGGTGTCTTCCTGCTGCTTGTATTCTGTATTTTTTTCTTTATTAACAAGGAGGATATTTCATGGAAAGCCTACAAGAATGCATTTTACAGAGAATATTGGAAAATATCAGTTCAGAATTCACTTTCCACAATCCATGACACATCCAGTGCTGAAAGCTTCTTTCACTTCATCAGGAATCAGAATCAGTGCCAGACTTGCCTCAGTTTCTTACACTTGCAAAATTAATCCCAGTAAGCTTCAGCTCAGAGAGGACTTGAAGAGATGGTCTGGCAAATACTTTCAAATGATAAATAGTAAGGGAGAAATAATACTGTCTGGACAGTGAAGCAGCAGAAAAAGAGGCAACATTTGTTCACTAAAGTCTCTTCTAATTATTGACATACTGCAACTAATCAGCATTAGCGGCAAAAAGAAGCTGTAATCTATGAACATCCTCCTCTTTTTGGACTGTTCCCAGCACTAATTGCAGCAGAGGAGCATTCTGGACTGAAATCCTCTGGCTTTTCACTTAGAGGAACTCAAAGGCTGCACAAAACATTACAGGTTTTCTGACTTTCTTGCAGTAACACTTTTGCCCTGCCTTTTTGTGAGGCCACGGATCCACAGCAACAACCCTTTAGCTGAAAGCTTGTTGTAAACTGAACCAACAGTAGCAGATGCAGAAACAGATTTCCCTTGGGAAATAACATGAAGTCAGTCTGACAGCCGTAGTGGCAAATACTAGCAATGTTCATTGCCCTTGTAAATCCAGGGGATAAACACCCCTAAAATGTCAATGAATGATGGTGGAGATCGAGCAGAATGTAGGTGTTGTAATACACAGTACACATTCCTGTGCTCTCTCTGTGCCAAAATGGCAATGAATGATCATTCACACTGGGCAGGGTGTAATTGCCCATGCTGTGTCATGGAGCTCGTGGGCAGGCAGTGCTGAGGTGGGTGAAGATGCTTCTACGTGAACACGTCATGATAATCAGTGTTCATTGATTCTTTTACTCCCTTGTACTTGTTGCTGTCCAGGTCAATGCTTCCTCTTACTGAAGTAGAAATTGTTTATGCATAGTGCAGTGCCAAGATCTGTGTAAACATTAAAATGTGGATATGATTCACTCTTGCTGATGGAAGCAAACCCATGGCAGAAGAGAAGGAAATTATTTTGTCTCTCTCCACCGTGCCATGGACATCTCTATAATAGACTTGGGATATTTCTAGTCTGGCTTTGCTCCCTATTACAAAGAAACATTTACTTTGCTTCCCATGCTGCAGCCTTGCAGAAGTTGTGCTGGCTGCACACCCCCTTTGGGCTGGGACACGTGCCTGCCTTATGACACTGAAGTCACCCTCTAGGCAAATTTTTCCTCTCAATCACCCTTCCAGATACCATCTTTTTGCCCTTTTCCCCTTAAGGGGCAAGGGAATTACTGGTGGGACATCAACAAAGAGGGGAATTTCACTGGCGAAACCAGCAACCTGCTTTTCAATGTTACTTTTTACTCATGCCTGGATCATCTTGCACTGGTTTCTATGACAACAGAAAAATTATTTCTTAACATAAATCAAGTTTGTCAGACTTATACTTGTGCACGCCACTTGCTGAAGGCTAGGAAAACAATTCTGAGATCAAAAAGCAGACAAACGGACCCACTTTATGAAAATAGATCTACTGAGTATCTAAAATAGAAAAAGTTCCTTGTTTTCCTAGGTAAATTTGTTCTGAGTATTGACTTGCTGCTGTTCTTTCATATTTTGAGAAAGAAAAGCATGAGAAGAGGGAATATCATGAACTAATACACTTACATTTTAAATGCAGACACTTTGGGACAAATCAACTGTGATTCTAAGAAAAGAAGAAGGAATATTCAGCACGTAAATGACATAGGAAAAAGGAAGAAAACATTCATAGGAGCTCCCCTTTGGAAAATATAAAGGGATTTCTGAAAATTGCATTCTGTGCCTGTTTGATGCACAGGTAACAATAATAGTTCTTCGTAACCTGGTCCCCAGAGTGCAAAATCATAAGTTTACCTTTTGTTTTCACGTTGTTTCTCATCTTGTCCTCTGGCATCTTTTCATTAGACCCTAAAAATATGGTTAGCACTGGTAGATTGGAACAACTGTTTTGCAGGCAGTCCATCCCTATGTTATGTGTTTCTGCTGCATAGTGATGAGCCTTCTAAAAAAGTTTGGCTTTTTTATACAGCCTAAGTGATGAATGGTAGCATTGCATATAATCTAGAATGGTCAAAATTTTAATTATGTCAAAACCCTTTCAGAAGCTTAGTGCAGTTTGTAGTATTGATAGAGCTATTGAGGTTCTAGGCAGTGGGTTACTCTTGCTAATCTAAAATTGGTGGTTAACAGGCTGTTTTAGTTAAGATGTCTCTGACCAAGGGGGCATCCTATTCATCCTGTGGAAGAGAACAAACTCCACCCCTGGGTATGGAGACTGATCTACAGTGTGAGTGTAGGTGAGCCTTCTGTCCATAGCACAACTCCTGTTTGTCTCAAAGAGAGTTTCAAAGAATGAACAAAGGCAAAGCCTCATCTTTTGCTACAGAAGGTAAAGCACTATTTATTATCCTTTCACTTTGTTAGTATTTGATTCAGCAGAACTCAGTAGGAGTGATTCTTCCTCTCTGCCTTCCCATCTTCCTTTCTCTCTTTCTGCTCTACTTCCTTCTTGGCATCTCTCCTTTCTTCATCCTGCTCCTTCCAGCAATTCCAAATCCAGTCTCAGCTGCATCCTGGCTTCATTTCCACTCCTCTCCATCTGCTAAAATGTATTCATGTATTATGTATCAAATGTTGACATTTATAATGTTGTCAATAAGGTTTTGAGTCAAAGCCTGAATAGAAACAAGCAATTTGGGCAGCATTTATCTCTCATCAGTATCATTTAAGGCTATTTTTGGACTGAAGAAAGGAAACACTGCACAGTTTGATCCTACTAGGAAGATTTCCTGAAAAACCATGATGGATAAGAGCAATTTTTTTTTTTATTTTAGTAGAAGACTAAATGCCAAAGATTATGGTGGCTCCATGTGCTTAGCTCATGAAGCAAGGCGACCCAGTGTTTCAAGAATCCTGTATCAAAGTAAATATACGCCACTGTGGTAAAGTGAACACGTAGGTCTTTTGAAATATCCACATACACACATGTGCACGACTGGGAGTGGGATTTTGTTCTTAAAGCTGTAATTCTGCAGCAGTTTAGTATGATCTAAGTGGAGATGACTTCCACTTTCCCTTAGATGCTCTCTCCATTCTTCTTTTCACTGATATTTGTGAGATCAGGGATAAACACAAATATCAGGGATATAGGGAGCCAGTTAAGGGAGACAAACTAGCAACTCATTTCATCAGGGGTGCAGAGGGGAAAGAAGCATTTCCTTACAATTTAGTTCCCCAGACCAACTCACTGCAGGATTAGATATGTTTTTGCCAGTGTGAGGGAGAGCCAAAAAATCCAGTCATCAGTGTTGTGAGGCAGAGGGGCAAGTAGTCAAGGGGTAATAGCAACCTTGATCAGCTTAGACTCTGACAGAACTGCAGCTTCAAGTGGGGATTTTGAAAATCTCAGCATGACTTTCCAATATACATAAAAGAACCATAGGTCTGTCAAACTTGCCTCAGAAGTATTGTGCCTTTTAGGGATGCTTAAATTTACAGCCCTGTTTTCCATTTCATGTCTTTGATGTATTGATTGCTACTCTTCTTCCAAGGTGTTTGCTATGCATCATACTTCGATTTTAGAAGAGGTCTCAGACATATATTGACAGCTCTGGATATCTGGATAAGACAAATTTCTCCTGCTGAATAGATTTATTTGATTTATGCTTATGGGATGCCCATATCTGACTGTTTGGATATGAACTGCATACACAGAATAATTTGACTGCCAGTTCCATAGGTCTTTCAATTACAAGACACTACATTTAGTTGGAGGCAAAAATATGAAATAGGATCAGCTACAGGACAAATCAATCCTTATTTTTCCCAAAAGGAGGGGTTTTTTTTCTATTTCACCCAATTCAAGGTTCAGCACTTGGAAGAAAGGGAACAAAAAATATTAGAAATCCTTAGGCATGATTTCCTCTTGGTAAAAAACAATTGAAATGAGCTGAAATTTGGCTTCTTCAGTAATGTGATAAAGTAAGAAATAGACATGGTAGACTAACAAGTACGTGACTGAGTCTAGAAGGAAACAGAGGTGAAAAGCAGTTAGGGATGAGAAGAAAAAAAACAGTGGTTTGTTGAATGTTTCAGGTAATCAAAGCCCTGCATGAATGCCCAGCTAGGTGAACTATGTCCTCTTTACTCTTTGATCTTGGTCTGCAAATGATTCATGGCACTTAGTGACCTGCTACACCAGCTTGCCAGTCAGTTATCAGGGAATCACAGCTCCTCTTTTTTGCATCACATCCTTGTTTTCACTTCATTTACTGAATGTCTCAGTGATATATGTCCACGTGCGAAACAAGTATCAGTGACACGGAGAAGAGCTCTCTCTCTCTCTGTCTGGCACCTCTGCCACCCCTACCTTTGTGCTGAAGTGTTTTCTCTTGTGTTTGGTTCTTGCTGGTCCTGATATTTTGCAATATCATTTTCTCTAACCATTTTCTCTAATAATTTTACACAGACTGAATCAAAGGGGTTCTTTCCTCCAGGGGACAAAGAACTTGTCTTAAGATCAAAGGGTTTGCTTTATATGCTGTTACAGGTCACCTACTCTGACATTCATAATTTATTTTCAAGTTGCTGTTTAGTCACTCTAAGTGGTTCAACCCATACATAATGTCCTAAAAAAGCCCTGGTCTTGGAACACTCCAAGGACCACCCAAGAATTGCTGAACATTTCCCACTCCCATGACAACTGAAGGTTCAAAGTAACCCCCTGTGCTGTGCCTTAACTCTTCTGGCCAGAGCAGGACTGAAAGGCTTCACCCTGATGCATCTGCTCCCCACATTTCTTGTTTGTAACCATCAGCTGGTAGATACCATCCAGCCCAATGCATTTCTTCAGGTGTGTCTCAAAGAGAGAAGAGGTCAGCAGCACACTTTTTTTCGGTACACTGAACAAGCTCTCATAGCTATCCAGTCAAAGGAAATTAAATGTGGGGATCTTTGCAGGAAAATTCAAAATCCCATCACTCCGTAGATGAGCACAAGCCTTCATGGAAGACCGTGTTTTGTAAAAATCTCAAGAGTTTACAGTTTAAAAGTCTCATTCTGATGCTTGTGACACCCATGACTTTTTGTCAACTACAGTCTGACCCTGCAGTCACATCACAGGATGATACACATCTGTCTTAAAATGGAGGTAAAGCTTCTTCTCTCAGGAGGTGAATTCAGAAATGGAGCCAAACCTGCATGTGAGTCACAGGAAGGAGCATATTATTTAGTTACCCTTTTTTATTTATAGTCACTGGGACCCGCTAAAGCTGTGAAGCTGCACAAATGTTTGCCAAACTGGAGAGGTATTCTTTTAACTCATAGTGTACCTGGAAACATAATACAACGTGAAAATAGACTCCTGAGGGTATTCTCAGGGGGAAAAGGTGATGTTGTGAAGTGATTTCAAAAGGAATCAGAAGAAGTGTTCAGTCATAAAGCTAATGTTTGGCAAGGGAAAAGTGAAAGTCTATACACAACACAAAATATGTTTTCAGAGGATAGCAAATGGAGAAGGTTGTAAGAAGGCTATGCCAGATGGCAGAACCAACAAATGAAAAAATAAACTGTACCAATCACAGGAATTTTACATGGCAATACATAGTCTAGCAGGCTGTATTCTTATATGTGTAGGCTGGAATAACCCCATTAAAGTCAATGAAGTCAGCAAGTCCAGCTGAGGACATTTAGAAAGATGTGTCTTTATCAAGCCCTTTTGTTTAAGCCACACTTTGGTGCTTCTTATGCTGTTTGTTTTCCCCTTGTAACACACTAAGGGCCAAATTACAAGGTTGTCTAACACCTGACCCTATCAGCATCATTGCTCCACTCTCAGAACCAGCACACAGAGAAACACGGCAGCACACAGCAAACAGCACTCTGTGGATCAAAGCAAGGTGACCACGCTGGGCAACAGTAACAAACAGCAGACAGACAGGAACAGACTACAGCCTCAAAAACAGCCGTCTGAGCTTGCCTGCTCTCGCCAGTGTGCAGCCCGGGACTGGCAGGGCCAGAGGTGCTTGGGCAGTCGGCACTCCGAGAGGGATGTTACGCCTCATCTCCTCTGCATGCCAGCTGCTGCTGCTCCTTCATTGTTTCCAGAGGAGGCAGGAACAAGCAATTACAAATCTGTGCACATACTGGCCAATCTGTTGTCCCATTACATCCCTAGATCTGCCCTCGCTATGTCTAATGCAGTAGTGAAGTCAGACGCAGAGTGCTCTACATTCAAAGCACATGAGCAGTTTTAAAGGAAAAGAGAACCCTTTGTCAAGAAATAACTTTGAAGGAACTAAAAACTGTATTTTGTAGCACGTAGAATGCATGCTTCTGATAAAATGACCGAGTCATATACAGCAGGCAGCTTCCAGAACACCAGCAATGCTAAGCACAAAGCCATTTGAACAGAAACATGGGGCTCCTGGGAGGTTTTGCACGTTTTGCTTGCATTCTCCTTTGGCAGCATTGATGCAAGAGAAAAAAAACACCTGATTTGTTTTTCCCTCCAACTTATTTTCCCAGACCTCTGCAAGTCAGAATCCACCACAGGCAAAACTATGTCGTGATGGCATACTATGCCAGACTTCCAGGTAAAATGGATATAGTGGCTTGGAAAGTTCACTGTTCTCAAAGTGAGTCATGCCTGTTATTTATTCCCTCAGATTGCAAATAGTGTTTATTGAGGTTTTCTCTCTATCTTTTACCCACCATCAAATGCCCTTTGCCTTGTGGACAACACCAAACAAATATGACCCTCTCATATTATGGGTTAAGAGGAAGAGCCTAGAAGAAAGGTAAGGGTTGACGTAAGAACAGCAGCAACCAGCCCATATATTCATCAACTAATCTCAGGAAAGCCTCCTGAGATGTTTATCAAGTTAAATGCTCAGTTCCTTTCTTTCTTTTCCCGTTTTTCTTGCTGTCTTTGGATTTGTTACCTATTCACAATAGTTATTTGTTCTTGTCTTGGTAAATAGGAGCCCTTTGGAACCACGTGCTGGCTCTTCTGGGTGACTTTTCCAAAACAGTTCCATTCCTGAGCACTACAGTTCAGTGGCAAAGCATTATGAATTGAAGCTTAACGAGTTCCATTATTCAACTCCTCTCTAAATACAATATGTCCTAATTTCTGAACAACGTGGACAGTTGCAGAGTTTTTCTGGCATGGTGAGGATTCTCTTAGGTCCTCCTCACTGTGGTTATAAGAGAAAAAATATTAAGGACCTGTGCACCAGTGAGTTGTTTCTCTGACTCAGCAGTGAAAAGACACACAGGGATAACCTCTAGAGCCAATTTAGGTATTTTTTCAGTAGTCTTTAGTGCAGCATAAATGCATATCATAGAATCATAGAATCAGCCAGGTTGGAAAAGACCTCCGAGATCATCAGGTCCAACCCTGGAAGAGGCCTCTGTGCCACAAGAAAAGTCATGATTGTCTTGGGGAAAGGCAAGCTCCTTGGAGGTAATGAAGAGATTTGATGCACCAGGGTCGCTAATTCTGCTGGAACATGATAAGGGAGGGGTTGGTGTTACCAGCACTTGGAGCCAGATTTGCAATGTATATTTAGTTGCAAGACACCCAGGCTTCATTTGCTATTAAGAGGGACCCTTTCCATGGCTATATTATTTGTGAGTTTGATCTTTATGGCCTAATTTTCAGAGGCACCTCTCTCCTCCAGCCCCAGTGTCTATAACTGCACTTCGGGGGATTCACTCCCTTTGAATTCTTAACTAATATGAGTTGCCCTGTTGATTACAGAAGGGGGAAATACTACTGCTGCATATAAGACCTACAGTATTGGACTCTGGAGGGTTAAGATTCTCCTGGCTAGGATCAGCTTCCTCATTTGGTCAGCCTCCAACAAACTGAAGACAAGCAAAGCATCAGCGTACAGTACACAAATACATTTCTGACACATCACATCTTGCTGCGCTATCTCTTCGTAAATCAGAACCTGTTTTCACTCTTATAATTTAATAGACCATAATATGAAGCCTTGAATAGAATGCATTTCTTTTAAAATTGACTAAAAATAGCTTTCCTTCCACAGTGAGCTCGTGTCTTTTTGCTTTGTTTTATGGTCAATTTACTTCCCCTTCACACATACCCATATTTTATGAAGTGGATTCATACAAATGAGATCTCTAAATTATTCATTTATTTTGTGCTTTATTTTAATAGTTTCCTGATATGAGTTCTCAGAAAAAGAGTTGACTGTTATGCAAATGGACATTTTGCAGGTATAGGACCTATTCTCATACATACTCAAGCATAGTCAAGTATATGTCCTTATACTTTTCATTTGAAAAGCAGAAATTTTAATGGCTGATGAGGAATAGTTTAATTTACATACTTTTTTCACCTCTGGGTTTTGTTAATCTCTGTGATGGTAAATTTGCAAAATAAGTTGTATAAATTTGTTGACTGGATATAACAGAAGGCCCCCTTCTAAAGGAAAAACTGGACCCTGTTCCTACTGAGTCAGATACCTGGAGGGAGGTTGTGGGAAAAGCTATATTTTTTATTTTTCAGCCCTCTAAGGTTAGAGGGCTTCAAGGCTGTGCTACATTATCTTCTGCTTCCCAAATATTTCTGTTAACTCTGGGAAACGGACATCTGCTGGGAACTGTCCATACAATTCTGGTCAGCTGGCTGGCTGCTTCAGTCTCCACTTACTTCTTAAATCCCTTTTCTGTGTACAGTACCGTCAGGTTTCTTGTCCCAGCACAGATTGTCCATTTTTATGAATACACATTGCAGCAGGAAACCCGAACATTCTGGTAGGCAAATATTCTTGATAAAGTGCAGGTGGTATTTTGAAGGGAGCTGTATCTCTGGGCCAATATTTTTCTGCATTATCTGTCAAAAACCAAGTTGCTTAGGTATAGTTCAAAGGCAATTCACATTCCCAAAGTTCAATCAAACTAAAAAGCCCTGCTCTTACTGCCTCATTAGCCTGTCACTGGTTTTCAGGTCTGAGTACCACCATGACCCATGTTTGTTCAGGGGAGCTGTGACTGATCACCAGCAATGATGCAACTGATTCCTCTCAAGGCCTGAAGAGACTTGCAAGGGGATTAACACTGGAGAACAGAAAATGCTCTTGGCACAAATGACCTCATTAGAATAGATTTATCCATGGAAAGAAGACAAATTTGAAGATGTCAGTTATATTCCACATAAAACCTCTTTGTGAGAGGATGCTTCAGGAGCAGAAGACATTTAACACATTTACTCTGTAAAGGATATTCAGGACTAGTGTATTAAATGTGGTGATGAAAATTAATAAGGAGATTTGGAAAAAAACCCATACCCTCAAGTAGGAGCCAAGTTAGGTTTCACCTATGTTAGAAGCTGTGTCTTTTGCCTCAAAAAGCTGCAACGTTGGTTAAAGGGATTCTGAGCTTGTTTGCAGGAGGATACAGTTTCAACAGATTTGCAGAAGTCTGAAATGTTAGAGTGACATTAAGACATCCATCTGCTGAACAGCCAGATTCAAGTATTTCCTCCCTCTACTAGGCCACTATAACTGAAAAAAAAAAAAAAAAGGAAAATCAAATCACAGTGTTTTGTGCAGTTTAGCAGTATAGCTAAGAAGAAAGACATCCAACAAGAGCAAGTGGCAGAGGTTCAGCCGTAGAGTCCTTTGTCTCCTAATCAAAGGGAAAATAATGGGAGGAGATGTCTGGTTGCACTGTTGCACAATAACTTGGTTTTGTACTTTGCACTTGAAGCAAGAGACCTGATCGTGATCTTCAGGGTAAACCTGATCTCCAAAGAGACCTATACAGAGGGTATAAACACTAAGCACTTAAAAAAATCTAAATCTGATTTCACAGCATGGTGATAGAGCTAGTCTGTCAGCACCACAATTAGCAATATGTAAGTGCCAAAACAAAAGTCTGTTTCAACCCTGCTAAACAACACCTCTCCATGGTCAGGAGGTGATAGTGTTCCAACTGACTCAACAGCTTGAAGCTCCCTAAGTGTCAGCAGGGACTTCAGAAGGTAGTGAAGTCCTGGTTGCATGGAACTGCTGTTAAGATTAAGAGCAGGGCTCTCCTTTAAAAGGAGAACCTATGGAACTTTCCAGAAGATCTGTATTTCATAGAAACATCCCACCTAACATTATAAAAATAGTCCAGAGTATCAAGACTGAGCACCAGAATTGTCAGTGTTATAACCTTAAGTCTGCCCCTTGGTCCACCAGAATACCAGTCTGGCAAGGCATACTTTAGGATAGATGGCAGGCTGAAAGGAAATCGTGGACAGTCTGTAGCTTCTATTAAAGTGAATCTCAACATATTTCTCTCAGCAGCTCTCAAATCCCTCCCAAGCCAGTGGTTGTGTTTATATCCTCTCCCATCATTGTTCCCCCCTCACCCCCACTTCCTAAAATAGCAGTCTTTGTTTTCTTATACCTCTTTCCTGTGGAGTCTGAGAGAGGGGAAATTCTGCTACTGCCTTGTGGATACCCTGTATATTCTGAGAAAGACTATTGTCAAATTAACCATCAGCTAAGCACTACCTGGTTCAGGTGATTCATGAACACTATGGGAAGTGACACTTTAGAGAACAGCCATACCTTGACTTTATCTTTTTCCTGCTCCAACAGGCAGCAGGAATGTGGCACAAATGTTCTCCTTTCACTGCAGCTAAACTGTGACCCAGAATGCTACAACTGTAAATTCATCAGCTTAATCCAAATTAACAGTAATCGCAAGAAAATTTCTGCAGGTTAAATAAAAAAAGTTTTCATAAGACCATCATTTCAACCATAAAGTAGATGTCAGATGGTTGTTCATAATTTTGTCATATTTTAATTCTCACTTATAACTATGTCATAGTTTTTGAAAAGATAAAAAACCAAACTATAATGTTTCCCAGTTCTTAGTGGTGAATATTTTAGTGTATGGCTCATGACATTTGAATGTTCATATATCTTACCTGAACAAAAGATTTATTTCCAGTTCCTCGTCAACCATTAATAATGTTATGGTTAACCAGTACCTCAGCACTGTATCATAAACTCTGTCAATCTGGACTCTGCATAATGCAGATCCCCATTATTTGGGGGGGAGGTGGGGGGGTAGGAGCTGGGGAAAGATTATGTAGGTGACTGTCTCCATTAATTAAGCTATTCAAATCCAATTAGCTGTTTCCAGAGGGTACTTTATCTCATTACAGTTCTCTCAACTTAAACAATAGAACAAACAAGCAAAAACTACAAACCCAATCTCACTGTTCCCAGTGTCAGAATGAGTTAATGTCCTGCTCACCAGAAAGTGAGCAGTGATGCTAACACGTCTGGTCAGCTGTGCTCTTCGCCTTCATCTAAGGAGGGGAGCAAACGTGATGTTCATTAGAGACACTCATCCCTGTCACAGGAGAATGGCAAGTCTTTGCACCACAAAAGTAGTGTCCTCATATTCCAGCAGCAAAAAGCTTTTGAATGTAACTTGCCTTTGTAGGCAACCAGAAGCCTCGCTCCTGTGTTTAAAGGTGAAGGCAGAGTTCTGTTCTTGACTGAGATGGCACTGCCCGTATACTGATGGTGCAGCACATCTGTGAGGATTTCCAGGACTCGGGCGCAACACTGTTTGTTTCTCACACAGGATTTCACCCAGTCATGTGGAATTGAAATGCTACCACACACCAAGTTTGTTTTGCCATCTGGACACTGCTGGAAGCATTTTGCTTCTCATAAACTGATTGAGATCATCTTTCCTCATTAGCTAGGTCATTGAATGGCTGGCTATTGTGCCATGCTATAGCATAAACATTTCAGTGCTTAATCTCTTCAGGCCAACAGCCTTCAAACTGCAAAAATAAGGACAGATTCATAATTTTACTGTTCTTTGCTGAGAGATGCCCCAAATTCATGTTCAATGCTACTTGGCGGTGTGAACAAGCACCAGGTCATTTTCTTAATACTGATATTTATTGGCAGCTCTAACAGAAATACCCAGATATTCTTGTTCATTTATTGCCATCTTGCAGGACTCTGGCAGCTGATTGTAATCCAAGAGAGGACTCATAAAACCAGAAAGAGGGGGAACTAAAGGCCAGATATGCTGGGGAGCCAATGAGACCAGAGAACAAGCTGTTCTGCCAGTGACTTAGAAGAAACCCCCTCCCTTCAGAGGCTTTTTTTTTTTTTTTCGTTTAGAGGGCAGGATTTGGACTAATTAGAGATTTGATGGATATCAGTAATACTATTGCTATTTGGGCACTTGAACAGCCAAGAAAAAGGATCCAGACAATCTGTGAGTGATCATAAAAATTGATAGTCCCTGAACTAAAGCAATGTAGGACTTGGCAAGTTAGATCTCTAACCCAGCAACCATAACTGCTGGCACACAAGTGCAACTCAATAGTTGCCAGGGGTAGAGCAAATGGAGAATTGGGTTCAACACTGAACATCACCAACAAGCCTGAGAGAGAAAACAAATATGCCAAAGCAGTTTTAAATTAGAGGATTTCAAAACACTTGTTATTTGATATAAAAAAAGAGAAAATTTGACACACAGTTCATTTCCTCCTCTGGTCTCTTGTGTCTGCAGTGTTTTATTGTACCACATCAGATTCTGCAGTAGTGCAAAATCACATGCCATGACCCTTTCCTTTGTCCTACCCTTCTTCCACAAGTGGTGAAATTTCAACCTATATGGATAAACAGTGATTTAGAAATCAGATCTCTGTAACCCTAGTTTCCATCTGTGCATGGACTAAGAAGAAACAGCACCTTGTTACTTTATCAGATGATCTGGGTGGAAGCTGGGAATGCTGTGGAGGGCATAGCTGAAGGCAGATGAGGGGAAATATGACACAAATCTGCAGGAATTCAATATCCATTGAATTCTGTTGATAGAGCAATGTGCTTGCCTACAACAACGATTGCAGTGAGCTTCAACACCAGGGTCTGCTTTGTAATAATGCTGAGACCTCACAGCAGAATTTCCCTGCAATGTTTGAAAGGTTAAATAGGTTTTGTTTTGGAAACTATAACAAGTATTATTATGATTAATGGGTGTTTTTATGTTGCCCACTTCCTAGATGTGTTGTAGCTAATTTTAGACAATGCACCAACTCTTTATGCAGTCACATAAAAACACACCAGTCTGTGAGGAATGTGCAGGGCTACAAGATGAGCACATGAATTTTAGATGTCTGCAAAAGTGGCTAACTGATTCTCTTTAAGCACCCTCTCCTCTCTTCTGCCCTCCAGGCTGGCCTCAAAAGCTGTGGTCACAGATTTGTCAATAGATGCTGTGTGCACAGTTTTGCCCAGTTACTAATTTTGACTGGCTCTGCAGGGTGATTTCAGGGTGTTCTGAAAGCACTGTCTTGATCACTAGTGGTTCTTTGCCCCAAGCTAACTATCTGTGAAACGAGAAGCCTGTCCTTACTGAAAACATGTTGAAGTGCTGTTGAGATCTTAATAAGGTTGTGGCACTGAGGAGACTGTGGCAAGACAGAGTCCCTGTGTCAATGACATAGTCATGTAGCACATATCCAGAACCCAATACGGGGAGGAGCTGCGTTAGGCAACTCTGCAGAGCCTGAAACTGCCATTCAGGGAGGAGAGCAGAAATAACATGCATCAGACATGCAGTCATTTTGGCTGAGCCCTGAATCCTTCATTCATTCCAAAGACAACTTTGCAGATGATGAAATGACAGGTTTGTTTTTGGACTGCAGCATTTACTGCTGATTTGAAGGAATGGTGTCAAGACTGATAAACTTGACAACCACTGGCCCTGGCCACTCAGGGAGATTGTGACCCTGGGGGAAAACCCTCTTTGTCGATACTTATGATTAGGCTGAGATTCTGGGTGATGCTATAGAAGTTGCCTCCTAAGCATGTGAAAGTTTTACAGCCACCAAGAAACAGGAGTTTCTGGATGATCTCTTCAGTGACCCTTGTTGGATCGCACTGAATGAGCCAGTGGCCACTGTCACTGCTTGTCACAGTCTGTGGAGGACAAGGCATGATAACTGAAGACAGGTGGGTTTGAAAAAGGAGATAAATACTTGGTTCTGTCTTAATTCTGAAAACCTGCTGCCCTTGCTGACATTCATATTCCTACATCATGTATTGGTGTATCTGCTGGCATAGTTCTCACAGATGCTCAGACTACAATTAGCTGTTACAGCCACCAGTCTGAACAATTGCATAATCTGTGCCACAGTGTTTAACCCAAACTTTGCCTCTGCTAACCTGATCCAGGTGGTCACTCCTATGAGACAAAAGGACATCAGGAGAGCCCTGAATGAATGGTGACTTTCTTCTCCAGCTGATGTTCATCGATGTGAGAAAGCAATTGGACACAAAACTTCTCAAGTCCGCCGTTAGGATGACATATTATACAGGTCTGTTGTTCTTTGTCTAACTTCAGGTTTTGCATCAGTAGTTTCCCCAGTCAAGGTGGGAGTCATCTCACTTGACATCAGATGTCTCCATCTGAGCTGGCCTTTATCATCAGTGAAGTAGGTACTTGTAAGGCATGAGTCATCTGCCCTCTTTTAAATGTCTGCACTGGGGGGAGATGACTCATGCTCTTCCCATTTACTGCAAAGGAAGCTCAAACCTCAAGCTCAGATAACGCCTTAAGATATTAAGACTAGTTGAGCACTATTCTTAATACCTTCAGGCATGTCAGTGGCCCAGTCCCACTCCTGCTCTGCCCTTTTTAAATAAAACAATACATTTTCCCTAAGAATGTCGTGTCTGATTCCAGCCTACTTAAAAGGACATTCTCAAACTGGAAATAGCCCAGTTTCAACTAAAGTGTTTAAAATGTCATGGAAATGTCTCCTGTCCCTGGCTTCTATCTACCCAACTTCTACATTTTGCTGCTGTTCTATACTCATATCTTCCTGTTTTGATTTTTTTAAACTATACTTCTCTAGCCATCTTCTTCTCTTATGAGCCACTGAGAGATGAAACAAAACATGAGGAGTGGACACAGCAAAGAGAGAAGTTAAGACATGCAACTAATTCTGCCAGCTGTATGAAGTAAAGTGATTGCCCAAAGGATGTTTTTCTCTCTTCTTTTTTTTTCTTCAAAAAAATAGTACTTACTTATGACAGCAATACAGACTTCTCCAACAGAGTGATCTTAGTGGGCAGTGTCCATTTAAATTAATTTTTTCTAATCAAATAGCTAACTTCATCAAACAGTCAGAATCAATGCTTTGTATTAGACATGGAACCAAACTCATTAAGACTTTATTATTCAAGCATGCACCTCCCTTCAGCTTTTATCTCCCCTCAAGGGTTTTCACAGACTTTTTTTCTTTTTTTTTTTTTTTTTTTAATTTTAATTAGCCCTTCTGCCCTGGAGTCTTCTATTTGATTTTCCAGTATCCAGGGAAGTATTGTTTTTTTTAACTACTCAATCCTTGAATAGAAAATTTTGCCTCTTAGTTCTATGTTATCAGTGACAATAAAGCTTCATGGAAGAGATTTTGATAATGCAGAAACAGAAGTGCACAAAGGCAAAGTGACACTTCAAAGGAGCATTAGCTCTGATATTGGAATCTCATTTATCTAACTTGTTCCTAAAGGACAAGTCAGCAATTCATGGGGGTGCCGTTCGCACGCACACACGAAGTGGCATGAAAGGCCCTTCAGTGCAGCAGGGCTGCCTGATCCCAGTGACCTTCAGTGTGTGGAGCTTTATGGATGTTGTTGTTGTATTTTTATTTTTCCTTGACTTTGTTCATTTTCATACGGAGAACCAATTGCTTATTTAGCTGTTTCTGTGTGTGTTGTGAGGGACCTGGAAATGGTTGTACAAGGATTGTGGTTATTGTAGGAGGAGCAATACACGTTTGCTGCCTTCCTCTGTATGCTGAACAACCTCTGACAGCTCAGCAGCCAGTGACGTGGGGTACCATGACTACCCGGGTGTACATCTCCATGTCAAGGATGCTCTGCCTTTTGTACTTAATCATGTTATATCTCATCAGCAGGATAAACAATCCACATGTATCAAGGCCTTAGTTACCAATGTGTACATTGCCTTTCCACTGGAAATATCATATGTATCATCCACTGGAAATATCACAAACTGCAATTTTTTCAATGGGATAGAAGCATTCGAGCTTATCAGCACCTGATGAATCTGTACCGTGGGCCCCACTCTGTAGGAGCACTAGTGATCTCAGAGCTGCTCAGGGGGGCTCATCCCAGTGCACCATCACCAAGGCAGACAGGTTCATCCCACTATGCCGTGATGAAAGCAGAGGAGCTCATCCTGTGCTGCAGCAGCCAGGGCTTCCAGCAGCAGGAGGGGTCTAAGACTGCTGTTGCCTTTTCTATTATTTCCATCCTTTACACCATAAATTGGTGCACCAGTGTTGAGTGCTGGTTGCACCTCCATGGCACAAAACAGTGTGATGCAGAGCTGGGTCAGATAGACACACCCTTGGTACATTTCCACTCTGGCAGGTAATTAATGCATCTATCTCCTTTCCTTTACCAAAGGCTTATACTTACCTTATTTCTGTGCATGGCTGGCAACTGCCAAATGCTCCATACCTTGCTGAAAAACTGGCTTGTTGAAACTGAGACCAAGGAGCTAAAACTTTCAGTAAGAGAGAAGGTCAGGAGCTAGTTTAAGTGAGTGGGAACAGGCATTTGGTGAAGTTTTACCTCTATTGTTTTCAAACTAACCATCATCACGTAAGAAAACTCAATGCGAATTCCCAGCAAGTTGTTCTCCGACGTGTTAGACAGTTTCAAGCAGTAACTTCAAAAGGAAACTGTTCTACTCTTTTTTGTGAAAGAGGAGCTCTGCAACCTAAAAGTATCTATTTAAATGTATATGCAAATTAGTTCATTCAGTGATCAGTTTTGCTCCTGCTAATGAGTTCACTCATATCCTCCCGAAATCCCCAAAGCTGGGAACTTCAAGGTCATGCACTGTTCTGGGGAAAACCACAATAATAGCAAATGAAAAGTAGAATATGTTGAAATAGTGTAAAAGAACTGAAATTGCCTCAAATGGGTGTATGACAGAAAAATTTTGCCTTGCTTTCTTGGTCCAGTCAGGTCATTTGCAATGTTAATTGCTTCTTAGTGTAAGCCTGTCAGAAGCAAGGCCCAGACCAGTACAGAAGCTCTGAACTGTGCATTAATTTCCTTAGTTACTCTGTGTGTTTCCGTATTGAAATTGGGTTGCCACAGAATCCCTGATCCATCCTGCAAGGGCGCTCCTGACAAAAGGAGACTTTAGGGCAGAGCTTAGCACCATCCTACTCACAGCATGGGTTTTGAGATACAGTTTTCTTCATTCTGCATCACCAGCATGGAAGATAATTTCCCCTACAGTGGTGTTTGCTTCTCTGCCCCGCGTTCCTGCAGGGTCCCCACACATGGAGGGAGCAGGCTGGCACCTCAAGCAGGTGGCTGGCTTTGCAGTGCCCCAGGTGTACTTATTTCTTTTTGTTCTCCATTTTGCCATGGGTGTCAGGTTAGTGTGGATTTCAGCATGTTGCCTCATTTATGATTTTGGTGAGCACAGTAGAGCAAGCCAGGTTAGGTCATGCTGTACTGGAAAGTTACTGGAAATCTCCGGAGAGGAGCGTCCCAGGTGCTTGTCCCAGCTTGTGCTGGGGATTCCTGACCCCTCTGGCCTGGCACCTTACCTTCACATGCGAGTGTTTCCAACCTGGTCAAGTCCAGTCTAGGTTGTTTGTTGTCATAAATCACAGATCTTGATAACTTAAGGGGTGCATGGGGAGACAAGTCACATGTGTGAGTCAAGGATTTCATGTTCTCTGTGTCCTGAAGCTGGCTGGCTGGCAATCTGAAGAATATGCTGCTCTTAAAATACGTGGCATGAATAGCATTTTTAATACAGATGATTTTCTTGGAACACTTCTAGCGGACTGAAAGAGAAGCTTCTCTTTTCAGCCAGACCATGATTAAGCCCATGCCAAACATACCACCTACGCTAGGTATTAAAAACAAATACCTAGGTCTTAGGAACTGCTTAGCTCATTAGCATATCTAAAAGCACCTCAGGAAATAGAACTACCTCAGGCCTTTAGTATCCCTTAGTCTATCCTTCTGCTCCAAGGCAGAATCAATTAGATGTAAACCAATTTTTGACAGGTATTTTCCTAATCTGTTCTCGAAATCTTTAGCGACAGGGACTCAATAAACACCCCAGGCAATTTCCCCCAGTGTCTCACAATGCGTAGAGTTAGGAAACTTAACTTTCTGGTCTCAGTCTCCCTTGATGTAGTTGAAGTTCACTTCTCCTTGTCCTGCCTGTGGTGGAAAGACTACTCCCTGCATGTAAGAAACAGCCTGTTTGAGGGCTGCAGTCCTCATTCTTAATTTTCTGTTTTCATTTCTGTTCTCACTGAGCACTATTTGTAGTTTCTCCTTCCTGGTGGTGTTATTTAGACACCCCTACCCACCCTAGCTCATTGCTTTCCCTCAAACTACTGAAACGTATCAACTGCTTTTGTTTTGGAGCACTGTTAGGTGCCAAGTACAGGACTCCAGCAGCTCTGTGGTGCCTACAGTGTTTAGTGGGTGACACTTATCCGTGTGAATCAAATGTCTCCCCTTTTCCACCACAGTGTGGTGGAACGTCATCCATTCATGTTAAACTGGGAACTCATTAGGGAACCCTTCGGTCTTTCTGCAGAGCTTCTGGTGGGTATGAAGACCAAGAGCTACAGAAGTAAAATGGTTTGTGCAGTCCCTCTCCAGATCAGAGGCAGGGGTGGGAATAGGCAAGAGGAGGTTGCTTTTAGGGAACTGTGTGAAAAGCGGGGAAAGAACATGAGAATACAAGTGTCAGTGGTTCAGAGGGAAGCCTGCAGGCTGTCTGTAAGAGTTCTCATCAGAGGTACAGCCAGTTCTCAAACAACTCTCCTGCAGCCCAGCCCAACCTGGAGTTTTCACTGTTTGCTCCAGACAAACCCAAAGCAGTTAATCCAGCATTTACAGCATTAAACAAGTCCACAAGAGGATGAAGGCCATACAATATCAAACTAATTTGGGGCTTCAGCTCACTCAGATACACACCTGGAGTCCTCCAGGAGTGTTTTTCTGCCATGCCAGAGTGCTGTTCAGAAGTCAAATCAGCCAGCAAAGCAAACACTCTGTGCTGTAGAGGCCTTCAGACCTCCCTCACGTGTCTCCACAGCACTGTCACAAGGTGCCTGGCCGAGCTCAGCCCCCTCCATCCCTCACTGACACAGCGCTGGGTCAGGGGGTGCAGCACTGAATTCAGAGGGGTCACAGCAATGTGCTCAGGGTCAGGGCACAGGAAGGATGCCACTAACACACACAAGGGTGACAGGATGGAGGATGAGAGACTGGGACCTGGAAAGCTCTGAGCATATTGCTCCCTTGCTACCAACTTCCATTTGCATTTAGAAGTCAATTTTGTTATCCAATCTTTGCCAGCACAGGGCGCATTTCCTGACTATTTGGAGTGGTCAGGTCAGGTAAGCTGCTCTCATTGAAAGAAAGGTAGCTTGGAAATGAGAAAGCCTGGGTTTGAAGAAAGCCACCTTCTGTTTTTCCTTAATGCCCTATTGTTTATCAGGTTCTGACAACACTCGGTCCCATGTGCACAGCATCCATTCCTGGGAGGAAGGCATTACTCCAGTGAAAAGATGCACAAGGCTGTCATCCTGGCTGCAGAGAAACAATAGCTCTAGGAGGCACTGCTGTCAGGAGCAGAGGGGACATGGAGCTTCGCAGCTGTCACCCTCCGAGTGAAGCTTCCTATTCACTCACCTCCTGCCATCCATGCTCACTGGGGCTCCAGATATTTCCCCCCTTCCTTCTCTGTGTCACTGAAGAGGCCTCAGGGGTGCTAATGTCGTACCCTCTCCTCTGCACCACGAACAACAAGCTCTGTTCTGAACTTGGTTTAGTAGGAAGCTTCACACCAACCATTAGAAAAGATTTGGGATTCATTTGGGGTTTTGTTTTCTGCTTTGTTGTGGGTCCACAACAGTAAGCCAGCTCCTATGTACCCAGCATAATTATTTATGAATGTTCCACAAGAGACCAGGTCCTGTCAAAAAGTGATTAAGCAAAACGCTTGCTGGCTGCAGCACTGGGCTGTTGTGGCAGTTGTCCTCACTGTTCACTGGCAGAACAGGATACTGCCTCTGTTCAAATAAGTAGACTACTTAATTGCCTCCTCTGGAAGAAATTGCCTCCTCTTTCCAAATCCTCAGCTTCTTTGAAAATAGCAGACGCAAAATTGTTGTTTATATCTACATAAAAATACATGCATAGGTGTATTTACACGGCTGTAGTTAGTGCAGACACACTGGCATGTGCACACAGGCATCAGAGAAAGGTGATAAGGATATCTGGAGTATCTCCTGCATGGTAGGAGGCAGAGGGCAGGCAAGTGCTACGGTGGTAGGTGGATCTCACCAGGAATCACAGAGATGACAGCTCAGTACAGGTGCGTAAGGAAGGAGAACCCAGCAGTAGGTTCCCTTCATGCCAGGCCCTGATAGATAGACCCTGCCTTGCTGCCCCCTTTGCTACACCACAGTGTCACAGACCTTCTCCCAGCCTGTGTCCTACTGGCCAGCATCTTTGGGCAGGAGCAGGAAAGAGGCTAATCACTCTGCATTTGCAGTATTTTGCAATATTTGCACTCTAAAAAATCGGGAGCAACATCGACCTCGTGTCTTGCAGCACTGTTATCAGTACCTTGCTCACTGATCCGTATTACTGTGAAAGGCTGAGACTGGTGAGGGATATTGCCAACTCAGAGCTGTATCTCCTGTCACACATTTATCCCAGACATCTGACATGGTGTGATCAGTGCCCTGATGAAGATATGAAAGAATAAGGATGGATGAGGAGGGGACGGTGATTCGGCAGCTTGTCTTCTGTTGTGTAGTAAGCGCTGACTACAGAGGTTTCAGTATGTGATGGAGATGTATGTTGTGAATCCATCACTTTTTGTTTTATGAACAGTGAATTTTTTTCCTCTGGCTGACATGTCTTTCCAGTTCAGAACTCCATGTAACTCTTGTTCTGAATGGCTACATGCAGCTTCTTCTCTGCTACTAAAAAGACAACAGGCTAAAAAGAGAAGGGACTGGGAGAGAGGGTAGGGAGCACTACAGCCATTTCTGGTCCCCCCAGAGATCTGTTCTTCCACGAATTTGCTTAGTTGAGCTAAACTGTGGGCATCTACATCCTGTGTCAAGTACCATATTCCACCACGTGAGTATATTTTGTGTGAAGAACTAAACTGAACCTTCTGCTGGTTTTGTTTGATGGCCCCTACCTCCTGTATTAGACAAGAAAGTTAAAACCTTTTCCTGTTCTCCACCTTCATATCGCTCATGACTTTACACACCTTTAACATCCCTCTCTGCACTTTCTCTTTCACAGAAAGAGAGTTCCAGAAGCATTTATCTATGTTAAATTTCATATGCCTTTTTATTGCCCATTCCCTTTGCAACTCCTTGGATTTGACTTGGTTTTACTACACCTATTAATTTATTTTACTACACCTATTAACTTGAACTTTCACAGACGAAGAATGGGCACATCCTGGAGCCATAGCTCACATACACCATGAGAGTCTTTCTGCTGTGTTGGGAACGTGCTTCAAAGCAGGCAGCCCTAGGTCTGATTTATGACGTCTCCAAAGAGAGCTTAATTTATAACTCTTCTGAACAGAAATTCCTAAATATTTCTGAGGCTGTTAGCCCCAGTCTGCTGGCTGAACCTCATGCCTCAAAACAGAGAGGACCCTCTCCTAGCAGCTGCTGCCTTTGGGAGAGATGCAGGGCATTGACTGATACAACTGCATACATGTTCTACTCTGCTATAGTGCAGGGGTTGAGCTATGTGAGGCATACAGGGTCTTGCCTTTCAGAGGAAAGAGGCATCTTTCTGCTCTGCCACCAGTCTGTGGTATTTAAAAGCCTTAAAACACTAGTAGCAAAGGGTAGGTGCCCATGGGTTAGGTACAAACAGAATTTCTTTCGACCTGGAACGCATTTCCTCTCTTCCTGAGTTCACAGCATCATGTGCCACCAGAGCAAAAGGATTTGTGAAAGCCTATAAATAAAACATTTGGCAAAAGGCATGGGGCAGCTACACTTCTGCAAGCTTCTGCTTCTCTCTGCCATACACACATCCCTTATGTGCCCAAAAGATGGGTGAGGTGAATGAGGCAAATGCTGAACTCTGAATTCCTGAGCCACCCAGCCTGTTACTAATTATCCATGATTAAATATTGACACAGTGACTGCACACAGGGCTCCCAGGCAGAGATCAGTACTCCTCAGTGGTGGCAGCAGAGAAATCCAGACAAAGAAACAGTTCCCCGAGCACTTACACTGCAAGACCCCAATCCATCCCACAGTTAACATCCCCTGGGATTGTCAGCATGTGTGAGAGCTTGAAGGGCTCTATCAAGAGGCTGGTGGGGGTCAGGAGGTTTCTGACCCCAAATTATTGCCTTTGGGATTCCCCTTGCAGCCTCCAGCAGCTGGTAAGGGCAAGTGGGATGAGACGGCACAGTGGGATCTGCTTCCCTGCTGCAAACACAGGCTGTTGTTACTCAGAAGCAGTAGAGCCCTGCTGCTCTGGCTGCCAAACCTAGGGCATCCTCAGGGAAGCTCCCAGACTGACCTCATAGTCCCACTTAGCGGCCTCCCTATACTCCTGCACAGGCTGGCAAGCCTGGTAGCTGTGTCTGCCCACGTGCTCCCTCGAGCACCTTATGCCCTGCTCTTTTGTGGGTCCCAGGTCAGAGATCAGGGCAAAAGCTTATGAATCTACATTTGAGGGTTGACCCTCTTCAGGAAACCATTTAATCATATATCTTAAAAATGTGCTGCACAGGGATGCACAAACTCACCCAACGTGGGAAGATTTTGCCCAAGTAAGACTCGCTGTCAGAACAAGAAAGCCTCTTGGAGGCTGTAGCTCTTTCTCTTCTCCCCTCTTCTTTCCCAACACTGCTGGTTAATGTGCTGGGCTGTGTGCCAGGGCAGCAGATGTACTATGACATGGTTTCTACTCCCCCATATCATGGCCGTGTCCAGTGCTGATTTTGACCATGGTCATTTTTTAATACAGCAGCTGACTTAGCCACAAGCGAAAAATAAAATATGATCCCTTGCAATTACAAACTGCCCAAAGCCATCTGCAGCCCTGAGCTCCTACTCCTCTGGGAACAGGGAGTAGTATCTGTGAAGCTTCCCTGTATCCAGTGCATCTACCAGCCCAGACCCCATTCCTTCTTCATCAGATTTTCCCTCTTCATCTCTTCAAATCATACTAGGGAGCTCCAGAAGCCAGGATGAATTTGCACCAAGCTAGTACACCTAAAGCAGCAGAATATTCATTTTCTCAGCTTAATCCTGCTCCTGTGCTAAGGTTTCTTATGAATGCTGCCCGATGCTTGTGTTAAGAACAACCACTTCAAAGTTTGAAGCTCTAAAGAGCCTCTGCTTTGTGGGTGAACTTTCTTGTCTTGATGCCAGGCAGAAAAGTATAGTTTATTTCAAAAGTGATGATAGAAGTGGTAACTTTTGAGATATTACACTTTCAGGAAAATAACAAAGAAACAGCTTGTATATTGATACAAAATGTTGCAAGGCACTAATTTCTCCATTCCCTGGGCTTCACACTGCAGCGTCCAGCAGCTCTGCCCCTGTAGGGTGAAGGGCTGCAGCTGCAGCAGCTGCAGGGAGGTTGGATGGGACCACCCTGGCTTTGGCTTCCCTCCTCACTCTCCCAGGAGCAGTGAGAATGGGAGGAAAGAGGGAAGGAGTTATGCTGCAGCTTCTTTCCCCACGGGATGTCAGAGGCTGCAAAGACAGGTGGAGGCAAGGGGCCAGAGAGAGGACTAAGGTACTCACTCGTGGTGGGTGTTTTTATCCCCTTGCAATGTAAATTCTGCTAAGGATAGCCCACATTAGGAGCCAATGGCAGCCATGAAAGGCACTGACAGCACCTACTTATTTGGGATGGTGAGAGGAGAGGACAGAACACAATGTATTTATTCTCCACCCTAGACATAATCAACAGGCTGTTAATTATCAGACTGGAGCAATAGAGCTGTAGCATATACGGCTCATACTGGAAATAGTTTAAACAAAATATCAAGGATGATATTTCGTTGGCTTGTGGTTTGCCTGCACTTTAGTATGAGCCTGGTTCATTTCCAGTTAACCAGATCTGAGATGGGAAGAAGCCTGAGACTGGAGGAAGCCTGATCCATTCCCCAGGTTTGCAGATGGTTTGGAAGAAAGGTCAGGAAAGCTCATTTTTGTTCCACTCCACCTCAGAGTTTTCCCCTGGCTCCAGGGAAAACGCTGGGACTGAGGGGGTTATTCTAATCCAGATGTAGGTCCCACACATCTGGCCTGAATGATTTGGTTTTTAGCAGCTCAGAGTTGCTCAGTGGCCAGCAGTTGGGGAAGTGCTTAGCCAGTGAGAATGAAGAGGAGAGTGATGTGGGAATTTATAGGGAAAGAAATATACTTTGTCCTGATTTCTTCAGGTACTTTTGTGACCTTGAGACAAGAGAAAGCAGTTTCAATTCTGTTCTTCTACTTTTAATGATATCTTAATATTTAATAATTAACACAGTCATGAATTAAAGTACTTGAACATTCATTGTTGTTTAGGTGTAAGCCCAACCAGCATTTCATGATTTGCTGCAGCTTGGGATGAACATCCTGTTCCATAGCAAAACAGCAGTGAAACACGTACAGGAGAAGTGACACATCATCATCTTAGCCGGCCATTTGACTCACATTGCTTTCAGCAGTAACTTCTTCCCTTGCCCCTTAGAAACATTCACTTGTTACTCCATCAGCTCCTGATTTGGGGTCAAAAGGTGAACCAGCCTGGGTTAGAAATAACCTCACCTGTATAGGAGGTTGTTTTTAACACAAACCAAGTCTCCAGTCTGTTCATTGTGTGTCCTGACAAAAAGTTTCACAACTGAGAGAGCAGGGCTGGAGAGAAATGAGTGGCCAAATGCAGAATGAAGTCCTGCTTGAGCCAGACCTCCTTGAGAACTGTGCGTGCCATCCAGGTGCTGTTGCCTGCTCGTGCTGCTGCTGCTGCTGCGCACACAGGGGCTGCTTAGTGCTCACACTCTTCACAATCTGCATGGGCAGTGCAGTGGTAAACGCACTCTAAAGACTGAAAATCAGCAACTGCTTTACATCCCCTGAAAAGCTGAACGTGTAATGGAGAAGGCAGCAGTTCAAGTGTTCAAGGCAAGTAATTTATGCAGTTCAAGGTAGTCTCACTGCTGTTGGATACTCACTGACTCTTCCCTAGTTCCCATTTCCTCTAGCTATATTTCCATTTCATATATTAAAATGCATAACAAAGAATTTCTATCCTTGTTTATGCAAACTTGTAGCCAGAACTTTAGTTTTTGAAAGAATAGCATGGGCTTAAGTACAATTGGTGTGACTTTTCTGATGAAATACATCCAGATTTTACTCTCTTCTTGAGAACAACGAAATACTTGGTAGTAACTTATACCTCTACAAATCAAGTACTTATCATCCACCTACATTTTTTCAGCCTTCTTTCAAATCACCTCATCTCCTGCTTTTCAGCAGAGAAACTTCAAATGCTTAAGTTCAGCCTGTAAAAGTTGTTCATGGATTGGCACTGGGTGTGAGCTCAGACAAATGTTGTCTCAGGCTACCTGTCACTTCAGAAGCCATCAGTTCAACCAAGCCAGAAGCTGGTTTTACATTAAGGCATCCATGGCACGTCTGCTCCTATAAATACATCACAGCAGAGACTTCTGTGGGTTGTCAAGGGGCAGGTTTGTATTTATGGCACCTATTGAATAAAAAGAGGGAAAATTAATTTCATGTTTTGAAATGAGTCTCAATCTTATCGTTGGGAAAACTACATCAAGAAGCTGCCTGCAATTTAATGTACACAGCTTTCCTATTTAGCCATTAAGCAGATCATTCTCTGCTGGATGGATGTGTCATTCCTGTTAATGATAGTCCCACGTATGCCATGACAGAATAAATGCCAAACTACATCAACCATTTACTCCCTAAAGAGAAATGGAATTCCTTCAAGCAATGTAGGAATCTGCCAGCAAAGTGGTGGGAGCCTGGAAAGAGCAGGGAGAGCTTCTAGCAGGACTGATGTGTAGGGATGTTGCTTTGCCAGCTTTGGCAGCAAAGCCAATTGAAGATGTTCCCATCCATCCTGTCACCATCCCTGTCCCCTTGTGCTGTCATTCCTTGCTTCCTGAGCTGAAGCAACCATAAATGAGCTGCTAACATGACTGAGGTTTAAATCATCCCTTCAGAAGGAACCAGAAACCTGGTTGTCTTTGCTGGTCTTTAACACAGCTCACTTCACACTGCAGTTCTGCAGATGGTTGTACCAAAGGCACTCGGAGCAGCAAATAGTGGCCAAGGTCCAGGAATAAGCAATTAGGGAAGGGCTGGGGAGAGAACTTCCTACGCTGGTGTAGGAGGGAGCAGGTGAACCGGAGGATGTGGAGTTATGCCAGAGTGCCTGCCTTGGCACACAGTGCATGTCTGTGCCACCTCCACACAGTGACACTGGCTCACAAAACTGTGGCTTGCCCAGCTGATGACTCCAGCAGGGTCTGGTCAGCATGTGGCTTCTCGCCCATGCCTTTGCCCAGGCTTTGAGGTGGGTTGTCCAGTTTTCCTGGATTACAACCAGGTTCTTCAAGGTCCATTACTGCTGTCTGCCCTCCAAGGCACCTCTAGCAGTCATGTACACATGCCAGGGCAGCATGACAGGGGACTTCATGACCCAGCAAACCCTGAAGATGAAAGGAAAAGGCAAAACCAAAACATCCTTAGGAGTTCTCAATGCAACCATAAAGCAGTTGTTTAGATGGACAAAAAGAGCAGAAGCTGGATGAAAATCAGCTCTCAGACTCACTATAATTTCGCTGTTTTATAAGGCTCCTGTGACCTCTGAGCTATGTAAGTAAAATCAGCTTTAACCACGTGCTGTCTTTTCACACAGATTTCGCATCTTAACAAGTTTATCAGTAAACAAATCCAGTGGCACTACTTAATACCCTGAATGCTAACATGCCAGGAGGTCAGAGCCACTGCAGAGGAACTAAGTTTTTCCTATCCAGTGTATTCCCATAGGAAAGAAAAACCAGCAACAGCCCACCTGCATACCTGGAATACTTCCACTCCCTGCTCTCTGCCACAAAACACATATTTCTTTAAGAAATAAAGAAGGTTCTTGCATTGGACTTGATGATCTTAGAGGTATTTTCCAACTTCAGAAATTCTATAATTCTATGATTCTATGATTTCTGAGATAACCCTCATGGCATTAATGCAAGAATACACTACATGGCACTGAAGGATTGAGGTCAGTCACAGCAGAGGAGAGAAATTAAGCCAGGCTTTTGCCCTTTCAAACATAGAGCAAGTCACCAGATCAAGTTGTTTCCTCCCCACATAGGGTTTTCTTCCATGGCTGAGTCAGTCCAAATTCACATGGAGTCTCTCATATGATACCAACAGGATATAAAAGAGAAAACAGCCAGGAGGGTACACACTGCAGATCTGGCAGGTTGGCCCCTGCAAGCCCTGTTTGGCATCCCTTGTTCTGCTTCTCCAGGACTGATGAGGACTTTGCAAAGTCCTGATGTGTTGCTATGCCCAAGATAGTTCCACATGCAAAGTTGCTGCTCACTGGTTGCAGGCAGCGGCTCCTGCCCATGCATTTGACCTGCTCTTCTGGCTGGCTATGGCTTGGTGAGCCACATCCCTACTCCACCATTGCCTGTGTTGGCTACAGCTTGCTGTAAAAATATCAGCAGCAGCAGACAAGTGAGGGGTAGAGGGCAGAGGACCTTTCAAAGCAGACTTCATGGAGAAATGCCCACCTTAGCTAGGAGGGGCTGTGCTGTTCATCAGAGAGGCTGTGATCTGTGACCAGTTCTTGGGGTCAACAGTGGAGGTGGCAGTACAGCATGTAACTCTGAGAGGCTGGTTGTCCATTCCTAAGCACTTGGCCACCACTTGGCCAGGAAACCCACAGCTTCAGCTACAAATGGTCAGGGCCAGCCAACTTCACCTGTGCAGTCTGGCTGCTGGACATGTGAGTAATGGTGTGTACTCTGCAGCTACCACACGCTGTAAGACTCACCCATCAGCAGCAGGAGAGGCTACTTATGGTTAGGACTGCATAGGAGCAACAGAGGGCATCCCCACTCCTCCAAGCTGCACTCCAAACTCTCCCTCAGTGGTCAGCTACAGAAACAGCTATTTTTTTACTGTACTCCAGCCCAAGTTTAACAAGGCAAAGTGAGCTTCATCTGGAGACATTCAGGAATTATCATCTGTTTTCTTTAATGTAGAAATCTCCATTGCCAGGATAGCTAATATGAACATTGGTGATCATCAGCCTTCTCCTTCTTCTTAGAAGTTTTTCTCCTCTGTCATCATGGCTAATGAACCAATTCTGCAGATTGACATTATTTAAGTACCACTGCTGGAAAAGAGTCACTTCTGAGGAATGAAAAGACAGGCACTGACTGGAAGCTTTACTCTGACAAGCAAGAGCTGCAAAGACAAAGAATAGGGGTTCAGGGACCTGCAAGACCACATGAGCTGCCCATCAGACATGCTGGCTTCAATGGCACTACTTGGAAACATATTATTCATGTCTTCTGTGTCATTTCCTTGCGTGTCTAAACATCCGATACAACAGTAGGTGTCAGGCCACTGCAGGTGACTGAATGGCTAAATTTGATCAGTTTGCTTTGGTTGTATTAACTCTCAGCTTTGTCATCCCACCTGCAGGCCTGGGCCTGGGCAGGTCCCTTCTTCGTGGGTAAGGCTTGCTATACGTTGTACAAACAGCACCATTGCAGGGACAGTGTGAGGTAAGAGACTTTATTAGGAAGGAAAACATTATTTTTATTGTTCTGAAAGAACAGTTGGTGGTGAAAACTCCAGTGGTGTGATAACATGTACAAGTTTGTACAAATGGACGTGGTGACAATCTGTGCCAAGGGTACAAGAGCTGTGCCAATATGTACAAGAGTTGCAGAAGTTCATCACGGAGCAGCAAACAGCCCTGCCTGTTCAGTGTGCTGCCTGCCTGGGTGTGGCAGCAGCTGGTGCTTAGTCAAAAGGATTTGGGGTCCTGGCAACACTCTTTTTGCTCTTTTTGAAGAATCTGAGTGAGAGGGAAGGGGGTCACAGATGGGCTGCAGCTCCTGGAACCCAGAGTAAGCAACTAAGCACTGCCAGGTCCACTACTAAACAGTCTTCAGAAACATGTAAGAAATAGTGCAGGAACCTCCTGGGGAGCTGGTGAGGAGGAAGAAGAGCTGCAGTGGTTGCTGCTCAAAGGCTCTTGCTACAGCTATGTTTGCCTGAGTGTTTTTCCATCAGATGCTGCTACGTCTCCATGTCCATTTCAGTGACTGGCTTTGGCTCAGCTTGGCTGCATTCATCTGTCACAAGGCCTTCTCCAGTCCCACCTTGGACCAAACCAATCCTTTTCTCCACCAGTTCCTTCCTGGTCTCATTCCTCTTGTATCTCCTCTTCGCCATTCCCTTTTCCTGTCTTGACTATGCCACCAGCTCCTGAAACAGAGTCACCTTTGAAAAGGGATCTGTGATCTCCTAGATGCCTTCTCTTTGGGTCTTCCTGCAGCCTTTTGGCCCAAGGTCACAGTTCCTCTGGGGCTGTGTTCATTGCTCCGTTTCCACAGTAACAAATATGATTTGATTTTTTTTCCCTGCAAAAACAGCCCCTCACCCCTGTTTGAGATGCTATCTCCCCCATTTCTTACATGTTTCTGAAGACTGTTAAGTGGTGTACCTGGCAGTGTTAGGTTAATGGTTGGACTCAATGATAACTTAAAGGTCCCTTCCAACCTTAATGATCCTGTGACTCTAACCCAGAAATGGCAAGTCTATCCCTAGTTTTCCTCTTGAGCTCTTTTGTGTGCTGATGGATGAAAGCACGTTCCTGGGGCTGGTAGTATGCACTTTTGCTGATCTGCTGCTGCACTGCAAACTGTCTTTTACCAGAGATGCTGCATGGGGCCAGTTACCTAATTAACTGCTCATCTCTACTTGGGAGGGTTCAGGGAGCACTGACAAAGCCAGGTTAGTGATCACATTACCAGTTCTGCAAGTAATGCCCTCCCTCCCTTTTTCTGGATGACACAACAAAGAAACTATATGGGCAAAATCTGAAAAAATTCAGCAAGAGCCTTGCTGTGGTGATTCCCGGAAAGGTGCCTCCTGCTATCCTACAGAGATGGAAAAACACACACCCGTGCCCTGGGACTAGTGGGAAGGAAACCCTCAGGCACACTTGGAGAAGTCTCAGCAAACATTTCATTATCACACTTTACATCTTCAACTCATGGCTTGCTGCATCCATAAAACTGTCTTGCCCTCAGGCTCAGACATTTCACAGTGGTGAGAAAGGGTCCACGCTCTGTGCTTTGTAATTTAGGTTTTGCATAAGCAATTTCATTGCAGTCTGCTACACTGACTTCAGAGGGCTCAAAAAAAACAGAGCTGAATTCATCAAGGTTAAGGCATTCCCTTTCCATAGCCAGGGGCACATGAAGGAGAGATGTGACTGGCACAGTGGTTGACCACCCTCGGCAGGGCAGCCAAGAAAGCCATTGACACGTTGTGGGTTACACATCAGCAGCCTTTGTCATGAGATGTGAGTGGGGCACAAACTCACATGCTCGGCATCCAGAGCTGCCACTCCCCATTGCTGCTACATGACTAACAGGCAGTTCAAAACCTTTCCTGATAAGGGTTTTGCAGAAACAAAAATAAGTACAGCAAACAGTGAGTAACAGAACAATAAAAAAGAAAAAGCCTTCAAGAAGAGCCAGTATAAAAATTTCCGAACTTTTATTAACCAAAAGGGACAGCATGAAGGCATAAAAACTGGCACTGATTTTCTGTGTGAATTGCTGTGTTTCCAGCACTTCATGTCCTCCTGAACAGAGCCTGCAAGTCTCTGTTCTTTGCTGGAGCCGAGCATATGGTCCTTAAGGATGCAGAGGAAAATGGAGAGCTGTGCTTGGAGAGTATCCAGCTAAACAATTGGAAAAAGGGCAGCCATAGTCCTGGGCATGCTGACCAGAAGAAAAACTGGGGAGAAAGAGGCATATTTTGCTAACTGCACTTCCAGTTATTTGGTCTGCAGCTGTAGGTGGGGAATGCAAGCTCACATCCACTCAAGGTAACTGGTTTTCTCATAACTGAGAAATGTGATGCACACGTTGGCAGTGCCCTGCATGCAAAAGCAGGGCTGGTTTTGGATCTTCCTCTGACCAGACTGCTCACTGCAAGGCTGAGTTTCCAGGGGCTGGGAGCAGGAATTAAGGTCTTGGTTTGGGGTCTGGCCCCTGGATCACTAGCACAAGCAGGTAGGACTCGCCACTCAAAATCTCTTCAGCATCCTTTAGCCTACGTCTGTTCCCGTGCCTTGTGCCAAAACTCAGTCCCTCTCCTGGAACTGTGGAAAGCTGACTGGACATGGAGTGGCTATCTGCGACCAGGTTGTCAGCCTCAAGTCATGTGAATGCGGTAGAGCCTGGCTCCCTTACACTGCCATTCCAACCTCAGAAGCTGAAAAAGTCTAGGGAGAACCCAGCTCCACCTCTAGCCCCGGGCCGGAGTTGCAGGTAAAGTGAGTGCCTAAATGAGGGACTGACTGCAGGGGCTGCAGCGTGGCCGAGACCAGTGTGGCACTGTGGACAGAGCTGAACGCTGAGAGCAGATCAGTGTGACCAGCAGCAACACTGGAGCACAGATGCACACACACAAAGCGCAGCTGCAGCGGAGCTTACTCTGCCAGGACATTGCTCCTGATGCTCTACAGTCCAGCCACAATCCCAGGAAGAATGGGTACCACTGGAAGGAAGAGGTTTAGTTACCAGTTCCCAATGCCCTGTGCAGCTTTGACAATGCTAGCACCCATCTTCTGGAGCTGCTTCTCCCCCTCCTCCCTGTGGTCTTTCTCCAAGGCAAGTTCTCAACCCATCTGCCTGTCTCCAAAGCAGGACTTCTTATCCCATGCGCTGATTCTTTTTGTTTCCCCAGCCTGATCCTTCCTCCAGCAACAGATGATATTGCCAGAGAGCAAAAGCAGTGCCTCACAGGCCAGCAGCAAGCTTGCTTTTATCGTTCCCGCAGTGCTACCATCCGCTAAAGTTGCTTCAAAATGTAGGCTCTGCTGACCTCTAGGGGACTGCTACAAACCCAAAACCATAGAGGCTTCGGAGCTCATGGCATGCTACTGCCCTTCACACGCTCCGAAGGAGCCCTGTGGTGGGTATAACACAGCTGACACAACCAGCTTCTGGGCCCTTTAGCACTACCAGAGGCTGTAAATAAAACCCTGGCTCTAACACTGCCTGTTCCATCGCACCATTATGGCAGCAATACCTCAAGAAAAGTGTACAAGCAAGGCTAGGCTGTCATGGAGAGATATTACCTGCTATCAGACTGCCCCATAATAATTGCTGCTTTTATTTCAGCGTGGGATGCACTTGGGAGCTTGAGAGCTTGTGGCTTGCTGTATCAGTTTGTCTAATAAAAGGCATACAAATCTTGCCTTGGTGTTACAACTACAGCACTACTTACTTTGGTGAAAAGCACAGGCACTGGAAATAAAGTTAGACTTGCTTTTTTATGGCATTTCATCCATCACTAAAGAAGTGGCAGAAGCAAGAACCTCGCCACAGAGAACAAGGAATGTAAGATTTGCAGAAAGCAAAGCAAGCATAAAATCTGACGTGTGCCTTAAAACAGTACATGGTGCTGCCAAGGAGGGTAACTGCACTTCCCAGCTGACCATTTGAGGACAGCCATGGTGGGGGAATAGACCATTAGGCAGGAAACTACAGAGGAAGCACAAACTACGTACCTCTAATGGATCTGTTCTCCTTGAGACAAAGCCAAAGCCTATCACAGCCCTGGAATATTCCGATTTCTTGACTTAGGGAAGGTGTGACATAACTCTGGAGAGCTACAGATGTGGACTGGGCAAAAGCTGTGCACGTGACAGAGTGCCCCTGGCTGCAGCCACCACCTTGTGGGGCAGCTCCCCACCACAGCGGGGCAGATGTGGTCTAATATGAGGTCCATATTAGCAGAGGGCTGCTGTCTAAACTGTCTAAATTTGTTCAGTCTTCTGATGCCAGGAAGAATTCCATCCAGCAGATCTGAGTGGGCAGCAGGCTCCAAGCAGCTAAAGAGCTGCTTGGGATCATCATCGTTTCCACAAAGGCAGCTGTATCTGCCTAACTGCCACAGTGGCTTCCACCATATGCAAAGGTCTCTCAAGAGGCTTGGGGGCTTGTGTTGTCGGGATCATGCACCAACATGAGGGAATCAGTCCTGGCAGGTACTCCACGAACCACAGGAATGGCTTTACAGACAGCACTAAGGGTTCTGGGCACACCATGAAGCATGTAATTGGCACGCTTCTCTCAGTGCTCGTGCCCTGGGAAGTGCCAAAAATATAAAACAAGTGCTAAGTTAAAGCACTTGCTCTTCCATGGGCTGGAACATGTCAGCCCACAGAGCCTTGAGACAAAAGCTAACAACCGACAGCATTCTTTCAACTAAATCAGGGTGAGATGATGTCTAGGCAGCAATTAAAAGTGAAGTGTTTAAAGAAAAAAGGCAAATTATTTGAACAGAATCACCAATTTTCATTTCAGCATTATTACATGTCTCTTAATTAGAACAGATGTCTCCCTAATCTGTGCAAAACAGAAAAGGACCTGAGAGGTCTGAAATACTGGCTCATATACAAATATTACCACCAATTCCCAGCTTCTAAATCCACCACCTCAGACTGTGCCAAACCACCTGATGGTTCTGGGTCCAGCAGGGATGGCTTTGAAATGCCCAAAGCTCAAATGACGTAATTTTCTCCTCCTTACACCTTTAAACACTGTGTTATACCACCATACACATCAGCAGTGCCCAGGAAATTCAAGCCTGTCTCTCCCTTCATCACATGCATTGTGGCTGTTTTAGGCGCCCAGATTCGAAAGTTAGCTGATTTTGCTCCCACAGAAAAGACTCCATCAGTCACCAGTTTTGGTAAGCTCTTTAATGGCAAGCTCATGGTGTAATGACACTGCTGGATTTGATGCCTCAGTGGTGGGAGAGGAAGGAGGATCAGGAGGAAGAAGGATCAGAAGGAAGACAGTACTTCACTGAAGGCTTACACCTTTGAAAGTGCTGAACAAAAGGGTAACTTTCGGTGACCCATTTTCCCAGCTTTGTAGTCCCAAAGACACATCTTCCAGCCAGAAAAATGGTCGAAACCACACCAAACACAGCTTTGGCATGGTGTGGCACAACATGATTTCTGCTTGACGTGTTGAAGGCTGACTGGTCCCTACATTAGTAAAGGAAAACTTGACAACAACAAAGAAACTGCACTCAGTGAAATCCAGAGCTGATGTTTCCACCACCTCCCCCCCAGCAGATGAAACTTCCTTTGCATGCAGCGTTACCGCAGATCCCTGCCTACATGAGCAACAGCATGTTGGTACAGAAAGGGAATTTCAAAGTTCAATGTATTTTACATGAAACCAGTGAACTTTACTGTACTCAGAAATAACTAGTTCAGATAAGGTTTTTTTTTCTGCAGACAAATCAAGGCCCTTTTTGTTAATCTGTATTTTTTTTTTAATGTCCGATCTTGTACTGACAATGCAGTGCTGCGTGGCTCTGTAGAATCCACTTGCAGTAATGCAGACGTGCCTTTAGGGACTTTCTTTCTTTAAAAAAAATTAAGAAATGAGAAAAAAATGAAACATAGATCATGTAAATAATAATCTGGCCCACTGAACAGGTGACTGTGTTTAAGTCAAGAGGTTTCCTTTGTACACTTGACAGAGACATCAGATACCAACAGTGCAACTAAGTCTCAGAAGTCTAATAAAAACCCAAAGTGACAAGCTCTGTCCTCAGAGCCTTCCCTATCACAGGTAAGTACCACATTTAGACAACCTATTTATTTTAATATCTGCCTTGGAAGTGATATCCCTGAGCCTTCAGCTCCCTGGTGACTCTGCAAGTACCACCTCAAGCCCAGCCTGTTACAAGGTCTAGGAGCTGCTGCCCTGAGTCACTCCTGCCTGGCTCTCACACAAAGCCTTCCCAGCTGCAGCTGGCTGCACAGACAGGCTGCGAGGGAGGAGGGGAGGTCCTGCCAGAATTAAACAGATCAAACAAAGCATTTGCCTACGCTCAGTGATTTAGAGAGAGGTGCATCCAGCTAGAGCCCCTTAAGGGATGCTTCCTGTCTAATTTCTAATGTCCTGTGGCCAGACCAAAACCAGCCAGCACTGAGAAAGAGACATCCAACTAGACAAGTCTCATTTTCTGGGTGCCCAGCTTGGAAAGCCTCAACGGGTTATGATTTTCAGAGAGTGGATCACTTGGCTAGACATCACTCCCTGTGAAGATAATGGGATTGGCACCTAAAAGACTACTGCCTTCTGCATAACCCCTGCCTGGCACGGACCACTCACGGGTCATCAAGGGATAATACAGCTCCCATGCCACCTCATCCCCCTGTGCAGAGAAGACAATGTGACTTGGTAACACACACTGTGCTGAACTGCAGCCTTCACTGAGGCACCCGGCTGCAAGCTGTGGGAGGTAAGAGGTGCTTCTCTCCCCTTTCCTACGCTTTCCCTCCTTTGTTAGTGAGAAATTCTGACAAGAACTGAATGGTTAGGACGGACAGGAGGGAAGTATGGACATGGGCTAAGGATGGACACAGGGTGAGGATGGATGAACTGGTAATCTTGCCCCATGCCACAGCTAAACCTGATGTTGAGCAAAACAGCCATGGACGTCCGCTCTGGATCCCAGAGAAAGATCAGGAAACACGATGAAAGAGGCTGGGAATATATCCTGAATGGCATCTTTCCAAAACAATGTCCACAACGGTATTGCAATCACTTTTACTGTCAGAGCCTCACGTCCCACCTTGTAAAGGGGGAAAAGGCAGTGACCTATTAAGCTTTGTTGTAGCATGAACTCCTCCACGCTGTCCCCAGACCCTGTCTCACACAGCACACCATATGTAGGACACAGCAACAAGAGGCAGCAGCTGGTGTGCATATCGCTGGTGCAGGAAAACCAACTCTGCCTATTCCCATCAAAAGTGGCATTCTTTACAAGTATGCGACTTTCAAAGGCACAGCACTACGCACAGAGCAAGTCCCTTTAAGAGGTGTTACTGGGCACCCTGCACCCTGACTGCTGCTCCTACCTGCTCACACAGTTTCATGATGCTGAGGAAGAGAAGGCTTTTCACTTTGCCTTTTCTCCATCCTTTCCCCCCTCAACCATCTGAATGCAGTCATCAGGCAGGACACTAATGGAAAAACACGACTGAGCTCAAGGCCCCAGTAAAGTCCAGAGGAGCTGTTTTATAAACGGCACGGGTTCAATAAGCAGCCACTTGGCAGGATGGTTTGGGCTGTCTCAGAAATCACAGCATCTCTCTGGAAGGGGCCTTGCTCACTCTTGCCCCTGCTACCCAAACCAGCTGTCGCATTTCTGAAATCTGTGCTTCCCTCTGGCATCCCATGTATTTCTCATCCCCCAAGCAGCACTCTGCTCACTGCATTCATGCCACTCATTTCCAGAAGCGCCAGTTCTGCAAGAGGCTTTGTTCTGGTATATTTATATTTAGTTAGGAGCATGAAATGCCTACAAGAAAATGGTGAGGGAAAAGGGACACTTTTCTATGTCCTTTCATTAGTGGTTTGCTTTGAGGATAGGCAATACTCACGTGTGTCTCTACTCACTCACAGATCTAAAGCACTGTATACACTGCTGGGTAAATAATATTCACACTTCCTTTTACAAAAGGATTAAGGTGGGACTTTCAAAGGAGTTACCCTGCTCCTTCTAAATTTTCTAGAGGCCTGGATGCACAAGAGGCCTGCCTTGAACACCTAGCCACAGAGACCCACTTGAAGCTCAGGGCAAGGCAATGGCAGAGCTAAGAATCCTCATCTTTTCACTCATTTCCCAGGTTTGCAAGCATTTATGTTGGCAAAGCTTGTGTCTCAGTCTTCAGCCTAGCCACTGGTTCATGCCACCTCTGATTAATTATCGAATGGCTACTAACTGCAATATGTGGTGGAGGGAAGGGAAAAATAAAATACAAATAAAATATAAAACCACTTCATAATACAACCATATCAGTTCTGCATCTCTTGCATCACTTGGCAAGCATGGAACAAGTAACACAGTAATACAGAAATGTATTTGGTCAAAGTAAGGAATCAATATTTTTCGATAAAATACATTCTATATTAATGCTCATTCACATTTATTACACATGTAAATTAAATCTTCTATGTATAAAATTCCAGTTTATTCTCAGTGCTGGTTGGTCATGCTTCAGTTCAGCAGCAGGGTTCTCAACACATTCCACTCCTAGCAAAGTGAGAGGGAATGAGAGTGCTCAGGTCTCTGCAGGACCAAGCCTCACGCATCCCCTGGTCCTGCAGGTCCCATCTGAACAAAATCTTGCTGGCTTCAGTGGGAGTTTTGCAGGGGTGTGCACTGCAGAAGGGCCCCCAGCTGTCCAGCACTTGCAGTCTGGTGTGGAAGTCACCCAAATGGCATTTGGCATTCCAAAAAAAAGTGAGTTAGTGAATACAGAAAATAATAATATATCTACATAATTTACAGCATTGTTTGCTTGCAACCACATTAATGTTCAACCCCTCATTAACAATTCAATCAATACACAGGGAAAGGTAGCAGAGTGCAGTACATATTACAACCTCCTGTATGCAGTTACAAGCACTGGATCTTACAGTCTTTCCTCGTTTCCTGAATTCCTGCCTCTCCCGCTGCCAGCCAGAGCCCAGTTCTCCACTGAGCCTTATGGAGTCAATCCCTCACAGCATTTGGCCCCTAACGCTGTGCAAGGTGCATTTAACAGCGGGTCTTCAGCTACTACCCTGGTCCAGCCCTGCACCCTCGCCTCCGCTGTGCTGGCACTCGTCTATGCAGCCACACACTTAGCCAGATGGTAGGACTGATCCAGCTGGAAAACTGCCTGTCTGTAGAAAGGCAGAGGGTTACATGCCAGTCAGACCGACCCTGCAGCCCAGCTCGCGATGCAGCCGTGCCACGGCTTGTGCAGGTGTGTGGGTGGGTGCCTGCACCTCCCCCTGAGCCAAAAGGGTGCAAGTGGCCAGCAAACCTGGATGGCAGGACTTTGCCTCCTGCTTGGGCTACTGTGAATTGCTCGCTTACATTATGCTAGAACAGAGGAAAGTCAGCCCCTACTTGTATGAGCCGTGAGCCAAGGACTGGATGCTACGAAGAGAAAGGTTTTCCTGAAGGAAGGCTCTGTTTAAGGTTATAGTATCTGTCCTAGCTGGAGAGGAAAGAAAAATTTAGGGACTTAAAGCAGGGATGGAAACCACCGGTCTTACATTTTATTTTAGTAAGCAAAAAGCCTATTGCTGCTGTACAGTGTTATACAATGAACTGCCACAGTTCTCACGTCACTAGTCCATAGAAAATGTGCTGCAACTACCATGTTTATGCCTGCATGCTGAAAGAATGTACAAAGTTGCATTAAGCTCTGGTTTTCTTCCACTTTTTTTTTTTTTAATATTCTTAAACTCTGACTTTGACAGTGTTGTAGACACTTCTGTGCAGACTCAGGTACCACACATCATGCCACTCATGGAAGGTCTTTTACCTCCAACTGAAAAAATCATGTGCTATGCATCTCTGAAGCCACCATCATCAAACCACCAAGAAAACTTGCTCTCTTTAGTAACCTTGGAAAAAGAGTCTTTAAAAAGTCTATTGAAAAGGAGACATTGTTAACAACAGGGTTTTCAAAATGATGCGAGTTGTTTCTAGGAGTTGTCCAAGCATTTTCTCTTCACTCACTCTTTGTTTTTATAAAGCTAATTCTGTATAAAAGGGCTTTTGAAGCGTGTGACCTTTGTTTAATAATTTTTAAAAAACTGGAAAAAAGGAGAGAATTTAGAAACATTTTTCTTCAGCTGTATTACAACAGAATTACCTTTGCTTCTTATATTTTCAGTACAAAAGGCAAGTAAATAAAGAGACCCTGCATCTTCACAGTCCGGCACTCATCCAAGTCACTTAAATCTATGCAAAACAGGTATAAAACACGAGGGTCTTCCTCTCCTTTATACCAAAACCATCACCAAAGCCTTCTGGGGAGCAAGTTCCCTGATAACCAAAACTCACTAGATTTTTGTATCAGCCAAAGTAGTGGTATTTTAGCTCCCCTTCAAAGAGGTGTAAATGCCCCCACACTAGCTCAAAGGCCCAGGGAGAGGAAGAGGTCCAGCATAATTTTAAGAACCAGGTGCTGGTTTATACCCTTATGGCTTCAGTGTTAGGTTGCACTCAAGTTGCACTTAAGGTGCACTCAAGGAGGACCCTGGAAATGACAGGCTGGTCAGTCTCACTTCAGTGCCCAGTAAAATCATGGAAAAGATTATTCTGGGAGGTATTGAAAAACATGTGGAGGACAACGCAGTCTTCAGCTACAGCCGGCTCGGCTTCCTGAGGGGAAAGTCGTGCTTGTGGAACCTGATTTCCTTCTGTGACAGGGTAACCCACCTAGCTGATCTAGGAAAGCCAGTAGATGTCATCTTTTTGGACTTCAGCAAAGTTTTTGATACTCTCTCAGTATCCTTCTGGACAAAACGTCCAGGACAAAGCTGGATAACTGTGTTATGTAAAAAGTGAGCAACTGGCTCACAGGTTGGGCAGAAGAGTTATAATGAATGGGGTAACATTGGCTGGCATCCAGTCACTAGTGGGGTTCCATAGGGCTCCATTTTCAGCCCAGTTCTCTTCAGCATCTTCATTAACAACTTGGATGCAGGACTTAAAGGAATACTAAGTTTTGCCAAAAACACTAAACTGGGGGGAGCGATTTAGTGACTCCCTCCAGGGCAGAGAGGCCCTGCAGAGAGACCTCAACAAATTAGGGAGTGGGCAATCTCTCACCAACCCTATGAAGTTTAACAAGGGCAAGTGCTGGATTCTGCTCCTGGGACGGGGCAATCCTGGTTGTGTGTATAGACTAGGGAAGGAGAGGCTGGAGAGCAGCGCTATGGAAAGGGACCTGGGGGTCCTGGTTGATGGCAAGTTGAATATGAGTCAGCAGTGCCCTGGCAGCCAGGAGGGCCAACCTTGTCCTGAGGGGCATCAGGCAAAGCATCGCCAGCCGGTCCAGGAAGGGGATTGTCCCACTCTGCTCTGCACTGGGGCAGCCTCACCTTGAATACTGCATGCATTTTTTGGGTACCGCAATATAAAAAAGACGTTTGGCTCTTAGAGAGTATCCAAAGGAGGGCCACAAGGATGGTGCAGGGTCTGGATGGGAAGCCATCTGAGGGGCAGCTGAGGTCACTTGGTCTGTTCAGCCTGGAGGAGACTGAGGGGAGACCTCACTGCAGTCTTCAACATCCTCACGAGGGGAAGCAGAGCAGCAGGTACTGATCTCTCCACTCTCATGACCAATGACAGGACTCGAGGAAATGGCAGGAAGCTGAGTTGGGGGAGCTTTAGGCTAGATACCAGGAAAAGGTTTTTCACTCAGAGGGTGGCTGAGCACTAGAACAGGCTCCCCAGGGGAGTGGTCACAACATCACGCCTGTCTGAGTTCAAGAAGCATTTGGACAACACTCTCAGGCACACGGTGTGATTGTTGGGGTCTCCTGTGCAGGGCCAGGAGCTGGACTTGATGATCCTGATGGGTCCCTTCAAACTCAGTATATTCTATGTTTCTATGATTCTAATTCATGTGCCACAAGGTTTGAGTAATAATTTGGCAGTGTATCAAAACCAGCGAAGCTTAAAGTTGGTTGTCATGCAGAAGTGGGACAGGCGATGGCTATTTTTTACTTCATTTGTAAGAAAGCAGCACTTGCCTTTGGATCACATGATGTTTAAGTACCAGGGTTGGCTATAATGTGTGCTGCTGATACTCATTACTCCCAGTTATTAATTCAGCACTTGTAAACTCAGGTGTCAGTAGAACAATATTAATATGTCTGACACCCCCTGGATTTCCCACTTCCCATTATTTTTGATAAGCCTTCACGTGCACTTCTGCAGCACCAACCACTACTGAAGTACTGTTTTTAAGGAGAGATTTCTCCAAGTTTGGTACTTTTTCAAAAACCATAGCTGTTGAACTAAACAGAAAAGCGCAGGTGTTGTTTGCTCTCTGCGCTGGTTTCCTTGGAAAGGTCACCGGTGAGGACTCAGCACTCTCACCACACGTTTCCTACATTCTCGGTACTCTACATTCATGTCAGCGAATGCTACTCTCGAGCACAAATCGAAGAGACAAGTCAGCGACAAAACTACTTCTAGACTGATTGCGGCAGAATGCTACCAAGACAACTCCATAGAAAACCCACTGAAGCAGGAGCAAAATTCAGGTCACTTCTTAGCAAAGCTCATCACAAATTATTATTATTATTATTTTTTTTTAAAACCATTTTTGTGAAACTTTTATCTTGGCAGCCAGATATCCCCTTGTGATGGGCTAATTCGAACAGGCTAACGTGGGACCACCTGACCCCACCTGGTACCAAAGGCTTCCGAATTATTTTAGCTTCTCAGAAAATCACTGCTGGCTGACACCCATCTGTTGGTGATCGGCTTCTGGTTCCTCTTCTTCCACATCTGCGTTATATTCTTCAAATGCATCATCATCAACATCTGGAAGCCCAAGTAACTACAAAGAGAAAATATTGTGTAACAGTGAATTACCCACTCGTGCAGCTTTGCTGCAAATCTTCACACAAATCCTACGTGCCACTTCTTGAAAACCTTAAAACCCTGGAATAACAGTATTACACAATGATCTCAGCTCTCTTTCTCTCCCTCCTGGGATAGAGAAAGAGTTGAAAATGCATCCTCACACCAAATTAAATGCTCAGAGACCGGAAGATAAATAAAACCAAAACAAAGCACTTGCAAAAAGCTTCACATTCTTCCCTGAGGTCGCATTATGAATTGCTGAGTGTTTAAGACTTGGCAGTGGTTTCACTTTAGAAAGAACCACGATAATACTGTAGCAGTAGTTATCTTGGTTTAAGACAATGTTTTTTAGCAACCCTATAAAAGCCAAAGAAGAAAGCATCCTCATGCAGAACAGGCTAGTATGGAGTAGGAAAGGACTCCCTAAAAACCTTAAGAACCCAGCCTGTTAAATGCTTCTCTTGAATCCTTTGCTCCAATACACCAGACAAAGCCTTTTAAGTGGGTGAAGCCCTTGCAGTGAGAAATACTGCGTATTCCACTCAAAACTGTCCGAGTCCCTTTAAACTTCTGCAAATCAGATTTGGGCTTGTAAGGAACTGCCAGCCCATCTTTGGACAAGGTTTGGATGCCTCCACCCGATGGCTCCGATCGCGGCAACGTCCCTTGTTGTTTCCCTACAGGAAAAGGAGCAAACAGCCACGTTTGGACTTTTCTCCTCTCCTCCAAAAGGTTGCCAAGCCAACAGAAGTCAGGAAGACAGATAAACCAAATAATAGTCAAAATAACACAACTACTGTGGAAATCTCGTATTAGAGTCCTACACTAACAGCTATTAATGGCCACAAAGCAAAATCATATGCCAGGCATGACTGGGAATGCCATGTATTTAGCTTGCAAGGGCTGGAAGAGCAGCGCAGGTGCATGCAACACCCTGTTTGGAGAGTGAAGCAGCTGTCGGCTCTTGAAAGAGGCAAAGCCCAGAAAAATTGGGAGGAGGGTGACACTCTCTAGGTGAGAACATGAAAATGAGAAGGCTGAGACAAGGCAGATTTTCAGGGACCTAAACTAATTCAGTCTGTGATCAACATTCAAGATTATTCAGTGGACACAAATACAATGAACAGAATTAGGTTCTGGATGTAGCGAAGCTTGCATTCCTCACTGTCACTGGGAGACGATCAGTTTTTTAGTTGCAAGGTTTCTTCAGCAGGGAAATGAAAGGAGAATTTTCTGACTAAATCCCCTCCTTTGGATTTTAAAAATACTTACAGACAGACCCCAAATGGAAAATGTTCTTGTCTTCTGAGCAGAACAAAGTAAATTCCTATGTGTACATATTTTTCAAATCAAATGCTTAACTGAACGTGAAACTGCTTCTTTCATTTTCAGGATGAGGGGGGTTTTGTTTTGTGTTGAAGCTAAAATTAAAATACTTTTCAAAAGGCAAAAGCAAGGACTCTCTAGACTTTCTTATACACCGGTGTTTTTTTTGCTAAACTGATCCGGTGGATTCAAATTAAATGTCAGTGTTGTACTCTGCTGTTTTTATCACCTGGCAGAAAGAGTTTTGACCCCTTTTTTTTTGTTTCCCCAGCTCTGGTTATAATTCCTTCTTGATTTGCAAGGAAATGAGGCACATGGGTTTTCATTTTACGGGATACTCTAAGCCTTCCCCATGCAAAAATGAGCATAGAAAACACAACATATACCACAAGAACCGCAAAGACGTATACAATCTCAAAGCATAGGAAACATCCTGCTTTTCACACATCCCCTCTCTCTTCACCCTTGGAAACCTGGCTTTTCTTTCCCTGGAGTGGCTCAAATAAGAGCGATGCTGCAGATGGTGGTGGTTTAATGGAGGAAGGATGGGGATGGGATGAGGTGAGGTGAGGTGGGTTGGGATGGGATGGGGTGGGGTGGGATGCAATAGAATGGGATGGGAGGCTCCTCCAAGGGAGATGCAGTTTTATTCTCTCACAGACACTTTAGGAGCTTCCAAGGCACCAAGGACCTTGACCATGCAGATCTCACTTTTAGAGGTCAAATCCTGTCACCTCCCACAGGACTATGGCCCCTCACTGCTGTTAACCCCTTACTGCTCTCCGGACTGCAGTGGCAAATCAGCCCACACTTTGACACCAAGGAGGGATAATCAGGGTCCAAAGTGCAGGGAGCTCTACAAACATTGGGTCAAAATGGAAAGAGGGTGTACAAAAGATAAGGACAAAATAAGATGATGAAGATGGCCTGAGCTGACCCTAGAATAACTCCCACCTTGTCTTCTTTCAAACACACTAGTTTCTGCTTCTAGTCTGCTTCATATATTACATTATCAGCTATGTGGCGGACTTAAAGGACTTAATTGGAGAGCAAAAATAAGGAGAAAAGAGGTAAAAGAGGAAAGGGGTGTAGAAAGAGAGAGCTGATCCATCAGTCCAAGACCCAAGGGGAACAAATCTACCAGGTGGAGACCCATGGGGAGGAGGAAGTCAGGAGCATGGTGAGGAGGGAGGGAGGAAAGCAGGGAGAGAAGATAACCAGCAGCAGCACCGCCTGAACTACAGATATTTATTCCTGCTGGCCAAACTACCCATCTGGAGGTAAAGGAGAGGTCACCAGGATATGTATGAATTCAGTGAACATGGGACAAATGGCTCTTCCACTGCAGACTCCCTAGGTCAGCTGTAGGCTTTTTTAGGCTGAAGAGGAGCGCAGTGTGCGATGCCCGGAATTTGCTGCTGAATTGTACAACCCATGCCTTGCTTCTCTGCAAACACTGCCAGTTGGTGTGATGTCCCTCAGGCATTTCTTGTATTTGTCTTTCTTAACTCTTCTCAAGTGCCCTGATTTTATACAAATAACCTAGTAGTTATTAAGTTATTAAGAAGCAGATGACATTGCCTCCTACCAAAAGCTGATGCACAGGCAGACTGATAAATTAACCAAGTACAAGACCGAGCTTTAGCGGTCCATGTGATGCTACACTAGAGATAACACAGTTCTGCTGAATCCTTGGGGAAAGGGCTTAATCTCCAGGCAGATGTGCTTACAACCACCAGCATGGGCAACTCTGGCACCTGAGCGTGGCACCTCTGACACCAGAGAGACAAGGGCATTGGAGGACTGGAATGCTCTGAGGCAAGTAACAGTATTTGAGCCCAGTCCTGTTGATTGATCCCAAGTACCTGCGTGGCGTTTGACACTTTTGGATACTCCCTGAATAAGTGAATAATAAGGCAAATCAGAGTTTTGGTGGAAACTGACCAAGGAGGGCATTAATGGGCAAAGACAACATGTCCCCCATGACCTTCAGTAAAGAAACAGCTTGACCTTGCCTACAGCAGGATTTAGAGGTGTGGTTTAGCTGTTGCAGGTTAACCAACACTGTTTAAAAGCCCTTGTCTAATGAAATATCTTGCTCTGGCACTGTAACATTAGCAGTGAGGGATGGTGAGCGGCCCCAGAGCATCCTCATTGCCTTCTGTGCCCAGGGAAGAGCAGTGAGCAGAGGGAAATCTCTGCCTAGCGTTGAGAGGGATGCCAACTGCTGGGTATCCCTGCTCTTACTGTCACTGAAACACAGGGCCCTGTGAAGCAGCAGCCAGTCCCTTCCTACCCTACAGCCCCAGGGTAAGTTATGAAGTCCCAGCTGGTCTGTCACCGAGAATGTGCAGAGCAGGGCTGAGCTCAGTTACTGCACAAATATTGGTCTTGGACCCCTCAGTTATGGGAGGGAAGATGCTCATGCTGTGCACAAGGGCATGGAAAGCTGCAGATGCACTGCCACTGTTCTAAGTATTTCCCTTCAAAGGACCCCAAAAAAGAATTTCAGAACTCTCTAATAATCTTGGATGTCTCCTGGGAATACTGAATGGAGAAGACTTTCAAAAGGTGCTTAGCAAGCAAATGCCAAAAACCTAGTCCCCCTCCTCCCAGACTGATAGCTAGGACCACCAGATACACTTCAGAAGAGCCCAGTCTGACCTTCAGCAGCAGTTTTTACCTAAACTAACATTTTTCAAACTGAAGCTTGCCAGACTGGTCTCTGACAGCAGACTTGCTTGGGACAGTGGAGAAGAAATGCCCTGCAAATGCACTGTTCCCTTAAAGCTGACAGCAAGGTAGTTTCATTGGCAAAACAGGTCCAGCAGAAAAAGGACGCGGGACAGCATGAAGTGATGCCAAGGAAATAATTTCCCAATACTGAAGAAAAGTGATTTTGTTCTGGAAAAGGTCTGAGGGCACAAAATAACTGTTTTCATACATCTGTGGTAAACCCACTCATTTTAAAAAATCTTTCCTATCATGTGTATGTGCTATTTTTAATAATTACAATAAGGGGAAAATGTCAATACATTCCTTATTAGACTTATCTACACAAAACTATACCTCAAATCATAAACCCAGATGCAAATCTCTCTGTACTAGGCCAAAGGAGAATCTGAGAAACTTACTCTTTGTGGTACACCCAAGAGAAAATTAAAAGAGGTACTTGATTACAGTTTGCAAGAGGTTTCTGACAGTTGAGGACACCGATTTTGAGCAAACAAAAGCAAAATGAAATTCAACAGCTAGGAAACAAAACTAGAAAAATGTAGATTGCAAACAAAAGAGACTTTCAGAGCCCCACAACTAACAATGAGAAGGAAAAGTGCCCAGCAGTGTTGTATCCTTTAATTCACCTGAAGACTTTACATCAAGAGTGGGTATCTTTGGAAAAGACACATTCCAGTTCAATCACAATTTATGTGCCTGGTTGTCGGAATCATGGGGTGAAATGTGATGTATTAATGAAGGGCCCAGGCAACATGAGCATAATGGTTCCTCTTGCTTTGAACCTTTTTATTTTGAAGAGTAGCTCAACTTGGTTTGACTGAAGTCAGTTTCTCAGTAACTTAAACTATGCTGAAATAAATGTGGTTTAAATGAAATAAGTAATCTGTACCAATTGAATTAAGTCTTTCTGAAGTCCTCTTTAGTTAAACCAGTGGAAGTTTCTCATCAGAGACACAGCTCCTCTGAGCAGCAGAAAACAGCTATGAAGATCCAAGAGCCAAATATTGTTCTGGGAAACATATTTATATTTTTTGTATGTTTTCACAATTATGAGCAGCTGTAGTGACAGATCAGATTTCCAGTCCTTTCTAAGAAAAGTGTGCATCTGTTCTATTTATTTCCAGCCTCTCAAAGGATTCTTCAAAACGATGCTCTTTTATGTCAACCAGCTGTGGCGGTCTGTGGCAAGGGTGTAACAGAGGGAGGGCCCGTGCTTTCATATCCGTGCTCCAGGCCCTCCCTTTTGCACTAAATACTTGGGATACATTTTCAGTCTTCTCAATCAGTCAGCCAGAAAAAGACAGGAGGGAAAAAGGTCTACATTTTCAGTTGAGCATAAAAATGTCCATCAGTCAACTTTCTCAAGGACATCCTGGAAGAATGGCTCTGGCAACGAACCTCTGCTCTGCTTTGCACCAAGTTGTTAGCCAGCCCCAGGCACTCAAAAGGAGAGGCTGTGCAAAGGGAGGATTTGGCAAAAATGAAGGACAACAGCCAGCCTAAGACACCTCACCCTGATGAAATCCAGGCTTTGACCCAAATCTTAGTGTTAAACAAGGACAGAAAGCTGAATAGCCGAAAACAGAAACACACATGCCCCCTCCCATAAAAACCCAGCTTCTGTTCCAGCTTCTTCTCAAGCAGTGACTAAACTGGCATTTGCAGATATCAAGTGGAAACCATCCTAACAGCAAAATCTGGATCACTTGGGAGGAAAAAAAAGCCAACTGTAAAATAAAACAAGCCGCTCTGAGGAGAGACCGTACTTCCAGCTTCCCAGAGGTTTACTCTTGCTACTCAATATCCTTGCAAAACTCCCCAATTCCAGTGCCAGGAAACAACTCTGCCACAAAGTCCCGCAGCGCTGACTCGCGTCCCGTTCCTCGGAGTCAGCGCTGCATCAGCAGGATGCAGGTCCCTGCCTGCTGCCACCGGCTGACACACCAGTTGGCCTCCCACCCCAGATGGGAATCTCATCCTCTCAAACACAGAGGTGGAAATAAAAAGGCAGCTAACTTCCAAGAAACAATTTCCAATGGCCTAACGGTAGCTTATGCGTAACACTCATGAGCCCAGGCAGCTGACTGGAGGTGGAAATGCCTGGAGAAGAAAAAAACCACCTTGCTCTATCCAGTGCTGCTCTATTAAGTCACAGGTAATAGTCAATGTTTAGAAGTTAAAAAAAAAAAAAGGCACTTACAGGTCTGAAGGATTTGAAGACTTTTTCCAATATTTCATGGAGCGTCTTTTTCCCACAGGAGGAGATGTAATCCTGCGCGAGCTGCAGAAAAGGTAAGCAGTCTTCACTTTCGCTCCACACATGCTGAAAACCAACAGCAACACAAGAAAGCAAAGGTATTAACAGGAATTCACGCCAACCTTTCCATGTGATTTTATGAGGTCACATGTTGTAAACATCTGCCAAAGTACAGCGAGCCCCCTGCAGTTCAAGACCCACCCTGGGGACAGGCGCTGCAGGCTGTTTCAGAAGCCACACTTCTGAGAAGGAACCTGCATCAGAAAGCAGGGAAATACATCCAGAAGTGAAAATGCAGCAGCAATGAAGGGTATGCACACTTTGTGCATGCACATTTTACCCAAAAAGGTGTTTTTTGTTTGACATCAGCCCTGCTCAGACCTGTTGGGTTTTTCTTCTTCTGCATCACCCACTGCAATGAAGCCCTCAGGAAGATAAAGCACCTCTTTCTCTTCCTGGCGTTAGTGCAAATGTGATGTGACCCTGGAGGTGGAATTTGATGTGTAATTCTCTTGACGATGCAGAAGAAAAGATGTAAAACACACCCGCAGTCTAGACACAGAGCCAAGGAGAGATGTTTGGGCATTCATAACATCCTGAAAATTCAAGCCTCCCTCCCTGTTTTGAGGTTTACTCTTCTTACAACCTGATCTTCTCTTCTCAGGTAGGTGCATTTAAACCCATTTGGGATCTTCCTCTCGTCTTGCTCCTGCTTCAGAGATGCTGCTTCCCCAGCCTGACTCTGTGAAGCCTCTCCCAAAACTCATGTTTATTCTGCTGCTAGGAGGTTCTTTGAAACAGAGCTGGCAAGTGATGGTGGGAGTGCTCAGACGACAAGGGCAGCACGCAGCACAACACACACTAACATATAACCTTAAAGACTTTCTTTTTGAAGACTCTGTGCATGGAACCATCTTATGCAGTCAGCTACTCGGAGAAGCGCGATACTGCCAAATTGGTTTGAGACTCTTGAACCTCCCTTTTTGCACAGCAGCTCTTTTCCCCAATGTGCCATGCAGCTTTTTACTCTGCTATAAACAGCAGCTTAGGCTTAAACAAGGAAGAAGGAGGGTCTCTCTGAAGCTTAACTAACGTTCAGGGAAAGACTCAAAACGACAGATGTTTCAATCCCTAACATAAGGCTTGCATGTTGCCTTCCCCTTCAGTGGTGAGTACCTGCCAGGGATGCAGTTTTAAACTTAACGAAAGAAAACAGCACTTAACATCATCTAAGCTGCACCTTTAAGATAAAAACTGTAGCTGCTTTGCTATGAAACTCACTTGACCTACATTTTCTTTGCTGCTTGTTGCATTTTACAAGCATAAACATAGTGAAATGTTTTGTTATGAAAACAACTCCGCATTACTGAGGAGGTTCTGCTCTTTCCATATAACCAGAGTCATCCCTTAGCCATTCTGGCAATAAAAATAAGTTCTTTGCAGTCTTGCCAACTCTCAAACACACATACCACAAGTCTCATGATACTTCATGCCATCTTAGAGTCATGGGCCTTGCAATCCTATAAATATACAACTAAATCTCAGCTTCTATTTACAAAAAAAAAAAAAAAAAAAAAAAAGGCAGAAAAAAAGCCTGCACTTTGTGATTTCTATGGCCTAAAAAGGCAGAAGGTACATGAAGTGAACTCAAATAAGTCCTCTTTAAAATAACAAATGAACACTTTCAAATCAGAACATTTTAAGAACAGTTTCAAGATTTTGGAGGTCTGGCTCCTTACTTGGGGTTAGCAATAACTCTTTAGTTACTCCTAATCTTTTCATCAAACTTCAGAGCTGGATATTGCAGCTTGGAAATTCCTGGCTTGTGCTAAACCTGTGGTAATTGTTTATATGTATCAAACGATTATGACAGCTGAAATTCTCATTCTTGTTTAAATTGTGGCTTCTTTCGACTACCAAAGCTGTACACAGGAGCTTCTACATAAATGAAAATCAGGTCCTGCCCTTTAATAAATAATAGCTACTTCGTTCCCCAGGGAAAGTTAACCCCATGTTGTCCTATCATGTTTTTACAATCTCTTTTCAAGCTGCCCCATGTTTTAGACTCCGCTGTGAATTTGTCACTGAGTTTTTGAGGAGACTTTTTTGCGTAGTATCATAAGGCAATAAGCAAGTAAGGCTTCCAACAATCTCTCTACCTGCAAAAGATTTAAAAAGTTGACTGTAGCAACAGATGCACTACGAAAGGTCTCATGTGTCATTAGTGCACGCATCCCTTTCAGAAATGGCTTGATTTCATCTTTGCCCCCAAAAAACCTTAACCATAATAAATACCAGGGTTATGACGCCTATAGGTTCAGCTGCATCTACAGCTCTCTGTGGAGGTTCAGTGCTGCAACCAAGGCAGTGCAGGAACTGTCTCAGCACTGACTCATGAATCTCCAGAGGAACCTGCAAAAGGAATCTTGGTACCTCAAAATAAAAACAAACGTAATTTGAGGATTCAGCTCCTGCTTAGAAAGTTAAAGCAGTCATTAAGGTTGCACATAAAGAGATGCTTTTCCTGGAAAACCTGACGCCTAAGGATCTCTTTGCAGTGGGAGAAGCAGGCTGCTGTCAAGCAGGTGGACCACAGTGCCCAGCTGTTTAATTAAAAAAATATTAACCTCATCATCTGAGTATCTGTTTTCCAAGCTTGCCCAGTTTTGCTCACAATTGCTTTGTGTCACTACAAAAGCACACAGCCACTAATTTCCACCTCAGCTGACCTAGGATCATGGCTGAATTATTTAGCTCAGTGTCTATACACTGCAGATAGCTCAGACAATGCATAGGGCTGCATCTGGAGGGCTTTGCTTTCCCTCACACTTCTAGATGACTCAGTGTTGCTGCACAACAAAGTCACTTGCTAGACCACCTTTTTCTAACCAGCCCACTTGTTGAGCACGGCAGCAAAACTTTTTCTGTGTGAGGATAATTCAATTTGCAGAAAATATTCAGACTCACTGGCTCTATTCTAAAATATTTAACAGAAAACCTTGCATCAAAATGGCCTCATATTTTTATTTATTTTATCGGTTACTTTGAATACCAGTATATAAATAACATGGTGACAAAACTAATGACAGACTACAAGGAATAGCATCACAACCCTCACCCTCCTTGATTATGGCTACACAAGTCCAATTAATTTCTTAAGAACATCACAAGCCTCGGGAGCTAAATTATACATAGTTCAGCTATCTAAAATGCTGATTCAGAGAGTTTTAGTGTCCAGGTGGTACTGAAAATGCCAATAAGCATCTACATGGGTCTCTTGCCTCCCTAGCACGTCAAAGACCTAGCTCAAAGATACCTTTTCAGGAAATTAAAAATATTTGATTATTGTGATCTGGCATCTCTGATTTCACACAAAATTCAGAATTATTCTCCCCCAGATTGCATCTTGGCAACCTTTCCATGTTTTTCTCCTCCTCCCTTTTAAGTACATCAGGCTCATCATTTCCTCCTTACAAGTGGGTTATCATGCACTTCTCTGGCACCTCCTACATAGCTTTTTAAGTCGCATTATTATGAAATGAAGACATAAAAAAAGAGTACAAGAATACCAGGCACTAGATGCTTATTAAAGGTAAGGCTCCTTTATAAGAGTCACAGGGTGCCAAAAAGGTTGTAAAGTGTGTCACTGTGAATTCTGTTTATATTTACTCACTTTCACACTCCAATGTGCTAAAGGAGCCATGCAGCAAGGCTTAAAGTGCAAATGACAATCAGTCCCTTGGTTTTTCTTAAGTCTCCTTAAAATAAACTTTAGCCTGTAATTGCATGTAGAAAGAAAAGTTATCTTCTGGGATATAAGGAAAAAAAAAAAAAAAGATAGCCAAGCTGGGACTAGAAATTAAGCCCCACAGTGCACTAATAGCAGAGAACAGGATGCTAGAGAATCTGCTCATCAGTGGGTCTTAATCACATTAAAGAGACATCATCAATAGGAAAAAAATTAAGAATGACACCTATTTGCCTGTTTTAAAAGTATTATCTTTACAAAAAGTGCCTCAAGTAATAATGCTGAAAGACACAGAAGAAAACACTGCTTCTAGTTTTCCACTGTTTATGTTCCGCATTTGAGGGGAGTTGGTCCTTCTGTTCTGGTTTACTACTGGCAGCTCTGGGCACGGAATCTTTCCCACAGTAACCCTGGAATGAAAATATTTGTCAAAAGAGGGGAAAATGTGATTGAAAACTAAAAAAAAAAAGACCAGTCAGTGTTGGAAGCATGGGAATTGAGTCTGAAACTGCTTATGATTTTTTTTTTAAGTTGACTAGACTTTGTTTTGAAAGAGTTCACTCTATTGCTGAGCAGTGTATAAAGAAACAAAACACGTCTAAGAAAAATAATGGGCTTTCTTTGCAATTTCCAGTAGCATTAGTGTCCAATCAAAGTTTTGGCCTCGTGCTGCACTGGATTTATCCCTGCTTAAGAGTCCATCAGGCATGTTCCTTTCTGGGCACAGGCATCTCTAGAGAGGAATGAGCACTGGGGTCTGACAGGCTCATAGGTGTTGGGAAGATGGATGTGCAGGGCTAGTCCCACAGAGGACTGAGAGACTCCACACCCTGAGACGCTCTACTGCTACAGCTGAAGGTCCCATGTATCATCCCTGGACAGATGCATAACTAAACTCCAGATAACTTCTTCCATAATTCAGCATGACCATCTGCCCAACATAATAAATAAATATCCTGCTTGCTGGGATCTGTGGTCCAGGAGAAGTCACTTCACTGCTCTTTGTTTCCATGGACCCCCATCTGTCAAATGGGCTCACTCTGCACTTATCTGTTCGAAAGGGACTTAGTGAATATTTGTCAAGCAGGCGGAGGGAGAAAACTTGCTCTGGGAAAGACCTACAACATTCCTACAATAATGGTCTGTGCTAGGAGCTATTTTGTTAAAAAAAAAAAAAAAAAAAAAAAAAAAGGCAGAATAAAACCCTTTCACTGAAGTTAACTCGCACTTGGCAGGTTACAAACCTCGTGTCGAGGTGTCGCTTTTCGGTGACTCTTCCTGCACTTCTGCTCACCACCGGGAGGGTCTGGACAAGGGGAAAAGCACCCCCCGACACCCTTCCCAAAGCCCGGTGATGCGGTGCCGGTGCCTTTTCTGCACGAACTTGCCGCTGAAACCGGCGACGGGCGGGCGGGGAAGGGGCGCGGCGGCCGCGGCCGCACCTGCCCGGATCCCCCGGCCCCGGCGGGCCCGGGGGAGCGGCGGGGGAAGGGGGGGGGGGGGGGGGGGCGCGGCCCTCCTGTCATCCTGACTCCATTTTATCCCTGCCCATTCTCCATTTGCCGTGACAGTCCTGCCAGTCCGCTCGTCCCTGCGCCGTGCCCCAGCCCGGCACCCCGGGAGGATGGAGGCGCCGCGGGGGGAGCAGCAGCTGCAACCCCGCGGGACGCGGGCGGGGGGCTCGAATCCTTCCTCTCCACCCGCCCCGGGGCCCGCAGCCTCCCCGTGCAGGGGTGATGGGGATGGGGGGTGCGAGGGGGGTGCCCCTGCCCGCGGGGCCGCCCCCCACCGGCAGCGGACTCCATTTTGCAGATTGTGGGAGGATCCCCCCGGCCCCCGGCCCCGCCGCCCTCCATCACCGCATCCCTCCCTCCCTCCCTCCCTCCCGGGCACGGCCCCGTCCTCCGCCCCCTCGGCGCTGCCCCCTCGGGTGCTCCCCCCAAGCACGGGCGACCCGCACGGACGGAGCGTCCCAAAGCGGCGCAAGGGCTTCCCCGCCCGCTCCCGCACACGCACGGGGGACACCCGCGCACGGCCGTGACCCCCGGTCCCCTCCCGGGGCACTCACGAAATTGTCCCCGCAGGCGGCCTCCGGGCACAGCACGTAGAAGGAGACGCCGGGCTCGGCGTAGAAGTCCATGCGCCGCTCCGTCTCCTCGGCGGCGATGAGCTGGAAGGGCGTGCGGGCGCACCACCGCTCCGCCGCCTCCGCCAGCGCCTCGAAAGCCATCGCCGACCCCGCCGCCGCCGCCGCCGCCTCCCGCCCGCGTCCCCCGCACCGCCCGCGCCCCCCGCGCCTCGCACCGCCCCGCTCCCGCCCCCCGCACCGCCCCGCCCGCCCCCCGCACCGCGACCCGCTCCCAGCTCCCTGCTCCCTGCTCCCGGCACCGGCCCCGCTGGAATTCGCTACAGACAATTGACTCGACGCCTTCTGGCAACTTGGGGGGCGGGGGGCGGGGGATGGGGGGAGAAAAAAAAACCCAACAAAAAAAAGCGCCTTCAAGCCCACTCAGGAAGGCGCTGTCGGTGAGACGGTGCCTCGTCTTCTCGCTTCCCTTCTATCTTCCCAGAACTGGGCCGGGATCTCGGCAGAACCCACTGTGCTAAACTCAGGGGTGGGTACCCCTTGCGCGGGGCTCGTGGGAGCCACCCAAATGTGAGCTGTTGGGCTGTCCAGATGTGGACAGATTCACCTCGTGACACTGGAAAGCTTTACGGAGGTTGCTCCCAGCCCCCCATCCTGTCACTGGGGACTGGTGGGTTTGCAGTAAGGCTCAGGTTCTCTTCCAAGCTTATCTCAAGTGATTATATATCCAGCAAGGCATAGAAGGTATGAGATCTGGTCTGCATTTGTAAAGGGCCTTAGATTTGCATCGGTGTCCACTGTGTCACAAAGGAAAACAAATCCCCACAGGCCTGGATGGATTTTCAGCTAGAAGCCCGGGAATTCTTGGAGGGGAACAGGAATAACAGAGCCCATATGTGGCAGCGGGGAGAAAAGTTTGCAAGGACAAAGACAACACTGGCCTCTAACACAGCCCAGAGGCTGTTGCTTGTCTCCTGAGTGGTATTTAAATCCATTTCCACAGCAGGTACCAAATAACCAGCTAATATGGTCTGTGTCACACATCTTACACTCCCATCGTATGTATCAGTTGGTACATAAATCATTTGACCACTCCTAAGTAATCAGTGAGGTTACTCGGTGATATTAGATAGGTCTTTTCCAACCCAAATGACCTCGAGAGTAGCTCAGTTGGTTAGAGCATGGTGGTAATAATGTTTCTATGGTTCCAAGTTGCAGGGGTAATGAGGCCCAGCACGGCAGTGCCAGCAAGACTGCGGCAAGAACGCAGCCCCACTGCCTCTGGCTGGCCCAGGGCATGCTCCAAGCACCCATGCTGCTGTGCTCAGCTCCATGGTCATCATCTCCTGCCCCTGGCCCCAGGAGTGGCCATGGATACAGCAGAACTTGTCACTAGTGATACCACAGAGAAAAGCCTCCTCTGGCATTGCAGCCGAGCGCTGAGGTATAAGGAAATGCCAACAACAGGAGTGCTTGTGCAACTGTAACTCAGTCCCTTTCTGCGTGTGGGTTGTGAATGACTGCTGATTTTCCCACCAAAGGATGTTTCCTCTATTCTGCACAGACATTCTGGATAATGCCCTCATGCCTGGGGTGCTATTAGAGTGGCAAGTGCTGAGCGCTCCTCATTACACTTGGAGCTGTGCTCTGAATGTGCAAAGCATTGTAAAAATTGCTAATGTTCCAAAGCTCCTGGTCTAGGTGCCTCAAATCCCAGAATCTGGGTGTGCTTTTGTAGGTTATTACCCTGGTCCTGCTGCATGTCTCTTCATTAGAAGAAAATGAGGCAACCTCGGTCTCCTACCTACCGCTCAGGCCTGGGGAGGTGAGTATAGTAATACCCTCAAAACCTCGCTGTGTAGAGCACTTGTGAAAGACCTATGGCTTTGCAGGGAGCCTGGGGCTGGAGCAGTGAGTCCTGAACAGCTGGAAAGGAAATCCTAAACCTCTTGCCATTTCCTGAAGGAGGCAGGGGTCCTGCAGAAACCTAAACGTGATTGCAGGTTGTTGGGCCTGCAGAGGTTGGCAAGGCTGTGAATCCTGTGCGGGACTTTTTGACTTCAACACTCTTTCATTGTTGGGTATTTGGTGTTTTCTTTTCCAAGTGTATTTAAGTAATTAGCATGAAAATTGGACATGAAAAGACACAGCTCTTTCTCCTAAAATGTGACAATAACTGCTTGCCAACAACCAGTGGGCAGGATGCTACCACCAGGGCAGACATCTTCCGTGCCACAGTGCTCAGCCACCAAGGTCAACCTCAATCCCACTGTCTCTTGTGGTTCCCCAAGGTGGGCAGCCAGGCAGCCGTGTCCCCCTGCCTGACAGCACCCTGGCACAGAGCAGCAAGGGGAGGTCAGGGCTGCATTGCAAACAGACACAATTTCAAATAAACGAGGTCTCAGTGTTAACACCTGTGATTTATATGCATTTTCAAAGCCCCATGTGAACCTCTTTTTAGTCCTTAAAATGTCTCTTTGAAGTATGTGCTGTTCGCTATCTCCCTTCTGTGGAGTAGGGAAGCTGACAGGTTTCGAATGAGATTCAAAATATCTTATTGCAGCATGTGCTGCAAAATCCTTTGTCACGTCTGACAGCACAGCCATTCAAATCAGAAAGATGTGATTATTTGTTTAGGTACATGTGATGCGTCTCTTTGCCCCAACACCTGTACCTCAAGAGCAAATTATAAAAACAACCTGGTAAAGGCTGGTGATTTTGGCAAAGCTACAAAGCAACTCGTGGAAGTGCTGCTTGCAGAGCAAGCCAGGCTCAGTGGCCCTGGCCACTGTGCTGATGTCAGAGGCTGAGGGATGGCAACATGGATGTGAGGCAGATGCAATGTTCATGACACCCTTATGCCTCTTTTCAAGTCAAAATCAGAAGCACCTGCTGCTCATTTGAGGAGATGGGGAGATGGCCAGCAGTGCTGTACAATGCCTCAGCTTTTCTGAAATACTGTCTACTGAAATCACACACATAGTTTTTCTCCGTACTTGCTCCAAATACCCATAAGCATTCATGCCCCAAAGCGTGGCCATATAAGGGAGCAACTGTCCTCCTGGGAGAGGAGAGGGGAGGTCAGGAAGCTGTCTGCTGTGGCAAGGATGGCTTGCAGATGGAAAACTGCACCAAAGGGAAGGTAGTTTCTCCTTTCCTGCACGGATACATTTCCATTTCCATCTCCTTCTGGGATACAGCAGCTCTGGTGCTTTCCAGTGCCCTGATCCAGGCCATAGCAAAGGCGGGGAAATGTTGCAAGATCATTTCAGAGGGATGCCATCAGCCAGTAACTATCATCTATTGGAAAACTCATTTCAAGTTGAAGAACCTACGGAGAGTATTAGGAAGAGAGACCACGTGCACTGCCACAGCCACGCTAGTTGGAACAAAAATACAAATATCCGCATTTTACAGGTGGCTTCCAGTTTTATACAAGTTCTTCACATTCACAGAAATTAATTAGTCAGGTCATGACAGCATGAGGACTGAGTGGATAAACCAATTTTCTGCCATTTGCATGGATTGGAGGAGATGTGGAGGGGAAGGTTTTTAAAGTACCTAGCTCCCAGGACTTATCTTTACAAAAGCTCTTGCCTCTGCAATGCCTGGTGATGAGCGTGGTCTCGAAGGCTGAAAACTCGACAGCCCCGTGCTCCAGTGAGGAAGGGAAGAGTACCTTGCTCGGTGTTCACTATTCCCCCACTCTCCCAGGGCACAGTGACACTAAAGGACATGGGGAAAAGGTATGCAGGGGAGGGGGGAGCAAGAAACTGCAGAGAGTGGTGAAGCAGAAGGGTTTTTGAAATGTGTCAGACAAAGGCAACTTGCCCGTGGCTGTGGTGTCTCTCTGAAACACTGAACCACTGTTCTCCTCTACAGCAGGTTAGAAATCTGAAAAATCCTATCCATGGACTTCAAGATTTTATTTTTTTTCCCTTATGAAGAGCCCTCATTGGTCTGCTTTTGGTGAACTGCCAAGCAATTCACTCTAATTCGCCTGACCAGCTGTAAGAACCCGACTGCCCTCTTGCAGCCCTCATTATGCACCCTTCCTGCTGATCTAAATACAGAAAGGTCAGGAGGCTGAGCTCCAGTAAATTATTAGAGATACACCCTTAACTGCTGTTCTGCATCGGCTTATTCTCTTGCATCTCTGTGCTGTTTCCACAGTTTGTTTTCCTAAGGAAACCTTGCTCCAGAAGAGAAAAGCATCAGGAAATCCTAGGAGGAATAAAATAAGTGAGGGAGATTGATCCCCTCATGGAGATCTGTCTTTAAAAAGAAAATATTACCTATTGTTATCAGTACTGGCTCATTCACAACCCTCTTTTCACCTGTCCAGAGCCTTGACACTTGCACTTGTTTGAGAGAGGTGCTGAAACAGTTGTGCCTGGTCTGTGCGGGGCTTCCAATGGTGCTTGCACCCTCAGAGCTCCGCATGCATTTCCACTGAGCCTCTAACAGCATCAAATGTGTCCTGCTGCAGCAAAGCAGCAGTGGCTTCTTCCAAGGACTCAAGCTGAGTGACTGTTGACCAACAGATCCATTTTTAACTGCCAAGTATCCACCCTGAGGCTACTAAAAGTTAAAAAATTCCTGGCTGTTGTATTTCCAACCTGCCCATCGGCTGCTGCATCTTCCCTGTGAACACACCCACGTCATCCCCAGGGGCTGGAGTCCAGGAGTCAGCACGCTGGTATCTTGCAAATTATTCCCCACCTGACTTCCTTGCTCCTGAGGATACTCAGCTTTCCAGAGCTTCTAGATAGCAGTCTGTGTTTTTCTTGTCTTTAATGAGGAACATAGCTGTGGCTGTTCTCTTTGCTTTGGGTTGCTTTTCTTTTTTTTTTTATACCCCATTTCTATGGTAAATGGAGTTGAGGAAGGAGCAAGAAAACTGAAGAATGATCCAAGCCAAGAAGATGTAGAGGGAAAGTGAATTAGAAATGCACAGTTTCTCAATTAAGTTAAAATGTTAGTTAAAAATCTATATAGATTGAAGATCCTGCTGCTCCCACAAATCCTCCTTTTGAAGTCAGTGGTTGAATATCCTATTGCTTTGGCAGTAAGAAATACATAAATAGCGATGAAGATCTGGGCCATGCAAAATCCACTTGGTAATTAGAAGCTTTTCCTGGTGGCATTGCCTTGTCCAAAATATGAACTTAAATTTTAAGAAGTCATCAAACAACCCCTGAAATCAGTCATCTTCATAGTCCCTGCTTTTTAAGAATAGGAAGATCATGTGATAAATATGAAGGAGAATATACTGATGCTTGTCATCTTCCTGGTCCTTCAGGCAGGCAGTTTTGAAGTCTGTATTGCTCTTGACATCCACATTGCTGGGTCCTGTGCAGGAACAGCATAGTGTCTCCTCTGGTTTGATAGTGCTATGCATTTATTAAAGCAATGGCAGATTACATATGTGAGCAGTGTACTGAGATATGATGGAAATATTAGATGACTCAGCAAACTGAGGGTGACACGAGAGGCCGGATTAACTGTGGATTCCTTTACCTGAAACCTTTCTTCCGTCTTCCCTTTATTCTTGCCCAGCACAAAGCCTTCATCCTACCACATGCAGGTAAAACCAACACCAGCCGATTCTGAAAGATGATTTTCCTTGAAGCTTTCTGAAGCACAGTATGGAGCGTACACGTTTAATATGCAGTGTCCTTTCAGAAATGCTCTGTCTCATCTCAGACACAAACACAATGGTAGGAATGAAGAGTTGTGAACTTTTTGTTTAGGGCTGGCCAGCTGAGGGTCAGGAAGCAGCCAGTCAGCATGGCCAGAGATGATGCTTAGTGAGCCCAGACTGGATACAGGGATGTAAGAAACTGGGAGGAGAGCACTACACAGCTTCTGCCCTTCCATCTTCTTGGGATACAGAAGTTGTCACATCACAGTTTCTGCCTTTTTCACCAGGAATTATCTGCCAGCACTCTTATTGATCGTGGTATCTGTGCAGCCATGAGCAGATCGTGTGGCCAGGCAAGCCAGGTGGGGGTATGTTGTAAATTGACTTATTAAGGGCTGAAAGGTGGTTTTGCAAAGACCTGAATGCCGCAAGGCACCGTAATATCATCAGGCAAACAAACAGGATTTTTTGTCTCTTTGTGATCCTTTATGATATTGAGAGGGCACAGAGCTGCAGACTGTCCCTGATTTTCAGATGAATTGCTCCACTAATATAAAAGATATTCTCATAATGGTCCCAAATTAGTTGATTGCTTGAAGTGCCAGAATCCTTAATGCTCTGCTATTTTAAACATATGGAAATTGATTCATCACTTATCATCTATTTAGAGATGTAAATTTATTGAAAAAGATGCCACTTCTTCCTAAGCTTCAGGCAAGCTCTGATACTTAGTTTTCTGGGCACAAGCAGGATTTTACTAGGACTTGTGATTCTAACTGCAGTGATTTACTTTCCTTCTAAAAGAGGGGAGAAGCAGAGGAAAACTGACTGTATTGTCTACAGCACTGGTGTGAACTGACACAGATAGGGCAGTATCTGGCACATTGTACCCTGAGGGTCTTTTCCCAAGCAGGATACTGGCCTTGCCCTAAATTCTGTTGCCATTGCTCTGTGACAAAGTCCACACTCATGTTGGAAGCATCCTGTAAATCTGATACAGTCACTTGCTATTGGGGAAGAGCAGTGAAAAATCAAGCACAGGCAGTGACAGCAGTGGCATTGGCCAGGTCAACACCCCATGGCAGGGAGAGCTCCCTTCCTTCCCAAGTTTAGCCTAAGCTTGTAAAAGCAAACAGCATTGATCAATGATCTGCAATTAAAAGCTATTCTCTGGAAATCCGCCTAGTTCCCAGCTTCAGTCTTTTGGGATACCTTCCTGCATGGGCAAGCACTGCGCTGATGTCATGGGCATGAGGCTGCTATCAGGATGAGAAAGTCTGCAGCCTGGTCCTGGCTGTGCTGCTCACAGCCTTTTTTTTTATTTGGCATAGTCACTTAGCACCTTATAAGATGGAGATTTGTGTGTATTAATTAGGAATGCTGTTCCTGCCTTAAAGCTTCCGAAAATATGAGTTTCTGATTAAGAATTTTTTTTTTTAAAGGGTTGTCTTAGGTATTTGATCATGTGTTATTATTCAGTATGATTCATGTATTAATTCTACACTGAGAATGTCTCCATAAAGCCTAATATTATGCTTCTGGGATTAAGCAGTATTTCTTAATGTGTTTCTTATCCCAGTATTTTTTCAGAGAAGCTGGAATGGAGCCAATTCATGCAAGGTGCCTACACATTAGTGGTCAGCTCAGGTCAGGAGAGCACTTACAGAATCATTCCCACTTGCCCTGCTGTGGTTTGCATCATGAAGAGGGCACAAGAGGTGTATTTCTCTCAGATGAAAGGTGGACAGTGCGCACACTGCAATCTCAGCACTCTTCTGCATTATGGATCTGCTCCCGGGCTCTACTACTTGCTGGCATAGACAAAGCTGCACCACATTAATGCACCTGAAAATCTCTTGATGGCATTTAGGAAGTGAGTTCACTGTCTGGATTAATTAACCACCAAGCCTGGTATCTTGATTGGCTAATGGTTAATCAGAGGCTTTATTTTCTTGTTTACACCATCATGTTTATGATGTTGAGTCCAGCCTCAGTAGCATGTAAGAAAAATCTGGCTGTATTTGTGAGGTAAAGCACCTTAATGTCTTGCATAAGCCTGAAAAATTAATTTGGAGTAAGACAGGGTTACAATAGAGCTGGTTATGGAAATCACTTCTGGGGGTCTGGTTCAATCTGTATCTATTCCTAGTGGGAACTAGTGATCTCCCTTAAGACCCACTAGCTCCACTTTGAAAAGAGCAAGAAACCATGAGAGCTTGCTGCTAAGTTGTCCCCATCCCTAAATTTCCCTTCTGCCCTTGCTTTCCACCATCCCGACCCATGTGATTCTCTCTTTTCCCTAATTACACAATAACTGTATACCTAAACATAATATTTCTTACATCACGAAGGAGAGAGTGACAACCACCAGCATCTCTCAAGGCATATTAAGCTGCTCCACCACACTGGTGACCTCTCATGCTGGTTCTGCTGGAGTGCTCTGGGGCCAGAGTGTGACCCAGCTCACAGCACCCTTTGGCTGGCATCACTGGATGCACACTCACCTTCATGCCCCCTCCACCTCAATCCCATCAATGGCCCGCTGTCATCTCCTCTCACTCACAAACATCTCCTCCCCTTCAGCTTCCTGATGCACAGAGGGCACAGCCTGTGGCTCTGGCATAACTGAAAATTTTGGTGCACATCCCATACGCTTAAAGAGTTTTTTGCCGTCTTCGTTACATGTGATGAGCATGCCGGTCTCATATCACAGGCTGTGTGTTCCAAGCAGACTGTCACAATCCTGAGACTTATTTGAAGCACTGGAGCGAAATGCATGCTGCTCACTGAAGTATTTGATAGCTGATTTCCTGAGCAGGTGCTTGTTTATTTTTATTAGTGATTATAACATCTGCCAGTAGGAAAATGTTAAGGAGGTGTCAGGGCTGAGGAGGAAAAAGGCAACTCCCAAGTTACGAAGGGGTGATGGCAGAATTTATGGGCTGACTGGTGTTGCAAAGAAGTGGACAATTATATCTTACTTGCAACACGCAGGGAACATTTTCCTTCAGACCTTGCCCTGTACAAGTGTGCCTCAGTTTTCACACAAGATCCTACAACAACAAAGCTAGCTGCTGTAGGCAGAAATACAGGTAAAAATTTCAAAACATTCAGGATGGTATTTAGTGCATTTTTACACTCTGCCCCTCAGAAAGCCATGTTTTTGCAAAAGTTTGTGGCAATTAAAATCGCTGTCAGAGGTACCAGAAGCTACAGATTCTGTGGGATTTCAAGTCAGATTCATATGGTTCTTTCCAAGATATCCCATGGTTTCTCTTTTAGCTTGTCATTGCCACTTTAAAAACACAGAGTTCAACTAAATCCAGCAGCACATAGAAAAAAACCTGTCAGCTTTGCTCCAGCCTCTGCTTCCACAAGCATCTATCAAAAAAGTTAGGGAAATGTGGGAACCCACACTACGCAGGGCACACAAAAACTCCCTGGCAAAGCTAAATGAAACTTAGCAGGGCCAAACATCCCATCAAAACTGTTGCACAAATTCATTTAGCAAGATATTTTCAGCCTATTTTTTTTTTCCAACCTCTACCCCTTTCTGCCCAGCCACAAGGCAATGGTAACAATGAATTTTGTGTTCAATTTACAACGATGCTGTGAGATCAAATCAGGCTAGTTCAGACCATGGCTCTGTGAGAGAACATCCCCAACATCCACAGGGACATCAGTGCAATATGATGACTCAACATCAGCTCTGTCATCTGGCCCTTTCTTTCTCCTGTCCAAAGAAATACTGTTTAGCCCTAGTAAAGGCAAAGACAAGGACAGGGAGGAAGATGGGTCCATTCACAATGCCTTTGCCATTTACAATTAAGTTTAGAGCAAGGGTGAATACAGCCAATGGATTTGCAACATTTCAACACCCACCCCCTTTCCTGTAAATTCCTGCAGGACTTTGGCAGCAGAAAGCATAACTATGCTAGAAGTAATGGAATTACAAAAGAAAGGAAGGAAGGGAGTGTAAGCAGTGGGAATAGGAAGAAATAGCTCAACAGATACTTTTCAATTTATATACACACCCTTCTCACATAAACCAGAGTTGGTTATCATCTAACTGACTATTAGGTCGTTAATCAGCTTATCTTCTGAGAACAGAGTTTGGGTGTAAAATCAACTACTTCTAGACCACGTGTCTGTCCCAAAGACTCCTCAACTCTGCAGCTTTTGTTTTTAAGGCAAGCATCAACAATGCTCTTTTCCCTTTGATAGTACATGTATTTGTGTGGGTATAACAAACTCTAAATAACCAGATAGACTCAAGATGTCATCATTCATCAGCAGTAGCTGAATCCATGGAGTTATCATCAGAAGCCTTCATCCCAACAAGATGCCCATTGCTGGGCAGCTGTTTTTTCTGTAGGATCTCTCTGACTTAGCAGCTAGCACACTGAAAATAAGGGTTCTCCATCGCACGCATTTCCAGGCTACATTTGTCTTAGTTTCCAAATCAAAAAAAAAAAAAAAGAGACATGCATGGATTGTTGAACTTTTTTTTTTTTTTTTTCTTTTGGATAACTCAAGTAAATGGACTTTGAAGGAGAAAAAAAAAGACTATAAAGTTTGGCACAGCAAAACATTTCTATACATATCTATAAACAGGCCTATAGCTAGTCCATAATAAAGGAAACTGTGCAAATCAACTTAGGCACAGCATCTTCAAAATAGCTGTACTACCCACAGTCAAACGTGGAGCTATTCCGAGAAATGCTGAAGAAAAACCTTTTCCCATCCGTCTGCCTTCTCCACAAAAATCAGTTCAGCCAAGACTTGCGAGAGGAGGGGGATGCTTTGATGGAACAAGAAAGGGCAGCGCCTCCCGCTCTTACACAGGTGTGACTCCCATCAGGGGACTGGGACACCTTTTGCCCAGAGGTGACCATGCCTGTGGTTTAGCTGAGCGACTCAAACCGTGCCTGCTGGCAGGGCTGGTCAACCCTTGCTGCTGGGATTTCTGCACGTGACTACAGTTTGAAACACGAGCTTGTGCACTGCTGAAATTGTACTGAAGGACGTCCCACGTGGACAAGCAGATGACCGAATATTGTAACAATCTACTTGAATCAAATTAAATCATTATTGATTATTACTCCTAAAGCAATTCTAGTTAAGGGAAGTCACAGGCAGGCCATGTTTGCTGGTGAAGTTTAAGGAAAGCCAAACCACTGAAATGGATGAAGTCACTGGGCAGAAGAAACCATCAGAAACCAAGGCTGCCTTGACCCACCCACCCTGCCATGGCCAGCAGGCAGCTCTCCGTGAATGCAAAGAAATCATTGGTTTCAGTTCATTCTGATAATTGCATTCCACACACATTGTTAATTCATGTTTAAACTAACTGGCATATAAAATACATTCCCACTTTATGTAGAAAAATTAGTGCAAGGTGGTAACAGGATCTACTGCTAAAATCCTGCAGGATTAGAACCTACTAGGAATATTTTCATTAACAGGTTTAATCAAAACACTTTAGTCAACTTATTTCTCCAGCATGTTAAATATATTGCTGACTAATTAAAAGAATTCTAAATAAGTGCTTGAATTCCAATTTTCATCCAAATGAAACTTGTTGCAAATTATGAACAAATGAATAGCCATCTAACAGGAAGAGATAGACAATGTTTACTACTTCTTAATACATGAAACTTAAAATTTCAAGGGCCCCAATCAAAATATCAGGCTGGTAGTGGCTTTAAAGAAAAAGGTGGCAGCCACCCCTTCTGATCTTACATGTTGCCAACTAAAGTTCCACATGGTTCACCTTCACAAAACACATTCCTCATACCTATGAGCACCATGGGAAGGTGATCCCACAGAGCTCCTCAGGCAGGAGATGCCAGGAGTCGCTGGGGACAGCGGCAGGGAGGGATGGGCTGGTCACACATGTGTAGGGACTGGCTGGCTCATGCACAGGAGTGGGCTGTGTGCCACCGTGTTACTCACCTGGGTGTGGAAACGGGCAGCTAAACAGCTCAGAAACAACACCCTTGATATTGATGCATCTCAGTGGGATGTAAAGGATGGCCAAAAGTGGTGTAGTTATGTGAAAATATGTTAACTTGGTTACCAGCAGAGGGAGGGGAAAAGTAATCTTTCAGGGAGGGCCAGCAGGGAAATGTGACCTAGAGTACAAATACAAACAGAAATCGATTATCTGAATGAAGCTTTCCCATTTGCTGATCTAAACCATAATTAAGCTGCAAATCAATATAGCCTGGTGCTCTCTTATCCTCTCAAGTTTTGTATATTTTATTTACACATAATTAATAAACTTCCTTTGACATGTCCTGGATTTTAGAGTGCATGAGCAGGCGGTGAATGGTAAGCAATGAAAATGCTGCACTGCTGCTTTTCCATTTGAGCGCAAATAATGTCAACAGAACTCAGGAATTCGCTCCAGTAATGGGGAAATGGCATCAGAGAAATGTCTCCCTGCTTATTCAGACCTTTAGCTGGGGAAGAATCAGCAGCAGTATCAACATTAATTAGACCACCATGAAGATATTCTGCACCAAAGTGTAAAATCCCAAATTGGTACAAGCAAAGCATTTTCACTGTCTGAGGATGAACAGGGAAAAAGAAAGAGAAAAGAAAAAAAAAAAAGGGAGAGCAATTGTGGCTTTCATCAGATATATTTCATAATTGTCCATTAAAATATGTACCCACATCACAAAACACTTTAAAAAACCCAATTATTTTTAATTGTATGTACAATAATGCAAAAATAAGCCTAAATAAGTATCTAATGCAAAAAAATAAACCATTTAATAAAATCTCCCTTCAAATGTCCCCTTGCTCTTCAACACATTAAAAAAAAGGACAGAGCTCAGTAAACAAACAGGAGTAAAAACACAAACTAAAAGATGAGAGCAGTGCAAAGCAGACTCTGAGGAATGAGAACAGAGAGGCATCTGATTCAGCTTCCCACTCCCCTGGATTACACCAAAACTATGGTGCAACTTTGTCCTATGCCAGTTGAATTTGGTTTTAAAAAGTCACCCTGGTGTTCAAGATATAAGAGGCTGCCTATGGCACTCATTTCCCATGTGTGCAAAAAAAGTTAATGATAATCCAACTAAGCACCCTTTAAACCCCCTTAAACAGGGATGAATTTCACCCTAGGCAAATATTTCAAGTTCTCTGTACTACTGCCAAGCACAAAGAGATCTCATCCAACCAACAATATGGACTAAAGTCTACCTGGACAGCTGTGGTGGGAGAGAGACTTCTATTATTTCATGGTGTGGTGAGTTGACCATGGCTGGACGCTGGGCTGCTATGGGGAAATGAACTCCACCTCAGTCAGACCCAAATACACATGGCTACTTGTTTAGTCATTTCTTCTTTCTGTATTCTCTACAAAAATGCAAAGAGGGCTCTGGTCTTAGAATTTCAGTAATACAAATATTTTGTACTTGTGACTTTGCAATTTTGCTGGTAGTTGGGCTTCTAAATATTTCTGAAGACTAGGTCCGAGTTACATGAGTTAAATGAGGTCTGAGTTAAATGAAACAATTCAGTTGCAAACGAAAATGCTGATCTGATTCTTACTTGGATGAGTTTAGGTGACTGATGTATATCCTTCATCTTGCTTAGAGTCACTGCCCTCAGAGTACAGCAGGCTGCATGTGACATGCAGCTCTTGTTTGCAAAAGCAATCCGAGGAGGTTTCAGCACTGCTCCCTCAGGAAAGGTGGCAGGAATCGAAGCGCTATTTAAAAAACCTGCTCGTAAGGCACTGGTGCAGCAAGGTTTGGGACAAACATGGTTTTATGATTCCTATTTTTCAACTGTTTAAAAGTCAGTCCATTAAATCAACCATAAATAGCAATAAAAAGGCATTAGAAAAGTCCGAAACCAAAGAAATCAACTTAGTATTGAAACTCAATTTACAAGAGTCTCTCCTCAGTGCACACACAAGATCCTGCATGTTATTTTAAATTCATTGTTGGTTCATGCTCACCCTATATACAAAAGTCCCCCGACAAAGTCATGATGCGCTGAACATCTTCTACGAACAAGAAACTTTTAGATGACATAGTTACACATTAAACTTACAGACCGTGGACAGGAACATACATTGGCTCACCCACTGTACATATCTATTCAAAGCTTTAACGGCATAAAAATATACACAATATATACACTTAATTCACAGAGTAAAACAGCCCTCAACGTCTGCTATTTTGTAGGGCTACGCATTTCTTCTATTAAAATTCCACACATGGAACTATCTCTGTGCCAGCTCCTCTTCATAAGCAATAGGATCACTTCAAGGTAAATTAGCTCTTCGTGTATATGTAAGAGAAGCAGCGAAAGCTCAGCCTCTAGTCATCACTGTCACTCCCAGACTCACTCAACTGCAAGTCATTTCCTATGGAAAACAAAAAACAACAAAACACAACAAGTGAGTAGGCGTTAATTCACATTTCATGGCAATCAAACCAAAGAACAGTCACATTTACACCGGAAGATTTAAATAAGAACAACATATGAAATTAATGCCAACATCATCTGTCACTTAATGAACTCCTCTCCATGCCCAAGAACATCAAGAGCTGCCAATACACAGTTGGATCCAGGCCGAACCAAACGTCCTTGGCTCTGCAGCCACCAAAGTTGCTCCCTGGTGGGACAACAGCCCTCTCCATGCTAGCAGCTGTGGAAGGCATTCCACAGCCTCCACCCAGCCAAGCTCCCGTATATGGCTCTGGGATAAGGCATTGGGGAATTCCTTGGCTTTCTCAGCCCTTTTAAAAAAGATTTTTTTTGTTTAAGGCCATTTGGGTAGCCAAGACAAGGCCTCCACACGTCAATAAACCAAAAGGAATGTTAAAGCCATCACAGCCCAAGGCTATTGGCTGAACTAAGCTGACACGTGCTGTGACTGCAAAGGATCCCCTGCAAAGCACAAAGAGAGATTGCACAAAAGGCCAGGATATGGATCAAGCCTACTGTCTCAGATCTTGCTTTGCAGAGCACTTGTGATTTGGTTGAGGTGGAGGGGATAAAAGGGGACAAGAATCATGCTTGTGTTCTGGTAACTCAACCTAGCTCTTCCAGCATTCTCCCATGGCCCTGCCCCAAAACAGCTGCAGAGCAGCTATGCAGCAGCTATGCCCTGGATTTCTTCATCTCCTCTACACTTTCACAAGGGAAGAACTTGGGTTAGCTGTGATTCTTCCCATAGCAGAAGGATTTTAAACCCAAAGGCAAAAAACACTGCCTGAGTAGAGGAGCTACCCAGATTCTCCTGCAGTCAGAAGCTTCTTACCATTCAATGGCCTGTGCAGTATTGTTTTCATGGCCCAGAAGCAGGAAGGAGGCTGCTCACAACCAGACACAGGGAAATGTACAGAGTCCTAATGACTTCACTGAACTTTGGGTTTCACTTAGACATTTATTACTGGCAGGAAGACTGACAGGGCTGTACAGTTTTCCAGCAGGGCTTTTCAGTGTGGTCTGTACAATATATGTGTCTTCTCAAAGTTGGAAAACCTACAGACATCTGCATTCAAACCATAGCGGTTCCCTATGTGTGAGTGCCAAGAGATGTACGCAAACATGGCTCAGGAGGAATTAAGAACAATTTTTGGTAATTGTAAATGCAATATTTTAACTCCACTGAGATAGAATATACCTGATCTAGCATAAGGAAAGAGCAACACAGATGTACAGCATGTCTCCAGAGAGATCCTCATGGGACAGAACCATGCTCTAAAAATGTTTCTTACACTTTTTAAAGGGTGAAGTAAGCTTGTACTGATTAAATGCTTGCAAATCCCATAGCTGCAATATTTTAACCAAATACATGGCCCTTTAAATATCCCTTCAAAATGTGGTATTTGTGAAAATACAGCTGAGACCAACACAATAAATTCTCTGACAAAGCAGTAGCAGAGACCACAGAGACTGTGCATTTATGAACACAGAACAGTCTTGTGCCATTCACAGTTCTTTACAGACCTTTAAATGACACACACCAGCCCCACTATTTCCACCTAATCTCTGTATTCACATTAAAGTAATTCCCATCCTTCAGTGCAACAGATCCTCCTGCACCAGTGGGTAAGTTCTTTTCTATACTCTTATTCCACCTGGAGGCCTGAATCAAGGCTCACCAGGGTCAATGGGGGCCATTGCCCTGATGCCCACAGGCTCTCCACACCTTCGGAAAGGTCTCAGCCCTCCGTTCACAAAATCTGCCCATGTACTGAAATTGTACTGCACACCAGTGCAACTCCCTGGGACTACTATTTGGCAAAAGGCACTTCATGGAGTCAGCCCAACGTGCTAGGTAAATGAGTGGTCTCAGTCAGCTTTCAACGGTGATAAGACACAGGCATTTACTTACGGAGCGTGTTCATGAGCTGATTGCTTCCTTGTGGCCTGCTGGTGCCATTAGCGACAGCATTCCTGTTGTTATACTGCTGGTGTGGCGGTTGGGAAGGGGAAACATGTGCTGCCTCTTCCCCCTCGCTGCTAGAGCTTTCATCTTCGCTCCCAGATGAGCTTTCTGAATCCGATGAGCTGCTCCCACTGCTGCTGCTCATCTGCTCAATAATTTCAACCTCTGCTCTCAGCTCTGAAATAAAAAGACATTCATCTGGTTGAAACCATAAACAGGGCCCCATGGAATTTTGGAAAAGAATGTGAAAATGCAATAGTTTTGTCAAGTGTAATTTGTCAAACCAAAATATCTCACATGAAAGAGAGACACAGGAAGGGAAATCAAAAAATTCTGAAAACTTTTTTACTTATTGCTGTAGCTAAATTTAAAGAGGCAACACCATAGGTTAATATGAGAAAACCTTCCCTTCCACTATTACTCTTTATATACTTTTACACTCCTGAAAGCACTTCTTCTTTATTTTTGACAGGCTATCCACTCTACCTACAAAGTAAGTACCTTTCCTGACCAAGGAAATCTAAATCTAAATTGTTAGGTGCCAGTGACATTTAGGCTTTCAGAAAATACAAAAAAAGGGGGGAGGGGTGTGTGTGTGTGTGGAACGTAGATAAAGGCAAATGATCCCAACAGAAACTGCCTCGGCTTCAGATAATATGTGAAACTGTTCCAGTGCAGTATCAGAGCCCATTTTAAACAAACTTAAGAAACAGATGGGTGACATCAAATAATCTTGCAAGGGAGCAGATGAGAATAGCTGAGAATTTTCACATGCTGTGGGAGTGGTAAAAATACCATGATCTGCTACAGAGCATACAAGTAGCCAGGAAAATACGGAAACTACTCTGAAACTGTAAAGTTATTCAAGTCAGACACTCCCCACTTCAGGATTTCCAGTGCAAAGAAACACTGGAATACCATGACAGCACCACAACAGCCTCATCAGCAACAGCTAGTGTTGGCTGAATGACTGGTTACTAAAGAGCTACTAAGGTACGTCACCCCAAATCATACAATATTGTCAAATGTGTCATAATTATAAGTGGCCTAAACACTACTAGAGGACAATTCTTTTGTATCCACCCACAAAGCTGAGTACGTAATGACTCAGTTCACTTAGGCAGGTTTCTGTGAGAGCAACATTCACACATATTTTAAGCACAGGATGTGAAACCCTCAAAATTAGGCTTTTGTTGTGCTAGTAGTTCTATACCCACAAGGTGAGAACTCCATGCTTGCCCTGGAGAAGTCACAGACTAAAGGGACAAGAATGCAGGAAGGGAGAGATGAGATATTATCACCTCTACCTGACAAATGGAGAAGTCATGACAGGGGTAATTCACCTTAGGTAAGATGTGTCAGAGGGAGACAAACCCCAGCTACACAGATCATGACACCTTTCCTGTGTATGGCACAGAGACAGATCATCTACAATTACTATTTCCTTTATGTAAAAATGGCTCAATTTAAATATTTCTTATCTTCATCCCCTGCAGGAGTAAGTCTGAGCAATTGGAAGTCTTCCCTTTTTTAGTAAGATCTTTGGGCTGCCTAACATTATAGAATAACAGATAAGTTTCCAGCCTCCACAATATTTACTGGAGAGAATTCCTCTAGCTCAGCATGTATTAGTTTGAGAAATTATGTTTTCTTTTGCCAGTTTTAAAACCACTATTTTTCAATTTCAAAATTCTCAATTTCAAGTGCCACAGTTATATTACAGCCGGGCATTTAAGGATAGCGGTGTTGTTCCTCCAACTTACTTCCTAAATCTAGATCCCTGCCTAGACCATGTGTGCTCTCTGTACTTTATTCTGTGCCAGGCAAAACCTACTCTTTCATCCCAAACACACAGCATGCGAGACCATTGGAAGAGGGAGGAAGAATATATGATTAGGCCAACAGAAGATACTACTTTGTACTATAATGTCTTTCTCCCTTATTCCCTCCCAACATAGTCTTGCAGGCTTTAAAAATCCATTTCAGGCCTGGAGTCTGATCCAAAGACAAATGAGCACTTGTAAGTCACTGTTCTCAGACTATCCACATCGAGGATTTCAAATTGTAAATGTTCCTTTTATTCAAGGCTAAGAAATTCACAGGGGAAAGCTATAGGAAAGATAAACAATAAGGGTTCTTTCCCTTTAAAATGCTCAGGTTTAAACTCTTTTTCCACAGCTTAATGATGTAAAATTTCCACATACTTCTACTGATGGAGTTGTTAGTTGCAACCTAAAGTGATGATAACAACACATTGTTAGATTATCCTGCATTGCAGCAAGCACAATTCCCTATCACAGTCCGTGCTGCAAAAAGATACAACAAACAAGTCTTAATACAAGACAGGTGCCTGAGAATTACACATGTATGTTTACATAGCTAGAGTCTGTGGCTGAAAAGGAGCAGTGCTGGCACGCAGGCTAAGAACAAAAGAGCCCAGAAAGCAGCATTTAAAATAGTGTGAAGAAGGTGAAGAGATCTAAGGCATTGGTGGTGAGAGGGGAAAAGGTGAAACAAAAGTGCACTCCAGGGAACTAGGAAAAAAAAAAACCTAAGCAAGAAGTTTGAATTCTAAATAGTAGGCAAAGAGATAACTGAAGGAAGTGATGCTGTCTGACCAATGGGAAAGAAAATTAGCCAGGCCAATTTTAAACAGAATTACAGACTAATGTCAGAATGAAAAGTGGGGGTTTTCTCCTGGGGAAGTATAAAACTAAGAGTCCATAAAAGAGGTTTGGGGAATGAGGAGGGAACAGTAGAATGCCTTGGAAGAAGTGGTAAGGCCCACTACACTGAATACAGGCAAGAAAAAGAAAAACAGCACCAGTATCACAGACTTCAAGGACTGGGAAATTAAGGTTGTTATCGGTGACAGTGATCACTGGTGGAAACTTGGTCAGAGTCCATCTTCTAGTGAACTTTTGCCTCACAGGCTGACAGCTTCTCCTGAGGAAGGGGGTGTCTCTTAATTCCTTGAGTCCAGAATTCTAAACACCTCATCTGCACAGACGAGAAAAAAGCAATTGTTTTCACTAATATCATGGTGGCTGATGCACCGCTCGAAACCTGTCAGGCAGAACTCCAGCAGGACCACTAAGGAAGTCTGTTCAAATTAGTCTTGTGCCACACTGTCAAAGGCAGTGGCAAAGCCAATGATGACACCAAGGCCTTGTAGGAAAATCATACCTGCTTTAGAATTGCCCAATTTTGCATTTTGCCATTTGACTGCTATGCTCAGTGCAGTTATGGGTACTGAAGTCATGGTTAAACATTTCCTTGCAGTGCCTCCAATTAAAATAGTTGTGGGTGTATATGGGTACATATATTCTAATCTGAACAACAGCGTCTGACCTTTCCTAGATCTTTTTGCATCAAAAGATCAAACACCTCATGTTGATGTGCCTTTAAAGATAAGAAGTGTCAGGATGTGCAGCAGTTACTTTTAAAAAAGCTCTCCATACAGTACAGTTCTGAACACTTGCCTTAATTGAGCCTACATCATCTAAAAAGGCTGACACTGCTGCAGGAACTTTAACTTTCCCACATTTCATGTTACAGCTGTAGGATTTCTTTCAAGAAAACAAAACGGCTTACTGTTTTACACTGGCAATCTGTGCAGTTTGTAGAGTAAAAAAGCCATCAAGATAAGAAACCATTATCCAAACAGAACACCCCTCTCAACAGGGCTCTCTTCTGTATATATACAGTATCAAATACCCTATATTCTTTCCATAATCATGTTTATCTGTTCTCACTTCTTCTCTCAGTTACAATAGGCTATGCAGGATTTTTAAGTAAATCCCTAACCTTGGGCTCCAAGAATACCGAGGACTTTCAGAAAAAAAATCATTCAGCTTTAGGGAGGGTAAGACTGTTTGCCTATCGCAGAACACCTACTGTTAATAATAGCATGCAAAGGTGGAGAGAAATCAACCTGATACTGGCACTTTGAGCATGCAGAGATGGCACATAAAAGAGGCAGTATTTTATAATGAAGTGTAAAAAAATTTCATTGAGGTGTTCTCGAGAGACAAGCAGTGCTATGGCATAATACTTAAGCACTACAGCTGCATTTCAAGTAAATAAGATGTCCTCACATTTTTAAGCACTGAGTTTAGAGTCTCCAAACCATAAATATGTTTCTGCAGGTTTTTTCCCAAATGTTGCAATTATGTCAATGTTATTGACATATGTCAATTTGTTGCATGCTGTCAATGTTATTGAAAACATTTCTGTTGTGGTCAAATATGTCTGATAAACAGCAATTACTTCATGCACATAAATGGCTATATGGTGGTATATGTGTGTAAATGTCCGCTGCTTGATGAAACATTTTCAGATGTAGCCGAGTACTCAAAAGAACAAGCTCTTACCCCCTCCTATGCTCCCTTCAGGCAGGAGGACAACATAAAAGCTCTCGGGGAAAAGATTCCTCTGGTGCAAAACCCTACACACAGCCTCCCAAAGGGGTGAAGGAAAAGAGTGGTTCAACTCCCACATGCTCTGACTCTGTCCTCAGACACTGTTGTTTGGACAGCTGTGTAATGGGACAGAGAACTGACCTACCTGAAGGTTCATTTTCCAGCTCATTTTAAGTGGAGCTATGGAAATGCATAGCTGAGGGTACCAGGGGAAAGCAGAAATGTGCACTGAGGTTACCTTAAAACTACTGTTAAACATCAGACACATTAAGGCTGTATGTCTCACCACACCCTTAAGTAGGGCACACTGGAAGCAAGAGTGTCACAGTGCCAGACATCCTTTCAAGCACCTCCTTTGGGGATTTTAAGTTCTGTGCTGTGTTCATTACAGAAAAACCACAGAATTTCACCTTTATGTTTATCCATCTTTTGTACAGAGAAGGCACATCAACCAAAAGGAAAGCTACTACTTGAATGGAGAGAACACACTCTCTTCAGAACTTACAAGTCTGTGTTCATAAAAAGACTCACTAAGGGAATATAGCAAGACTTACAGCTTTTACAGGTTAAGTTTCATTAACTACTTTCATTGTAGAATGGTGCCATTTTAGTTCTACCTTTCCCAAGTAGATTCTTATGATATAAATGGTTTAGTAATGCTGAAGCTCTAGATCCTCAATGCTAAAACACCCTTGCCCAGGCATTTGGCTCTTTTTGGACCTCGAACAAATCTCCCAATAAAACACCAACTCAAACTCCTTTTTTTAGTACAAGTCAGGTGCTCTTCTGCTTGATTTTAGAAACAAAGCTCTACAGGTTATTTATTTAGAGGTACTTTCCAATAAAAGATGAAGAGGCGGCAAAAAAACCCACTAGGGCAGTTCTGAAAAATGTGACTTATACTTTAGACTACTAGAAAATGGTCTTGTAGAATAGATTTCACCCCAGATAAGTATAACTATTTTACTGTAACATGACCTTTACAGATTGCTGCACGTATACATAAGCGTGCCACAAAGGTTAAGTGACTTATTACACCCTACAAGAAAAGATATTTTAAATCCACTACTGATTAAATTTAAAAAATTGATATATCATGTGTTATCTTTCTCCTTACCTATTACAGAAAATAAAAATGACAATGCAGCTAAGGGAACTGTAGCTAACAGAAACTCTCAGACGTTGATTGTGTCTGCTGACCAGCATCCAGGTATTGAAAATACTACTGCTGCAGAAGAGTCAGACCATCAGCACCTATGCAAACACACAGATAGCTTAGCAGTAAAAATGTCACCTAGTGATTACCATAAATTGAAAAAATACCCTGAGTAATTAACATCATCTGGGCAATTATCTTAGGCTAAGTCTACAGACAAAAATAGCTATATGGGACAGAATAAAAAAAAAGAGAAAGAAAACGAAACCCAGAAAAAAAAAAAAAAAAGGACAGAAAGAACAAGCTTACAGGCTTAAAATAAAATAAATGCATCTGGTGCCAGAGAAGAAACACAAGAAAACAAAATAAAAAATTAAATTTAAAGTCTTCCTCATTCTGACTGTATTATCCACAGCAAAAACAGATATCACACCAGTATAAAGAGAAGGGCATGGGCAAAGAAAGTGCATTCTGCCCACAGAGAAACATTGAGACAAAGCCTCGCTGGAGCAGAAGAGTGAGTTGAGTCAGTCATCCCTTCAAGATGCTTTAATATAAGTTTAGCAACTATATGGCGTGATCAAAGCTGCAAGGGAGTGGTTTTGGGAAAGGGGAAGCTCCAGGGTTGTTCTCTCTCTCATTCCTCCCCTACTAGCACTGTTTGGCACGGTGCAAGCTTGCCTTGTGCTGGGAACACAGCCACCTACCGCTTCAATCACACCGACAAATTCCAACCTTATTCAGTGCTGGAATAACTTTTGTCCAAGTGACTTGATTGCCTAACTAGATCTTGGACCATTAGCTTTTGTTATTGTTGTTGCCTAAGACACCCATGCAATTTGTATAGCACTCAGCTATAGGTTTCTGAATTCAGGTTTGTTTGGTTTTTTTTCCTTGTTTTCAGAACAGAGAAATAATTTGGAAGACAGAAGATTACCCAGAAAGAGGAAGTTCTCTCATGCCAGGGAAGACTGCAGTATAAATATCTATTCTAGCAAAGGAGAATAAATAATTCACTAAGATGCCTTAAAACAAGATATAAAGATGACAAAACAGCTGTCAAGTACCATCTTTTAATTCCTGAATGTTTTTAGAAATTGCAAAGTCACAGTTTTTATTAGTATGAAGAAAGACAGAACCAACCAAAACTCAGGAAACCCTTTTTACCTCTCTTAATGTCATCCAGCTGAGGCTCAGGTGAAGGATTATCTTTCAGAGGCGAAGTTTTAGGTCCAACTGCTGGCTTGGTGGGGGCTCTGAACTGCGAAGGAGGCTGAGATGCTCGGGCAGACTGTTGTTCTATTCGGGCTTGGATCTTACTGCTGCCCTCTGCTCTGAAAAAAACAACCAGAGACATTCAGTGATGCTGTGCAACCACGTTCAGCTTTTTCAATATCCCTCTACTAATGCATCATCTGGTGACTTCCTTTTGTACAGATCTCTGCTTTGTTTTATAATGATAAAAGTGAAGTACAGCTTTCTGTACGTAACATTTGCTTTCAATAACAAAGAAACATATACAACTACACTGCAACACCCTTACAAAATCTATTTTCAAATCCAGATGTGGTTTAATGATGCCAAATTCTCTACTTGAAAAGCAATGAAGGCTTTAATTTAGTAATTAATATTGGTATTTTTAAAAAAGAAAAATCAAGAATAGTAATTTAAAGTAACTACAAATCCACTCATAACAAAATCCTGATTAAAACAATCACAGCAAAAGAAACAATTTTCTCACTTGCAATTAAATCATCTCAAACTGAACTCTCTTAGAGGTCAACCTGCCAAGAGTAATCATTCTTACTGCTAAATACAGCATGCAAGCATTTAATTCCTGGTTTTCATTCACTTGCTGTTAGTCCTTAAAAATAGTTTAAGCTGTTTCCTTAGTGGAAAATAGTCTCCAGAATAACAGTATGCCTAGCTGTTCAATTCAAACCAGGTATTTCTTCCTTTTACTGAATAAGTTAAGTGATTGAGACTGTAGGACAGTCAATAACCCTGGCAGAAAAAAAACCCAAAAAACAACTACAAAATCAAAATAGGTTCCTTTACGGTACACCATAACAAGGTTAAAGGGTGCAGGGTATTTATCACATAACACCAAAGCCCTTGGGAATATGGCTTTATGCAGTGTAGCACAGAAGCAAGCTGTGTGGATATTAGAGCTCAGTCTCAGTTCTAGGAGGGTCCTAACTTAGCAGTGTTACACTTTGTGTCTGTAAACTAATCCCACTGAGAGACAAATTAAAGTAGCCCATGTCAAACTTCCTGGGACTTCACCTAAACCATTTGTGGTACCTGAGCTAGTGCATTCAGCCTGTACTTGGGTATCTCTGTGCCTCACTGAACTCTACATTCAGTCCCTTCATTCATCAATGGCATGCAGCTATCAGATACCACAGTAGAGCAGTTTACACAGTCTATCTACAACAGAAGTGAGGATTTGGGAATATACTCACAGTATCACGTGAAATATAAAAGCCAAAGGCTGTTTCTGGTAGTAATTATGCTCTTGGAACAACAGAAGGTTTTATGTAGAGTAAGTTCACTTACTCCCCTGTGAATGTCACTAGGTGCTAACACTAAAGACCTGTTCCCACAGCCTGTCAACAGGTCGATACAGATTAGAATAGCCATGAAAACAAAAGGCACTTCTGATCTAGAAAATGAATGACTTTGCAAAGCACTAGTCCTCAAAACAGGGATACCCCAATTTCTTACTACCCTGCCTCTGCTTGAGAAAAATTGAAACATTTCTCTCCACACCAGAGTCAAAACTCAGTGTATCCAAACACCTGATTGAACTCAGGCTGTCCTGCACTTATTTGCTGCCTCTGACTTTAACTTCACCTGGATAAAGTTCAGCAGAATTTAAATTTGGAATTCAAGTCTCATCTAGGATATGCTCATGTCCACTGGACAAGATGAATGCCACATGGATGAGTTTTCACATCAATGATTCAGAGTACTGTTACAGTCCATTTACCTTGAACTCAAGGTGTCCTTGGCAAACCTCCAGCCAACTACTGATGCGCTGCAGCCCATATTTCTAACGGTTTCAGCAGCTAAGAGTTCTATACTGCAATAATGTGGGTTTTTTTAAGTAAAACTGGTAAGGAGTTTCTTCTTCGTGAGACATTTAAATAACTGCTTTCTCTTTAGATCTCAAATAACCTGTGGTCCAGTGATGCTGAAAGAACACAATCCAGAGACTTCAGGTGCTTGCTGAGCAGTAAGACTGCTAAGAAATGTTCCAACTGCATACTGTGTGGCATTTGTGCGTCAAATATGGAATACTAGGTTGAAAAGGATTTCCGGCTTCAGCAATTTTTCTAGGCAAAAACCTCACAACCGTTTTTTCTACGGTTGCCCCCACCCCTTCACCAGCTGGAGGCTCTGTACTTGCATTCTGCTTTATATATCACTAATCCAATACAGGGATGAGTGTTTCTTGTTCCCTAAGATTATGTTATTAAAACATCATGACTCCCACAGGAATCTGTGGGAACAAACCTAGGAAGTCTAATGATCCTTCTGACAGTGTAATATCTCCACGGTCTTTTTCGGGTAACCCAGAGATTCCTGAAATATATCCCATCCTTCAGCCAGCTTCTAAAGCCTCAAATCATCAGAGGTGTTTCATCACAAACCATAATTATGTCATTTCAGCAGTGGAGAATTTACAAATTCTTTACTCTTGGATTCATACTTGGGACATGATAATTTGCCATGTAAAGCCCATAGGGCTTAGTAATTAAACATTACCACAAAATAAAAAAAAATAATTCCGTTTCAAAAAACAGTCTGAAGAACAAACTTCAGCAAGAATTAATCCTATCAACAACCCTGTCCCCAGCTTTACCTTGTTTTCTTGACTTGAATGCTGCTACTAAGTTTTTCCAGCACATATTCCCCAGTGTCATGATTGATAATAAGCACACAGTCCTTCTGATATGGCCTTTTATTTCCTTTAAAGACAGTCATTGGTGGAGTTGAACCCTGGTACAAAGAAAGCGCACATATTTGTTTGGTTATATTCCCCTACCCAAAGGTTTTTAAACACTAAGAGAAAAGAACATATGCATTGTTCTGAACAAGAGGCTAAGCACTTAACATTTAGTTCCTACAGAAAACATTCATTAATGAAAAGAGAAAAATGCAAAGAAAATGTGCAGTAGATCAGACACTTCCTCGCAGCAATATTATGCCTTTCATCATTTTTAAGTGTCTCTGCAGTGACAAAACATCTTCTCCATGGTTGCCATTATTTACAGCTCTCATTCCCAAAATGGCAGCATAACTAAATTTGCATAGCTGGCCCTGACAAGTGTCAGAAATCTTCTTAGCGTTTCTGCTGTGGAAATCATGGGTTTGGATAAGACATAAAGTTCTAATTATTTGCGTAGCACAACTATTGCCTGAAGAAATATGTGGTCAATTGAAAAATAATTTAAACTGCTTTGTACATTTTACATATATATATATATATGGCAGTATTTTCAGGGTGGATTACAAGCAACTGTCACAAACTATGCAAGAACAGCTGCCCTCTTCTAAGTCAGACTAGCATGTACATGCCCGTGCAGTTATACTGAAATGTCTTCTCAAAAGCAAATGGCTTTGTGATGTGATGCCTTCCACAAAGTCCCTCAGTCCACACAAGGCTGCATAGAGCCATAAAAGTCTAAAGGCTTAGACTGAGAAGCAATAAAGGCAACAAACTCCTGTGGTGGTGCACAGTGGCTGACTGATAATGCCAAGATCATGCTCAGCTGTGCTGCATCCATGCACGGGCTGCACATCTGGCCATGCCACAAAGGCCGTGTTCCCCAAGGGGTTATATTCTCAGCTATGAAACATTCTCAGACTTCTCTGTAACATATAGACTTAAAAAAATGTAAAAAAAAATTTTTAAAAACATATGTGTATTTATTCACCTTTGCACATGCTTTAGGAAAGCAACTAAAATCAGGGAGAAAAGGAAAAAAACCTACACTCTTCCTACATTTTATTCTGAGTAGCAAAAAAGAACAACCATATATTAACCATTTGGAAAGCAATTCCTAATTTCCATACTCCTAAGAGATAGAATATATTTGAATTTAGAATGGGTTCTGAACATTAAAGGTGAAAAATCTGAATTCCCAACAAAGACACAGTGATAAATACAAACACAATTCAGAAAGGATGTCTCAAGAAAGTCTAGTCTTCAAAGGCATGTTACGTTTTTATCATTCCTACATTTAAGAGAGAAAAACAACATTTAAGAAAATAAAAAGCAAGCTGAAAGTCAAATCCTGCTTGCTGCTGACAACTGAGCCAGGAAACACAGAACGCACAAATTTAATAAAAATTGATCAAAGTTTGTTGGCTACCCAGAAGCCTCCTAACTCAGCAAAGACTGATCTTGGCTAAAAAAATATGCAGAAATGTAACTGCTTGAGCAAATTAACAGTCCCACTCATTGACAAAAAATTAAATGTTTAGGATTTACATTAGTGCCTAAATAACGCTGGCTTAAAGATTGTGCTGATTACAGAATAGAAAAAGGAGGAAGGTGAAACAAGTAACATTTAATCAATTTGTTTTAACTCGTGAGGGTTTTTTGCCTGCCAGAGTTCAAGAAGTGTTTGGACAATGCTCTGAGGCACATGGTGTGATTCTTGGGGTTATTCTGTGCAGGGCCAGGAGCCGGATTTCAATGATCCCTGTGGGTCCCTTCCAACTCAGGATATTCCATAATCTTCTATAATCTTCTTCTATAGTAATCTAACAGAAATTTTTCACTTCCCCAACCCAGACTGTTTATCAAATATTACAGTCACTAAATCCACATGAAGAAATAGTACTTCAAGCAGCAAGGGACACCAAAATATCTCAGCTGAACAAATTATCAGAGATATCCTCAGGGATCAGGAAATTTAAAAAAAAAATATACTTAGAAACTGAATCCTATCCAGTTGTTGGGCAACTGGGAACAAAAACAGGATCCAAAAAATTCAGTAAAACTTGTCAGGACAAAATGATCTCAAAACTTCTCACTCTTTTCCAGCGTGCTTAGTGTTTTCCAACTCTCTGTCCGGAACAGAGGCAGCGCTGCCCTGGAACAACATACACATAGTGGCTTGGCTGCCTCAGCTTCTGAAGCACGCTGTAAGCTTAAAGCTGTTCATACTCAGGGGAAGAGAATCAAACTAAGCTCATCAGTACAGAGGTTTGGAAAGGAACATTACAAGTGCTTCCCAACACAGAAGATGAAGGAGCGACACTGTTTCCCGTCAATCCAAGATGAATGCTGCTATTAACTGCATTGTTACCTGCTCTCAAATAGCACTACCACGCTCATCCTTTTTTTTAGACAAAACCCAGTATGTGACCTCCTGCAGCACTAAAGGTGACCAAAGCCATATAAAACCCAGGAGCAGGGCAAAGCAGGCTAAAGCCTCACTCTGTGAGAATTATCTCAGTACCATCACCTACCAATTAAAGCCACCGAGGTGCTAGAATAAACAATACCAAAAGGATCTGACACACAGCTTCCAAACTGACTGGTGCCCCCCTGCAGCCACCAAACCCATTGATATCTGTGAATTCTGGTTTATTGGCTTGACACATAGCATTAAGTTCAGCTAATAAAACAAATCCAGTTCCACCATGCGAGCACTGTCTTTTGTTTTGGTAAGGAAACGACTGAATCTTCTATTACAAAACAGCTGCACCTATAAACAGTTTGATCACTTGTTTTATTGCTGTTTGACCATCATCCTCGCACAGTAGATCTTTATGGCATAATTAGAGAAGGAAGTGGATGGCAAACCACTTCATTGCCACTCACCAGAACTGCCCCCCTTGCTTCCACTGATAAAGGTATAGACAGAGAACCCTCTGTGTCCTATCTGCACGTGTTTTAGTAATGGCAGGAATATGCCTACAGGTCTACCTGTGGCTTCTGAACATCAAACCTTGACTAAAGCCCAAGTTACACTGCCTTGCTTCATTAAGCCATAGCACTAAAAATGGATGTGAACCAGGCATACAGCTTTAGCTAACAGTAAAAGTCTCCTTGTTGTTCAAGGAAGAACTGGAAAGAAGAAACCAAAAATAAAGAACAAATTGTAACCTTAAAAATATAACTCTTCAGTAAGATCCAACTGTTCAGTCCATTCCTAAGGTAACACAAGGGTGGACACTCAAATACTGAACCCACTAGTGTTAGCAAAGACGAAAGTGAAAACAGCCATTACATTAGACTGTAACTACACTGCAAATTTGCTGGAGAGTAAACAAGGACACATAAACACAACAGACTTACTGGAATATGTGGCAAAGTGATCGTAACGTCGTCTCCTTTACCCACTTGGAGGTCCCCCTCACAGGATGTATCAATTGACGCTGGCTTAAAATCATCTGAAGAGGAAAACAATCGTGATTACATTTCTCAGAGTCTTCAGAAGCGTCATCTCGCCCTGCAAAGAGCCACCATACACTTAACTGTGATTATAGGGAATGCTAAAATACACACTGGTGTTCGCAGCAGGGGTGGAATAACACACCAGTACGCTGTGTCTACATGTAGTGCCCCAGTCATATGATGGTACTGTATTCTGAACTTCCCTTTTAAAATGGAAATAAGGTTTTAGACCTTGTGTTTGAAGACTAAAACTAGACTTCTCCAAAGCCCAGGCTATGAGTGGCACTTAGTTTTGCAGGCAAGTGTATAAGTGTACCACACATCTCGAGAGTATCAAACTTCCAAGAGCCTGGGCTCTGCATGGCTCTTGCCAATTCCAAACCTGAGAGCTCTGTGACAAACACTCCTTTAGTGACACCAATTCATTTAGCCTTATTGATATTTCCGGCTATTTAACAGCTTCCACAATAGCACCAGAAGTTCCACAAGGGTGGAGGTGACCTCAGATCTCACTTAGGAGGAAAAAAAGTGGTGCTGATCTTAATTCAGCAGTCTCCATGTTAGTCCAAAGCCACTGTGGATAAAAACCAGGACTAAGGGGAGGCACTGCAGTGGCTTTAAACTAACAATCATTTTAAGTATTTTTGCTCTATTGTATAGAATGTTTTGTCTCCCCATCAAGGGACTTCTGTTTAATACATTAATTTCACTTAAGAACATGTTAAGTTAAAAGTATTTTCCCCTCATTATTCTGTTGTGCTAATGTGCCATAAAAAAAAAAAAGAAAAAAGCTATCAGAACCTCTAATATTCTGACAGAGGATTTAGACAAAGTGAAATAAATTCAGACAGATATAGGCTGGTTTGTTTTGTTTGTTTTTAAAAGAATCCTCCATTCAATTATAGCATCCCTGGATATGAAGAGGTGCAATTATATTCATGATCAAGGCTTCAAATTACTGCGTTAGTTACAAAATTAATACCTCAGAACAAATTTAAAATAAAATTCCACTACGAAAAACGCATTTGCAGAAAAAAAACCCAACTCTGGCTTGTAATAAATTCTCATTAAGAGGACGTTAATGTTTAATTGAGTTTTACTTTGACAGCACAACAAGCAGAATCAGACACACTTGACTTAATCTTCATGCCTTAACTGCCAGATCAAATCATAGCCTTCATTTTCATCTGAGCAATCTGTTTCTAGCTGTTGTTTCCCACCTACTTTATGTGCAAGCTTGCTAAATAAAACAAACCAGCTGCACAAGAGCTAGTGTCTTTGCCAAAACTGGATCAAGAGTTTCAACAGCACAGTCACTAACTTAAAAGGAATATCACTATCACACTTCTTTCTTAGGTATGGCAAAACAGAGTTACTTTAAACAAACACTCAACAAATTGTTTTCATTTTGCTAGCTTACTAGGGCCATGTGCTTGGCTAATCTTGGTGTAGATTGAGTCCACATACTTCCCTCCAAATGTACCCACAGTCCTTTTTCCAAAAGTCAGTTGTTTTTAAGATGTGTTTTCCAGGAACAATCCAGTTTCTCAGTACATTATTTCATAAACTTTACAGAAAGGAATAAAGTATTTTAAGAAGGCAAAAAAAAATTTAGCCTCCCAAATCCTCTCATTGTAATTTGCATGAAGAGGATTATGGGAACAATACAATGTTTGGATCCCAGACAAATAATTCCAGAACAACAGTTAGGAAAAAAGAATTATAACCAGGCAATTAAGAGATTGCACTTCAAAGTCACAGATGGAAAATAGAGCACATAGAAAGATCCTTTGAAATAAAACTGTATTCTTTCAGTTGCAGTCTGAAGAGCTTTGGCTTTGCAATACCTTAGGAAATTGATTATTGAAGTGCTTTTCATTCAAGAAATCCAGTATATTTCTACTTAGATATGGTCTAGGCTCAATTCACCCAGGATCAGGCACTTGGATGGCCAATATCACATCATTGACATTTCTTACTTGCACTGGACGAATATGGGCCATGAGATTGGGCCTAGAATTATGCATCCTAAACCAAAAATCCCACTGTTGTCTCTGTAGATTGCCCACTTTCATAGAAAACTGGTGAACTGTAAGTTCAGTATTCTTTTCATTTACTGTTGATGGTTTACTAGCCATTTTAGTAAAAATTCCTGGTCTCATTTAGCTTAGATTTCTTGCCCACAGAATTCAAGTACAGAGAGGCAGTGAGTTCCTCTTCAAAACAATCTTCTAATATGGAATTCCTTGCCCCTAAGGCAAAATAGAGCAGTTGGAATTATATACGGTATCTTAAAAAAAAGATATAAACTACTCTTTCAGTTAAAACTGCTTGAGACCCTACCTCAGGATTCATCTCGCATGTGATTTATCACAGTTGGCTGGAGCCGGGACAGCCAGGACAGGGCTGCTGGACTACACACTGCCTTCATCACGAAAATACCCAGTTAAAAATCCAACTGCAGGTGCTCCGGCTGCCTCTCCAGGCCGGGGCCTGCGGTGGGACCTGTTCTGCCACTGCCACGAAGAGAATAACACAAAATGGAAAAGCCACCCCTCGCGGAGCGGGGTGGTGGTGGTGGGGGAGATCCCTTTACGTTTCCAAGCGACTAATGAAAAACTTCCTAAAGCTGTTTGTCCGCTCTGGCCTGCCCCGCTCAAACCTCCTCTTTGCCAGCATCCACCCTCCCCTTCTCTCCGGCTTGGACACCTCCCTGGGGAAAACACTGGTGGGAAGATGGGCGCGGAAGCAGCGGGCAAGGTGGGAGACGGACGCGCAAGGGGTAGGAGGGAAAAGGGGAGACGGGCGATGAAAGGGCAGGAAGGAAAAAGGGGAGAAGGGCGATGATTCGGGCAGGAGGGAAAGGGGGGAGAAGGGCGCTGAGAGGGGACGAAGCCCCGGGACGGCGGCGCGAAGCAAGGCATGAGGGGCGGCGGAGTGGGCGCGGCAGGAGGAGAAGCGGCGCCGGGGCACGGGGCGCAGGGAGCGGGAGGAGAGCGGGAGGAAGGGGCGGCCGCGGGGGTGGCGCTCACAGCGGATGGTGTGGAAGGACGCCTTGGGCCGTCGCTCAAAGCTCTCGCCCAGCTGCAGCGGGTGCTCCTCCTTGTCCAGCAGCGAGTTCGCCGAGCCGTTCATGGCCCCGCTCCCGGCCCGGCCGGTACCTTCCCTTCCCTTCCCTGCCCTGCCCTCCGTGCGCTGCCGCCCGACGCGCTCCCGGAAATTCTTGATTTCCCTTCCGGGAAAGCTCTCCGGGGCTGGCGATGGGTGAGGCGAGGGGGGGCGCGGGGCCGAGCCGGGGCTGCGCTGCCCGCCGAGGGTCCCGGGGAGGTGGGAGCGCGGCGCTCCCCGCCCCCGGCAGGGCAGGGCTGGGCAGGAGGGCTTTTCCTGTCCTTTCCCTTCCTTCCCTGCCGGGTCATCCAGCTCCCGGGCCCGCTGGCGGGGAGCCGGTGTGTCCCTGTGGCGGCACCGGGGGATTGCACGGAGGTGCGACAAGTTGGGGTCTTAAGGAAGGATTAAACAGCTCTAAAAGGCTCTTTAGCCCAAGCGTAGGCTGTTGCAGCTGAGTTGATCATCGCGCTGCCTTCCCAAGACGGCGTTTTCTGAGCGCAGTGGAAAAGGCTGGCCAGGATTTACAGCCCCCTCCTCCCCCCGCTCCCCCCAGCTCGTTCTATGAAGAAATATGCACCTTCATCTCCTTGGAGCATGAATATAGGCATGTAGTAGAAATATAGTAGACACTTTGCTGATTGAGCTTGTTTGTTTGTTTTAAGAACACGCTCTTCTTGAAGAGACTTTCTTTCAAAGGGACCTCTTCTCTCCAACCTGTTGTTTTTTGGAGGAAAAAGAGAGGGTCTGTCTCCTGTGTCGCTGGGCAAAATTCTGACAGTTCTTTATTTCATTTGCACACTTCTGTATTTTATGTTTGTATCATAACATGGATATATCGTGGCAACATCATATATAACATGGACATATCATGATACATGATTTGTATCATATATTTTTGTCTCAAGATAAAATACATGAGTGAAGTAGTATTTAGAGTGGTTATGGTTCATTTTTTCTTATTTCTATTTTGGTAAAATGACGCCAGTGTGTGGTTCTAGGTGTTGACATGCACAAGTGGCACATTTTTGTTACCTGGGCTTCGCTGGGATTTACCAGGCCTTGCAGGATTTAATTCACATGTGCCATCATCCAGAATCTGCATGCTTGTGGCAAGGCAGAGGTGAGAACTACTTTGGCATCAGAGAAAATATTTGGATCCCTTCCCAGCCTACGTAAAGTTCTTTTTGTTGCTCTGTTTTTGTTAACTACTGAAAATAAACCCACCTGTGATTGTTAAAACCAGCGTGAATTCTCAGGAGGAGGCAGTGGAAAGAATGCTGACATGAGCCAGCTCTGGACATTTTGGCCACAGTACTGGTTTTGTTCTTTTGTTCATATGATGTGGTGATATAAATGCTGGTGTTTTCATGATTTTTTTTCTCACAGAGGTGAAAGCAGGAAGGAGAAGTGCTAACATGAATATACTGTTTTTCATCAATTTTAATGTGACTTTTAGATGTCATCTGTTTTTCAGTTATTATTTTTTTGAGGTCTTCCAATTGGGGCTAACAAGAAACAAAGTCCTTGCTTTCCTTCTGAAGTCTGAGTGAAAATAAGCTTAGAGCTGCACCATCTTCTTGAGTAGCTTTCTGGGATGCAGAAGATACTCTGTGAAGTATCTTTGACATCAGTGTGATGATGTATATGCTTGTTAGTTTGGATGAAGGTTTTCTGTAATTAAGAGAAATCTGGTGGTATGTCAGTCCATCAGGATAGATTACTGTAAAATTGTTGTAAGTGCATACTGTAATTATTTATCATTTTTTCTTCTAGATCCTCACTTATTTTACTTAAGTGATGGAACCATACACTAAAGAAAAAAAAATCACCCTTGGGTCTTTGGCATTCATGTTTGTGTGAAAGAATCTAGGATGTTCCAAGAAAAAGCCAATTGCTCAGATATTGTGACAACATCTCCTGAAGATGGTGCTTTCCAAAAGAAAGGCCATAGTGCAAGAGTCCTTAGCCCAGAGGAAGCTGAGAGACTGGCAAAAGATAAGGTTTTGGTGTCTGAGTTCAAACAACTAAAACTGGAGAAAGAGGCGCAGAAGAACTGGGATCTGTTTTACAAAAGAAATAGTACCAACTTCTTCAAAGACAGACATTGGACAACCAGAGAGTTTCAAGAGTTAAAAGCATGTCGTGAGGTGAGACTTATACACTTCTGCTGTAAAAGATGGGATTGAATATTTCCAGTCAGTTGTTTCCAAGTGAGTTAATAATACTTATAACAAAGCTGTTTGGGTAAGAGCTGCCAAGTTTGCTATGCTCTGTGTGGTTTCTCTTAGTATCAAAGACAACTCCTGAAAATCACATGCATTAGTTCAGTTTCAATTTATAATTGATCCATACTGGATGGGAATACTGTTCATAGCATATGGGATGCTAAGAATGAAGTCTGAAATATTTGTATTGTGTCCCAAATAGACAGCTTGTCTCTCTGTGGTGGGATGTTCTCTGATGCAAGTTGGTGCACTTTCAGTACACTCCTATAAAGAAAAGCATCCAGAATTGCAGGCTGATTGCAGAACAGAGTTAAGGGGAATAGCCAGCTGCATCTGTTGTTCCTTGTAGCTGAATGAAAGACAAGACAGGAATGGTACAACAGTCTGTTGATTACTTAAGGGGTAGATGACTAAAGAAATACTAATATATTCTAAGAAGATTTCTAATTTTGCAGAAATCAAGTTGTCTGGGCTTTAGTGTCAGATTATCCAGGGGCTGTCTGCTTTGGGTTTTTTTTTTTTTTTAATCAGTGGTAATTAAAATTGATTATAGCTTTTAAAGTGCTCACTGAAGAGTGTAATGCTCATGTAATGGGGAAAACAAAAATGATGTGCTTTATCTTGTATTGGTTCTTCCTCAGTTTGCAGATCAGAAACTGACCATTCTGGAAGCAGGCTGTGGGGTTGGGAACTGCTTGTTTCCACTCTTAGAAGAAGATCTGAATATTTTTGCATATGCCTGTGATTTCTCTCCTAGAGCTGTTGAGTACGTGAAGGTTGGTGTGATATTTGGAACTTCTTTTAGAGTGTTTTTAGAAGCTTCTGAAATTGGAAATGAATGTAACAGGCATCTCTTGCCTTCCTTTTTTTAAGAAGGGTAGAATATATTTTGCCAAAAAATGGAGACTGATCCATTTCAGTTGAGATCCTATGCAAGAAGTCAAATCATTGCTCTAGACCTTGCTTTTCAGCATCACACTGTAGTATTATGGTACATTATTTGAATAATTTATGAAGACTGTGTTTTTTTGGGAGCACTACTATGTCTCTGCTGACTGTGCAATACAAGCAAAATTGTTTGCAATGGAAGCTTGCCCTTGATGGAGGGAGTCCCAAGGAGAACCTTAAAAACAGGGTTATGAAAGTTATTGCTAAAGAAATTTGTAGCCTGGTTAGAAGTAGGTGTGTTTATACTTGTAAGTTGAGTCTTCCAGCAAGGCTGGCGGGAACTTAGGCCCTTAAAGTCTCCTGGTTTGTTAAGTTTGTAGTCACAGCTCTTGCTGAACTTATTTCTTGCCAAGACCAGGTTCCTTTTACCCAGCAGGACTGTGGGCTAGAACAGCCCTGCTGCACGTTACGTGACAGGAACCCCAACTGTTTGCAGTCAGATCAAGAGCTGTACTTCGATCACCCTGTAATAGAGAATTCCTTTTAGTGGTTTTCATGTATTTTATAAAGAGTAGAAGCAGCGGTAAAACAGAAATGGTTAAGTTTTCTGAACTGTCTTAGTCTTAATGAACATTCCTTCTCAAACCCATGAGAACAGAATATTCTACTAGTTGTAATTTCAGTATTGTAGTACACAGCAAAAAATTTCTGATTGCATTAGTAGCCTATTAAAAGTTACTGCTCTTTTGCCACCATGTTTCATGTTGCTGTATGGATTAGTTTCACAAGTTTTTTACTGTTTTTCAATAACAAATGCTACTAATTTTCAAAGAAATGTTACTCTTTTTATTTTCCTAGAAAAATGCTCTATACAGTACCGAAAGATGTAAAGTGTTCCAGTGCGATCTTACCAAAGATGATCTTCTAGACAATGTACCAGCAGATTCTGTGGATGTTGTCACACTTATATTTGTCCTTTCTGCCATTCATCCTGACAAAATGAATCTTGTCTTGAAGAACATTTACAAGGTAGCACCAGCAGATTTTACAGCCTTTAAAGCACTTTCCTTCTTTTTAGCTTGAAGTACTTTTTTTTTTTTCTGAGCACATAACCCCTCTTGTAATAGTGATCTTTAATATTATATACTGTGGATGTATTCAGTTAGTTCACTTAGTATACAGGACTAAAATATGTTTTATAATGTTTTTTTTTGTTTATAATGTTTTTTTGTTTTTATAATGTTTTTGGATTGAGGCCTAATTCATGCCATCAACATAACAAAAAGGTATATAGAAGGCAGCCTTCCAGTACCTGAAGGGAGCCTACAGGAAAGATGGAGAGAGACTTTTTGCAAGAGCATGTACTGACAGGACAAGAGGGAATGGCTTCAAACCGAAAAAGAGGAGGTTTAGATCAAATATTAGGAAGAATTTATTTACTAAGGGGTTGGTGAGGCACTGGGACAGCTTCCCAGAGAAGTTGTGAATGCCCCATCCCTGGAAGTGTTCAAGATCAGGCTGGATGGGGCTCTGAGCAGCCTGGTGTAGTGAAAGGAGTCCTTGCCCGTGGCAGTGAAGTTGGAACTAGATAATCTTTCAGGTCCCGTCCAACCCAGACCTTCTATGATTTGATGATTTTAAAGCTGTGGCTTGGGTTGCATGCTACAGGTAATGTTTACAGATTGCAGAGATGTCTGTGTTGATAAGGTGTGAATGATAGTGAGCCAGAACTGACTTCCAGGGATACAGATATTTGGAGTTAGGATGTTGCTATTATTATTAAACACACTTGATTCTGTGGAGATTTAAAATTGGAGCATTCAGAGGTCAAAATTAATCTAGAGAGACCCATCTCCCTAGGCTACCTTTGTTAGTTGATGGACTAGGATAGGCCCATCCAAAGAGTGGTTTAAATATGAATTGTGATAGTTCTGATTTTCCCGAGATTGTCATATATTGACTGCAGAGGGAAACAGTCAATATATTTTGTACTTATGCATATATGTGTTCATATATGCATAAGTTTTATATTATCTGATTTTGTTTGTTTTATTATCAGTAGTCTGAAAAGGGAATGTCAGGGTTTTTTGGTACATCTCCAGCTGTTTTCCAAAATCAGGATTGGTTCTCAGCTCGTGCTTATGAAAAGGCTAATTTTTATTTTCTCAGTGGAGATGCACAAATTGGCAAGTGCTGCTTTCCTCCTCTAACAAATGCAGCTGGTATTTGATGACATAAGAAAGTTGAACGCATCAGATACCTAAAATCAGCATGGCAAATGACCACTTATTTCTAAATTTTACACTCTTTATGGCCTGTTTCGTTTGATGATGAGCAAATAAACCCGAAACAACCAGAATCCGCAACCCATTTTACTGAAGTTGTTCCTTATTTATCTCTTAATATGTTGCAATGTTTTTCTTGAAGCATGTGTGTATTATGTGACAGGTATTAAAACCAGGCAAGTGTGTCCTGTTCCGAGACTATGGACTGTATGATCATGCAATGCTCAGGTTTAAATCCGGCAGCAAACTTGGAGAAAACTTTTATGTTAGACAAGATGGGACAAGATCATATTTTTTTACTGAAGGTAAGACATGCTGTAGAGTGCTTTCTTTTCTGTGAATCTTCTGTTTAAACTTGCTTCAGGGAACAGCCAACATGCCCATGGAAGTTCTGTTTTGTGCAGATGAGCTGTTAAATTGTGGTGTATTTCGTTTACCATCCTTTTTGGAAACAAGAGGGTATTTAGACTGGCAGGACTTTATGGAGCACTTTTCTTGTTTACGAGCTTGTTGTATGTTCCAAGAGCAGCAGTTTCTGAACTTGCTGAATTTCATTTGGATTTGTTAGCTGAGGGAAAAAGACCAGTGTTCAGTCAGACAACTGATAATCTTCATGAAGCAACTAAGCAGTTTTCTTGACACTGTTTTTTGTGCAAGGCTATTCCTGGTGTGCAAATGGAGGTCTACTGAAGAAGCCATTGATTTCTAGAGCCGAACCATGGCTACACTGCCGAGAAGCTTGTGCACAAATCCCGCTGAGCTGGCATTGACTTGCTGTGGTCACTCCGTCTTCTGTTTTTTTGTGTTTTTTTTCCCAGTAAAGATGGTGCAAAAAAACATTTCTATGTGATACAGTATATAAAGTTTTTAATACAGTGCTCATAATGGTTTAGGAAGGAAGGTAATTATTGCAGCTTAGTGGTGGAGAATGTGAAACAGAGAGACACGAAGGAATTTGCTTAGACTTTCAAAATGAGTTGGGATTATAGTTTGGCCATAGCTTCTAACTCCCTATTCCTCAAGCTAAACTCATTACTCCCCCTATCAGTTGTAGAGCATGGTGTAATAAAAGCTGTGAGTTTATTTCTGTGGGGCTCTTTGTTTTTAGTCTAAAGCAAAATATAGACACTGAAGAGACCAGCTTAGAGCCAAGCAAATGTTATTCATATTTTATGCCATAGCATATTACCTAATTGCTAATTCTGATATATAAACCCTATTAATCTTGTCTCTCTGTCCTCTCTCTATCCTTCACAGGACAATGATGAAATCTGAGATAAGGCAGGCTGTGCTACAGCTTCATTGAAGCATTTCTAGAATTGTTTTCTAGAATCTAGAAGTGATTTTTAGTACTGTTTGCACAATTAGGCCTTGCAAGGAGAACGGATGGTAAAGGGAACAAATAGGAGACTGACCTAGCTGTGGAATTTTAAATCCCATTTTTATTGTGTGTTAGAATTGTTCCTGAATGAGAAATTCCACTCTAGTATGCATGTTTCCACTGATGGGAGAATTGAGGTAGGAAGGAGGAAGAGGAAGGAAGGAAAAAAGAGAATTTATTTTCTATTGCTCGTGTTAGCAATTGTTTTTCCTTGGACTGGTCTGGGACTGTCTCACAGATCATCTCTGCCCCCATTTTTAATCCTTATGATCTCATTCATCTCACAAATTTTCATATCAATACTGCTTAATGCTTGAGAATTCTTTTGTTACCGGGGACATGACTCCCATCAATTCTGCACAGATTGCGACCCCATGCTATTTTTCATTTATTTGGCACTACACTAGTACATCAAGTAATTGCTGCATGGGATGATTTGAATGATGCTTATTGTAATATGTCTGACCTCAGAAAACAACACTGAACTTCTTCCATGGGAAAAAAAAATCCATTATTTTCTTACTGTTTGAAATAATACTAAATTTGTGGAGGAATGTGTGGTTGCAGTTTTGTGTTATGAAGTATGTGCAACTTCCTTACAATGAGATTTCAACAGGTCCACAAGTAAGTGCTGTTTATTTATATTTCATCGATGTGGGTCCCCCATTTTACACGAACACGCTTTGTTGACAACCAGTGCGCGTGGCTTCACGGTGGGCTTAGGTTGATATAAGCCTGCAGTGCCACCAGAGTGGGTGGTCTCATCTTCCTCAGTACACCATCTCTTCTAGTGCTTCCTGTACCCTCAAGATCAGTGTTTCATCGAGCCAATCCCCCTGAGCAGTGGAAAATGGCATGCTCTTTGCTTTCTGTCAAGGAACAGAAGTTTAGAAATGGCTTAAATTTACTGTGAAATTACTGCCTAAGTGAAATAAGGTGCAGGAAAGGAAAAATTACGATTTTTAATTAACATGACAAGTTAATGGCATAATCAACCCTCCCTGCTGCGTAGTTCACCCTGTTTGTGAGGTACTTCTGCCTTCCTTAAGGGAGATATGCTTTGACTAAAATTCTTTTCTTTGTGGAAAATGCTTTCAGTTGGACCTAGTGGAGGCTTGTTATCACCACATTCCCTTTGCCACTTTGTCAGTTTTTCTGCTGAGCAATGGCCTGTAACATGGTGTGGTGCTCTTCCCTGAGCAGAGATGCATCTGCAAGACTGGATTACCTTTGAATTATTTGCCGTGAGTGATGTATTCAGCCAGCGAAGGTCAGCTGCACAAAGTAAAAAATGCACTGGCATCAGTCACAATGAGAATGACAAGGCTCAGTAAAAATAAGAGATGTGGCAATTTTTGGAAAATCAACTGAGTAACTAGCTTAAGCCCCAGTTTTACAAGCTGTTTTGCTTAGGTTGATGTTTCTGAAGGAGATCTGTATTGATTTTTCTTCAGCAGTCTGCCTGCATAGAACAGCTTGAAATCTGAAGGCCTGTGTGATTTTCATGCTGTAACAGAGAAGAACATATGCTTATATAAATGCTGTCTGGTGTTTTAAAAATAGCTTAAACATAATATTTCATCTTTTTTTTTCCCCCAATTCTCTTCCAGAGTTCTTATCTCAGCTTTTCAAGGCTGAGGGATATGAGCAAGTGGTCAATGAATATGTGCAGCGAGAAACTGTGAATAGGAAAGAAGACTTGCGCGTTCCAAGAGTTTTTCTTCAAGGCAAATTTCAAAAGCCTTTCAGTAAGACGTTAAGTTCTTGCTGATTAGCAACAGCGTTGCTTGTTTGAAATGGCAGCTAGCACATAGCCTCATGTGTGCTCATCTTTCTGGTAAACCAGAAATGACTGTACCCACTGCCTCCTGTTGGTTTCTGTCCTCAGATACAAAATAAGAATGCTATTTCTAATTCACGGCTAAGATGGTTTACTGATGCAGACAACTGGTTGAGCGTCTGTATTCCTACTTATAAAGTAAAACCTGTGCAACACTCTTTGAGGATCAGGTAAAGCACACTAAATATGGTTAATTTTATGCATTAGCTTCCATTAGTTATCATCATAACTGTTATTTTAATTTTTATTAAAAACTGGTTTTTAAAATAAATATCTTGTGTTTCTTATCACTTGTGTTTTTTGGGGCTTATTAAAGTTACAATATTTCACTGACTCATATTTGTAAGACCTACAGGAATGAAAGAGGGTCAGTGAGCAGTATAATGGAACATGCTTTGGTATTTAATAGTGGTATCTTTTTAATCTGCTTAGCATTTAGATACGTAAAAAAATGTTTACATTCTAAATAAGATCCTAATTTTTCTGATTTCATGCTTGAAGAAGTGTGTGAGTAGATCAGGCTGTCTGTATCCCTTATCAAATTCGGACATTCTTCGTTTGATTAGCAGAACTGGTTGAGGTTTTGCAAGTCAGTTCCCATTTGGAACTGAAATCAGCAAGTCAGGAGTACTTTCTTTCATATGAATTGTTGTCAGCTGCATCTTTCCTGAGCAGAGGTCTTAATTCTTTTCCATCACTCTGAGGAAAGTTGTGATGGTCTTTGCTCTTCTTACTACTAAAAGCTATTGTTGCTGTGGCTCATAGCCTGCCACAGACTTAATTGCTTGAAGGAACTTCATCCTTTCCTTTCATCAGCTGTGGCACTTTACACTGCAGGACCTTTTCTGTGCTCTTGGATGACGTAATTTCAAAAACATGCTTGGACCTTTAACCTGCATTTAACTCTGCAGCAGAGGAAGCTCAGAAGTATCCGGTGACTTGTGCAATGGCCTGTGCTGATCTTGTATAATGTAGACAAGTTGCAACAAGGGAAAACTCCAATGCAATACTAAGATTTTTTTTTTTTTTTTTTTTTTTTGGGAAGTGTGTGTGTAAGGGGAGGTCAAATACTGAGATAGGACCCAAAGAGGTTGTGATCATTCTTGGAAATACTTAGAAGTAGACTGGGCAAGGCCTTGAGCATTCTGTAACTTTGAGAGTGGCCCTATTCTGAGTAGGGATTTCATTTCTTGCAGTATATACGAGTATGGGATTGATTGACTCAGGCTGTCATTCCACTGGACTTCTGTGTCGCTAGATGACCCAGTCGTACACATCTGATGTGGGCCAGAGGTTACTGTTTGCCTCTGTTTATGACAAAGTAGCCGTAAGATATGTTAATGATTTTTTTTCCCCAGCACTCTACACTGGCTATATGTGCATGGAAGGAAAGAAGTAGTAATTTTCCAGCCTAAAGCTTAATGTTACAAAGTTAACTAGTCAAAATTTTTATAACAAATTGGAGCTGCCAGAGGTCTTACTGAGTTGGTATGCTTACAGATAAATTTGCAAGAGATCATTGTTTTGCATCAGGGCACCACAGTTTTTTGGGGTTTTTTTTGTCTGATACCATGAGCCCCGAAGCTGAATTTATTGTGTCACAAATCTTTGGCCTCACAAGAAAAAATGCTTAAATCACAAAATTCTCCTAATGACTCTTTGAGGAGGGTCATTACATGTCATCTCCTTTTTTTTTATGGAGAGTATTATCCTGGAGATTTATGTATTGCTGACCCCTGCTGCATGACCCATTAGCCCTTTCTGCCACGCTGGTAATAAATATCAAACTAGTAACATTTACAGTAAATGAAAACCATGTTAAAAAGGAGTATAACAATGATAGCATTATTCTGATCTGAACAATCATCATTCTGTGGCTTGCCTTAGCAAATATTCATCTTTAGTACAGCAGTTCTTTCAAAGACTACATGTAGTCTGAGATCTCTTGATATTTGGGTTGGTTTGAATCCTGTAACGCCAAGAACTGGAGGTTTGGTCCTTTTGGAGTGTACAACACATAAATGAGACTGAAGGAATGCCTTGTGCCGTGCTTGTCAGCATATGCAAAGGCAGGTGCACTGAACTGTTCATCCCAAAAAGGAAATGAGTGAAATGTAGACAAGTGTCAAAAGTGCTGATCAGGAGACCTGAGTCAACCCAATAGACTTAGCTGCAGGTGTCCCTGACCATTTTTCACACTGAGCTATTGCCAGAATAATAGTACACCTTTTTGTGTGTCTGTAGCTTTGGTGTTTCTGCGTATTTCTGCTTGAGGAACTACTGTCACTTTTTGTGTAGCAATATGTTAGATGGAGAGCAGTATTTCTAATTTTTTATTATTCCTCATTCGGTCTCATTTCCAGTCAGACCTGGAAAATAAAGTGCATGCATTAATGCCCCTGCCAAAAAGGCCTTCAGCTGTAGTTCTCATAAAGCAGGTGTTATTTTGAGATGACTGGTGAGAAAGCTTAACTTCATCTCTGTGAACTCTAAATCATGGCAAGTTTTTTGTAACTGTCATAAAGTTTGGGGAAGTTGAGTCAGCTTTAAGCAATCCTTGCCTCATCATGTGAGACACAGTAACTGATAGGGCACATTTGGCTGTTGTAGTGCCGAGTAAAGTAGATATACTCCCCCCCAACTCTTCAGCCTTTCCAAGTTCAGTTCCTTTGCGCCATCACTCTGTTCTGAGCAATAGTTAAAATAGATGCAAATAATTATTGAAGTAGTGGGACTAAGAAAACCCAATTAAAAAAAAAAATTCTTATGGCTTGGTGCATTGTGATTAAATACTCTGATGTTTAATAAAGTAGGTACTTGGGTTAACTTTTTTCCTGCAGTTAGGGAATCCTAAATGCCACTTTTTAGTGTGGGATTCTCTGACGTCTCCTACTGGAATTGGACAGCATGTATTAAGGGGTGATGTTAATGGGCAGTGCCTCAGTGAGGACATGAATAAGGTCTGTCTGTTGGCTAATTTCATCAGATTTACAGAAGTGGGAAATTTTGAGTCATCTGACACTTACTATTCTGTCAAATTTGTTTGATATCATCCAGTGTCTTTGACAACAGGCTATGACTAGACAGAAATCTGCTCAGGTTTGGTGCCTAAACTGTATGCATGGATAATCTTTCTTTCCTTAAAAATATGCACCACTGAGAATAAACCATTTGAACTTTAAGGTAAATGGTATCAGAGCAGATTTTATGTGGTTCATTTGATAGCTAAAAGGCTATTTCTGTGCATTTTTCAGGTACCTGAAGGTTCCTTGGGTTGCAAAGGCAGAAAATTTAAGCAGTTAATACAGCACTATGGCCATGGTTGATTGTGCATCATTTCTATGAAACCAAGTGCTTTAAAAGTGGGACCTGAAATTCCAGCACCTATAAACATCAGCAGTCAACTGTAAAACATACAGCCTTGGTCTCTGGAATACTGGTATATGAAATCTGAAAGGTCATTTATATTGTCTTTTTTTTTTTACTGGATCTGTTGCACAGTTTATACATCTGAATATACTGAGAGATACAAACTACCAATTAGGAAGTGGATTATGGAAGAGTCATTTGAAAGATACATATATTTGGAGAAGATACTGGTGTTGAGCATCAGTACGTGAAGGAAAAAAGCTAGGATTATGTTTAAGTTACTGGGGAAAAAAAGCATTTCCTGAGTTTCACAGGCCAGCGATGATGCACAATTAAATGCATTGTTCACCTGGAAAGTGAAACTTTGGAAATGAAAGCCTGCAGCTTCCAAAATTAGACTAGTGTTACAAGGAGGCAGAAAGGTGGCATCAAATTGTGTGTGATATCAGTAATACGTTCAAGACTCTGTGGGAAGCAGAATTTTATATTGGAAAGATATTGTTGAGATACAATTAGTGATAATAGGTAAGTATTTGTTTATGGATTTTTACCTCCTATAATACAGCTATGAGGAATTTTTCACTCGTTATGCTTGTTATTAGGAATGATTGTGAGCCATTTCAAATGTTTGGGAGCAAACATTTATTAGTTATATATTCTGCAAAAACATCTGGCCCTTGGGTGCAGTAGGTTCAGGATATGAGTATGTTTGCTCTCTGTGTTTGTAATGTGAGTTCATTTATTAGAACAAAGGCAGATGGTGAGCCTACACTGTGGGGAGGCACACAGAGGCCTTGCTTGCAAAAATAAGAGCTATTAGTCAGGTAAGATGTTCCATTAGAGAACCTTTTCCATTTCCACCTCCAAGGCTCACAGGCACCATTCATTGTGTTTGCAGCAGGGAGAAAACACTGGTGCTGTGAAATCAGGGAAGACAAGGGCTCAAGAAAAAGAACGTGACTCTTCCAAACAGACAGTGATTTTGTGTACCTCTACTTAAATGATTCTGTTTGGGAACATTCACTCCCTTTTCCAGCAAGTTGGAAAATCTGATTGCTTTTGAAGGTCTTTGCCAAAGACACAGGTTTAACTTACATGCTTGTAGAATAAATGAAGTGAAATACTAAAAAAGGCAACCATGTGACTGAAAATACAAATCCAGGTTTGTTTTTCTCCCTTGGCTTGTGAGAAGCTTTATGCTTTGCTGTCATTTCAGTGCTTTTTCAGAGTTTCTGGTCTGGGATGCTGTGCTGTCTTGCTCTTATTTAAGCTATATATACCATATTGACTCCAGCTCAGGTTTCTGATGCCTGTAGTATCCCAAGAAATTAGAGTGGAAGTAACTGAGCTTAGTCACAGGGAAAAATCAGAAAGCAGGCAAGTCACAAGAAGACAAGTCTACCTACTGCCTATGCTTTACTCGGTATTTTTTTACACTCCATTTCTCTTGGATTTCTACAGAGAAGATGCTATTCAATGGGATAATGATATCTTTGTACATATGGGATTGCTGTGCATCTGAAATGCAAGGAATTTTGTGCACTTTTTTTCCTTTTTTTTCTAATTTTGGCTTTAAGCTTGTGCATGAAATCTGACATTTAATTGGAATTTTTATCATCTAATAGATGATAAAAATATTTTTCCTTTAAATGTAACAGACCTGTTGCTGTTTTGCTAAAACCAGAATATTCAAAAGCAGGATGGAAGAAGATGGGAGGGAAGGAAAAGAGACTTTTCTGCACAAATACCATAAGTATTCTGATCTATTTGTTTTATTAGCAAAGCAAATTTCAAAGGAACATGAAGATACTTTGAAAAAGCCACTAAACCATTGCCATTAATTTTTTCTGAACTACCTTCAGAAAGATAGTTCTACAATCTTGTACAACTTTTTAGACTTAGCCATGACCAGCTGGCTGAGGTATTTCATCACAGATTTCACCTTCAGTATTTGAGGGTTCTCTGTCCTGTCCTTTAGGACCTGGCCTCAGGGAACATCCCATTTGTAACCTCTTGTCTGAATAAAGGTGAGCCACTTATTGGAAGATGAATATGCAGATGTTCATGACTTTCCACCTGATAAAGTAGCACGCCCTCTTTGCTTCACCATGTAGGGGCAGTGGTGTTCTCAAACACCTCTCTTACCCTCAAAAAAGAGAGTAAGCTTGTCAGCTGGTGCTGGTACAGAGAGCTTTTACTTTGATTCCATAATTCACAGTTTATACTCCATTTGTACAGACTTCTTTATGGGAACTCTTTGCCCGATTCAGTCACCCAGTAGTAAATCGGCAAGATAGAACGCTTTTGCAGTTAGAACAGATTCTAGGATGTATTAGTACTTCTGTAAAATGAAAGACTTCTTGGGAATGACTGATGAAGGAGCAAGACTGTTTTGTCAATGCTTGCAGCAACGTGGTTTGTTCATGTGCCAGGCTAGCCTATTGTTTGGCAGGAAATTCAATGTCAGGCAGCATTTTGTAGTACTGTAATAAAAATCAAGTGATGAATATCCCTTAAAATAAATAAATAAATAAACCAACCAACCAAACAACAACAACAACAAAACAACAAAAAACCAACCAAACAAAAAAACCAAACAAAAAACAGCTTTCAATTAAAGAGAGGAGCTTGAATGTGCTTGGCATGCTCAAACAGCATGCAACTAAAACTGTAGCTGCAACATCAGCATTATTCATATTTAAGTACTAAACAAAGCTGTATCATCACAGTAACAGACGGTTACAGTACTGCTACCTGTGCTGCAAGACCATTTGAGTGTCCCTGGATCAAAGTCTGCTATGTGTTCAATATTACAGAAGGTGGAAAGAAATATAAATTGCTGAAATGGTAGATTGTACAGGACTACAGGAGAGTCTTGAGAACCAGGGTGAATGGAACCCAAATGCTAGAAGTTTAACATATGGCATCTTCCAAAGAGATTCTTTTGAACAAACCACTTTAAAAATATTCACTATATGCTTGTTGTGGTGATGTCTGGAAATCCTTGAGTGGGAAGCATTTTTCTAGGTGCTGTAGACACAGAGAATAAGAGATGATCCCTGTCCTAAAAATTGTAACCATTCAGTTATGTAAGATGGCTAAGAAGACAAAGGAAGGACATCCCACTTGTGGTAAGACACAGAGATTAATATTTTCCCTACTTAAAATTTAAATTACTGTGAAAATGGGACTGAAGAAATGCTTTATGGTATCGTGGTTCAGTATCTAAGTAGCAAGCTGTCTTGATGCAGAGTGGATCTTCTATTAATGAGAGATCCTAGCTCTGATGAAGGAAAACATGGTTCCTGAATGTCTCATCACTGCCATTTGACAAAAGTACCATTCCCAAACCTGCTATTGGTTTCCTGGCTGACTTTGAACCTTTACTCTCACTTTCTGATCCATGGGGAAAAACAAAGAATCTTGGAGTGAAAAACCAAAGAATCATAAAATTGTTTAGGTTGAAAAAAGCCCCTTAAGATCGTGGAGTCCAACAGTTTACCCAGCACCAAACCATGTCCTTAAGTTCCATATTTACAGGTCTCCTAAATACCACTAGCAGTGATGGCTCCACCACTTCCCTGAGCAGCCTGGTCCAGTGCTTAACAGCCCTTCTGGTGAAGAAATGTTTCCTCGTATCCAATCTAAACCTCACCTGTTGCAATTTGAGGACAGTTCCTCTAGTCCTGCTGCTTTTGTTGCTTGGGAGAAGCAGCCGACGCCCACTTTGCTACAACCTCCTGTCAGGTAGTTGTAGAGATCGCTAAGGTCTCCCCCGAGCCTTCTCTTCTCCAGGCTAAACAGCCCCAGCTCCCTCAGATGCTCCTCACAGGACTTGTGCTCTAGACTCTTCACCAGCTTTGTTGCCCTCCTCTGGACTTGCTCCAGCATCCCAGTGTCTTTCTTGAAGGCCTGAAGCTGAACACAGTACTGGAGGTGCAGCCTCAGCAGTGCCCAGTACAGGGCACTGTCCTGCTGGCTGCACAGGTGTAGTAGGTCCCTGACGATTTCTTCTTTGATTCTGGGATCTTCATTCTGCTCCCTGCCCCTGTCTTCCAACTGGGTGGGTACCTGGAGAACAGCTGGTCTTACTGTTCAAGACTGAGGCAAAGGCAACATTGAGTACCTCAGCCTTTTCCTTATTCTTTGTCACTATTTTCCTCCTGCATCCAGTAAAGGATGAAGATTCTCCTTAGCGCTGTTTTTTTATTGCTAATGTATTTATAGAAAACATTTTTAGTCTTTTACAGTAGTAGCCAGATCAATTTCTAGTTGGGCTTTGACCCTTCTAATTTTCTCCCCGGATAACCTCAAGACACCCTTGTAATCTGCTTGAATAGCCTGCCCCTTCTTACAAAGTTCAAAACCTCCATTTTTTCTTGAGGTCCAGTTATAGCTCTGTATTCAGCCAGGTTGGTCTTCTTCCCCACTGGCTTGTCTTTGGGCACAGGGAGACAGCCTGCATCTGCAACTTTAGGATTTCCTTCTTCAAGCATGTCTAACCTTCCTGGACTGCTTTGCCCTTCAGGACTGCCTTCCAAGGGACTCTGTTAATCAGTCTCCTAAGCAGACCAGAGTCTGCCCTCTGGAAATCCCAGGTAGCTATTCTGCTGATCCCCAGCCTTACTTGTTTGAGAAACAAAACCTCTATCATTTTGTGATCACTGTGCCCAACACAGCCTCCAGCCACCACATCACCTACCTGCTCACAAACAGGTCCAGTGGGTGCATTCCCTACTTGGCTCACTCACCAGCTATGTCACAAAGTTTTCTTCCACACACTCCATGAACCTCCTAGAGTTCTTCCTCTCTGCTGTGTTGTATTTCCAGCAGAAATCTGGTAAGCTGAAGTACTCCGCAAGAAATCGTACATAAGAAACCAGGAGGAATATTTGGTCTAAATTCTAGCTCTTCTTATTTTCCTACTACTATTACCACCAAGTCTTCAAAATCTAGGACATGAAGAGTTTACCACAATGGATTCTTGAAAAGAAAAGGATTGGGTACAAAGGCAAAACTGGAAGTACTTTCCCAGATCAGAAAAGGACATGATAAAAGGCTCCTTCTGTCAAAGTCAAGGGGAAAAGTCCATCTGACTTCCTTGAGAGCTGGTTGCAGATCTGAGACGGCAAAGGGACTCACACTTTAGAATGTGAGATCTAATGCACCCTTCTTCTTGATGACCCTTGATGTTGGGAAAAAAAGATCCACTGATGCAGCTAAACCTGATCATAAAAACTGATGAAGTAGGTACACAAAATCCATGAGATGGAGTGGGTCAGGGGGAGGGGCGGTGGGCAGGGAGGAGAAAAAGATATAGAAGTGCCTTGTAAAGGGATACAAAATAATTTTGGATTTAGTGGAAGAGTTTCAGTTATAATTGCATAGTGCCAGTAGCAGACAGCGTAATAAAAATTGTTAAAGAAGCACCAGTTTTGCTCTTCTCCTAATCTCTCCTGTTTTTTCTATCTGCTCCTGGTCAGAACGCTGCAAATCTGACTCTTGTGAGGTCCATAGGGAGGTTGGAGAGTCGGTGACCCCTGTGTTTGGCAGCCTGATGGTTTTATAGCATAAACTCCTTTATATTCAATAGTTTTAGTGCAACTTTGTCTTCTGCTGTTTGAAGCCCAGGCCCAGATGAAACAGAGGTTTTAAAGAGAAACTGACCAAAAAAAGGAAGGAAGGTTGGCCTGTCAGTGCTGGTTAGCAAAGTCTGCAGCTGACATGATGTTCATTTCTGGACTGAGAGTAACATTAGGTGTTGTTTGCAATGCAGGGAGAAAGGAATAGCTTCTCTTCCCATCAGCTGTACTGTAAAGTATCTGTCTTCTTTATAGGCTGTCCCTACTTTATTAAGGCTTGTCTGGCCTGGAGGCTTAGTCTCATGTTTTATTCCTAAATATGGAGCTCTTATCATGAAGTTACTTTTTGTAAAAAAGTTGGATTTTTTTTCCCTGTACTCTGCTGCATAGGTACAGTCTGGCTGAAAGGGTGAGGGAAGGGTGTTTGGGATTTCGTTCACAAGGTGGCACTAGCCACTAACCAGTGCTACATTCCTTTTAATTCCAGCATTGAATTATCTAAATCTTTAACAGGGTGGTAGGAAGAGCTGGTAATGATTAACTGTAGACAAGACAGTTAAAGCCTTTTCTTGTATGCATCAAAGTCATCTTTTTGTCTACTTTATTAGTTCTTACATATCAAAGAAAGAAAACATGTTTGCTTTTAAATAAAATATAATTGTACCTCAGAGGTAATTGTTATTTAGAGGGAATGTTCTTGGCACAATATGAAGGAGTGTAAGGTGAAATAATATTACTGTTGATGGTGGCTGGGATTCTAATTGTCTTTACCCATGAGGCAATAATTTGTTGCATTGACCACTTGCTGTTTAATTTGTGTCTCACTAAATTGTTACCTTAGAAACTGCAGTGACTTAGACAGATTTCAGAATGTGGTGCCTTAATACAATATTTCTTTAGCTCCTAAAAAATGTTAGACAAATTTCTGTTTATATTGCCTGCTCCCATTTTCTTCCTGCTTCATTTGTTGTTTTATAGATGAGCTGCTCTCCAGTTGAACAGCCATTCAAGCAGAGATGCATAAGATGCACATGACCAGAGAGGTTGTGTCTCGTTAGGTACTGTGTGAAGTCAGCTGTAGTTTAGTTTGCCATTTTACAGTTTTTCCTACTTTAATATTCCCTATTTTTTCTCCAGCAAGCCCTTCTCATTTCAAGGCAAAGAGGCAGGATAGAATAAAATTACATTTCAATCTTGCTGGCTTTATACCTCACTACACAACACACTATGGTGTGTTCAGTATAATCCATTACTGCTAATAAGCTCTGTGTAAAATTGCCTCAGCTGCATTTTATGCAACAGTAATTCTTTTGGACATTAATTATTTGAATTAGTGTAAATGATAATTAGCTGCCAGTGCAGAAACTGATTTGTAAGAACATAGCTCCTCTCCTTGCCTTTCTTACCCTTTTCCTTCTCTTTATTTAGGACTGGCTCATCCTTGCCTTTTGCTTGAGTGGGACCTGCCAACCCCAGAATAAGTGATTTCATGGAAAAGCTTCTGTGAATGAAGTCTGTAACCAAGCAAAGTGCAGAGGCTGTATGCAAGTCGTTCCTTCCCAGCAACTGGATGATAGGCAGAAATGGAACAGACTGAGAGCTGCTTTTTCCTGCTTCCCAAGACAGTGGTGAGTGGGACTAGTGGATGTGTTCAACCCAGAAGTGTCGCAAAGGGCTTTCTTCCTATGGGCAGCCTGTTCAGGCACAGTTCTTTCCTGGCCCATTTCCGAGCAGCATGTCTATCTACTAAATCTTCTTGTAGGCTTTCTTGCTCAGAGACACCTTATTTGTTATCAGGGGCCTGATCCTACAAAATGCTGAGTTGTGCCATCAGTTTCTACTGACTTTTGTGGAGGAACCACAGCATCCCACAGTTTTGGGCCTTGAGACATTTCAAGAAAAGGGGAACTGCAATAGGGGTTAACAAGTGAGTACTAATATTGTGGTACTGGCCTCCTAGTACATCATATTATTCTTCCTTCCCATTCCACCAAACTTGTGCTGACTTCCACCATGTAGAAGTATTGTCTGGTCTGCTACTTCCTCTCTAAATAGCAAGTGATCAAAAAGAAAATGTGTCATTGTCATATCAACATTCATTTGTCTGTACAGGCTGAGAGCTCAGCAAACCCAGAGACAGCATCAGCTGAGAGTGTACTGGTGTGGTTAGGCACGACAAGAACTCTTCCCTGTTTGGTTAACATAGGCTGCTGGCTGTCACAGAGCTGTGGGACTGGCAAGTTGCCCTGTTTAGGTCAGGATTGTGTTCAGACTTGGCATCTTTTTCCAGCAGACACTGAAACAGAGGTGGAGAAGGGGTGTGGAGTGGTACCCTGGACTGCGGTGTTTCTGTTGACAGGTTGCTCTGTGTCACTGCCTATGGCTCTGAGGAGCTTTGGCCCATTTACAGAGGAGAAGAGTTGAGACTGGATGCTTGCATTCTACAGTGCTGGCAGCAAGATGTTGAGAGCCAACAGCTGTATAGCCTGCTAGAGGGGTACTAAACCTGGCATCTGCCTTTTTTTCAACAGATTAGATGATCCTCACACATACTTACTGAGTCTGCATCCAATACAAAGCTAGAGAAAACACCATATCCCCAGCCTTCCTGCTCCCTACTCCTCCAGCATTCTTTATCAACAGCCAAGACAGTAGAATCACTCAGATAATTTGTATCCAGGATGTGCAGTGCTTTGCTCAGCCCCCAGTCTCACAGCCTCTTCCTTTCTGCCGCGTTCTCAGCGTGAAACTGGGAACAAAGGGCATCCGTAGGCCTACAGAGTGGTCGCTCCCTCCTGTCTTCAGAGAAGTTGAATGGAAGCATGACTGTTCTGTGTTGGAACTAATTGGTGGTCACAGCTGCCTCTGAGACAGAGCTGGAGCGTTGTACCCCTGAGAAACCATGGCACGAGCAGTTGGAATTGGATGCCGCGCTATGCGGTGGCTCACGTTGTGCCGGGCCAAGCAATTAGGGCTCGTCCACTGAATAAAGCAGACTGTGACCAGGCTTCTTGGCAGTGTATGACTATTGTACAGCAGATGGTACACGGAGTATAATGGACTAAGAAAATACTCTGAGTGGGGGAAATGTCACAGCTAAAAATGGCACCACAACTGACGTTGCTCTGGAAAAGCAGAGGCCGACTGAAAAGACCTTTTATGCAGACAGTGGGTACCAGCAAAAGATGAAGACGGTCACTAGATATTTTTTTCCCCCTCCCATTTTGAATCAGTTGATATGTCTCAGACTTTCAAGGCAGAACCAAATTAAGATAAGAGGGGAGGGTGTGGGTTTTTTGTTTTGTTTTTAATACAGGAACACAAATTGAAAATGCAAACTGAGGCAGCAGCTTTTTCCATCAAGGGTGTTAATACAGTCCCTGTTGCATTTCTATACACTGACTGCAATCTGAAACAAAGCAATCAGAGAAAATGATTACTAGATAACACTAAACTGACTAATTATATTAAACAATTGTAATTTGCAAAGCAGAGGAAAACACTCAGTCTGTTTTATGAAATTTTAAGAAGGTTGAACAACTGTCCAGTACTGTGGAGGTACTAGAAAATGAAATCTACTTGCTACAAGTAATGCAGAAAGGCATGCCAGAGCTCAGAATGTGTTGATGCAGAGGCTCTGGCAAACATTGTTAGCCAAGACAATGCAGCATTTGAAAGAAGGATGCGAGAACACCCGTGGGTTGTATTATTTGCTAGTGGAATGCAGGGAGTATAGGTTGGACTGGAAGACAGTGAGCTTCAGAAAGGAAGAAAAAGAAGATAGTGCTGCAGCTGAAGCAAATCTCCCCTAAACCAAATAGTTGTGTTAGCAATGAGTTAGCCAGTGTGTGACAAACTGATGTGAATCTCAAATATGGGAATTTCAACATAGAAACAGTGCTGATATAACTGAAGAGAAACAGAAAAAGCCTAAGTGGTGATGGTAAGAGATGTGAATCGACTGTCTTGGTAGGTTGTGAGTGGGCACTATTGGTTTGCTGGGGACGGGAGGTGGGAGGATAATAATTGTTACGGGAAACTGGGACTTACCTAGTTGTTGATCTCTTCAGATGAATATGCCCATTAGAGAGGCAGGAGGAAAAAAAAAAAAAAAAAAAAAAGGCAGCAGCATTTGAGAGTGTGTGTTCATAGATCAGCAGTATTTGCACCAAACAGCACCAAACAGAGATGGTCCAACTGTCCCATACCATTAGTATAGCTCTCCTTGCCCTGAGGCAGAAGTCTGGGGAGAGACAGGCAAATTGATTACACTATGAATCACAAAATCAATGGGGGAGCTAACGGAATGGATACCCCTTTGTCCACTTGCTCATTATGGTGATAGGGCAAAAATCCAGAATCATCCACTTATGTATGAACCCAAAGAAATTTAATAAGCATTTAGAAAGGGAGCATTCTCCATGGCCTAGAAGAAAAATGCTTGAAGATGTCAAGCATTTAAGCATAGTGCACCAGCAAATTTCTGAAAGCCTTAAAAGGGTGCATTCATGTATTTAAACCTGCATTCCTATGGCACTGCTTTCTCAGATAAACTGTGGGACTTGGACCTGCACTCTGGTCCTGAAATGAGTGAATACTGGGATAAGACTTGTTTGTGCATCATTTCCCATTCTCTCTCTTGAAGTCCTAGTTTGCATTTAGAAGGAGCATAGCTGTGCAGACAGGGGGAGAGCCAGAAGGGTCTCCATGGGTACTCCCATGCATCTGTATGATGGAATATACTCATCCTGGATAGACGTAAGATGCCATTGTTGATTTCTTGGCACTTAAAGGATTTTACTGGAAAGCGCAAAGGACAGTAAGGGTTAAGAGGAGCAAATGTTGTTCAGAGTACTTTTTTGGCAGCCTGGGTCACTGTCTGGGTCTCTTTTTCTCAGAGATGGTTGTGAGATAGATGTTTTAGTAACTGCTAGAAGCTCTGAGTGGTCAGGCCTGTGCAGTGTGTGGATGCTGAGAAGTATTGGCTGTGCACAGTTGGAAAGGGAAGCAGTGCTGCACTTTCTGTGAGGGAACTTTGCAGTGTCCCACGTGCACAGGGGTGCATGGTTGCAGCCTGCAGACTGCACAAGGCAGACGTCTGTGCCTGCTTGGCTCAAGGTGACTTCTGAACCAGGAAATTGAACCCTTAAGCAAGTCACCTACTATCCAGCCCTTCTCCTTTTTTCTTCCTTCAGTGATACCAGCTACCATGTAATAACACTTGCTATCTATGATAAACATTTCCTTCCTCCTCTGCTTGTATTGCCTCTATGCTGCAAATATTTGGGGCCAGGTTTGGCTTCTTATATGTTTATGTGGTACTTAAAACAGCAGAACCCAAATTTGGGCTGAAACTTCCAGAATTTAGTCACCCCTGTTTTTATTTATCATATACAGAAGATAAGTTCTACTGGTAAGTGCTCTGGAAAAAGCACTGCTGCCTCCATTGGTCTTGGTTCCTGCTGTGCCTCATTTGTGAAAAGCATGTGCTGGAGGAAATTGCTCTACACACAACATGGAGTTAATTGCTCCTTATTATACCCTTATTCAACATCTCTCTTTTTTATATATATTTTATTTTTTCCTTTTTCTATTAAGCACTAACAAAAATATACACAGTTCAGATTATTTTTCTTTTATGAGCAGTAATAGCCTTCTCTGTCTCGTTATGCTGACTAGTGAGTTCAAACAGTTTCACATCACTCTTCACATACAGCTTAGCAGAGTATGTCATCTAGCCTCTTCCCTTCAGACAGCTGTTCCCATCTCAGCAAGTTCTTAAGCTAAAAAGGTTCCTAAATTGCCTTAATTGGTCTGTGAGCCTACATATAATGCAGCCTGGATTGTGATGCTACACAGAAAGGGAGGAAACCTCATTCATTGTAAGCCAGTGTTGTCCTAATTTCTTTCAGCTAAGTGGTGCTTGCAGATATTTATGCAAAGAAAGCACCTATTCTCTGTAGAGCCAGTCCTAGTGGCTATTTCCCGATTTTGGGTCATGTTTCTTGCAGAAAGTAGGGGTGAGAGAAAGAGCAGCTCAGCTGAAGAGGAGAAGTGAGAGATTTGTGGAGAGGAGAATGGTGTTTGAATTACCTTCCATGGCATGTATGAGAAAACACACAGAAGCTGGTGGGCTTCTGCTTTGGTTCCAAAAACCAAAGGTTCCGGGATCTTGTAATCACTAGAGAAGCATGGGTAGAGAAAATCATTACCTGGAGAGTTGATTCGGTTGAAGATTCTCATTGTAACATGAACACAGACCGAAGTCAACAGTGGTGCAAGACAACCTGAGTGCTACTGCTAGCTCTGCTCCAAGCAGTTTGCTTTGTTCCGAAGAGTTACCTGGGAATTTACAGGTGGGATTTACACTGGCCAGGTGACTCTTGCCTAACTAGCTAAAAACTGGCTAGCAAATGCATTGTAGTGCATAGTCTGGAGAAACTTTAAGAGCAGCTCCTGTTTCTTGAGGTAGGGAAGGATTAAGCTGTAGAAAGTGATGGACAGGCTCACTAAGGTGTATCACTAAGATTGTGTAGAGACTAGCTAGGCTTAAATGGCTGCTGCCCTCCAAGGGCATGGACAAGGAAGAAAATGCTGGGTTAAACAGCTCTGAAGGTATTTTGGCCACTCTTGCAGTGTGTTTAGAACATGAGAAAAGGAACAGAGGGAGGTGGGCTGTGGTCTTCCTTGAGGCTGGAGTTTCTTGGCTGTGTTTGCTTGCTTTGAGCTCTGTGGTTCTTTGTGCTCTCAGAGAGAGTGTAGTCTGTGTGTCAGGCTGGGCTGAGAGCTTCAGAGGTGAATCCCCTCTTGCTGTGTTTCCCAAGCATCTCTAGCTGGCTCAAGGCTCTTAGCATAACATACCATACAGCAGCATGAGGCTCAAACTCTTAGTATAAATAGTGAGGATTGCTCACTTGGCAAGACTTAGCTTTAGCTTTCAAGAGATCTTTCACTGTCTTGCTCTGAGTTCCTCAAGTCCCTAGAAAAAAAAAATAGTTGTTCAGATGACCTTAAAGTAGGGAACACTTTTTGGGGAGAAGGAAGATTTGACATGAGAAGGATATTTGCCTATACTCTACAGAAGCAGAAGAATTCCCTTCCCACACCCGCAGTTCTTGTAGAAGAGGTGGGAAATGTACCAGATTACCTGGAGTTGATGAGGGAAACCTACTTAGGATTTCTTGATTTAAAAACTGCTGGACTTCTTGTATTGTCACAGAAATACTTTACAAAACTCTGCTGTGTTTCATGTGTGTCTCTCCTCAGTAATTTTTAAAGTAATTTTTAAAGGTGTCCTAAATATAATGCACATAAAACCTATTTTGGATACTGCAGACAAGAATGCATGTGTATAATGGCTGTTAGTATTTGCAGGATAGGAATCTAACTCAGTAGGTGTGTTAGAAACACCTAGAAGAGAGATCTGCTCATCTGAGAAACCACAGAGAACTGCAGACTCGAAAGCAAACTGTGTGGTAGATAAAAGCAACCAGTGCTTTTTGAACTTCTTGATGATTTTTTTATTGTTATGTGTAAGACAGCTCTGAGACTGTTTTAATGCAACTTTTGGAAGGAAGGGTAGTTTTAAAACTGAAGTTTTATTTCTCTCTTGCATTTACTTTTCCCCTTCAGGGCATACAGGTGTTTCTTTGCTGTCTCTGTGCCTGCTCATACTGCAATCTTCCATTGCAGTGCTTGAGGCGGGGGTGGCAGCGGCAGCCTGGCTCTTGGTCAGGCTGTGGCAAGCTCATTAGGAGGTATCTGGCAGATTGTACACTTGTTCTCCACCTCTGTTTTGAAACAGGCAGTGGGATGGCTCTAGCCAACAGCCCTTCAGTTAGACCACGTGGATTTGTGAAAATATCATTTGAAGTGCCCGTCTGAAAACTATGATTTAGTAGAAAAGTATGTCAGTGTTCTTACTGAATTATACCGATGTAAAGAATTCTGGCAGTTCTAATAATAACCATTCTTTACACATCTTAAAAAAAAAATCCTCTAGTGTTCCTTTTCTACTTATTTTTCAGCAAGTTCGTCATTGTGAACTGTAGAATACAGCTTTCTAGATAAAGTGTTTCCATTTTTCTACTGCCTAGAAGAATCAATGTTCTTTGTTGTGAAACAAGACTGTAAATATGTAACTCCTGAAAGCTTAAAGTTTATCTCTTGCATGAGAAAGCAAATTCAGATCAGGAGTCCAAATTTCAAGGTTTTCTTTATCTTAAGTTTTAAAGATTATGACTGGAGAGAAGCAGGAGGATATGAACTAATAAATTCCAGAGGAGACTTCTGAGCTCTGAATTTGGCATTCATCAGCATTGTTGAAATTCCTAAAGTTTTTCTTATTTTAAGCCATTTATTTACTTTGCCTGTAGTCAAATTATCATAAAATTAGGAAACATATTAACCACACATCTGTTATCACAGTGGTTCTATCAAAGCCTGATTATAGTAATTTTTAAAATCAGAGCTTGTAAGTGAAGTCTGTAGTATCTGTTTTCATCTGGATAAAAAGCTGCACTCTTTTCTGAAGAGAAATTGATCTGACTCTGCACACTTGGATACCAATTAGGAAGAAATTCTCACTGCAAAAGCACAAGGAAGAGTGGGTGGAAGGTTGTACATCTCTTTAGAAAGGAACTGTAATAATACCGTCTTTACAGTCATGCTAATCTTACCATATGAATCACAGAGTATCTGAACACAGGCTTCTGGGTGTGGGGAAGGTGCACCTGAAAACAAGCCATAATTGATGAAAGGGTGCTGGGCTGTGCTCTGTTCCAGCAGTGAGATACTCTTAAATGTTAATGCAATGCATTTCTTGTGGGTGAAGCTCTGATATGCAGTTTTTGCACCCATTTATGTCCTTTTGGTAGAGAACTTTTTTCCTTCCAAAACAGTCACGGTTACTGTAACCCTGTGTAAAAGGTTTCATTAGCTTAAAAAGAGCTCTTGCCGTATCCTCTATGGGTGTAAGGTCAGATCCATCTTGCACATCCTGCATGATGAGACTTAGGTATTTGAGTCTCAGGTGTGCTCTGCTGTGCTGCCTTCATGTCCAGCCTTGTGTATGACTAGGATGGAGGAGAGGTCACAGTGTTATGATGCAACTGGGGTAGGTTTTGGAGCCGAGGGATCTCTTGCTGGAAAGTGATTTTCTATCAGTAGCTTCATACCCGTGGCTCTGCCTCCATCCTGCACTTGGGAGTCAACTTTGTGCCTTGCCATGAGGCGCATCTGGTGATGCTGGACTGAAAAAAGGTGGGTAAGGTGCCTATGGGCTCAGATGGACAAGCAAGATTTAACATGTGGGTGGCTTGGCAGCAGTTGTCCATGGGCACACTCCTGTCCTTGGGAAACACGGGGCAATCTGAACTAACTTCACCCTTCTTCTGGGTTTCTTTGTCTGCACAAAGATGGTTGTACTATATTAAGTAATGGTTTTTGCATGCAGGCGAGTCATGCCTAACCCCCTTACCTCTGTGTCATAAAATTGTCCCTGCTGCTGCCAAGGCTCTGGGCAAGCCTTCTTCTCCATAAGGGACCTGAAGGAGGTTTCTCTGCACCCTCACCCTTCGGGGCTCCTCTGGCTTCTGTTTCCCCAGCTCTGGCATGTTGGACTGGCTCTTCAGCTAGGAAGGAGGCACAGGTCCCTTGAACTCAGCTCTGCTAACCAGTGTGGGTGGTATATATGATCTATTATTATTAGTGTTCCCAGAGAGTGCCCAGATGCTGTTACTGTAGGCAGGGAATAAGAAGCCACAGTTTTGTCCTTAATCTGTATCTTTGTAATGCTATTGTGGGGGGAAAAGGTGAAGAAGCATCTTGCCTTCTCTCACTTCTGCTAGTATTTACTCATGGATGTGACAAGCTGTCATTTTCTAGTTTGTGTGAAAAGTGACACTTATTTCCCTTCCCCTCATTGCAACCTTGCCAATGTATTTGCTGCATGCAGATATAGATTTGTGTTCATTTCCCTAGCAGATGTCACAGTGATTCAGTGCAAAATCTGCTCAGGGACGTGATGATAATTGAACTGTTCTGCAGCAAGGGGAGATGAATGTGTTGGTGTTTTCTGCTTTTGTTACAACAGTGGAGCTTCATATTTCAGATCCTCTATTCAGAGTTTTAACTTTCCCTTTTGCACAAGAAGGCGGCAATGTGTGGAACTGTTTTGAACACTTCAGACTTCTGTAGAACCAAATATAAATAACTAAAATATCTGATCCTAAAAAATAACAGATCTCTGCTGATTTTTGCAGCAGGGTTCTGAATGTCCAGGCAGTGGCATATAGGACAAACTGCTATTTCTAAAGTGTTTTAAGCAAGGCTGGATGAGATTCTACTGACATACTGATCTGTTTTCAAGATGACATTTGAACTGTGCGTTGTCTAAAGTGTTTAGGAACTGACTTTATAGTCGGTGCCATTGGGAAGTGACAGTTTGATATTTAGATGCAAGAAATGTCTACGAATAGAAGGTAAATGCTGCTGTTATTTAAAGTAGGGTTTAATTAAATGCGGGCTCCTATTAGTCAAAATTTACTGAGAATGCTTATCCTTTATTTCACTTCTGCATCCATTTACATGGAAAAATCACGCTCTGCCAAGGAGGTGGCTCGAGAAGGTTTGGTATTCTTACACTGACAACCCAGGGGCACTACTTCCCTCTTCAGAATACAGGTTGATTATATAGCTGCAGCAAAATAATAGAGGAGCCAAATTAGAAAAGAGTGAAAAGCAGTAACTAGCTGCTCACATTGCTGCTGCTGCCATGCTAATTTTTTGATAGATGTATAATTGCTGGGATATGCAATTTCCAGTTTGTGTGCATGCTCAATGCCTATATATTCTTTCAGGAGTTCCCAACTGTCTCCTATTTTCTGTTGTTACAAGTAGTTGCTTACATAGAGTGCATCTCCAGCTGGCACTTGACCAAGCCTTCTCAGGGCTCATGGAAATACCCCTCCTTTAATAAAGTTAATGTCAGCAGAGATTGCCATCTTCAAGCATTTTGATATCCTTGGCACAAAGGAAATGCTGCTTCCTCCCTCTGGAGGATTAGACAGCATTAAAGCTGCTCTGTCTGTGAAGATTAACACACTGCTGGGTGGCTGCTTTTTCTCCCCTTCCCCCCTCTTGAAGGAATTACTGCTCCAAAGGAGTGCCTGGAAGAGGAGAGCCATACTGCAGACTGCCTGACATCTGCTTTGTTCTTTTTGCTCTGTCTGCAGAATGCCTGCATCTGAAAAATCAGTTTCATCTCCTGCTGTTTGGAGAGGGTGTTCCCGTGCTGGTGTCCCGCTGCGCATCCCCGGCACTGTGCAGTGGCAGCCAGAGGACTGAGGCCGCTGCTGCAGCTGTTGTTGTACTGGGATGCCCTCCCAGTCCTGCTTGCTGGGACTGGGGAGTGGTGCAGATGCCAGGCTCAGTTGGAGCAACCGCCCTTTTAGATGAAAGGGAGCAGTTTTTAAACCCGATTACCTGCACTAAGTAATAGAAGAATTTGCAGTTAGTCTTCCCTAGGGTCGAGCATATTTTCTGTGGCAAAAGAGACTCGTCTCATCTAAGGAAAATCAACATACTCCCAACGGTACTGCAAAAATTCTCAACTCTCTGCAACAGATGAGCAAACCTAACCCCAGACTGGGAGGTGGAATGATGAAGCCGCATCATTTTGACAAATGGTGGTGTTGAGCCATGGCTAATGGCAACTGCTATGTAACAATTTATATATGAAAAAAAGCACCTGTTTTTGAAAGAATTTATTACCATAGCAAGAATTACGTTTTTTTAGTTGTGTAACTGATGCTATGGAACTTAGTGAGTTATGGAACAACTTAGTGAGTTTGTTTGTTTTTTGGTTTTTGGGTTTTTTTTTAAGGACTGTGCAGTAGGGCCTGGCTCCTAAATGGGTAATTTTAATTCAAAATGAGAAAAGGCCTCTTGCAGAATTAGTGGAATAGAGCAAGGATGAAGTGTACCAAAAAAGACAGTCCAAAAGAGCGGTTAAAATAAAATTTAAGAAGTAATTCTTGGGATCTGCTTTTGAATTTTGTTGTAAGGTTCTTATGTGCCTTTTTGCAGTTATTTGGCCTCTTTATTTGTCTTTGTCTGAAAAGTAGATATAACAATAATACAGGTCTTCTCTCAGTCTCTTACTCAAATCTAATTGTGTTGTCATTCTCTGGCACAGCACTTGCTTCTACCATGCAGGGGAAACAACAGCTAGCCTGGCCTTGGAAACAGATTTTTGATGGTATGTTGAATTAATATATATAAGCCTAGGTCTGGAACTTGTCTGCACCTGCTGGTGAAAGAGAAAAATCCGAAGCAGTTCAAAATAGTGACTCCAGAAGCATGTGGTGCAGGTATCTGTAATCTGGTAGCTTTAAATGTTTGGTCTTTTGTCTTCAGAGCTTTTCCATTGATGGAGCTCCAACCACTCAGTGCAACAAAACTCTGACAACCCCTTTCTCCTCCTACTCCTGCATATCTACACTGTACTTCCCAGGCATAATGTCAGTTTGTAGAAGCTGTGAGAATATTCTCTAATCCTCAGAAGTCCCCAAAGCAGTGGGCAAGTCTGGGCTGCAGCACTGAGAGCGTGCTACTTGAGACTGTCTTGTGGTGGTGGAAAGTTGGGGTATGGGGAATTGATTGAGAGTTGACGTAAAACAGAGAAATGAGGGGGAAATTTTCAGCTGGGGGGAGTGAACATCAAATTTCACTTCTACAGGAGAGATTTCCAGCACATACAAATGAGGCATTTGGGAGAGGGGGAAGAGAAATGAAGGCCAAAGACAAATTAAAACAAGGAGAGAAGCAATGGGTTAAATGATACTTGTGATGATAGAAAGAAGGGGAAGGTATTGAGACTGAGGAAGAAATAAGGCAGAGCTTGGAAGCTGAGGGAGAAATAGAAGTGACAGAGCTGAAGAGTGGGGAGCAGAGGTGAGAGAGAGAGCCTACTGAGTGCATTGCAATCCGAAGTGTTTATTCAGCTCTTGGAGATGTGAGGCACTTGGTCAGACTGGCAGCATGGTTGTGGCAGGGAGGCTTCCCTGTGTGACTGACTACAGTTTCACAGCCTTGGTGCTGCTCTGGGCTGCTCTTAGACACCGAGATGGAAATGCAGGGATGTGGCTCTGCAGCATCGTGCCCCTGCAGATTATGTCATGGGGAAAGGCAGAAGAGGGAACACTACTTCTCCTGATATATAAAGTTGGGTGCTAAAAAAGACTCTACTTCACTCCTACACACAATGTGCTCAGTCACTCCATTTTTATGTAACAGGAAGCATTGAAAAATATGGTTTTGCCAGGGCAGAAAATTTTTGTATTAATGGTAAGAGGAGGAAAAAAAGGCTTTGTACACAGGATGCATTTCTGTTGTACAAAGCTAAGACAGATTTTCAAAATTCAAGTATTTTAAAGATTTGTGGATTTCCATACATATCTGGAAGGAGACACTCGAAATGTGGACAGTTTTGATCTTGCAGGCATCAAACTTAAATTTGTTAAGCTGACAATTTTTTCCTGTATCTGGATACTTGATAAGTTGTTTGTTTGTGGGGTTTTGTGGGTTTTTTTTGTTTTGTTTTGTTTTGTTTTTCTCCCGCAAAGTAAATTAGCCTGAAAAGGAAATTAAAGACAAGGGTAGAAAAAGCATTTCCTATTTCTTCTGTTGCTGCTTATGGGCAGTAGAGTGTGGTTAGGAAGCAAAGAGACTGTGCAAAGAATTTTCTTAATATCTTGCTAATGAGACTTGGCTGTGGAAGGGTCTGTCCCCATCTCTGGGTTTCCCAGCTGTTTCCCTCTTGGCTGCCAGTCTGCCTTCTCTACTTGAAAGCAGGAATTCCCCTTTGGATGCCAGCCCCTGTCTATTGTTTCTCTTTATATAGACCAGGGTTCTGCCTTTCTTCGCTCTTGAGCTGGTCATGATGATAATGAGGTCTCAAACGTTTCTGTAGCTATATGGTCTGCTCAGCCCCCTGTTTGGAAGCTCAGTTTGAATAGGTAACTGTTGCCCCAATCCTCTGGGCCATCCTTGTACTTGAAATGTCAGCACCGTTTCCCTTTGTTTAATCAAGCTGTAAGAAAAAGGATTTGTGCTAGAAACCAAAGGAAAAGTTTCCCTGGATAGCTGATGCTGGAGGGAATGCTCCGAGATGCTCTGAGGAAAGGTGATCTGGAAGCTCAAGGTGCTCGTGTTGTGTGCTCAGCAGCTTAAAATAGTGTGTGGGTGAATTTCCTGTCTGAGAGCAAGATTAGTAAGAAGCAAAGTCTGTGGTCAAGGAGCCTCCAGCGGTCCCCAGGTTGCTTTTGCACAGAGCTGTGCTCCAGGCTGCACACAATGGGTACCTTTGCTCCGTGGGAGATGACTCACTGGAGGTGGGAGGATGGCTGTTAACAGTGTCACAAAGCATCTGTTGGGAGCATTGCCTGTGACCAGGAGGCATAAGGAGACCCTTTCCTGGTGAGCTGGAATGTGCCAAGTGCACAGAGTAACCATGCTGTGCGAGGAAAAGGTTGTGGAAATTGCCACCTTGGGGCAACCCTTCGTGGCTCTCTCACAGAAAGTGCAATAGATACGTGAATACCCTGAACCAGACCCATAGGAACTTCAGTGCCTTGAGTTTCTTGTTTGTCATTGCATTTTCATAGTGCAGGGACTCCTGCCTTTGTCTGTCAGTGTTGCATTTGGTATCATGAGCAGTGTGGCCAAGTGGCAAGAGATCAGTGAAGGGACTTTATCCTGTAAATTTACCAGTGAGAAACCTACTGATACAGTTAAATAGCCACAAATATGGAATCAGTCTGAACATTAAGCAAAATAGATATATCCTTGCACATGGGCAATGTTATTTAAGAATTAAGAGGTGGTTCTTTAAATAAATGCTTTAAATGTGGTTTGCATAGATGTCTAAATATAAAGAATAAAAGATGAGGGTGGGTGTTTTTGTACTGAACAGCAATGATGTATCTGCAGTGCTGCAGAGCATTAGTGAATTGTCGGGCTGGGCAGATGAGAATGGCACTTGCATCTCATTTTGGCTCTCATGAGGCAATGCCTCTTGTCTAAGGCCTTATTTTGAGTACAGACTAACACCTTTGCATTTGATCCTGCTGCCATTGAAACTGTTGGGAGACTGCTTATCAATGAAAGCAGATAGCAGGACCAGGAACCTGGGCAGATATATTCAGCTTAAAAGGGTGCCGTGTGGGGTTTTTCCCTGTTCAAGTATCAAGCACTGTGAAAGGGATCTTCCTTATCATTCAGCAGCAGATCTGAGGAAGAGTCTTATGCTACTCTGTTATTTTCTGGATCTGCAAGAGCAGCACACGCTGTATTTTGGCCAGAGGAGCAGCAGGACTGCTTTGCTTCTCTGCAGATGTAGTGTCATTGCACTGACGGTTTCCAGTGGGAAATTCCACCACCACCAGCCTTGCCAAAAGATAGCCTGGAGGAGGAGGAAGCGTCCCTTGATAATGGGGGTTCTTTCCCAATGAAATAACAACAAGCAGGGAAATCCATCAAGCTGTTAGTCATGCATTTTATACGCATATATATACATAGCATAGCGGGTGTGAGTGTGGATATATACGTATATAAAAAACTATATTGCACTCACACCACGTGTATGACACACCATCAATTTCAGACTTCAGAGTAATAACAAAAGTAGCTCAGGGGATATAAATGTATATGCTGTAGAAATTGGCCCAGAAGATAATTTTGCTAATAAGCTTTGTATTTAGTTTTTATGAAATATACTAAGATTAGTGTGGCTACGGAATAGACTGTACCTCTTTAAATGAGCCTCCTTTCTTTGTAGCCCTGTGAAGCCTGAAGGTTATTTTTAATTTTAAATGGTTCTTGTTTAAAAGAAGTGAAATCAAAGGGTATTTTGGAATGTGGCTTTTTCTTTAAATACATTCCTTGTAGGTGGAGAAGTCTACAATTTTTTGTACCACAGATGCTCAAGCTCCAATAATGTGTCTTTGTGTGCAAGTTCATAAGGCGATACCATCTTCCAAACTGGTGTAGGAGAGATAACTGATTTTTAGTGCTTCCTAAAATGCAGAGCACAGACATGCCACAATCATTGTGAGTATGGAAGCGTGAAAATTTACTTGAGAAATAAGCCAGGGGAAGTTTTGATTCTGACCACTTCTAAAGTGTTTAGTACCCTGCATGTTCAGGAAATTTAAAATCTTCCATAAATGCAGGACACATCTTCAAAAAAATATGTGCTTAGCCTCTTAGAATAAATTACGGAGGGCCAGATCTTCAAATGTACTGTCACTGTGGGTGAGATCCTACTTAATGTTTAAAAATGTTTTGAACACGTGCAGTATAATTCTGAGAACCAGAAAAACATGTGTGATTTGAATGGTGACAGAGCAATGTCTTTGCTGCAGTTTGGAAGATGGAGATGGTGGCTTCAGTTTTAAATGAGACATTCCCTGAGCTAAACTAATTTCTGGTGTAACATTGCAAAAGTGAGTGTGGTAAACTGGTCTTCAGTGTTAATTCAGTTAAGAAACCACATGGTGGATTTTATGGTAACAAAAATATGATATAATATAATATAAAGTAAAATATAAAATATAATAAATATATTTTGGGGACCATGTTTTATATATTTTCTTTTTTCTCCTTAGAATTAGACTGTTTATGCTTCTGTGTTTGTTTGGTGGTAAATTATTTTAAACCAAATTGCAACAGTGCTTCAACAGTTGAAGGCAATTGGAAGTTAGCCTCTAGCATCATCATCAATGGAAGCAGAAGAATTTTTCCAAGCAGAACTATTTCTCCAGTCCCCTTGAGGAGAGGGGCAGTGTAAGGAAGGCTCTGTCTCGCAGGCTGTTTTCTTCTCAAAGGTTTCCATGAACTGAAATGTAATCAAATGTGCATTAATTAATCCTGAACTCTGCTCAGTATGCTATCAGTGTTCAAAAAGAGAAGATACATGTTTCTGAGGAAGGAAATTAAACTTTGATTTGTATTTTAGGCCCTTGCCCCTAGTGCTTGGGCAGAAGCAAGCTTTGAGGGCAAGCACGAGCAGACATTTGAATGTAAGATGAGATTTGGAAAAAAAACCAACTCTTCCTTAAAATCCATTCAGAATCTACCATTATCAAATATATGTAAAATTACACTATCCATTCCCTTTGAATTTTACCCCCTAAATTAACTACAGTCATTAGGATGTTTCCTCAGGCAGTTCTTCACAGATGCATACTTCTTCCCAGCTGATTTTATTTAAAATCCAACTTCTAGTTCCCCAACGGCTATTCAGAAATGTAATATCTAATCTACAAACCATCCTCCAGAATGAGGGAGAGAATTCCTCTCTGTATTCCTCCCTCAAAGTACAAACATTTCAGTCTTTCCTCTGCCAAACGTTGCCTGTACACTGAGAATTTCCATAGGACAAAAAAAAAGAGATTACGTAGCGACTTCCCCAAAAGTATGACTGTAGCAGTGCTCTCGGCCAGAGCATTTAAATTATTTAAAACCAAGTTGCAACAATGCTTCAATAGTTGAAGGCAATTGGAAGTTAGCCTCTAGCTAACTCCTCTTTGCGCGGGAGTTTCTGTGCTCAGGGATCTAATGCTAATGATAAGGCTTGGACCCCAAGTGCTTGCTGTCGTGTCACAACACAGAGGTGTTGCCTGTTGCAATTGAACTGGTTGTTGAAACAACTTGGATCGTGGCTTTTCCTGCACCAGAACCTCTCCTTGTGCTTTTTAGTTGAGATGTACCATCTCCAGCATAGCTCGTGTTAAGCTGCAGCCCAGCCTGACAGGTTCTGGGCTAATTTTCTGCTGCGGCCACTCTGGAATCCCATTAGTGAAAGAGCAAGCTGTTTCTTCCTGCCTTAACTTCAGAGTGCTTTGTTCAAATATTGAATACTTGGGACCAGGGTTTTGAAATATTGATACAGGAGAAAGCACAGACTGTCTCGGTCAAGCCTCGCTCAGGCTTTACTCAGACGCCTTGGCGCATGTAGGACCTGTGGGGGAAGCGAAAAGGTCAGTATAACTGACTTTCTGGGGGTGGGGTGAGGCTGGGGAGGTGTCTGGCTTCTAACAGATTGCGTAGGAGAGATTTGCTGGGATGAGATCACTCATGATTTGGCAAAGATAATACCCTGATGCCATCACCCGGAGTTGACTTCTTGCATAGTATTGACTTTAGTGGGGCACAGAATAATAGATTCACAGAACTGTTTGAGCTGGAAGGGACCTTAAAGATCCCTTCCAACTCCCCTGCCACAGGCAAGGACGCCTTGCACTAGACCAGTTTGCATGAAGCCCCATCCAACCTGGCCTTGAACATTTCCAGGCATGGCACATCCACAGCTTCTCTGGACAACCTGTTTCAGTGCCTAACCACCCTCATAGTAAAGAATTTCTTCCCCATATCTAAACTGAATCTACCCTCTGTCAGTTTAAAGTCATTTCCCCTTGTTCTGTCATTACATGCCCTCGTAAAAGTTCCTCTCCAGCTCTTTTATAGGCCCCTGTCAGGTACTGGAAGGCTGCTATAAGGTCTCCCCAGAGTCTTCTCTCCTCCAGGCTGATCAGCTATCTCAGCCTGTCTTCACAGGAGAGCTGCTCCAGTCCTCTGATCGTCTTCATGTCCTCCCTCTGGACTTGCTCCAACAGGTCTATATCCTTCTTATTTTAGGGATCTGAAGGCTGACTGCAGTACTCTAGGTGGGGTCTCACAAGAGCAGAGCAGAGGGGCAGAATCACCTCCGTTGACTGCTGGTCACGCTCCTGTTGATGCAACCCAGGACGCGTTTGGCTTTCTGGGCTGTGAGTGCACGCTGCTGAGTCACATTGAGCTTCTTGTCTGTCAACATCCCCAAGTCCTCCTTAGGGCTGCTGTCAATGCATTCTCCTCCCAGCCTTTATTTGTGCTTGGGATTGCCCTGACACAGGTGCAGGACCTTGTGCTTGGCCTTGTGGAAGTTCATGAGGTTCCCACAGGCCCACCTCTCATGCCTGTCAGGGTCCCTGTGAATGGCATCCCTTCCCTGTTGACCTCACCACACAGCTTTTGTCATTGGCAAACTTTCTGAGAGCGCAGTCAGACATGAAGCCTGCCAATGTGATGTGCAGGATTATTCCCTGGATATTTGCGAGGTTCTGCTGCCCTTTGCATGTGACAGCGGTTTCAGCCAAAACTATTTCGTGGAGAAGAGAAAAAAATGGAACATGTAAATAATAGTCTTGACTCTTTTATTGATCATTATGTGTACTGAATAGTCTCCCTTTCCCTTTTTTGTCAAATTTTTCCTTAAGGCCACTTTTCTGTTTATGCTTTAGTGATATCTGCAGTGATGACAGACATATGACGTGTGCATTCTTCAGTGATTTCATTATATGTAAATCTTCCCAGTGTATTAATTTGATATAAAATGATCTCGGTAGCCTCTGGGCTCTGTTACAGATTTCAGAGCTGTGGGGAAAGGGGCTTGTGTATCCGTACCATCTCTTGCACCACACTAAGCTCTGCGGGCAGCTCTCCCAACTTGCTAAATCCATAGTACGACTGAGGAAAGAGACAGCTTGCTCTTCCTTGATGGTAGCAGATTGATGAATTTGGCTGGAGGTTTTTTCAGCTGTAACAATTGCAAGGATTGTCACAGTGGCAGTGGAAGAATGGAATCCTTTGTGCAAACGTTACAAACCCCTTTGGGAGAGCACGTCTGTGCAAGAGCATTTCTGTACCCCAAGCAGTGGGCAGTGCTTTTGTGTGACATTGCTGTGGGTCAGCCTGCATTAGTTTTAGAGAAATGTGGCATAGATGTAGTAGCTGTTTTACATAGCCTTGTTTTCTAGAAATGAAAGCAGGATTGCCAGCATTAACTCTTCCCTGTGCAGCTTTGTGTTTTCTGTGCTCTTTCAGGATGATGAGAATGTTGGACATTTGACCACTCCAGTCTTGGCAGGAGCCACAGCATGCTAGGGATGAGAAACGCCAGGGCCCTGGGAACTTCTGGCTGTGTATACACATTGGATTCTCTTAATGGACAGCAGTAAGAGTAAACACTTGGCTTTGGCTGATTTGTTTTTGGTTTGGGTTTTTTTTTTTTCCCTTCCCCTTTACATGATTTTTTTCTGCTGTGAGAAGTGAAGATGTTGCAAACAACCCATCTGCGTTTTTGCAACACCTCCTCTGTTCCTTGATTATTTTAGTTTGCTGGTGTCACTTTGCATGTTTATACTATTTTCAAATGTTTGTGTCAATTTCCTCACATCTTTTTCTTTTTTTTCCCCTGGTTGCTTTATAGTGTTTGGAAGAGCTTCACTGCTTTTCTTTTTCCTCTTTTTTTACCTTAGTTACCTTACGAATGTGAATTTTTATCTTATGCTTTGCTGAGATTTTTTTTCACCTTCAGTCTCATAAAGGAAGTTTCTTTCCTCACCACATCTAAACTTTCATTTTAATTTTTGTGTTATCTTTTGAGGAGTCTTATAACAACAATAGGGTTAAATCAAAAGTGGAGATATATTCTTCATCTGTTTGAAATGACTTGTTATCCTCCCAGAGGGAGTGATGAAACATTTCAGTGTGGCTGGTGTGAACTGGGGAATGGTCTTGGCTCAGTCAGTTGCCACTTCTTGTCTTGTTTTTCCTACGTGGGTTGCTTGGTCCATGTGCCTTAGTGGGACTGTCTTCTGTGCATCTTGAGGAGGGAAAAGACAAAGCATCTTGTTTTTTCTTTTCAGCGTCAAGGGAATGTGCTGTAACTCTCTCATGGGGGTTGCTGTGAGAAGGGAAGAGAAACTAATTGCTTAAAATTTTATTTCTTTGCTGCAGACCACAGAAGGGGTTTCAGCCGTGCCTGTGTCCAGTGAAGGAAAGAGCTGCTGGCGCCCATCCCTGCTGGTACACTGCTTGTCAGAAGGGTTGTCCACTCTTTTCCCATTAGTGTTTGGGGACCAGTTTGGGCACTGCCCCTGTGATTAAGGAGACCCTACTCAGAAATGTTCTGCTAGACAGGGGCCATACATGTACATATTATAAGTGCTTCTTGCAAGAAGTTCCTTTTTACTGACAACAAAGGAATGTGTCTTCAGTATGTCTTTTTCTGCTGCACGCAGTAGCTACAATAGTTGCTTGCCTGCCTAGCTGCCACACAATAGAAATCTGGGTTTCATTTGAATTTTCAAGGTTGTTGAAAGTGCCTTTAGTATTTTTCTCTCCTCCCTCTCTCTCTGCTTTTCTTCTCCATAGGCATGTCAGCCTCCAACAGAGCCTGAGAAAGAGGAAGGAAGAAAAGAAGGCGGTGGGGGTAGTGGGGAAGCCAGCAAGGTGTCGTTAGCATTTCCCTGCACCTGAAACTACTCATCCTGGTTTCACGCAGTGCCATCGCGGGGAAGGTGGGGGGGTGGACGGCGGGGAGGGGAGCACCGAGCGCGGTAAAACCCACAGGCTTCGGCGCACCAAAAAAAAAGGGGCGTGAGGAAGGGTTTAAAAAAAAATAATTAAAAAAAAAAATTAAAAAAAAAAAAAAAAAAAAAAAAAAAAAAAAAAAAAGAAGAAGAAGGAAACCCCGCAATTTTGCGCCTATATCCTCGTTGCGGAGCGAACGCACAAAGAGACGGGGGGGGCGCTGTGGGGAGGGAGGGGTTCCCCCCGGAGGCGGGGCTGGCCGCGGAGCCGGAGCCGGAGCCGGAGCCGGAGCAGGGAGCGGCGGAGCGGGAGGTGCCGCTGGAAGCAGCAGGAGCCGCCGCCATGGAGCCGGGGGGCCGGCGAGGCCGCCCCGCCGAGGAGCCACCGCGCCCCGAGGAGGAGGAGGTGGACCCCCGCATCCAGGTGAGGGCCTGCCTTCCGGCGGGGTGGGTGTGTGTGTGCTTAATTTCTAAATTTATTTTAATAGGTATGTAATGTAGGTAATAATTGCATAGAATAAGGATTGCCTTTTATTTTTTGCTGCATATGTTCATGTATATATATATATATATATATGTACATATTTTTCTTTTCTTCCCCTGCCGAGCGGCGGTGCGGAGCAGCCCCGGGTGCCTGGGCGCCCGCCGGGTGCGGGGGAAGCGGCCCCGGGGCGCCCCAACCCTTTGTTACCCCGGGCATCGCTCTGCGCCGGGCTCCGTTCGGCATCCCTCTCCTTCTCCTCCTGCTGAAATCCCCCCTCCCCTTTTTATTTTTTGACCATGACGGCGTGACCTTGCTGGTGGAACAGGGCTGGTGCTCAGAAATTCGTTAATGGGGGAAAACGTCGTTTTTTTTAGTTATCATTTTTATTTCTTTAAAAATGGAGCGTTAGTGGAATATGGTGTTTCCTCTGTGAATGCCTTCTGCGATGATTTTTTTATTCTTGCATGGTTTCTAAACAAAGCTTTTCTCCCCCAAATCGTGTCTTGACCAATAGCCTGGTGCAAACTTCAGCACGCTCTGGTCCCCAAAATGAAATGTATTTATAGGTCTCTACAGATTTATGGCTTTTGCCTCCAGCATTGCTGGGATTGTTTGTCGTGAGTGAATGTAACGTGTGTACATTGCTGAGAGGATCCTTGGCGTAGGTCCCCGCTCGCTGTAATTGTCATTCTTTTCTCCATCATGAGCATTTCTTTTTCCAGGGCTGAGCAGAGCAATTTCAAAATTCACAAAACATGGTTACATAGAGCGAGGCCCTCAGCCAAAAGCCAGCCTGTTACTGCCCTGATTTTGAAAAGCTAAGCTCAGTTAGTGCCTATTGATCTAGTTTTGTCCTTAGGTTCTTCAGCTTGCAACATGTTTCCATGTATACGATTTGCACATTGTTGGCAAAACAGTGTTTTTGTTAAGTTTTCTCTTTGGTTGAAAAAACAGACTGCTGTGTCTACTTCCCTGACAGCTGTAAGCTTTTTAGCTTTACAGTAAGAGACAGGTAATTTTTGTACGAGTGTCATTTTTGGACAACATGAGTACACAAATAGGTATCTTCCGAATCCTAGGAGTGGGAAATGCAATCTGACCTCCGAGGATAAGAGAGCTAAACTGTTGCAATTAATTCTTTTCTCGTTGTAACCAGAGTCATTCTTGTAATGTAATGGGAAATGGCTCAAGTGACAATCAATTTACAGTGTTTGGTTTATGCAGCTAAACACTTGAAAGCGGATTCTGTTACACTGGTTGACAATTAAATAACGTTTGAACACTCCTGTTGAAATCATAGGATCTCACATGGAGTAACATGTTGCTCAAATAAAGAAACCTCTTGGAGTCTGCTCCCGACGGTTGCTTTTTGTGGTAAAAAAGTAACTAAGAATGACCTTTATTTTTACAGTAACTTCATTCATGCCAACACCACCTCTACTACATATTTGTTCAAGGGATTTAACACCTTTGTTTTTGCTGTTAAGAGATCAAAATCTTGGCACGAAGGCAGGCTATGCAAACATAATCGTATGTCCCATTGACTGGTTAGGTTGTGAAATGGTTTGCCAGAAATCCGGAGTGTAATGTCTCTCGTGCTGCAAGAGCAATTCTTATCAATTCTGTGCATTCACTGCATGTCTCGTGATAGTACTAACTTAATGCTAATCCTTCTAGGGTAGGTGTGTCTGTCTTCCTACTGCCTTGCAGATACTGACTATGCTGATTAATAAGACTCAACTCAGTGTACCTTATGTTTATTTGTAATAGTGAAGAATTAGCAAGAACAGGAAAGGTATTGCCTTCATATAAAACTGTAGAGCTTTGCTGATTGTATTTCTTGTAAGTAGCGAAGTAGAAGACCAGTGGCAAAGTTAAACTAATCATCTTAAGGTTTCCTCCTTTCACGGAAGCCACAGCCCTTGTGAGCTTGCAGTGGGGATGCTGAATGAGCCTTCTCAGAGATGTTTTTTCCCTAGGTTTCTTAACATGCATCTGATTTTCTTTCTTTCTTTCTTTCTTTCTTTCTTTCTTTCTTTCTTTCTTTCTTTCTTTCTTTCTAGGGGGAGCTAGAAAAACTGAATCAGTCCACAGATGATATCAATCGCAGAGAGACGGAGCTGGAGGTAGAGCATTTATCCTTGCATTTTCCTTTTGTGTATGTTGGATATTGTGAACAGCAGAACAGTATTTCTGAGTAGGTTGCCTCCTGAATTGTGTGCATCCTGTGGTAATTTGGCTTCTAGAGTCTGGTGATGATTTTTTTAAAGGTATGAATTGAGCTAACAGCTGGAACAGAAAGGGAGAAGTTTGAGGTATGCTGACAGTATAAATCCTTCACACCCTACTGCTCCAAACCTTATTTTTAGGTTTTGAAACTGAGCTTAGACAAGTTTTATTTTTACAAGGCACTGTTTTGGGTTTGCGTTCTTGTAATTACAGACAGGGAAAGTTTATTTGGTTAAGAGGTTTTTTGCCATACAATTATCTGCCAGGATCTTCTCTTTGATGTCTGTTTTTTAGCTTGTTAACTTTGCCTTTTTTGTCAATACTTTCTGAGCAAGGGAGATAATGAAAGAAAGTTGGAGGAAAAGACTTCCTAGTTGTAAACAGAGGTTTTCTTGAATACCTAAAAATCTAATAGAAAGTTCTGAAGAAATTGTTTCTAAATCCCCTAACTTGAGCTTCAGCTACTTCTTAGTCATTCTGGAAGGCTCAACATGATTGATCTAATAATGAAGCAAAACAAACTGGCCTACTTGTGTTTCTAAATTTTCTTTTGTTTGCAAAACAAAGAAGATAAACTCAGTGGAAGTGTAAGATGAACATGCTGCTAAATAAAAACTGGCATAAAATATGACTTTGCTTCCTAAATAATTTTGATGTTATTACAACCTTTTGAATACTGTATCAAAACATGCTGAGGTTGCCGTGATGAACAAACTCAAAAAGTACATAGATAGATGTACTTCTGTCTGCACCTTCAAAATGTCAAAGTCTGTGTTTTGTTTTATTTTTTCTTGTGTGTGTTTTCATGAGATGGATACCTGGAGCATGGGATGATTCCTGGTAGTATTTTGAAATACTGGAGTATCCACTGGGCGCACTGAACAGAAAGTAGGGTTATGAACTTCTCTGGAAAGAAAGCAGCCTTGTTGTGTCTTTTTTCTTCTTCCCACTTGTTTGCATTTTCTGTTGTTTGTGGCATGTAGATCATACATTTATTGCCAAAAAAATGTATCAGAATGGGAAACTATTTGTTATACTGAATTAAATGATATTTTAGCTGTGGAAACTGTTCAGTGTCACTAGATTGTTTTAAATTTTATGAGTGAACTCTAAAAATCAGTATGCTAGTCTGCAACACTATCAATTAGATGGATTTCAGGACCTTTTATATAGATATGTTGAAGAAAATAATCATTTTATGTATCTTTTCACTCTCCTTTTTCATGCTGAGGTACTGAAATTGAAAGATGATACTATGGATAGTTGCCTGGATTTCATTAATTTTGTCATAACCCTTCAATGAGGCCATATTATGATGCAGATGAAATAGTAATAATAATGCAAAGGCATACTCATGAAATAAGTCCCAGTGACTTTAAGATGGGATTTCACTGCTTGATTAAAATTATTCATGTGTTCAGGTGTTTGTCGAGCCGGCAGATTTGTAGCTACTGCGTGTGTGACACATGCTGAGGTGTAAAGGCTGAAACGCTCCTGGATATATAACTCTAAATAAAAGAGCGATGTTTCCACATTAGCTTGATATCACATTGTTGCTTACTTTATGCAGTGTAATAAATACTAGGTGTCAGATAGTGCAGAGAATGATTATATGATTTCTACCTCGATGTCATTAAATGTTTGCTGCAGATCTGTCTGCAGATACTTCCTGTAAGCAGTCTTTGATGGAATGAAATTGAAATATCATCAACAGTGTGCCTTCATGAATGTTTCCTCTTCATTTTTCATTCAAAAAATCTTACTGGATTGAAGCCAGCTTGTGGTATCATGCAACTGCGTAATTTCTAATTTGTAAAGGTTTTCTTTTGATCTGCTTAAATTTTGAAGACAGATGGAGTTGGATGATGTAAACAAGGCTTAATTTATATACATGTTGATAAATTCATTTTAAATGGACTTCAGACCTTCCTGCAGGAACCCCACAACACCCAACGTAGAATATCTCTTCATTCATTCTCTGAACAAGAAAAGAAAGCTTTGCCAAGCAGCCTTATAGGATAAATCCAAAGTTGGGAAGGAGGAGTTTAGAACTGGGTTCGTTCTGCTTCAAAGACTTCCAAAATTCATGAATTCTGCTTAAAACGTGGGTTTCTGGAAGAGCCATGCTGTGTTTGCCTTTAAAGATTTGCTCTATTGGCTGTTAGTAGCTGCTTTGGGTCCCTCTTGCTACCCCTTCCTAGTTTGTGGTGCTCCTGCTATTGCAAGATAATTTCATTAGAAGAAAGATGTGTGTGGGTGCTTTTTAGCCATACAATGGAGTTATATTTAGCCTGGCTTGCTAGTATCATTTTCTTCATCTTTTCAGTATCTTTAATGGGAACATGGATGTATCATTATGCTATTTACAGCACAAGATGCTGACTGCCAGCTTCCTGTAGCATTATTTTGTGGTCCATACATTCCCACTGTTGATTATTTTTTTCCCCCAAAATAATCTGGAAAAGCAATGGGAGTGTTTGAGTAGAAGGTATATTTCTTTGAAGGAAGTTTAGAAAAAGACACTCATGTTTTTGTGACCTGATGTACTCTCTGATAAGCAGGAAGAGTAACCTTGTGGCATCTGAGTTTTGCAAAGCTGTTCTGGACTTCTTGTGTGAAGCTTTGTGTGAGTTGCTTTACATGGGACTGCTAACTGTCTCCAGTTCCCATTAAATGGGAAAAAAAGGCTGTTAAATGCCTCCAAACCCCATGCTTTTGTTCTTGTTGTGCCTCAGGTCTACATGTCCAAAATGGAAGTAATAATGCTGCTTTACAGAATGCAAAATGTTATAGGGCTGAATTCAGTAGAGGCTTCAAGGATTTTGAGACTACGCTGTCTTGGTGTAGCCACAGGCACTTCCACGTTTGAACAATGTAGAAAATACTGGCATCTGCTGATTACAGAGGTGATAAAATGAGGAATTCTGTTTTAAGTTGATCAAACTGACGGTTTTTTTCAAATTTTGCACTGAAACTGCCATGTAATCTGTTTTTAAGTTGACTGGCCTGCCTTTTTTTATCTTTTAAAATAAGTTTTGCACCCAAACCACCTGTGAGAGCAGTGGATATACATGCATGGTATGACTTGGACAGATGTATTCAAGTTGGCTACACATCTATTCTTCTAGTCAGAAGAATTACTCATTTTTTGCTCTTTTGACCTATCCTATTAAACCCTGGAGAAATATCCTGACCTGGTGATGCTTGCAGCCTGTTCAGGAGTTGTGCTAAAGGGCACTGAGTGGCTGGTAGTTATATGTTGCGTTAATGTATTGCCTGTTAATGAATCTTTGATTAGGCTTGATTTAAAATCCATAATGCTGCTCATCCTAAGTGCAGCACTGAGTGTTACTGACACAGCAAAAGGATGATAAGGGTCCTCTGAGGGATATAACACTTGGCTTTGCTAATGTCCCTGTTTATGTTTGAAGTGTCTGCGAAGAGGTGGGGGAAACATCTTGCAGTGGAGATACAAGTATGTTTTGGCCAAATGCAAGTTAGAGCAGCGCCTTGCTGTTTGAGCTTTTTTCCTGTTTATTGGAAATGCATCTCCATCTGAACTCACATCAGGAGTTGCAAATGTACTTAACAAATGTTCATGACTCACCAGTCCAGCCAGCTTATACACAGGCTTTAGCTGGCTATTGAAAGTACAATTCAGATGTAACAAATTCACCCAGAGACCCTCTGGCAGCATTGCAGGGAGGGGAAATGCAGCACATACCATTAAAATTACCACTGGAATCCCAGCTATCCCAAATGTGGTTTTTGTTAAAGAGGGTTTTTGTGTTGCTGGAGCTACGAGCTTGCCAGTGTTTGTTCAGGGGAGACGGCTGCACATGGAAACTGGAGCTGAACAGTACTGCTTTCAGCCATGCTTGTCATAAGAGGGCCTGGTTAGGATCCTTCTTGTGTGCTTGCCTAGAGCCTCTAGTCCTGATCTGCAAGATTTGGTGTCAATTTTGGTCCTGGATTTATCATAAAGGTCATCCTGGGTTAGTGCTGGATGGAGTCAAAGGGAAGGGGTGTATCAGCTGTGGTGCTCTTTCAAATGTGAGCTTTGTCAGCATTTGAACTCCTCTCAGACGGGGAGGGACTATTTGTCATGGTTTAACCCCAGCTGGCAGCTAAGCACGACAGAGCAGCTCACTCCCCGAGGGTGGGATAGGAAAGAGAATCAGAAGAGTGAAAGTGAGAAAACTCGTGGGTTGAGATAAAGACAGTTAGGTAAGTAAAGCAAAAGCTGCATGCACAAGCAAAGCAAAACAAAACAAGGAATTCAGTCACTGCTTCCCACTGGCAAGCAGATAGATGTCTACCAACTATTTAGAATTGCTTCTTACTTCCTCAATAAAATACTTGGTTTGGGGGTAAACTCAAGCTGATGATCCTGTCACACATAGGAATTTTAAGTAGACTTAAAAAAAACCCCAAACAAATCCTCCATCTTTCAGGTTTTAGAGAAATGACCTGTGAGTGGCAGGAATCTCATTCTGAGCATGCCTGCTAGGCATCTATCTGGAGAAACATCCGCTAACTTATCATACCTCTGTGCAGCGTTTTCCGGTGTCCACAAAAGAATATACAGATAAGGGCAAAGCATCTCACTGGCTGGTGCTCCTCCTGGTTTTTGGACTGTGATATATATGCATGATGTATTTGTCCAGCACAATCAGGAGAAGTCTTTCCATGTTTCTTTATAATCCACTTGCTTCCATAGGAAATGGCTCCTGTGTGCAAATTGCTGGTTGTTTTGCCTTTTGCTTTCATCCACGGATGAGTAAGGAAAGGCTCCTTCCTCTGCTATGGCTCTGGAAAGATTTTGTCACCCAAGTGTGTTCCCAGCCTGAGGGAGGAAGGGTTAGGCAGAGAAATCTTGTTTTGAAAGGAGCACCCAGTGCCCTCCTTGGCCTGCTTTCCTCTCAGTTCTATGAGAACTAAAAATATTTATAGTAAGTATTTGCAGTCTCAGTTTGTAACTGTGTTAAAGCAGGAGATTAGAGCAACTTTCAGATACCAATTTTCTATTTTCTTAGATGGCAAATTAGTAGCTGCCTAAAAAAACCCCAAACAATCAGACCTTTCCCCATGCTTAAAAATTAAACAAGATACTACTTATGCCCTTCCGTGCGCTTTGTTTTTAAGGTTTGGTAGGCAATCTGGTTCACTTGAACTGCTCAGGGACCAAATAGATGCTAAAAATGTTTTTAACTGGTTTGATGCTCTGAAGGCAGATTTCTGAGCGTGGCATATGCATCTGTCTGGTGTGAATGTATGATGCTGATGCTGTTTTAGCTTGTAGGTCTTTGCAGCAAAGGGTATGGATACTGCCAGTCTCTTGGAAATAGATGAAGCCTGTCTCTCAGTCAGCAATTTAATTTCCCATGCACCTCCCAGGCTGTTTTAATGGCTTGTCAGAGGTTCTGCACACCAAACTGGCATAAAGATCATAGGACAACCTTTGTAAATGAAATTTAGATGCATTTGGTACTAAGATGTTTCATACTTGGGTGATGTGTTAAGTTCATTTTAAAAAGAAAATTGTTTGAAAATACGCATTTCATTTGATGGGCAGAAATAGTTATTTGCCTGTCATCTGGCATCAAACACCAGCTCATCACCATCATTCCTGAGGAAGGAAAACAAGCATGCTTTGGTCTCTGACAGGTGCAGTGTAAGTGGAAAATGGTATTTTAGTTCTTTGCTGCAGTTGAGAGTGGATTTCCAAAATGCTCCTGTATGGATGGCCTGTCCTAAAGTGTGATTCCCTCTTTTGGTGCAGTATCAAGTAGTTGCCCCACAGCAAGTTACTGGAAACAAAGTGAGCTTTAATAATGAACTGTTGCAACAATAACATATGCAGGGTAGAGGTCTGGCATGTTCCCTAAGACAGAGCTAGTGAAATCTATTTTGGGAGAAAAGTGCGAAGGATTTCCAGGAAGAAAGCTGGTGGGTGTGGAGCTCTTGCAGCCGTAGAACAAGATGTTGAAACGTAAACTGTAGCTGTTCACGAGGTGCACTAAGTGCTATGCCTGCTCGAGCTTGTGTATGACAAGCACCTAAGTAGTGAGAGTCTAGTTTTAAGGCTGTAACCTCGTGACACACATTGAAGATAAAATGCCTTAATCGGCTTTTGTCCAGCTTGAAAAAGGTTTGTCATAATCTCATTTGAGCAAATAGAAAACACTGAAAGCTGACTGGCTGGCATTTTCAATGTCACCTTTTTGTTTGTTAAATCAGCAGAGAGATATTCTTAAAAATGATCGTGGAAGATTAGGAGTGAATGGAGGGGAAAATATGCTTTAAAATTGTTTCCTGGGTGTTTGAGATATCTTTTGTCAGTTGCATTGTTTTTGTTCAGGTGTATCTGGTCTATATATATATTCTATTGTGGTGATGAGAAAAACAAAGCCTTGTTCTTTTAAAACAAACAAACCCCCAAAACCTAAAAATGCATCCAGAAATGGTGAGTGTGATGCACAGGGTTAGTACCTAAGGCTGCTTTTATCCATAACTAGCACTTCTGCTGGGAAGGCATTATCTTTCAAGGAACTGAAATACAGACACTAGGGATTGAGAACTGTGCTAGAAAATGTTTATAGTGTATGCTGTGCTGTCTTGGTTCTGCTCACGACAAAAAGTTGCAGGGATTGACGTGTTTTCCTTTCCCTATTATCCACAGGTGCTAGAGAAGGGTCTAAATGAAGCCGGAGTTTGGTAGTTTAATAGTAACACTTGTCTGGAGGAACATCACCTCAGGGGATCTGATAAGGAAGTCGAAGGTAGTGGGGTTGTTTTCCTTGTTACACAAATGTAGGGCTTCTCTCGTGCTAGGGACCAAGGATGAACTGCAGTTCCTGAGCCTTTAAGCTTTTGGCATGAGTGTCCTTACAGAAAACATCGTTAAGAGGATTTATAGGTTTGAACCGCTTTACATATGGGTTGCAGTGTCTCACTGACAGTAACATAGGAAGCCAGACATAAGGCAGTGAATTAAATCGATTCCCAAGTTATTGTCTTGACCACAGGCCCCTTCTTCCCACGAACCACAGATGCACTTTTCAAGCCCAGTCCTACTGGTGCAATTGCCTTGGTACTTCTGACCTCCCACCTTTCACGTGAAGGGTAAAAACAGCTGCTGCACCTGTATTTCTTACTCAGACTTCCCCTGGATTACCTGCCGGGGAAATTTTGGACTGTTCCAAGGGTGATGTCTTCTACAGGTGCTCTGCCAGCACGTGGCAGGGCTGACACATGAAGGAGTATGGCTGCGTGTTTGCAGGGGGACATTGTGAGCCATAGCTCCCAGATAGGAGATGCAGTCACTGAGCCCATAAGAGCTGAATCAGTTCAGACTGAGGAGGCTGGGTGGTGTGAATGCCCTGGGTTGCCACGGGAGCACATGTGGTGTAGATTGCTTTTGTAATGTGTTTGGGGCTAGTGGAGAGTACTGTAGTGCAGGAGAAGGTATGTGCTTGGCATTACATCTTCTCAGAGACTTCAGCATCTTCTTGCTGTGTCTGAAGGAGATGGCTGGAAACGTTTGGTAGGGGGACTGATCCCCGCAGAGAATGAGCACCTGCTTATTCTCTCATGCAGAAGGTGTTGGAGCCTGCAGGCTTGTGTTTCTGACAGTCAGGAGCCTGAGAATAAATGTCATTGAAAATAAGTCATGTGGTGGATGATACAGATGTGAAGTTCTGGGGTGTTTCGGTTTTCATTATTGCTCTTCACTGGGAGAAATGAGGATGGTAGGACCCAAATTAGGCCTCAAAAGAGGAACCAGGCATGCTTGAGGTAAAATGACAAACTGGCACACCAGTATGTTTTTCAGCTGCAGCTCCCTGTTCTGAGTAACTAACTACTGTGTGTGGTGGGGCTGTGCTTGTGGGCACACCTGCGCTTAACCATTTGCAAGACCTGTGCCGCAGGTGCCAGTTACAGTTACAGTTTAGTAATTTGTATCTGCATCATCTGAGTTAGTGGGAGATGAATGGGTACAAATTAACAGTTGCTGTTAATTAGACTGCTCTCTGCCCTTGGGTTTTTTTTTTTTTTGTTTGTTTGTTTTTTTTTTTTTTTTTTTTTTTGGTTTTAAGTTCCAGGTAGAGACTAGTCATCTTTTTCCTATTGGATAAGACTGTACACAATTATTGCATGAATAAATTTGGGGTAGGTCTCTAAGCACACATTTGTAGTGATGGTTTCTTTGTTCTAAGTGCTTATCTTACAAACATGGGAACTGAATTTTTTGATGAATCACTGCATAGGGCTTTTTTTACTTGAACTATTTGCTATTTTACATATTATAATTATATTTATATTTTAAATATAATTTTAAATATAATTTCATAATTATATTTATATATTTACTTGAACTATTTTACATATTACATATCATATCAAGCTTTTATGAAAAAGTGAGAACAAACCTTCAGGCTCACTCATTTAGAAATGAGCTTTTAATTCTGTTCCTGCACTTACAGGAATTTTTTTTTTTGTTAAATCTACTTCAGTACATAATATTTTTCTTGCAATACAATCATCATGCTTGTAGCTTTATTTCAGTTACTTGTGAAATTCATTTTGAGCAGTGAACCATGTGTCATCCAGTTATTTAATTGGAAATATTCAGACTCCTCTCACTGAGAAAATCACTGACTCCATACATGTTGTTTAAGTGATACATTTCAGGCTTTCACTAAGAAATGAGATTATTGACTGGATTTGAGTTAATGAAATGATAAGTTATTGTGCATTTAGTTCTCCATTTTTGAACTTGTTACCCATTTGAATAATTCCTTAGAATAAATTAGAGTACCTTAAGAATCCAAAGCTATGTGCACTGAACTAAAATATTACCAGTGCTGGTTCAGGTTTTAGATAACACCAAAAAGAAAACAAGGAAGCTTTTACAGAAGTATCTTGCTTTTTCTGTGAAAAACTGATGTACTGTTACATTTTTTTCCTACTTTTGAGAGCATAGTGGCAGGTTCCAATGTATTTTAAATCTTCCAGTGAATAAACAGTTCTGCATTCTAGAAATCCTCAACAATAATGACAAAGCCCTCCTGAATTAGGGCACTTCTTCAAGCCAGCTGCTTCCTGATAATCAACATGTCACTCCAGCAGTCTGCATAAATGCTGCTCTCTAATTAGAGTTACAAACCTTGTTGAGAGCTCACATGGCTCTTCCTCTTCATCTCCTTAAATCCTGGGCCAGGTCCCAGCCTGAATTTGCATCACTCAGCAGTAGTTTCATATAGTTAGAATCTGTGTTGGTTTCTGAGATTGAGATCAGAATCATTTTGCTTACAGATGTGCAAATTTCAATGGAGCAGAGAAAATATTTTGATTGCATTAGCTAATCATTTAAGGAGGGCAACATATCCAGTTTAGAATTTGGCTGGAATTTACTTTTCTTAAATATAGTAAATATTAACAGTGAAATGGAATGTAGGTGCCCTTAGCAATTGCTACAAAGCATAGCTGAAAAGATGGGCTTTTATGGAAGGAACTCTTGCTATGAGTCCCTCTGGAACCTTTTTTGCTGCTATCAAAGTAAGTAGAGTGTGTTTGAGGAGCTGACTAGAAAATATACTATGTGGGAAGTGTCCAGTTCTTCCTGCAGAAAGCATCCTCATCTGCTTTGTGGAATGGTTTCTCTGAGGGGAGTAGTACTAGGGACGGACATGTTAAGGTTTAGGAGATGCCAATTCCAGCTGATTTGCCAGCCTGCTGTGGGAATGTGGCCTGCCTGCGAGCATTGTCTGTATGAAATGTCTTTGCCATTGAACTGCCTCTCAGAACTTGTTACCCTGCTGTTCGCCACCTCACTGAGTAATTTACAAACTATTCCTCTCTGAGAAACCCTGCCAGAGATGACATCTAGAACAGGCTGTTGTAAGCTTTGTGTAAGAGCTGTCTCTGAATGACACTTGGATGCCATCTTTCAGATGCAGTTCTGGGTTGCTCTACTGAAGAATTCTGGCTTAGTCCAAATGCCAGTAACTGTTTTGAATGTGTCAGGTCGTGTGTGAATCTAAAGAGGAACCTGAATAAAGGTAGAAATAATTTTTGAAGTTCTAATCTGTCTTTCTCCTTTCTTTCCTTTCTGCAACATTTTGAAGGACGCACGCCAGAAGTTCCGCTCTGTGCTGGTTGAAGCAACAGTAAAACTGGATGAACTGGTAAAGAAGATTGGAAAATCTGTAGAAGACTCTAAACCTTACTGGGAAGCTCGAAGGGTGGCCAGGCAGGTAAGAACTTTTGCCTTACAAGCTTGTGCTGGCAGCTGGAGAGCACATAGTGATGGCGGTGCTTTCCTGCTATTAATAACACCGTAAGCATGTGCACTTGGCTGATGCTGGTCTGTGTCTTCAGTTGCATGTCAGCCATGGGAATTGATGGCAAAATTGTATTTCTTCACAGCCACAGCTGCACATGTGCTTCAGTCCAGGAACAACTGCAGCAAACACAATAGCAGAAGACTAGTTCTTTTCTCCTCTTGTTATCAATGGTCTTTCAGAGCCCTGCTCTTTCCTATCAGTAGTTGTAATTATTTGAAAATACAGTGTAGACTTTGTGTTTCTGCTTTTTCTTCTTGCTCGCCAGCCAAATGGCTGCAACTGGAAGCTGCTGGGAAAGAGGCTGGAGTCGAGCAGGCTTGGGGAAACCTCTGCAGGGTTCGATGCTGATTAGGTTGTGATGAAGCTAAATGTGGGTATAAAGTTCTGGGATGAATGTGCTAAATATGGTAAAAAGTGTTTTGGTTTGGGGAGAAGCTGACCTCTGCTTTCTCTACTGTCATCAGGACCTTACCTCCCTTGTCCCCAGCCACTGCTTGGTTATTGATATGCCAGTGTGGCTGAGGTGAGGAAGGATGAGGCGTGGAAATAAGGGTGTGACCTGCTGGCTGAAGGGAAAGCAAGAGAGCTTGTGAGATATCAGGCAGCTGCTCATTTGGGGAAAAAGCTGATGAGTGTTGAGTGTGTGGTGGCTTAGGCAGTGCTTCTTCTTGGTGTTTGTAGTGGGGTTTGCTGGTGTCTGAGGCTTTTTGTTTTTTTTTTTTTTTCCCCCAAGGGGAGGCTGTTCCTGGTTGCTACTTGTTTTTTCTCTTGAGGCAGGGAGGGTCAGGAAGAACTGCCTAGAGCTGCTGCTTCTGTGCAGGATGTGTGAGGTGGCATCTCTGGCTGGGTAGCCAGGATGTGATTATGTTCAAGGGGAGAGTGAGAGATGGGGTTGCATGTGTGAAATACATGAAAAATACAGAATAATTTTGTTTGAGAAAATAGGTATGGGATGAGAAAAGTCATGTAGGTATGTGCCAGATGGCACAGCATAAGAGAAGGGGAGAGAAGAGAATGCATCCTCAGAACAATGCACAGGAAAGGGAGGCATGAACACAAACTTCATTCCTTTGAATCTTGATGAAGCAGGAATTGGCTTGATGGGATGTGGCACTCAAGATAATATGTGAGTGTGTTGATGCTTTAAATTGCTCAGCATTGTTTTGGAGCCATTGTCTCAGGTGGTGGGGATGAAGTGTAGGGCTTTTATGCTTAATCCTACAGACTAGTAGTGCAGCAAATAGGTAAACTGCTTCAAAGCACAGAAAGTAGAGTATCTACTTATCTCTACCTGCTCACGGGGCCTATGGTGTGTTGATGGGTGACGTGCTAGAGATGAACCAGGAGTAACCTAGAGAATTTATTAACAAAATAAAGTGCAATTTGGAAAAAAAAAAAATCCCCAAAACCCTGCCTCGAGCATGACCTTTTACTTTTTTTAGTGTAAATAGCTGTGTAAGGCACAGCATGCATAGGACTGCAAGAGTTCTACTTGGAAAAGTCAATGGTAGAAAAGCAAACTTTGCAGTACAAAAAAAAACAAACTAAAAACTTCCATTGACTTTGAGGTTTGTAACATCAAACACTGAGAGCGGTGAACTTTGCTCTCTGTCCTGAAGTTGGTAGCCCGCTATGTCCTGGAAATGTAATTTTGTATTGTTATGTCTTTGCTGCCCTTGAAATCCATTCTGTCATTCTGGTTCAGAGGTGCTTTGCAAGACCAAAAAGAAGAAGAAATCCAAACCACTGAAGGTCCTTAAATTAGTAGAATTGCTGCTCTGGTATTGAGCTTGATAGAGAGAGCCATATTTTTCTCCCAGTCCATTCTGTCACTGTCTAGGTTTAAATGCCATTTATCCCAGATCTGCTAATTTGCCACACACTCAGTTTTCTTTTAATTTCTTGACAGAATTTTATTTTAAAGCAGGGATTCCCCTTCTAACTGTTCATTTCACTTTCGTCCACTTTGTATTATGGAGCTGGTTATGGAACAGAGCTCCCTGGAAGATGGTCTCTGGTTTCCCTTTGGCTCTTTGTCTAATAAAATGTTAAACTGAAAAATGTGAGGGCCAAGAGGAGTACTGGCACTAAAGGACAGCGAGTCCATCTGGAAACCGGGAAGATTGTAAAGATTAGTATGAACCATCAGTAAAGCATCTGCCTAAGGAGTTTTTCTAGTTTTAATTTAGCCTAGAAAAATTCCATTTAACTGGGAGCAAATACACTGTATTAAAGCAGGGAGAAGGGCTGAGTAGATAGGGAAATGTGAAACTGGAGGAATGTACTAGAATATTAACACAGTTGGATGCCAATTCCCATCTTTCTTTTTACTTTTATTTGTAAAACTGTAGAGAAATTATGGCAACAGCTTTTCATTTTTTCCATTTAAATTTATAATAACATCTAGCCTATGAAGAATTGTCTTCCTCCTCCTGTCTTTACAGTTATTTTAGAGCCATTAGGCTGCCTCCAAAAACATAGGCACAAGTTTCTTGGAGGCTGAAACAGCTTTAATTAAACTGTAAGGGAAAAATGCGTGACTGTACTTGCTAGGGAAAGGGAAGTATAAGTTCTTGTTTGTTGTTCTCAGTAAAGGGAAGTAAAAATATGACCTATAAATTTTAAGTCTTTTGGGACTAAAGAACTGCATAATTAATGACATTTAGTTTGTCAGAAATGCAGGAGTTGTCCAGAGTTACTTGCATGTAAGATGCCAGTTGCAGGGTGAGTTGCCTGATACAAGCTGTATTAAGTCACACTGAGGAGCTTACTTTCACTTGGCACCAGCATGACTCTCTTTTGGAAATACTTTTTTGATCTATTAAGATAAAACTCAGTAAGAAAGGTATGAGGGCAGTGACATGGGGTCAGCAAAAAACAGGTCACCAACTCAAGTACGACACTGGAGAAGCTTTAGGACCTTGAGCCCTTTTTTCTATCCACCCTTATCCCTACTTTTGCAATCCCATGTTGGCAGAAGATGGAGAATTCAAAACAAATTAACTCCCCTAGGCAAAAATCCTGTAGCATCTTGTTTGTGTAATGTTTGCCAAGAGAGCCTCAGCTTGGCCTATCTCAGGGTGAAACTTTGTTTTAACAGAGCAGTGGCCCTTTAGCGTTAAGATTTGAGTACTTTGCCCTCTGAAACAGTGGCATAGCGAATCAGGATGCTGTCTGTTGGCACAGAAGTATTAATATTGGGCTTTTGCTGAGATGGAAGCGAGAGCCGGCTAATATTCTTGCCCCTGTAGTTTTCTGCCAGGACAGCTTTGTTGTGATTCCTCGTTTGGTACACCAGCGGGCCTTTTGTGTTGATTGCAGGCACACCTTACTTTTGGAGCATTTTGATGCAAATGTGTTGTTTAATGAAATTTTAAAGTATTTCTGCTGCAAGAATTTTTTTGTGGTTTGCATACTGTCTTTTCACATTATTCTTCAACTGATACCATAATGCCCAGATTCAATGGAAGAACCTTGGCATATAGCAGGGGACTGTGCATGTACGCAAGCAGTGACCACATTGCAGCAATATGAAATTCCTGTAATCCAGAAGGTGGTCCAGGTTCTAAGTGTTCAGAGGATCAAATTTCCCATGTCTGTTTGTGGTTTTTTTTTTTTTTTCTTTCTTTTTTTTTTTTTTCCACATTAGTAATCCTCCTCCCTAGCTGACTAGTCAAAGAATTAGACTTCTCTTGCCCAAAGATAATGGGGGAAAAAGGGTGAAGTTGCCAGGAAACATTAATAGTGTAAACAGAAGTCTTGAGCCTCTGAAGTAAGGAGTGTCTTAAGCCTCTGTTGACTTAACATTTTGGAGGGCTGGGGCTAGAAAGTGCCTCCTGCGCAATAGCGTTCGCAGTAGTGTCTGAGCGAGTGATAGAGCTGGGAAGTGTGTTACCTCCCCAGCGACAGCATGCCCTGGGACAGGATGCTGTGCAAAAGCAAGTGTGGTCTGTTGCATAAATCACTGGGCTGGTAGGAGCTGATTTTGTGCAACTGCATGGCATAGATAAATGACTTTGTCTCTCTCTTAGTTCCAATATAAAATGAAGCTGTCGAGCTGCTGTGAAGCCGAGTTCATTAAGCGGAGTAAAAGCACTTTGGGGTCATCGGGTGAGAGGTGCCATTAAAACTCTGTTATCTGTACATCATCACTTGTGAACCCCTGGACAAATTGAGCAGGAGAACTTGCCTTTCTGCTTTGCTTCTCATGGAAAAAGGATCTGATAAAAAATGTGTTCCCACCCCCACAAATAAAAGAACCCATGCATTTGTAGTGACCCTAAACTGAATAAAAGTCCTGGGAGTATTGCTTCTAATTAAGCTTTAGCATTTTTTGGCTTGTTTTTGGTTCTTGTTTGTTTCTTTGTTTGGTTTTGGTTGGATTTTTTTGCAGGGTGAGGAGTTAACATTTTAGTCCTTGGTATTGGCTCAGGTTGGGAGTAGGTGAGGATGATTTGCTCAGCAGTAGTACTGAGCTTATTTGGGAAGGACATTGTTTTGCTTTGTGCTATTCCCTTCATCTCCCTTGCCTCATTTAGCTTTTGCAAAAAAGTGTCAGAAAACTTGCTTCAGGCAAAAATAGATGAAAGATCTATGCTAGGTTACATCTATATGTATCTCTTACTAAGGGACCCATCTGTACCATGTATTCATACAACAATATGTTGAAGGATATGCATGTTCTGCTTCCTCTTGAGTCAAGTCTTCCTGGTTTGATTTTACAACTAATTCTTCTTTTCATGTTGTTGGCACACTTTCTTAAGCAGCACTCTTTTATCTCAAAAGACTTGGAAAAACACACTGGAATCAGTATGTACAACAGTTCTTCCCTACTGGTGTCTAGGCATAGCTGAGAGCAAGGGCAGTTGATTGTGTTCAGCAGGGACAACTAAACTATCCTGTTCACTGCAACCTTTCTCTCACCTCACCAGTAATCTTTCTCTCATGTAATATTCTATACTGGATTGCCACCTCTGTGTGAAGAGATCAGCTGGCAGAGCAAAGAATTATTGGGGATGAGCCTTCAGATATTCAGATCCTGGGTCTCTGTTCTGCTTGTCTTCATAAAACTGAAGAAAGCCCAGTTACCGATGGGAAATCATTTCCTCTCTCAAATGTGAATTTTGGTTAGTTTTGACCAGTGGGATCAGAAGTTAGTAGGATCAAAAGTAGCTGCTGTAATCTTGCAGAACAGGAACTGAGGAGGAACTAAGCCACTTGATGGTGAAGGTGGGAGGGGTATAAGCAGATAAGCACACTTCCCTAGTTGGAAGAGTCTTCCTCAGCAGATAAGACTGATATTCTTCTTTGCAGAGATCAGGACTGCAGTGCCAGTAAATAAAATTTTCCAAAGTGGCCATTGCATATCATCTTCTAAGTGCTCATCTTGAGATGTCTGAAAGTAGCAAGTATGAAAGTTACAGATGGTAACTTCCTTAGCTCAGGAGACAAAAGCTTTTTAAATCCATGTAAATTGGAGGTTAAAAACTGCCAATCACCCTTAAAATTTAATTAGGAATTGGAAACTGGGGTCTTGCCAGTGTCAATTCCTGCAGCACCCAAGTTTCCCGTCCAAATTCGCTCAGTGAGTGAGAGCTGATAGGATCACAGCACCAGCTGTCTCTTGTGGAAAGGAGGGCAGCATTGAGTGTGGATGACAGCTCCTGGGTCCAGTTCCAACAGCGGTAAATATCCCTCTGATTCCTAGCCATTAGATGTGTTATCCTTCAGTATATTGACTTCTCATGTCATAAGGAATCTCCTTTCCCATCCTACTTTTATGAGCTCATGTTTAAGACAATAAGGAGTTAAGACTGATTTGTATTATCTGGTAAGCTTATCTTGGCAAAAAAAGGTGGAGGGAGAGGGAACTTGAGAAGCAAAAATTAAATGTCAGCAGAACAGTGACAGACTTGCATTCCTGTTTTGCAACTTGCCATGGAGCTAGTAAAAAGCAAAATTATTGGCACAGTTACAGTGGAACAATCAACTGACCTTTCCTGGCTGAAAGAGTGTTTCTGGTTAACTATTCAGAGACCAAATAACTATCATGTGGATTCACATTTTCAAAGGAAGAAATACAGAAACTTGAAGATAAACTTTGACAAATCTTCTACAAATCCTCCCAACTGTTCAAGAAAAAACTCAAAGACCCAGAGTCCTTGACTGCTTTCCTTGACTCTAGTTTGGTGCTGTGTTATTGTTAAGTAATCATACAACCATGAAATGGTTTGGGTTGGAAGGGACCTTAAAGATCAACTAGTTCCCACCCTGCTGCCATGGGCATGGATGCCACCCACTAGATCAGGTGGCTTAAAGCCAAATCCAACCTGGCCTTGAACACTTCCAGAGATGGGGCATCCATCATTTCTCTGGACAACCTCTTCCAGTGCCTCACTACCTTCTGAGTAAGTAATTTCTTCCTGACATGTAATCAAAATCTCTCCTCTTTTACTTTAAAGTCATTCCTATCAGTAGGGCTTTTTTTTCTTTTTTTTTTTTTTTTTACATTTTGTATTATTGGTGGTGTCTGAAAGCATGGAGGCTGTGGGTTGTACCTGATGGCCTGTGAAATTTTGTGTGTCCTTTTTTCCTTTTTGCTCCCAGTGGGCCTGCTCTAGGACTGAACCCCTTCTTCCCACAGACTTTTTCTTTTTTTTTATTGCAAAACACATCATTAAATCTTGGGGAAACCATGTCGATGTGACGTCAGTCCTCTTGAGAAATGTGGAGTTCCCATTGCTGTGATCCCAAGGGGTGTTCTCAGTTTATTAATCTCGCTTTCCACACGGTGCATAGCTGGCTGCAGGGCCAAGCACCCATCTGAAGAGGAAACAAGCCAAGCAAGGGAATACGTAATTTTATTATTGAGGGTGAGGAGTCACTTCCTGGACTTCCACCAGGGAATCCACTGAGTTTCGTAAACTTTATTTCTAAACCAGGATGTACTGTGGGTTCAGTCAAGAAAATGTTTTGCCACACTCAGAATTTGGAGGGGTTTTTTTTTGAGCTCTCTGGTCACGGTTGCACAGTTTTGTTTGAAACCCCCCCGAGCAGTGTGCAGGAGTTCCTGCCTTGCATTCAGGTGCGTGTGGCTCGGTGTTTCACTGCTGCCGGATGGAGCTTATGCTTGATGTGTTCTGTTTGCTCCACCTGAATGCTTAAAACCTGGAAATTGTATGTTAAGTCTTGAATTATGGTTCTGTTGCGTTATCCTTCAGGCCAAAGTAGCAACAAAGCCTAAGAAGCAGTGAGCTTAGGTAGAATTACCTGGGTCAACAAGCTAGGTTTTATCTGGCTGATTTACATTATTTATTTACTTAAAGTATGACTCAATATGAGTTTTATATTCTGGCTCTGTCATCTGGTTGAGCAGTGTGATGATATACAAGCATCTCAACTAGCTGTCCTTAAACTGCTGAGAAGATAACAGATGTTGCCTGGTCAGATTTGGAAAGTTCTGCCAAAGATCTGGTCTGTGAAAGAAAGCTCCTTAATGTGTTTGTCTTCCCATCAACCCTACTAATGCAGGATAGTGGGTCAGTGTGACTGGCAGGTTTTTACCCTCTTAATCCTGGGCAGATGGAAATTTGCCCCACCTTTGGGAACACAAGCAACTGCTACTTCACAGATGAACTGAAAAAAAAAAAAATCCTAACCTGATTCAAATTTAGTGCTTGGTTGCTTATATTTTCTGCAGACTAGGTGGCATCTGTAGCAATATCATCTGTAAATACTATGTTCTTGGATAGTAGGAACTAGTTTTTAGCCACTTGTTTGTTGAAATATCTGTAGTGTCCCTCCTATAAAAATTAGATCTCCTGTGTCTCTTTGTGCTTTCTGCGCCTCAGTGACTGGGTCTAGTTATTTTGGGTTTGTATTTATACATCCTACATTTTTGTTTAATGCAAGGACTATTCTGTTGATGGATGATTAGTTTGTATAAGCTATTGATGCAAAAACTGTGTTTTTTTCATCCTTACTTGATGTGCCTTGGAGGATTCCATTACGTGAATTTGTTAGCTGTGCACTGTAAATTAGAGGTTCTTCCCTCTTCTTCTTTTGCTTGTAGAAACAGAAGAAAATACTGTTTTGTTTTGAAGAATTGTTTTTTTACTGTTTTGAAGAATTTATCTAGAAGAGAGGGAGAAAATTACTCTCTCATGGTGTCTCTTTCTCCCACTTTCCCCAACCCCCCCAGAGCCTCCATCATTTCTCAGCTATTATGGATGGCAGTAGTACAAAGCCAGATAGCTGTTCAACCTCCTCTCCATTGATTGTCAGGAATCCAATGACCTAATTATTTTTCCTACCTTCAAGAATGTTTTGGGGTTTTTTCTTGTTGTTTTTCTTCTGTTGTGAAATACTAAAATTGTTGTGCAAGTAGGTCTCAAGTATTGGAATGCTGGGGTAGGTAGGTGTGGAAATACTCTCTGTTCTTTTGAGTAACAAGGAGAGGGCTAGGACAGGAAAATTTTGGGGGTTTTTTATATGTCAACTGATTTAGGCAGAAAGAAATGATACAGGTGATCTGCCTACTGTACGTAGCCACAGATGCAATGGCAGATGCTGGCACTGGCAGGAAGGTATAAATAGCTCTCAAAGGGTGCTGGAATGTGAAAGTAGAAGTGAATTCCTTTTTCCTCTGCTGTTGTCTGAAGATTTGATTAACATCGTATTGCATCCTCTTCAATTTGTCAAAACCCAAGAGATTAGATAGTGCGTTCTTTTGTGTAGCTGTAACACTAGTATAGCTATTGCCAAAAGGCAAATCTACAGGAAAAAAAGCAATTTAAAGGAAAGACTGCCTTGCTTTGTTCTCTCTCATATTTCCCCTCCAAATTTTTTTCTGTCCACTAGTGAAGGCTATTTCAAGAGATTGTAAACCACAGACAGGATAATCTGTTAAAAATAGGAGTTGGCATTTGAGCCTGGGTGACTTGAGGTCAGAGTGATATCCTATGTACCTGTTTTGTGGGTAATGGCTCAGGGGTGACTGCTGAAGGCATCACAGGTCTTGCAACTGTGGGGAAGTTGTTCAGCCAACCCAGTCTTCGCTGTGTATAGTGGTTTAAATAGGTGCGAGTTTATTATGAAGTGATAAATGCTCGTGCTAGGGGCTGCTGCCGAAACAGATATGGTATGGATGTTGGTTACTGCCTTCTGGGTGTGCTTCGTTATGACTTCTAGTAAAACAGTATGAATTTAGGAGTTCTTGTTTGTTCTTGCTGGAAAAGGTTATCTGAAGAGACTAATTCCTGTGTAGCATGTGTGGGAATGGCTCTGTGTTGACAGTTTCTCTTAGAAGTATCTTTCAGTTGTAGCAAACTTGAGGTTCTACTATTAGATGAGAAATTTTGCTGCCAGGATGTAGAAGAAATGCCCATCTCTTTTAGATGTGTCTGTGTCTGGTGGGTGGTTTTTTTTTTTTTTTTTTTTTTTGTTGCTGTAGTTTGGTTTGTGTTGATTGGTGGGGTTTTGTTTTTTTTTCATTTGGTAAGGGGGGTTAATGGTTTGTTCTCAAAGGAGGATTTTATTGCTGTGAAGTGGAACTGACATTTTCCCTATTCCTGCTGCTACCTAGACTTTTTCCTTCATGGAATGGATTTAGCCCTTCATTTGTCCAGGGTACCACGTGCAAGTATTTCTTTTAAGTGAAGCAAGCCTGTGAGTCACATGTGCTATGGCATCATATAATTCCATTAGGAAAAATGTTAAAAGGTCAATAGATAATTATCTTCAACCTGTCCCTTAGGAAAATGACTGTCTCAAAAGTAGCTGTGAGCGTGCAAAGATGTACAAGGTTACCCTGGGGCTTTCTTCCAGAGCATATCTCTGCTCTTGAGGATGGGCAATTGCTGGTGGGTGTGAGGCTTTCTGGGAACTGGGAGAACATGTCCAGAGCAGCTCATCAGCCTGGTGAAACTCCTACCTATGTGCCTTGTTTTGGTTTGTGCTAGTATGCGTGCACAAGATGTGCTTTCAGAGCCAGGCTGCCAATCCCTTGCCAGCACTCTGGAAACTTCTACTTAAAATCATGTGCTGCTTTGGTGGCAATTATGTGAGACAATGATCCAGTGTTTCTCCTGAATTTATCTGTTGCATCTGTATGTGCTGAATGTTTATTATCTAGGGTAATTAGCAAATCCACTAAGGCAGGCGGTGTACCTTTTGTGGGATGCATTTGTGGGAGTTTGTTCCTCGCTTCTATATTTAATTCCAGCTAAAGAGGCTGATGCCAGGTGTAGATGAGCATGTAGAGCCTCTCTAAACCTAGAAACCAGCTGTAAACCCTAGACTCGCTGAGTCACTGCCTAAGCTCTCACACTGCAGGTGCATATTGCCGGGAGGATTATCTTGATGTTTTTCTCTCTTAATAAGATCTTCTACCTTGGAGAGAAAAGCTTGGACATATTCTATGATCCCCTCTTCCAGAAGGCAGCAGATTAATAATTTTGGCCACAAACAAGTGCACAGCTAACAAGCAGATGGCAGTGAGTGCCCAAGATGGTATTAGGCTGAATAATGTGCCATACTCTGGTGCCACAGACTTGTTAATCAGTGTGAGTAACTCCAAGCAGACCAGCGTCTCTCAACAACCACATGAAAAACAAAGGAGGGGCAAAAGGCTTGGGGTAGTGTCTCACATACAATCTCAGTGCCCAAATGAGCATCACCTCCCTATTCCTGTAAGGCAAGGAGCTGGATCAGTTAAAATCAGTGAGGAGACCAGTAAGTTTCAAGTGTCTGACTGCACAGTGGCGATGGTTGGCTCAGAGGTGATATTTTTGCCCTTGTTTCACAAGATCCTAGTGTACAGCCTAGATGGGAGCCACTGGAGAACAGAGACGTACTGGCAGCTGATTGTCCAGTACAGGATTTGCCTTAACAGCGTTTATGGAGATCGTATGTTTAGATATTTTATTTCCCATTTCCTACCATAGCTCCTAAAAAAGGGAGGTGGGATTCTGTCTTTGAGGAGTCCAGCTGTCTGTATGCTGGTAACAGAAGTAGTTAATGCTGGTTGTGCCCTGAACTTTCTGTCTCTTGGAATGTGGCTTATGATCCTAAGGGAGTTACATGTATCACCTAACTTTAGCATAGAGCTGGATGTCTCTTGACATGTGCTTTGTAGGTCTACTCTTATTTCCTGGACCTTTTTATAGACTACAGGTCTACCAGGAAAGTAACACAGAACCAGGACTCAGGTCAGTCTTGTGACAATTAATCTCTTAGAAGAGGAGGGGTAGATGCATGTAGGGGGCCAAAAAGCCCAGCACAAGAATAAGACATGTAATGAAAAGCAGAGACTAAGGGACATATGGCTATAGTGTTTCATAGGCAGCAGGGAGGAAATGGTTTGTCCTTCATAAAAATCTAGCAAGGCTTGTTTTCACCTTTTCCTCCTCCTCCACTTCGCCTTCTCCATCCGGTTAAAAATCTTCAAATCTGCTTTTGAAAAAGCAAATTTTAACCTATGTACAATTGTAGAGCTTTACAATAAACAGCTTAAAGAATGAGGGTGTTTCAGACTCTTCAGAGACTGCATTTTGTCAGTAATGCAGTCATTGCAGATTAATGTGTAGCTCACAGGGCTTCATAGGTCTGTCAAAAGGAGGTCACTCGCAAGGTTTTGGATTTTAGAAGTTGTTTATAAAAATTTTACGTGGCCTATAGCAAGAAGGGGTTTTTTTTACTACTTCTCAGTTATGTTTTGGCTCGAAGTTTTCAGGCTGTGAGGAGAAGGGAAAGGAAGGTCATGGTCATAAAGAGAAGCAAACAAAACCCCTACCCCCAATTACACCACTAGTCTGTTTATTCAGGAGAATGTGACTGAGAATCTAGGAGAATATTCAGCGTCACTGCAAAGTTTTTGCAACAATGTTCTTTGGGTTTTGAGAAACTCTTAAGAAAAAATGATGGTATTTGATATAAATACTGGTTGTACAGGACCTCTGGAGGTCATCAGAGCCCAGCTTCCTGCTCAAAGCAGAACTGTCACATTGCTGGATTGCATCAACCATATCTTTGCCAAGTCTTGAAAACCTCCAGAGCTGGAGATTTGTAAACTCTCTGTGGGTCACACTGCTCTCCTGATAAGAAAGACATTTTTTTAGTGTGCAACCTGAACTTCCAAGCTGCTGTCTGTGGCTGTTGCTCCATGTTATACCATTCAATACTGTCGAGAAACATTCACTTGACTCTATCTTCTTTACAGCTCCCCTTGAGATATCAGCTGGCAGCTAATTACATTGCTTCTTAGTCTCCTCCTCGGCAGACTAAATAAACCCACATCCCTCAGCACTCCTTGTAGGCGTCATTGTAGGCCTCCACCCTATCTTGACATCCCTTTTGAACTGAGGGCCTGGATGTAGTATTCAGGATACAACCTCACTGCCACTCATTTGGGAGTGGCCAGGATTGGCCAGCTCTAGCCCTCTTAATGTAGCCTAGGACATGATTTGCCTTCCTCCCAACAAGACTGCACCTTTTCAGCTTTTTCAACCCGACACCTGCTGTAATGCACGGGTCCTCTTTGGTGGGGCTGACCATGGGATTATTCTACCCCATGTGCAGGACTCCACGTGTCTCCTTGTTGGACTTTGTAAAGCTTGTCTTGGCACAGTCAAGTTTTGCAGGTGCTGTCTGGGTTGATGTTCTGCCATTTGCTTTTCCAGCCACCTCTTCTGACGAAGTGTCATTTGCAGATTTACCGTGGATGCAGTTGTGCCAGTATCAGGATCTATACTAGGATGTTGAGCATTATGGGCCCTTGTGTTGATACTTGGGCTGCTGCTCTTTTTAAGGGCTTGCCAACTGCATTGAAAGAGGTTGAGGAAAAAATGGAGCCAAAATAGCAGCACTCAATGTCTGCTCACTGTGAAGGGTGCAGCGACCACTCAGCTGCCTTCACCTTGTAGGCTTCTGAATTACTGAATCTACTGCAGTAGTGGATAAGACAGGTATACTGTGGTCAGTGAGGGGTGATCCTGCTGTCCTCATCCCTGCCAGAAGCTTGTGCAGGATGCCCTGGTGCAGTCAGTGCAATCAGGGTGATCCCTGAAGAGAGGCACTACTACAGCAATTCTGGTGAGCAACTGATGGATTAAAGCTCCTGTTTTAAAATATGTTGCCTGCTATAATTTGCACAGCAAATTAACTGTGGGATGCTGATAAAAGAATGAGAGGAGACCAGAATGGAAACAGCTGAAACTTGCTTCCTTCTGAAAAGTGTGACTGGAACACAGTTAATCATTATCTATTTGATAGTAAGCAAGTACATGTTTGCTGGTAGCAATTAAACTATTGTTTTAAAGATTAATGAGTGGGAGAGACATTGTTTTCAGTGACAAACAAGAGCAAAGGCCTTGGACCTACATGTGTTGTGCCTTGTTCTGAGCAGCAGCTGTGTGTTCCCCTTCTATTCCAGCTTACAGTGATTTCATAAACAGAGAAATTGTTTGTGCCTTTCATTGCCAATAATGCAGAGATGCTGAATTAAAGGGGATATCAAGGCCTTGGCAGTGCAGGATGAGTTAGATTCACCTGGATAAATGAGAAGCTAGTTTTGTAAATACTTGAAAATAATGGGTCTTTACTGACTGCCATTTCTGATGGGAACTCTGCTGGTTAAGTTTGTGATGTCCCTTACATGAATTTGTCAATACTTGTGGTCTGGCCCTCTGGTGAGGGAGTCTGGCTGAGGGGAGAAATTCTGTATAGGCTTGTCTCCACAAAATGTACCCTCTGCATCTGTTTTTGGCAGCCTGGCTGGGCTGTCAGCTGCGTGCAGGTGTGTTCACGTGTCAGAGGCTGAGCAGTGTCTACCAGGGTGTATTGGATGTCAGCTAACCTCAGAGGAATGCTATAGCTGTGTTTCGGCGTGTTTCAGTGTCAGTGATATTGTGCAGAAAGAAAAACATCAGAGATTGGATGAAATGGAGTATATGTCATAAATTCAAGCTGTATATCTTAAAGTGGGGAAAAATCCTCTATTAGGTCAGCTGGGCAAGGGCTCTGACTACAAAGAGGGCTTGGGTCAATAAAAGCTGTGTGAACCAATCAGAAAACTGTATTTCATAATTAAAGAGTACAGGTTGTTTTCTGCTTTGAAAATGGACAAGCAGATGTCTGTATGCTGCTGCCAGTTCCAGGAGGACTGCATTTGAAAAAGTGCCTGGGTTTGTTTTTTTCTCTTAGCTTGCCATGGCCTAGCTTTTTTTGTTTTCATCCCTATCTGTGACTAACAACATAATCCAGCTGTTGTTTGTGGTTCCCTTCTGTGCAGGGCCCAGTGTAGGCTTAGCAGAGGAATGCCCATGAGAGTTCAGCTTTTATACCCCAAAAGGGATTTGCTGGTACTGAGCACCTATGAGCAATACATTATGTTGCAGTTTTGAACTCTGTCAGTACCCCTTTAATTTTACATAGTTTTTTGTTTTCTAAGTTGACATGTTTTATACTGCAGTGCTCCATTTGCTTCTGTGAGTGCTGCTAATGTGTGTCACCTCTGAGTCCTTGGGAGCTGCCTGGGAAGGCAGCTTTTTGGAGCCTCTCGGAGCCTGGGCTCCATAGCAGATGAGATCTTAGCCATTAGGAGAGGTCTGAGTGGGAGAGCGGGACTTCTGGATTTTCAGCTTGCTCTAAGGAAGGAATTGTTGTGGGAGATGTATTTGCAGCAGGTTGCTTGCAGAGTACTGGGTTGCAAAGGAGGGATGAAGAGCGCAGAAAGAGTTGTCTGTGTGGATGGCCTGTGACAGACACTGCTGTAAGGGTGGGATTCTCCTTAGCTTAAATCTCTGTGGCTGTTTGTGTTTCTCAAGGAGTCCCATTTTATATTATAGAGGAAGGGTGTGCAGTGGTGAAGACATTCAGTTGAGCTTCCTGAGAGAAAGCACTGATGGTCAGCCACAATGAGCAGCGTCTCTGTGGCAGTGGGAGCTGGGGCGCAGGCCCCCAGTCCCCGAGGTGTCAAGACTTCCTCATTTTCAGTGAGAGGTTCCACTGGCCTGGCTCCTTCTGACTATTTTGAAGGATATCCTCACTTTTATATCGGATAGACTCCAACAAGCACCAGCGATATGTGTGACAGGCAGAAAGCTGACATCCTGCTTGCCTCCGACCTCTCTCAGAGCTTTTTCTCCTCATCCCTAGTACATTTTTCCTTATTCTCCCCCAGGGCTAAACCTCTCTCAACTCAAATACAAGTTTGTGATGAAAGAAAAATAGCCTAGTTTTCAGCCATTCATTTGAATTCTTATCTTTTGAGAGAAACAGCCACTGACTAAAGTGACAAATGTAAGGAGGTTGGATGGAGATGTGAGCTCCTGTTCTCTGTGGGTTTAGAAGCACATGAAGAACATGGCTACTCTCTCTTCCATTGAACAGAGTGACCTGCAGGCTTGGGACTGAGAGCGTGAGAGCAACCTGTCGGTACAACTTGTACATGCTGGAGGGAGTTTTAAATGAAGCCTAATTGTTGAGTAACTCTACTGACTAAAAAGTGTTTGGGTATCCTTTTTCACATTGGCAAAGCCACAAACCCGTTGATGTTTTTCTAATGACGAATGTTTCATTCTTTACCCTAGAGTTTGGCTTTTTCTTTCTCAGGCTTTCAGTAAGTTGCTTAAAATAAAAGACTGTAGATTGACTTCAGATAACTCTTGAAGCTAATTTGCTATTTGGACTAACTGTGTTGCTTAAAAACGAAGCAGTGTTTCCAAATTGCCACTGCAGAGTAGTATTCAACAAATGCAGCTGGGAGGGAGTATTTAAGTATGGTTTTGTTTCAGTTTTCCATTTGCCCACACAGTTCTAGGGCATGAAGCATAATGGATTATGGGCCCAGAGTTATGGGCCTGCCTGTTAACAGCTTCAGCTCTTGATGTCCTACAGGTCCAGGTGCAAGTAGAAATCTAGCTGAATTGTAAATTTGGCCTCTGCTTTTCTTATAATAAAGTCTATTTTCATAGAATCATAGAATTAGCTGGGTTGGAAGAGACCTCAGAGATCATCAAGTCCAATTCTACTGTGCGGCCAATTGTGCTTTAGAGGCTTCATCAGAAGAGCTGCTAGTGCTGCAAACTACCACTAAACGTTGTTTTCTCTGGGGATTTAATAACTCCTCTCCTAATGCTCTGCAGGCTTTTTGCTAGCTTAGATGTCTTGATCCCTGACCCGGGTATCTGTGCCAACAGAAACTTTCAAGTGCTGATGCAGTTACGGTGAGAAAATTGTACTTCTCCTGTGCTCGCATTGCCCTTGGGATCTGGTTTTACTAGAGTTTCGAAAGCAGTTACTTGCTCATGAGGTTCTCTCTGTGCTAGGAATGGTTCTCCAGTCTGTTTCCATGTGTTTATAAGTTGTTCTTGCACGGGCAGGCCCGCTCACACAGCGAGGCAGCCGTGGAGCTGAAGCTGCCTTCACAGCCTTATTGCTGGAAGTTATGGGGACCTGGCTCCCTCTCAAAGGGTCTTCCATGAAAATCAGTCCTGCTCTTCCTCCAAACATTCTCAGTGCTGTTCTGCAGTATTTAGTGCAGCTCCTATTGGAGCCCTGCATTTTATTTCACTTGTTAAAACCTATCTCAAACTTTTTTTCTGGGAAAATTTACTTGTATTGTATAAATACTTTACTTGTATTTGATTCCTTTGCTAGCGTAGGTCAAACTTACTGGAAGTTACAAAAAAAAAAAAAGTTTTGAATTTTTTTGAAAATTTAGTAGAGGTTATTTTGTGCATCCATAAATATTGGCCCAATGCTCTGTGCTGCTTTGGAATGTGCAGTTCTGCATGGAAATTAACACTTTAATGCCCTGGCTCTCCACCAAGGTTTTAGGCAGGGTGGTGCGGTATAAGCTGTTTGAAAGCAGCAAAGGTTAGATGAAATTCTTCTCTGTGGAAACACCATGAACCACTTCAGAAGGAAATGCACCAGGGACCTTGGTTGGAAGGAAATTACTGCACTGATTGTGATGAATTTTATTTCCTTCTCTAGCTAGTAACTGAAGGACCTCTGACACATAACTTCTATTTTTTCATGGTCACTTAGGGGTGAAGTACCTCTGTGTGAGAGGGGAAGGAAGTAAGAAGAGCTTGCTGCTATTTCAAGACATAGTGAGGGAAACTTAGTGTGTTTTATTTCCTTTTGAGACTTGGGTTTAAACTAGGAGTCTGCCTCCCCTGCCATGGGGTGGGGAGGGAGGGGTTTTTTCCATTACCTTTACAAATAACTGCGGTGTCCTGAGTGTGAAGGTGTTTGATGCAGCTGGTGTTGAGGAGGTGTAGCCAGCTGTTTGCTGGAGAAATGCACTGTTGTTTTACTTATTTTATACCAGGGATTTTTAGCTGCTTCCCAAATGACCACCATTTCTTCACACTGAAACCTCTTCATTTATTCATAACACTTTATCTTCCTCAGTTTAGTATTCTGTATATCAGACTTATTTTCCCACTTTCATTCTCAGACTCCTTCGATGTATGTCATGATATGTCAAGCTTTATTCATTGTTTTGCCCTGTCAATCACGTCTGGTCAAAGACATTTCTTACAGGTAATGAGATATAAATAAACAGAGTAATCCTGGTTTATTTTTGAAGAGTCATTGAAGTGTAAATGAAAACTGTCTTCATAGTGCTGGATGCTCAGTTAATTGAATGTAAACCTTACACTGGAAGGGAGGCGTTTCAGTACAAAACAGCTCAAAAGTACTTCTTTAAATAGAAATTTGTGAAATATGTATCGTAGAAAAATTCAGGTAAAGATTTTACTTTTGAGCTAAAGAAAGTATTTGTGTGTCAACCTCAAAAGAGCTGCAGAGCAGTAAAATTCTGATATAGCAAATGAACACAAAAGCTTTAGAAATTAAAAATTTCTGATGTGGGGGAAAAAAGGTGAAATCTGCACTTTTGAAAGCCTGAATGTTAAAATTGCTACTTATTCAGTGATAACTATAAAAAGAGAGGATATCTCTATCTCATTAAAAAAAACACCCAACAAACAAAACCCTGACAACACCAGTAATTTGTTTATGAATAGTCTTTGTCTGTTTATTGTAAAGTCACCTATTTTGAACATCTAAGACTTGTTCACCCTTGGTCCTCAAGTGTGACACTGCTGAACTCTGCTATGGTGCTACTGCATTATAACTGGCATTATTTCTGCTTTATTGGCTCTCCCCTTTTGGGCTGAATAGGCAAGAGTTTGCTGCTGGCCCTGGAGGGCTGATGTTCAGCTGTGAAAAAGGGAGGTGGCTCTAGCCTGCAAGATGGGATATGAGCGTTTTACTTGAGGGATGTTCAGAGTTTGATTTGGGTATGGTGAGAGCCTTGTTAAAACCTTCAGGAGAGATGAAGGCAGTCTGTGCATGCAGTGTTACTGAGGATTTTTCTGGTCCAGAACAGATCACAGCTCACTGACTAGATGGCTTCTAAGCAGCGCTTGCTTTGCTGGGAAGGTTGTGGTATATTGTTTTAGAGGAGTCTTTTCTCTCACAGCAAGAACCATATGGTTCACCAGGAGATTGTTCTCCCCTGCTTCCATGAAGACACTTGAAAGTGCTTCCTTCAAGCTCAAACTTTGTGTTACTTTGCTTAAAAGAAGCAACAGTTTCTAAAGGACATAGCAGGGCCTTTATCCGTGTTTTACATGCATTGCAAATTCCCTTGGTTACCTTTGTGTCTGTGTGCTGGGGACTTACTGCACCAATTGTGTCCCAGCGATAGCAAAGCAGAGAATGTCCGAAGAATTAGCATCCACTGTCTCAGAAAGCTTGTTTGTGCTCTATAGCAAGTTAATACTTCCAGAACATTTCTTCAGTGTGATTAATGGTGCATCAGATAAAAATCCGCCCTGACTAAACTCAGGGAGTGCCGTTCTCAGTGTATTCTTGACACGCTACAAGTTTGCTACAAGTTTTCTTTTGGTTTGTTTCTCAGTGATTAAACCTACATCATAAGGTATTTTGTCTCTCATCCAGGGGCTTATTTGTAGGCCATCGGTTGTGTGGGTTTTTGGCCACAAACAACATGAGGCAGTTCTGGGCAAATTACCCCTTTGGGTGGGAACTGCTGTCTTAGCAGTACTTACTCCAGTGAGAAATGTGCCACTTCCAAGTCAAAGGCTGGGAAACAGTGGCGCTGGTGTGATGCTTTTAAAGTCTTGGGATTAGTGTTGTAGATCTTCGAAACGTGACTGTTTAAAACTTTTTTTTTAAATTATTTTTTTTATTTATTTATTTAGGCACAGCTGGAAGCTCAGAGGGCAACTCAGGACTTTCAGAGGGCCACTGAAGTGCTGCGTGCTGCAAAAGAGACCATTTCGCTTGCTGAGCAGAGGCTTCTGGAAGATGACAAACGTCAGTTTGATTCTGCCTGGCAAGAGATGCTCAACCATGCTACTCAGAGGGTAATACAATTGCCCCAGCACCTGTCTTTTCCATATTTTGTGTTCTCCTGTGGCGTATAAGGCTTAGTTTCTGAAAGAACACATTTTTGTTTTGATCCAGATACATGACATGTATGAAAAATTACGAAGCCTAAGGTTAAATGATCTGGGCATTAGGCTGCTTCTGGGACAACTATATTTCTCTGCCTGGCTGTGCTAATAGCTAGTGAAGTAGCTCTGTACAGAAAGAAATAAATTACCATCTATATTATAGGGATAACAGATAAACTTAACACATATCTGCATTTGGACTTATGCCAGAAAAATTGCATGAAGATGGCTATTCCTGAAGACACACGTTATGGGAGCTCTTACTCTGGAAAAACAGGAACATGTTCCAATTTTAGTATAAAGGGTTCTCAGTATGGAATAAGTTGAACAAGGCACTTTGCTTCAGAAATGCGTGTTTGAATGTAGAATTACTCAAAAATGTGTGTTACATTTTAAGCTTGCATTCTGCTTTATCCTGACTTAACTTTCAAATTTAGACAAGGTCTTACCTCCTTTGTAAAGTCTTTTTAAACTTACAGAAGAGATGCACAAAGAAAGACAGTATTCTTTTTAGCAGCTGTCAAGAAGAATTTTCCTGTCTTATGCTCTCTCTTTTTTTTTTCCTGTCTATTAAAAAAAAAAAAAAAAAAAAGAGGCAGAAAGGTTTTTTTAACATGGAAGAACCAAAAATCAAAGTTAAAAATCTTCGTTCTGTCAGAGTTTCCTTAATATGCTAGTGAAGCTGAACTTGCTATTCCAAATATGCTGGTGTGCCATACAATGTTCATATTGTCTTGTAGTCCTCAATGCAGTGGCTCTGTTCTCCAGCAGAAGCTTCTGAGTTATAAGAAAGCCTCTATTTCAGGGTGAATTGTAAAACCCAGCTGCCTGATGAGGAAGTGGGGAACAGAAAGGATGTTGGCTGAGTGTAGGGGAGAGATGGAAAACCTGGTATGTATTAAAGAAAGAGAAAACGAACTCCAGGGTATTGTTTGTATTATTGTCCCTGTTATCATTAGGTATTTGCAGATCAGGTAACCACTGTGTTTCTGAGGGGAGCCCCCCCTTTGCATTGAGTGTGTGCCAGGACACCAGCAGCTGTCCTTTTCACTAGTTGTAATCCCAGCTCAGTAGGAGCAAAGTCCAGAAATGCATCCACAATTTTTGATTCTCAGAATTGATAGGTGAGAAAACTGGAAGCATCTAATGAGTTGCTTAGACCTTCTGACTGCTAAACTGCTGACTTCTGGTAGAGTGTGACAGCAATCACATATTGGCCACTTCTGTCTGGCTGGTATAACACAAACTTGTGCTAGGGTGGGTTAGTCTGAGCGTGGGTGTGTTGGTGAGGAAAGAAACACTAGCAATTTTGGGAGTTCAAACAGATTCTTCTTTTCATGGGCTGTCTCAAGGGGATCCCTGTGTCCTTCTACAACCCTTAATCTTTCCCTGCTGGTCTGTGATAGGTGTACACCTGAGATGAGCAAACCCAGTGCTTTAGAGCAGAGGTTCTCTGCTGACAGTGTTTGGTGTCGTGCTGGGGGTGTTGATATGTATTATCACAGAATGCCTGCTTGTTGGGGGACTGATTCAAGCTGTAGTGTCTCTGATTTGTTACAGCTGAACAGTAAATAGGAAACTTAGATTTACTTACTGTGGTGTAAAATATCTTAGGCACTGACTGGAGTGCAGCTGAGGGCTCCTCGAATGGAAAACTTGTAACCCAACAATTCCTGGTGCTTCAAATAGCCTGGGTAAGCTCAGTTCCCAGAAAACACCCACCTGCACCTTTCCTGGGTGTACCAGATTTTGAGGGAGTTACATGGAAGTTTGTCTCATGATTTTCGTTGGCCATACTGGAGGTCTTGAGGCTAGAGCCAGAGCCGAGGAGGGTGGGAATGCTATTGGAAGTCCTGACTCAACAGACCCAGCATTAGTTTGTTTGGAGGGCATGACTGAGTTTTATATCTTATGAGGGGAGGAAAAACTTTCTTGTCTTAAGTGCATGCAAATAATGAAGTTCTTACTATTCAGTGAGGCAAAGAGAATAACTGGGATCTCAGGGAGCAGAAAATGTCATCATTCCCTACCAAGCTGTGGGTGAAAACAGATTGGAGGATGAGATCTACTAGATCTATGAGTTCTCGTTGATTGCCACAGTGTTGCTGATAACTCAGATCATTAATTCTTAAATACATTACAAATCACTAACGGAAGATGGTTCTGAGAGTGAAAGCTGAGGGTTAAGAAATAGAATTCTTTTACTCGTGCGTATAGAATCGGTCTTGGAGAAAGCTTTTGCATTCTAGTTATTTGGATCTGCTAGCTTTTTTTTGAATGTATTTATAAATGGCAGTTGTACTGGGCAGAGGATAATCCTGCAGTGGGCCTTGTACAGCAAGAGCTCAAGTGCAGAAAAGCACCTCTCAGCCAAATGTTAAAAGTGCCTACTAATTAATTTGTTTCTCTATTGATAGAAATGTCAGGCAGGAGTAAAGTGTTTTTATTTGCTGTTCTTGGGCAGAGGCAGCAGGCTTTTCTGAATTAATCTGAAATTTGGAACAAACCCTGAGCCCCATAGCAGCTTGGTAGCTGCCAAACACCACAAACAAAAAGCATAAAGAAAAAGGGTAAGCAAGAGAACAAACAAGAAAGTGGTTTCTTATACAGCCATATGTGGAAATGCCGCCAGGTTAGTTTTGCACATGACCCAGTGGATATGGACAAAGACTTGGGTTCCAGAGTACCGAACAGGAAATGCTGTTTCCAGACCTTCACTGGGAGGAAACAGAGATAAGGGTTCCATGTTGTAATTGCTTTATGGTGTCCTGCTAGACTGAAAAGCTATTAACACTATTTTTCATGTAACTATCTAGCAGAGTACTGTAAACAAGGATTTTGTAGCCATTTATACAGAAAATCTTATAATTCAACTGATGCAAAATGGAAGAGTTAGAGAAATTTTGTTTATCCTGGGTGAGCTGGAAGCATAACATGTGGAAGGTCTTTCTATTCATGGAGCAGATAGAAACAGCATGAACAGGTACAGGGAGTACAGGCTGTCACTCGGAATTTTTTTACACCTTGTAGGTTGAGCTACATTTCCAAAGGAGGCTGGGTGCATAAATAGGAGCTGGATGCCTGCCTGCCTCTCTGTGAAGATGCGACTTATCCCTATAAATGCCTGTGCTTGAGCTGTGTTGACAACAGTGAAGCACTGGACTGTGGTGCAATCCTGCAGATCAGGCAGCTGCTTTACCCACTTCTGTTCCTAACATGATGTGCATTTTGGGGTAAAGTCCTGTGGCTTTTTTCTAGATGTCCATTTTTCCTCAGATCTGAGAAGTGTAATGACAGAGTGGAATTTAGCTTGTCAGTGTCATACATCTCGACCCTGACTTTGTATCACAAAACCTGGCAAAAGTTCCATTATAATGAAAGGAGGGCTGATCAATGCGTTGATGGTTTTTGGAGAACAATTCACGTGACCAGAGGGGCAAGTTCATTTTAAAGTAAATTCTCTGTTTATTGTACTAGAAATGTAGACAGTGTGATGAGCTTTTAAACCACCTAGAAAAGAAAGGCACGGTTCACTCTTAGCCATTGGCTTACTGGGTTTTTGGTGTGTCTTTAAAATTTGGAGATTATGTTTTTGGGAAGTGGAGGCATGTTGCCTGTCTGCTAGTATCTGGAATATAATGCTGCAGTTTGGGATGCAGAGAGCAGGGCAATGAAAGGGCCAAAGGATGTTGAATTTTGGAGGGACGGAGGAGAAAGATCTTCACATTTATACTCCTGTTGAAAATAATTCATAAAGGTGTACAAAAGGAAAGTACTGACAGATGTGTTACCTCTAGTTTGAGACAAGCTGGAGAAAAAAGGAAGATCCTTCATGAATTTCAAGAGAAATTGCTAATTTCTATTTGCTGATGGAATCTGCAGTCTTTAAAAGGTTCTGCTTCTACAGTATTTCCTGAGATATGTTCAGTTCATAAATTCTGGCAGGGAGAAGAAATGTTTTGGCTCTTGATCATGAGACATTTTAAAAAGGAAAGGATGAGGGGAGAGTAAAGAGAGAGGAGGCATGCTCCCTCTTGGATTAATTTGGCTTGTGAAGCTCCCTCTGATATTACACCGTGAAGTGCCATCTGTCAGTGTAAAATGTGTGGGTGCTTTCATGATGTAGAGAGGAGAGATACTTCCTGAAGCTAGAAAAACTTTGAGAAAAAAGGGGGAGAAGAGAAGTCTGTGAAAGAAACAACAAAAATACTACATCCTTCCTTGTCCTCATCTCTGTCACTTTATCTGGGATAAAGTGCAGGGATTCTATGCAATCTCTTATATTGTTGATTCTCTTCTCCTGGTTTACCCATCTTATATTGTCTCTTTCTGCTTTTACAATCAGTTTAATTCTTTGAGAAAGAAAGAGTTGTCCAGAGTAATTTTCTGGCTTAGATGATCAGCTCTACTGAACTCCACTGATAAAATTTTTCTTTTGCATCTGCTGTTATTACTGAAATTTTGCCTGGAGTCCATTTTTTACTTCAGGTCATGGAAATATTTTGGTTGGAACAAAGCTTCTCATATAGACCTAATCATGATGAATATATAGTCTACACTGACCTTTCTTTCCCAGACAACTGGTTTGGAAATAAAGGGTCGGGAAACAGAGAAGAGGAATAATTGATACCTGCATTGGGGGTTTTGACTTGTTTTGTTTTCCAGTAGTTGTATCTTATAGCCTCTGCTACCTGGGAGAGTGAGTTCTGCCTGAAATAGGTGACCCAGTAGTTAGGAACAGGTGTGGGCTAAGAAATGTCCAGTGAATGCTTGGGCATCCTAGAAGTTCATCCACTCTGGATGTTTTCATGTAAGAGTGTGTCCCTTGCTCACCCAAGGGTATGAATGGCAGGTACCATATAAGGAAGAAAGATATGCCTTGAGCAGTCTTCATTTGAAGAAATGTCATCGTCACTTTTATCCCTCCCTTTTTCTAATTGATGCTGTTGCATCTGTGAGCATCTAAAAGGCAGGTTGGAGGTAGAAGGGATAGAAGCACTTTTATTAGACAAAACAGCTTATTTTGTAACTGTGATCGAAAGTTTATGTGCAAGTCCACATCACCCTGCTTTTTTTTCTCCCCAGATGTATTAGGGCTGATAAAAAGTACTTCTTTCCCACACAAGCCTGTCTTTTTCTAAGCCCTTTTTAAGAGGGGAGGCGTTTCCCTAGCTGGTCTTATGTTGAACCTGCCAGATGTAGAGGTGGCAGCATTGTTTGCAGTTTGTTTCTGTCCACCTGCCCTGATGGACAGCTCAGCCTTGGGTGTGCACCCTGAGCTGCTGTCCCAGGGAAAGGGGACAGGCTCTCTGCAGACTTGTGGGGGTTATGTGAGTGTGATGACAGAATGCCCATAGGAAAAAACAAGGAGGTGGGAGGAGAGAGTTCTTATATCACTGATTTCTGAAAAGGATGAAGTATATAGACTTTCTTCCCCTTTTTTCCTGGAGAGGGTAATGAATGTGGGTATATATGGCTGACAGCAAATGTCATATTTTGTCAGATATTTTGAAGTGATTACAGCCTATCATCCTCAAGTCCCAGTTCTGCAGGGTTCAGCACTTCTGTGATGTTTGATATGAAAGGTAGGAAAAGCCAACATGACACTGGACACCTGACCTCCTTTATGACCCTGATGTTGGTAGCATTTATCATGTGATTTATCCCAGATATCGAAGTTTATGCTAATTTAGCCCCAAGAATGGATGCAAGGGATTGAAATGTAATTGAGCACTGGCAAATTCTAGTCACACTGTTATTTTGTAGCTTCTGGCATTTTTAAATTGCAGTTTCCTTCCCACACTACAAAGGTGGTGAACCACCTTCTGTGCAGTCTTTGGAGACTGCATTTTCATTTAAGATACTTCCACGCTGAAAGCAGCCTTGTCTGGCATGTTTCAGTAAGGAAAGTGATTGCAGCACCCAGGCTTTCAAACGGTTGTTTGAGATAAGAGGCTGCAGCTTGTTTTCAGCATGCAGGAGAGAGTCTTTTATGAATGTGGTAATTTCTTTTTCTCCCTTTTCTTTGAAAGTGGATGCCTTATATATATATATATATATATATATATATATATATATAATTGAAGGGCTTTGGAGTTGAGTACATTATTTTATATCTGATCAAGAGATCCCTTGGAAATCTTTCTTTCTCATAGATCAAAGTTCTGTAGCAACTTCTTTGTTTAAGAGTAAGTGGTGTGTGTAGATGAGCAAAACGTGGCCTGCAGTTGCAGCAAGAGCTACTAGTTGATGCTGATGCAGTGCAGCTTTGGCAATTTCACACTTTCATTTGAGCATCAGAAAGGACAATGTGACAGTTTTCCTGAGAGGAAGGTCAAAGTTGACCATCTATTTTCCCTGTTCAGTTTAGCCTGAGGGCCAGGAGCACTGCCAAGTCCACCACTGAACCCTGTCCCTAAGTGCCAGGTCTGCAAGTCTTTTAAATACCTCCAGGGATCGTGACTCAACCACTTCTTTGGGCAGTCTGTTCCAATGCTTGACAACCCTTTCAGTGAAGAAATTTTTCCTAATATCCAGTCTAAACCTCCCCTGGTGCAACTTGAAGCCCTTTTCTCTTTCCTGTAGCCTGTTACTTGGGAAAAAAGGCCAATCCCCATCGTGCTACAACCTCCTTTTAGGTAGTTATAGAGAGCAATAAGATACCCCCCTGAGCCTCCTTTCCCCATCTGCCTCAGCTTCTCCTCATAAGACTTGTGCTCCAGACCCTTCACCAGCTTTGTTGCCCTTCACTGGACATGCTCCAGCACCTCAATGTCTTGATACTTTAGGGCAGTGCTCTGGTCATCGTGATAGGTCTGCTGGTTTGCATGATGGGGGTGTCAGCTCAGGGCTCCAACCTCTGCGTTTTCAATGCTTAAACTGTGATTTGAGGCTGGCCAGCTGTTTAAAGGGAAGAGCCATCTTGGACATGCTGTTTTCCAGTGATTTAGGCTGAACTGTATTTAAGTCTTCCCTCTGCTCAGCCCTTTCCAGAGGGATGGAACTGCAGCCGGGGGCTGCGTGACCTGCCAGCTCTCCCCTGGGAAGGCCAGGCTCCTGTGGGAGAAGCAGGAGGGAACAGAAATGTCACTGTTAAGTGTAACTGGGTAGCTTCTGCTAGCGCTGTTCCACTTGTGAGTATCCAACTTCCTGTCAGATACTCTGAACTTCCTGTAAGAGATACTATGCGAGAAGCTGCAACACCTCTGTCATAACAACAGAGTGGTTGCAAATCTGACATGCTGCTCTTCTTTTCGCAAAAGATTTTTGAGGTTCATTGAAAGTAATTTTTTTTTTCTGTGCTCTCACTTTGCTGACATGAGCTGATTGGAGAGATTATGAAGTTACTGTTAATTAAAAGGATAAGAAATGGATCATTGTGCCTTGCCATTCAACCTGTTTCTTTCCCTCTTGAAGGTCATGGAGGCAGAACAGACCAAAACAAGAAGTGAGTTGGTTCACAAGGAGACTGCAGCCAAATACAATGCTGCCATGGGAAGGATGAAACAACTGGAGAAGAAGCTGAAAAGAGCCATCAATAAATCAAAGTATGTTTCACATCTGGAGGTGATTTTATTGCTGAAATCTATTTGGGGGAAATACTGATCCTGTCGGGGTTTTTGAATCTGTGAAAGGGTATTGCTCTTTGGGCTCCTGTCTGCATGTAGCAGCCTCACAGCACATTTGGTAGTGGTATTTGTCTTTGCATTTGTTGTCCTTCTAGGTGTCTTTTGAAAAACCTGATTTGATAGACTGGTGAACTATGTGGGATAAGAAACCTTTCCTGGGTGGAATCTTGTGCACTTGTTCTAGTGCACTGAACCCTTTGGTGGCACTTGATTTGAGAAACAGGCCCATGGCATTCCCATAGACGCTGTCTGCAGAGCAACATGGCTCTGTGTGTAGGTGGTTTTGCAGCTTAGGATTGTTTGCAGCTTAGTCCTTATTTTTAGTTAGGAGAGCAACAAAGCAAGTGACAGAAGCCTGAAAGGTGTGAGACTGCACTGGTGTAGTGTGCTGTACATCAGACTTGTTTACTTCCCGATGCTGCCGTGGCAAAGCCGTGTGATAGCTGTTTTTGGGGGAGGAAACACACTTCAGAGGGCATAGCTAAGCAGCGTAAATGTCATTAGTAATTGTGTCTGCATTTGATGTACATTTTTGCTCTGTTGTGGAGAAGTGAAACAGCTATTTGCTCGCAACTGGTTTAAAATTTTGGCCCTGTTTACAACCAATTCTTAATCTTCTTTATATTTCACAGCCTTTTTTTTTTTTTTTTTTTTTCCCCAGACTGTAGCTTGTCTAAACAATCTGCTTGCTGTATTTAGCTTTTAATCCCTCCATCTAAAAATGACTTTCTGGTGAAATCGGTCAACTAAAAAATCTATTTTGATTGGTGTTTGCTCAATTCAAGAAAGAATTAGCACTTCTCAAGCTAGACTCAAGCAGGTTTGCTGAAACGGTGTAGCGGCTTGACTTCCTAGAATGAGCTGCATGCTGTTTGTCTAGCGCTGCACAGGCACTGTGAAAACCGCCATCAGATTGCTAAGTGACAGATTCCTCTGGATGAGAGCAGTATCTGAGAAGCGCTTTGGCTGCTAGGAGTTCCATCCTTCCAATAAGATTGAAAATAAAGGCCCTGATTAAGTTGTCAGTGGGGTCCTACAAAGCTTTTTATATCCACGATAGTGCGCTGTTTGATGCCCCAGCTGCCTCTTTTGTGATTTGCTTCTGAGTCTTCATTTCCTTGCTGAAACTGCCCTCAGAGGGGTGTTGTCTTGTGTCATTCTCCTCAGGGCAAGCTGCTTTTCACTTGTGCGGAAGAATCCCAGCATATTCCTTCATCTCACATTAGGGCTGACTGCGGTTTAAACCACCTAGGTAGGGTTTTTTGGAGACTCTTTAATAAGGGGTATACAGAAATGCCACTTCTAACCTAGTATTGAAGTGGAAGATGCCTGATGGCACAAACAGTCACGGATGTATTTGAAGTCATGCTACACAGGGATGTTGGAAAGGTCAGTTGTCTCTCAGCATTGCCATTTTCCTGTAAAGGAAAATTGAAACTGAGCTAAAAACATCAGTGCTGTCAAGTGGCTACATAAACTGGGAAATGAGGCTGCTGAACTTGCAGCTGTTTGTATTTTAGGGTGTTGCTGGCTACTAGCTGCTTTTCAGGAGGGATTTAACACGAGCATCCTGCTCTGACCTTCTCCCTGGGTGGTTTGGGAGCGCTGGCAGTAATGTTTGGGCCTTTCAGGTGCATTTGTCCATCCTCTCTCACTGTAAAGTTGTGGATAGACATGCTGAATGAGTTGCTGTCTTTCAGGAAAAAGTTATTTGCATTTGCTCCCCACTTCAGTCTGGATTAAGATGCTTAAAGCATTACTATTTTGAAAGTAAGACTCGGACAGCCTGGAGAAAAGTCATTTAGATGATTTACTGTGGAAAGTTGATGAGCAAAGGATTATTGGATAGTTTTGTTTTGGTTTTGCTTTTAATTTTGTTTCTGGGTGCTTACTTGCTTGTAAGCTATGAATGTGCGTTATGGCTGCATGTTCTTAACAGTCACCAGATCTTCTGGCTCAGTGCCTCTGAGCTGCAGGATAATGAACTTGCCTGTGTTATCTGGTTTTTGGAAGTCACTTTCTGCTCTGATGACTTGGGCAAAGTGCCTTTCACTCTTCCTGTCATCTACTTAAAAAGCACTTTGTGCAGTGCCCTGGTCTTGGACGACTGATGATGTAGGACGCTGATTGCATCAGTGAACGATTCGCCCGCCCTGCTGAGTTATGGGCCAGCTTTCAACAGTTACGGGGCCTTGGATGTAAGGGGATGAAGTGACCCAAGGAGATGTGGGTCCCTACCCTGTCAGTGCACTGTTTTCTGCTGGCATCAGATTTCTGCTGGCTGTGTGTCAGCGATGAGTGAGCAAAAGTGCTTGAGTATGAGCTCCTACGTGTCAGCCTGTCGATATCCTTCCTGTGGCTTGGATGGCATTTTTCTTACCTGTTAACAAGTAAACATGCCTGCTCATATGTGCACATATTTGTGTACACACACACACACAAACACATGCATATACATATTGGTTTTTTCACACCATGCAAACGCAGGTGTGCTGGTGGCTGAAAGAACGGGGACTTTTCCCCCAGGCTTGTGGAAGCTGATGGAAGGTTAGGACTGAAGCTTGGTTGTTCCCTCCCAGTTGGTGCCAGGGTAAGGAAGGAAGAGAATCAGGTTATTTGAGGTGAATGGATTTCTCTCTTTTCCCTGTACATGTTTCCCTGCAACACTGTTCTGTCAGTGTCTGTGACTTCCCATTGCTTCGGGGTAAGGCTGTAGGAATCCCTTACCTGTTGGATCCAAACTCTCAACTACAATGTTTTATCCTGCCTGGCAGGTACATCTGTGTAGCCTTTGGCAGGGTTATGTCCTGGTGAGGAAAGGCAGAGGTACAGCTTGACTGGATCAGTGTCCCAGGAAACATCAAGACTTGGCTGTGTGCTCCTAGTGATGGCAGGGGGGCTGATTAAAAATAGCAGAGCTGGAAATTACCTACTCTTGGGGAAACACAACTCAGTTATTTTGTGTGTGACTGTGTAGTGAATTCAACCCTTCAAAGAATATAGGATCAGAAAGCCACAGTTCTGCATTCCTGAATTGTAGTGCACAGTCCAAAATGCAGCTGCAGCAGGACTTGCTGCTCAGAAGAGGCTTGCTGTCAGGGTGGAAACATGACAAGGGGAGTTGACGTTCTATTTCATGTAAAACCATATCTGATTGTTTCTCTCTCCCCTAATTTCCAGCTTCTGACAGGTGAGGAAGGTAGTGAGCTCTGCTAAAAAATCAGGGCTTTTGCGTTTTTGTTTTGTTTGTTTGCTTCATTTGTTTGTTTTTTTTGTTTTGGTTTTTTGCTCCTCAGTGTTGTATCAGATGATATTGGCTTGTGGGCTTCAAATCTTTGAGGCTGGAATGTGGTTTCTAGGCTTTGTACTGCACCTCTTATACATCTGCCCACCTGCAGCCTTATAAGCAAGTTTTTGTCGTCTTTTTGTCATCAGAGGTAGGAAACAGACTGGGTGTGACACTGTGTTCTTTGTCCAAGCAAAGTGTTGGAGAGCTGTGCAGCATGGGGGAAGCGCCTGGTGGGCCACTGGTGGGAAGTGCTGTGCCCTTGTATGTGATGCTTTGATCTCCCTTCATCCCCTTTCCTTCACTGGAAAACCTAAGAACTGCCCCTCCACCCCCCACATCTGAACCCAGGGAAATCTAGTGTTCACCTTCTGTGGGGAATTCACATGTGCTGTGGGCTGCTCAGAAAATGGGTACAGAGAGGATGCCTATGCCTGAAGCTGGATGTTGCATTTAAGCATCTTGCAGAATCTAGGCCTGAAGCAATTGTGCTGTCAACTCCAAAAACTGGAATTTTGCAATTTTATTTAGGTCAAAAGACCCATGAGAAATAGATACATTAGAGAAGAAGAGAGAGACATTGAGAGCATGTGTAGGTGTCCTATCATCTAGATAGTGGTCTCTTGGGATTACAGTGATACACAAAATAGCTGTGTTAGTGCTACAAAGAGAGCAACTCCCACTCCATTACTCTGCATTCAGTCCCAGTGATTGTAAACAATTGTTCTTTGTTTTTCCACAGGCCTTATTTTGAACTCAAGGCGAAGTACTATGTCCAACTGGAGGTACGTTTTTAATTCAGATCCATCTGAAACTCTTTACTGCTTATGGTAAACATTGAAATTACATCTAAAGTGCTCCAATAACTCTGTTGTGTGTCTGTAAAAAACCAATTCAAAACCTCTTGAACAATTTGCTAAGCACATTTTAAAGATAAAAGACTAAGAGAGGCTATGTTTCCTTGTGTGAAATCAGTGTTCAAACCCTGCTGCTTACTGCCAGAACAAAACAAATACAGTTTGGCTGGGTTTATTTCTTGTAGTTTAATGTGTCTGGGGTTTATTTGTTTGTTGTGGATTTTTATTTGGGTTTTTTCCCTATGTTTTATGCTTCAGACTGTTTGACTGTGCTTGGGGTGTTCTGTGTTTGCTAGTTGGATCAATTAACAGAACAAGTAACCTGCTTGTACTAAAACATCATGCAGACGTGAATTTCTGATTTGGGGGTTGGCATAAGTGGGATTTGTGATTTGGCTTGATAGCTTCTAGGGCTTTTATTTTTGTACTTTTTTAGTACTTCATTCTGTGTGGTACAATGATGTCTGGCCAGTGCTTGGGTGTAGCATGTGCCTTGCAGGGCACAGTGGCCCTGGGGTGGGCATGGCACTTGTTCGTGGGATGGTAATCCCTGCTACTACAGCCCTTACTCTTGGAGCTGTCAGGGCAGGGAGAGCAAAATAGCCCTCCACATTCAAATGCAAGAATCACTCTCTTTTAACTTGAGTGACTTTTGCTTCATGTGGCCCCCAAAATGAGAAGCCTGGCTCCTCTGAGTTGAAGGGTATTGGCTTGTGCTGTAGTTGTGTGTGATGTGCACAGGGTTTAAGTGGGACACGTCGCCTTGCACTGTTGGCCATGGGTGCAGGAAGGCTCTAGTGGGGTGCTAGGTCAGTAGGAGCCTAGCCAGAAAAAGATTCCTATTCCTTGCCTGGGATGCAATGCATGTCCCACATCTTTTTTCGTGAGCCCTTCCCTGGGCTGCCTGAGATGCAACAGCTCTTTGTAAGCCCTGGAGACTGTGGTGCACACTTTTTCTTGCCAGGATCCAGGGTGCTCTCTGCTCCTGTCTTGACTGCCCATGTAGCTGTGGTCAGCAACTGTTGTTGCACTGAGCTGAACCCCTGCCTGCTGGGTGCCAGCCCAATAATCCCTTCTGGCTGGAGGCATCTTTTAAGAAATACCCTTTTCCCCATGAGCAAATGCCCATTGTTAGGGGACCTTTTGCTTCTCCGTGGCAGTAGCTCAGTGCCCTTCTGAAGCAAGGTGATTGTGTAAAATGTAATGCAAAAGACAGCACAGATTGCTTTTAATGTACAGTATAAAGTGTTGAGACAGCCAAAGACACACAAGCAGTGTTTTCCCTTTGGAATACAGGGGATACAACACTTTCACCCTTGCTGTAGAGTGGTGTTCGTGCTTGGGGACATGGAAACTGCTGTATAATAGCTGTCAGGGTGTGAGGCTTGCTGCTTTCTGGTCTGAAGGTTTAGTGACCAGAAATGATGGGTTTTGGTGCTCAGTGGAGAGTGAGGCTTAGTCCCCTCAGGGGTGATGATCCCTAGCCTTGCTCTGCCCTGCAGACAGGGGCTGTCAGCAAACCTTAGGGGTGGTTCTCAAATAAGCAATGACGTTCTGTTGAGAGCTGCATTCCTGTAAATGAGAGATCCTGCACGTTAACTGAGTGGGGGCCCTGCTCTGTGCTCAGCCAGGGGCAATTACCACCCTCCAGAGGCAGTCCCAGCCCCTGGCTCCTGTGGTTTGCCTTGCTGTTGTCTCCTTCACAAGTGTCACTGCCTGTGCTAGGGTGCTTTTGAATTCCAAACTCTCCCATCCCCTAGATGGTATCTAGCCCTGGTTTGTGCCAGCTTGCCTGTGTAGAGCCAAGGCACCTGGACACATAACAGGGAGCTGTGTGCTGTGTGTCATTTGTAGTGAAAGTCTGTCTAATACCTGTCTTCCTTGTTAGCAACTGAAGAAAACAGTGGATGACCTGCAGGCAAAACTGGCCCTGGCAAAGGGAGAGTATAAGACTGCCTTGAAAAATCTGGAGATGATCTCAGATGAGATTCATGAGAGGAGAAGGTCCACTGCCATGGGGCCCAGAGGATGTGGCGTGGGTGCTGAAGGCAGCAATACCTCTGTGGAAGACCTGTCAGCAACTAAACCGGAGTCTGACACCATCTCCAGTGAGTATGGAGCACTGCCGTGCTTGGGAATATCCCACGGGCATCGTAAGAAATGCTAAGATTAAGATTGCTCTGCGTATTCTGCAGTTTTGAAATTTGCTGGCTGTTGTGGGACTGTGGCTAAGTCGTTATGCTTCTTGTTATTACAGGAGTTGATTGCATGCTTTTACAGCCAGTTTTCGAGGGGAAGGGTTATGAGTTGAAGTGCATCAGCTGTTCCCTTAGCATCACTGTTGTTTTTTGTACAGTGCTGTATGAAAGGAGCAAAATTAACACACTTCAGAGCATGCATCCAATTTTTTAGCCAATGATGCTGCTGTCAGTGACTTGCCCAAGGTGGTCTCAGGCTGTCGCAGATCATTCAGCCGGGTTGCTGAGGTGGCACTGCTGTTCGGGAACAGACCTTTTGCATCAAGTGCTTGTCTTCCAGTGCTGGGCCCGTGGCAGAGGAACTAAAGTTGCACCTGCAGCACTACAAAAAGGTGTGATGCTTGCACAGAAGCGTGTAAGGATAAGCTCCTTCGCACTGCAGGATCTTTTGCCAAGATGTGATCTCAGCAGAGCATGTGTGCTGCGAACAGGGGGAGGGAAGAAGCAGCAATATGCTGATGCAGTGTGCTGAGTGGCCCTGTATGAGATGGGTGGCAGCAGCATGCTCCAAACAAGCTCCAAGCAAGCTAGGTAACCTCTGCTTTCTGATGGTACATGGGGACCTTGCGTTGCAAAGTCTGTTGTATTTAGAGTTTGCGTTTGTCCTGGCTCTGGGTGAAAGTGGATAGATGGCCACTGCACGTGGCCTACTTTTGCCTCCCTCCTGGACACTTCCTCCCTTTCTTGATGCAGAAAGACTTTTTCTGCTGCCCAGTCCCACAAATTCCAATTTAATTTGAATTTCAGCTCCATTTCTGCAGGGAAAAGTCTAGGTCAGGATTGCAGGAGTTCATAATTGCACAACCCTGGTGCCCAAAGGCTGAAAATGAAGTTTCCCCATAGACATTGGTACATACTGGCACTTAGGTCTTGTAGGTCTGTGGTAAAGCCTGTCTGTGCCGTGGGAGCTGGGAGGCCGCTCTGGCCTGATGCTTGTCCTCTGCACTGGCAGGACTTTCTGCATGATGTGCTGATGCTCTCAACTCAGCTGGGGCCTGAGTTGCTGCTCGTGTCTGGGCCAGCTGATGCAGTGGGGTTTCCATGTGGCTGCTTGTCTTCTGCCACCCTGAATTCCCAAGGTTGAGCCTTTCTGACTTTGGCAGCAATTGCCTCTTTGGATACCTGCAAGTCCCCCCTCCTCATGTAGAAGGCCTCCTGAAAGCCTTAGGTTAACTAAGGTTTTCTTGTGCTGAAGGAGTTCAGGGGCCTGATATATAGGGGCAGAAAGAGCCAGAAAAAGTGAATTCAGAGCGAGTTGCTGGCTCTCTTGGTCAGTGTAGGCAAGGACTGGCAGCATGGGCTCATCCCTCTCTTTTACTTGCCCAGTCTGATATAGGTGGAAGGACTTCAGGTTGTGCCTAGTGCCAGCACAACTGGGTTACAGCAGGGCAGGACTAGCAACCTGCCAGACTCAGTAACTAAAATAGCCTGGATGAGTTATGTAATGTGTAGGGAGGGTTCCACCAAGGTCCTTTTATGTCTTGATTTCTGTCTGCCGGAGTTGAGTAAAACACCTTGCCATCAGCAAGAGTTTCTTGGCCCTTGCAGATGCTCCTGTGTTTTACAGTAAGTTTAGATGGTGGAAAGTAAGCTACAGTTTAAGCTGTGCTGCTTGTAGACTGACTGATGTCAGTGCTTCTTGCCAAGTAGAGGAAACATTGGAAACATTCCCCCCTCCCCGTCTTTGCTTTTACCACCTGCAAAGTTTTGTGTATTGCTCACCATATATTGATAAAATGCAGCAAGAAGGCCACTCTGCAGTCTTGTATTTGACATCATTAAAAATAAAGCACCAAAACCACAAGAAAAACTGTCTCTGAGCACAGAGTGCCCTAGAGGGGGCTCAGGAAGGTGGATAATGCTGTTATCTATTTCACGTTTGAAGCCTTTTCGGTCAATTCTGCAATGTGTAAGTAAAGTTCTGCAATGTGCAGATCCAGCAGGAAGAGGCTGGAAATCTCTGCAATAACCACATTGGTGGCTGCCTCTGTCGGCATTTTTGTGTCTGAGTGGTGCACGTGAGCCCTGGGCTCTTGGGGTAACAGAAAAACTACCTTGAATCTTCTCCTTTGAGCCATTTTATTAATGCTGCTGCTTTGCTCCTGCTGCTCTTCCAAGGTTCTGAGCCTCACTAGCAAGGGTGGGAATCAGAAGGAGGTGGAATTGAAGATAACCTCAGGTCACTGGACATGTCTTGCTCTCTGTGGGACATCTTCAGGCCAGTGTGATTCCAGCACACACTTCTGTTGTGTAAAGTCTGATGCACGTGAAGAACCTTCTGATCCCAGCAGGACTACTTGTGTGCAGAAGTCTTTGATTCACAGGTCCCCATCCTGCAATGAGCCATGCCTGAAGTGTGTTGAATTTTAGCAAAATGTGCACCCCTGTGTTGCACAAAATGGAATCTTCTTTAATGTGTTTCTCCTCTGGTTGCTAATAAAGACCCTGCAGCTTAATCCAACCAGACAGCTCAGAGCTGGTTTGCTTTAATTAGAACTCAGATTTGAGAAAATATGAACAGGGAAAAGAATATATGTGGGTGGGGCTTTTTTTTAATTTGATGTTGCTTGGTGATCCTCATCCAAAAAGAGATCCTGCGAGTCTCTGCTGGATTTTAACTGCAAGTGTGTGAAGATGAGGTGGAAGCAATCTGCTCTGGGAGCTATGTCTTTCTAATTAGTGCCTTAAATAACCAGGAGTCTGTATGAGGATCATGATGCTGGGTGAGGCAGACACAGAGCATTAGGCCCTGGCCTAAGCTGTGTAGTGAAGACCACGAATGCACAAGGCCAGATGGGCAGGGGGAGCAGGGCCAGTAAAAATCCAAGAGTAGCTACTGTGAAGCTGGTCTTGTAAACCTGGCTGGCAGGTGGGCTCTTCCTCAGAGCAGAACCAGGTTGGGGCTTGGCACAGGACACAGAGAACCAGAGGAGGCAGCCTGTGGGTTAGCAGCGTGTTTGTGTACAAAGATGGAAACCTGGGAAACTGCCTGTGCTGGGGAAGGTGCAGGAGAGAAGGTACAAGTACTAACTGGGATATTCTCTGAACATTGCAGTGGCTTCAGAAGTGTTTGAGGATGATAATGGCAGCAGCTTTGTATCCGAAGAGGATTCAGAAACTCAGTCGGTGTCCAGCTTCAGCTCTGGTCCTACGAGTCCCTGTGAGGTGCCCACTCAGTTTCCTCCTGCGACACGACCTGGAAGCCTGGATCTGCCCAGCCCTGTATCCCTCTCTGAGTTCGGGATGATCTTTCCTGTCCTCGGCCCCCGAAGCGAATGCAGTGGGGCGTCCTCCCCCGAGTGCGAAGCTGAAAGAGGTATGTACGGCTGGACACGCCCTGGGCCAATGTTTCTCAGCTTTTTAAAGGGAGCAGGAAAACCTTCTCAGCTCCCCTAGGTGTGTGCCAGCTCACTGAGCTCTGACCCGCTGGCCTCTTCCTTGGGGAAGGCAGTTCTTGAAGGCCCCATGTCTCAAAGTTAAGCGACACCAAAAATGCTTTAATTATTGTTCTCCTGGCTGGAAATGTTTCCCCAGTTCTGTCTTAGTGGAGGGGTTTGAGGTTTCTCACGAAATAAGTGTTCGGTGGGATTCTGATATGACATTCATTTGAAGGACAATGCAAGTCCTACAATTTATATCCTGATTTATCCTTATTTATTTTTTTAAAAATTATTGTCCTGCTTGGTGAAAATCTTGCTTTTCAGGGGGGAGGGGGAAATACAACAAACAAAAAACCCACAAAAAATTATGTGCCAAAAGGAACCTCTTGCAGGCTCTGCCAGCCCTGGCTGACTAATTCAGACTAAAGGATTACCATCGCTCTTGTGCGCTCCGGCCTAAGCCTGTGTTGATCAATTTGCTGATGCAGTGCACAAGCACCAACTTTGGTTTCGTTTAAAGCATTTTGCTCCTGCTCCTGTAATTTTTTTGCTGGCTTTGGCAAAGGAAGCTGCAGAGGCACTCGCTTGAAGCTTAACTCGCAAAATGAAATCTGGGCTTAACATCCAGTTTAATCCTTTCTTTGCAGGGGATAGGGCAGAAGGGGCTGAGAACAAGACGAGCGACAGAGTGAACAAGAATAGGAGCAGCACCAGGAGCAGCTCCACTGAAGGGCTGGCTTTGGATAACCGAATGAAGCAGCTCTCCCTTCAGTGCATGAAAATCAAAGAGGGAATATGTGCGGGCAGAAAAGCTGCCCAGATTGGCTGAGTCCTTCTTGTGCCCTGTCCTGATTAATGGGAGTCCTAAATATTTATACATGAACTTCTAAGTGTTTGAAGAATGTTGTGCCAATAATATATGCCAAATCTTAAGCGTTTACTCTGAGAATTTAAAAATGCACTAAGAAGTTTAATTGATGTGGAGGGCTGAAGTTTTTATTCAGTAAACCCTTTGTAGGCCGGACGAGTTATCAAATGTTTAAGCTGTGCTCATATTTCACAGACTTTGTAAATTGTTTTGTAGCAGCCTGGCTGAAGCAATAACTAAGTAATGTTCCCGTGTAAATTCATGCCAGTCGGGGGTCTGAAATTCAAGCCAGACATTTGCAGAAAGCGGTTTGGCTTTGGTTTTGTAGAATGAAATGCTCTTTAGATACAGCTGATCTCTTGAGTACAAGTGGCATATTCTTTAAACATCTGTATTTGTCTGTATTATGCTGAAACTGTAGAAATATTTTGTATACAGGAAAGCTGTTGCATGTGTGGGGTCTGAAAGCCTTCACTCTTCCCTTGGTGCTCACAGAAAGGATAGAATGAGTCATGCCTATAAAAGCTTATAAAACAGATGGATGACAGAAAGGGGATGGTAACGCTCAGCAGTGGCAGGCCCTTTCTAGACACCTTCCTGAGTCTGGCTTGGACTCTGTGGGTGATTCCAGTGACCAAAAAGAGTTGATTGGCCCCTTGCCCTTCCCCTCCCCTGAGAAGTGAAGTATTATTTTTCAGCACTTTAGGTGTTTGGGGTTTTTTTTCCCTCAAAAATGGGAGTCATAGATGTTTCCCAGACAGCTATGATAAGGGATTCGCCCTTGAAATATGCATGAAGAAAAGGAATTGCCAGTGTAGATTGACAATGTGTTCTTAAGCTTCTCTGTAGGTTGTACTGTGTGGGGGTTCATAACTGTTAAAGGGACTTGGGATTTTAGTATGCCCTAGAGAAAGTGTTCAATAAAACTAGAAAGGGCACGGGGAATGTTTTGCCAGCAGCTGTTAGGCAGTAGTAGTGTCTGATAATTATGCTAATAAGTGGTAGTAAAAAATCCTAGGACTCTTCAGTTTTGGTAACTAAGCATTTCTGAAAGCACCATTTTATCTAAAATGTCAGTTTATATTGTTAATTTGATGGGAATTTTAGTATTGCCCAAAGTATTTTCTATTCTATGTTTTTGCAGTCCTGTTGTATTTCATCCCTGCCACAGCTTGTGTACCTATTCTCAAAGTTAATGTAAAATTCTTCACACTACAGTAAACATTTTTGTTTTCCACATTTTGAGTTTGTGCAAGTGAAGTTTATCTAAAGCTCTAAGAACTGAATCTTCTCGTGCAGCAAGTTTAGTCTCCAAATATCCACTTCCAGCTGAAGACTGCAGGCGGGAGTCACTCTGGTGTTATAATCACTGTTGCTTCTGTCCAGCTTCCTGAATCCCTGCCTATGTGATTCACTTTTTATTCTGAACTGTGCCACAAGACCAGAGCTTTTTAGTCAGGTTTTCCAAATCCCTTAGTGTGCAGAAGGAGGGAGATACTCTTGTTACACAACACCTCTGTACCTAATGCTGATGAAATTGGCTGTAAGGCCGTGCAGAATTGGAGGTAAAGAATCCTATTTTCATAAAAAATAGATTCAAGACACTATAGCTGTTAAGTTGTAGTAGCTTTAAACATTTATACTTTTACAGACCTCCCAGTCAATGCTGGTTACATTTTCGTGGGTGGTTTGGATGGGGGTTTGGTGGTGATTTTTTTGTTTTTTTTAACCTCTCTTTCTGTCACATCTCCTCTCATCGTGCCAGTTCTTATTGGAAACCCAAACTCCCTGCGCTTAGGCAATGAATCAGTTTTGTATTCCCTCAGGATATAAAAACAGTTGTGTGTGCACTGCCTTGCTATGTCCTGATGGGGTTCAGCTCCAAGCAGGGTAAAGCCATTGATGAGGAAGCACAGAAGTACGTGGAACCCACCCTGCCCTTCCTTTTACACCACACTTCCACGAGATTTGTTGAAAGACCGTGCTGCAGCCTTCTTCCTTTGGTGACCCCCAGACTTAGCAGGTAAATCACCCTTAAAACACACAAGCAAACAGGCAGAACTGTGTGTCTATAATAAATTAATGGAAAACTCATTTTATTTTAAACTTCATAAAAGCCATAATTATAAATGTGACAGACTTTTAAATGAACAAACATTGCTATGGATTACAAGCAAATGAACAAGCTTTCTCCAGTTGCTTTTCTGTTGGAGCTCTTTATGGATTCTGAAGTGTAACAGGATGGTAGCTGCCTCCATGGGTATAAAAATAAGCCTCTGCTGTATCAAAGTATACGTGATCACTTCAGCTGCCCTGATGTGAGAATGTATGAAGCAAATGTTAACCTAGGAATTCTCCTTCTCTTTGGTATTGTCAAACAATTTAAATGTCCTTTTTGATGAAGCAAGGAAAACCTCTACTGTATGTACACAGACTTAATTCTAAATAGCTGGCTGTTCAAACACCACAGAGATTGTGTGGTTAAATGCATAATTACTGTACAAAATAGTTACACAAAGCTCGCAGCAGGAGACTAGGACTGAACTCAGACTCATGGGGCAGATGGGATAGAAGCTGTTGATGCTGTTCATCCATGGTACTCTATCTCTCACCAAGTCTTTGAGAATAAGGGATTGGATTAACCAAGGCCTAACCTGTGTCTTCCTTAAAAAAAAAAACCAAACTGGGAGGGGTATCTCAACCTGAGCTATAAACAGCAGCATGATGGGGTCTTGTATGGAGCTTTAAAGTAGGATTTTTAAAGGAATACACAGAAAAGGCTTTGCAATGCTTAAGTAAAGAGAACGTCAATACTTCTGGAGAGTCTATATCCAGTTATTCCTCTGCACTGCTGACAGAGAATAAAAAATAATTTCTGTGTAAAAGTCTTCCCTTAATGAATCAGAAAATGTGTAAATCCTCTTAAAATCCCTTACAGCAACTGGCCTCTTTTGTCAGTTATGCCCTCGTCTGGTTCTGGCAATAGTTCAGAACTGTATCCTGTGTGACAATCAACTTAGGAGTGCAGGATGCTTGTTGGGGCCTTGGATTTCCATGTTTAAAAGCTTGAATTGTATGTTTAGAGGCAGAGAAGACTTAAGGGTCAAGGGGTGCATGACTGTCTTAACTGGAAGTAAAATAACATGTCCAATATTCCTCTGTTGGGCAGCTATTTAAATTTTTGCATGCACAGGTCATATTCCTTTCTAAAAGTCTTGCAGCATAACCCAGCACCTCATGTTCTCTGTCATGGATCAAAAAATGCTAAACAGTATAGGGAAAAGAAAAGCTTAACTTAGACCGCGACCTGAGGTTGTGTTAAAATCTTCACTTCCCAATAATTTTCCCAGATTTCTTTGTGAAAAAAATATAACAGTATGTATTTGACAGAAAATATTAAAGCAAATCATAAATGCTTACACTAACATTTCTTCCTAAGACAAAATGACAAGAAAACTTCATTGCAAAATCAATTTGCCATAACCAGAATCTGTAGACTAGAATTTTTATAAGAATATTTTGTAGTTCCTCTTAAATAGTCCACCTGAGTGTTCTGTCCTATATTTAAAGGAAATGCACAGTAATGGCATTCTAGTAGCCTATGCAGGTGCAATATTTGAATAGGATTTGTTTTATATAAATAAGACTGACATTTATCTTAAATCCTGTACATAAATGGAGACAAGCCCTGACTGTTCTGTATAGGTAAGAAACATTAGCACATCCTGTTTGGGACAGGATCCTTTGTCCTTAATGCCAGACAGTGAGTACATTTCTTGCTCTTAGTTCAGTTTAGTTTTACATCAGTATGGAAGCTGAGCCTTATGCTCGTTTCATGCAGCATAAGCTTGGCAGTAGTTTGTATGAGGGGAAAAAAGGAAGAAAAACTCCTTCCTGCCAAGTAGAAACCAACTACTGAAGAACAACAACAGGTTTTACTGTAGGCAAGTCTACCAGCTTGATCTCAAACAGCAGAGAATGTGCAAGAACTGGGTACTGAAAGCTGGCAGTTCTGGCATCTGCATTTTGCACTGCCAAAAAGATACTCTACCTACCTCTAACGTCAGAGGTGATAAGATACATGCAGGACTCCACTGCAATTCTGGTTTAGCCTGAGCTAAAAACTTAACAGAAATCTGTAGGCAAAATGTGAGCTGAATGAAACTTTCATTTCATAGGGATGAAGCAGTCCTTGGCCCATATTCCAGAAGCTAAGGGATAACTACAATGAACCTAATCTGTTTCTTTGCTCAGCTTGTGCCCAAGCAGAAACTTCTCTGCAAAAGAAGGTAAGTCACACTGTGACAAACCTGTCACAGATTTCCAGATGGCCTTTGAGAGAACTGCAATCAGTGGGACATGTTTTCAAAGGCAGGAGCTATCAGTGCCCTTTCAACACTAGACACTTGTTAAGCAGCTGTCTGATGAAGGAAATGAAACAAAAGAATCTTGTACTTTCTGGAGAGGACGAATAGCAGACTTCTCTGGGAGTAATTTTAGCCCACAGATATTTCTGGTGCTCCTGTAGAACATGTGCTCAGTTTCCCGATGGCCAAGTGACACCTGTGCTCTAAAGCAAGATTTAAATGCTACCTTTTTTGCTTGGAAAACTGGCACACTAATGTGAATGAATGGCAGCAAAATTCCCGTGGCTGTTTTAAAAACATCCTCTTCCCCTAGCTGTCAAATATAAATTTTGTGAAACAACCCAAAATTTAATGCATTTCAGGATCGGCGAGGCAGTTGGTATTAAATTAAAAACTTGGTTATCTTGAATCTTCTTCAGATACAATGTATATAGGTCTAGAGGAAGAGCACATATAAGAGGCTTCCAGAAAAATCTCATTCTGCATTAATCCCACTTCCACTGTTTTCTTAAAACTTCTAACCCTGCTCTGTTGTTGACAGTGGCCAAGTGCTCAATTCATCGACCAGTTTCAACTTCCAAGAGAAAAAGTACCTTTTCAAAGATGTCTGGTATAATGGAATCAGCCCGTGCATTCCTTGCAGCTGTGGTTTATTAGGGGGAGAGGCTTAAATAATCCTTCCCTAGAGGCTGAATACTTATAAAAATGATGAAAGTAAGACATTTCTTTGCTATATTTCTGATGGTGGGCAGTTTCCCATCTCCCCATCAGCATCTGAGACTACCTCAGTAGATACAGTGACTCTTAGAGTGGATCTTCAGATGAAAATCTTTCACACCTGCTCAAGGAAGTCTATGCTGCATTTTCTCTGTATGCTACTGCTGGATAACCCCCTGCCCTTACTGCTGATCAGGATCAAGCTAGGTCTGGCAGCTAGTAGGAAGAAAACCAGAGAGAACCCTGTGCTGTTTTATGTACTAAAGTCACACAGATAGGAACTAACAGTTCTCAAAGTACATGTAACATGAGTGATGCTGTCAGAAATACTCCTATGTACATATTCCAGATAAGTTGGCACATGGAATACTGCATGCTCAGCAGTAGTAAATTTACATTTAGAGGTGAGAACCAGTTCAATGCTGAAAACATTCAAGATAGCAGCACAAATATGTAGTAAAAGCTATTTGGTCCTGAGACTGAATAAGCAGAAATACACAAGAATATTTTTTCTTACATGTTTACTTTTAAGAATAAAATCTTTAACCCATATACCCTGTATTCTGGGAGAAGAGAATTTCAGTGTTAGTTTTTCTCCTAACTCACTGGACTTTGATTCAAAGTGTGGAAAAATTGCAATAAATTCAGTTCTGCCTGTTCATTTGAATATATGCATTTTAGCCTATTCCCAAGCCTGTTGAACAGTGCTCCCTCCAGTACCATAGCAGCAAACCCCACAGCTAACTGCCTACCACATTTAAGTGGCAATCAGCGATTCCATGCTTTTGGCTATAACTTAGAATGTAATTTTCTTTTGTGCATATGTGTAGGAAGGGTTATTCACCTGTTCTCAGGCTGTAGGACAGATCAAAAACACCTCCTTAAACAGTACTGCACAGATATGTCTCCTCACTGCAGCTGGGACACCTTAAGAGGAGTAGTACTGTTAAAATCTAAGAAAAAAGGACCCTCTTGTTGAGGCAGGAATGTGGTGGGGATAATGTTGTAAACTCCAGCAAATATGTTCTCCATTTCCAAGTAGCAAAATCCACACCTATGATAAAGAAAACTACCTGTTAGAAATTAAGATCTCAAGTGTTTCAAACCTCTGTACAGATTTCACTGAGTATTATTACCTGTAGTCACCACTGCTCTTTTTGTGAAAGCCATAGGAACCAGGATCTCCTACTGTTGAGACGGTGATGAGTTCAAAGCCAACGCTGTATTGCCTGCAAGTGACACGACAGACTTCAGCCATCTGGGTCATCAGGATTACCACAAAGAGGGCTATTTATTAAAAACTTCACAGTATAACTGAAAGACATCTAAAAGCTTGGTCATACTTGTGACAGAAACGTTAGGTCAAACTTCCCATGATATGAATAGAGAATTTGGAGGGAGACAGAACACAGCTCAGGTCTGGAACTAGACTACAGGGAAAATGCCTGCTAGAAGCCTGCCTCTGCATTTAAGCAGACTTCAAGTAGTTAAACTTGTGGAGACACACTCCTGTGCCACATGGCACAGATCCTGGGGTGTGATCTGATTGCTATGGGTGGACTCGGTGTCAGTGATCTCAGCAGAATTTCTCATGTTGCAATATAACTTGGGACACTTTGTTAACATATGTGACAGGCACCACTGCCCCTGTCATTCAAACTACCCAAATATGCAAGTACAGAAAAAAATGTATACAAAAAACCTGCTCAATTCATGGAACAGTATAGTCACACCTCTGCACTCATCTTCATTTCATGGGAGAAGGAGTTTCCTCAAAGAGGGGAAGATGGATACAAAAGTGCTGCCATTTTGTGGGCCCCACTGTACAGCTTTGCAAAAGATAAACACTTAACTGCAGGTCAGGAGATGCTGCTATTCAAAAGCTCTGAATACTGGTATTTTGAGGTAATCATTAATTTTGTCAAAGGAATTTGACCTGCACAGGTCTACTTTACAGGACTCTGAGATCCAGTACTTCTCCTGGGCTGCTAGTGATAGAGTAAATGCACTGAGATGTCTGAGATCCTGTAAGGGTTTAGTATCCTCCTTAGTAGCTGTACTACAAAAGAAAAGGAATTATGATCATAATCAGTTTAAGAGAGGGAAAGAGTCCTTTATACCTTCTTCCCTTCTGTACAAGGCCTAACTCTGCTCAGACCCCACAGCTATAGAGAAAGGAAGGCTCCTGCTTGCCTTGTGGGTCAAGGATTTCTTTCAGTAGTAAACATGTAGGTTTAAAACAGTACTGATGGTGAAGATAGAAACATAAATAGTATTAAATCCAAGCCAACTCTGATACCTTGTTTTCTGGATTTTCTGTGAGCTTCCCACCCTCCCCCCAAGAGGACACTGACCAAGCTTTATCTTTAGCTGCAATGCTCTCACTGTGTTGATGCGTGCTTATGCTCTACAAACCTCGGTCCCCGTAGTTCAATTAGCAATGGTCCATTCTTGTCTAGCTGGATTTGATAAATGGGGTTATTTTTGTAGGTGTCTCTGAAGTTTCCACATCCTCCAGCACTGTGACCTTTCCACTGTCCATTAACCTGAAAGAAGTCAAAAGTACAGAAAATATATCCTGAGGATTTGTACTGCTTACATATAAACACAATCAAGAGTAGAGGCTCCTCTCACTTTAGAGGTCACTGACTTTAGTAAGCTCTCCTAATTTTTAAAGGGAGGTGAAAGACCATGTTAAGTATTCCATGTTTCACTGCTGTCCTCCACCCCCCTTGATCAAAGCCTTACATCCTTTGGAAGGGTACTGTACTTTTCCAGCTTATATTACATAAGTAACACGTGACTGTTTCTGACTATGACAGATCTATATCCCCATGTGTGCTAGGCTATGCAGGTTATTTTTTTTTTGCTCAGACACTTCTCTGTTGGGCTAAATGAGAAGCAGCAGTGATACAGGAAGTACAACAGTAATGGTGGCGTAACCTTTGCTTTTAAAAATCACTGCCTCCAGCCCTGTCCATCACATCTATGCTCTCTGAGAACCAGCACTGCAGTGACAAGATAACCATAAGGATAGATTCCACAAAGACACACAAGAGGAAAGTTGCTGCTCAGACTTTGAGAAACAGGCCATCTGTTTCCAAGTTCCTCCTGCTAGTCATTAAACTGAAAGGTTAGACTCGTAAGACATGCCAGGCATTCACACAAATTTATAGCTGAGATCCATTTCTCCTGTTACTTCCCTCCCCTTTCTGTCAAACCAACAAGGGGAATCATTTTTCCTTGTGATTTAATTGCTTTATTCAGTGTCAAAAAACCTCAAACACAGCAAGTTTGGAAGCAAGGGGGATTTCTCCCCCTACCATGCTGCTACCCAGGAACATAAAACTCCGTGCACTGTTAAGCTTTCCAGCCCTTTTCTACCACTGCTGCACTTAATTCCAGGAATCACACTAGGGCTTGGTGAGCTCCAGAGGTGACCACTCGACTCGAGTATAGGACATCTAACAGAACTTCCTTTTATGGGTAAACTTTGTATTAGTTTTCTGCTTGCTTTTAAATGTGATGACTGCTAAGCAAACATAAAAGACACACTAAATAAAGACAACTAACTTTTTGTATTTAATCCTAAAGACAGAGTTGGCCTTGGATAGCTAGAACACGCCTCTTTTTTTTTTTTTTTTTTGAATACTAGACAGACATATTAAAATCATTAACTGGAGGTTTCCACATACTTAATTTTCTTTTGAAACATAGTACAACATAAAACAGATGTTCTTCCTCAAACTGACTGGTACCTTTAATGCATTTTTGATCTCCTAGAGCACTCCCCCAAAGTAAGCCCAGCTTCTACAAGCTATAGAGGACAATGGTTTCTTGGAAGAACTAAGCAAATCATCTCACTGTTCCCAGGAATCTCTCTAGTCACTCACCATTCTCCAGAACAGGCTAGCTTCAAGGGGCTGTTCCAGAAATAACAGCTGGTATGGAACACTGTCTGAACTTGAGAGCCTCGCTGCAAGCCAGCGTGTGCCCCTGACCACACAAAGTAATGCAATCCTTGGCTTCAGGCACAAGCGTCCTAGAAAATGGACTGTTCCACCATGGCTCAAACTCCCTTGTTTCTCTCTTCTTGAAGAAGTTATTATTTGAAGAGAAAACTTCTGAGTATAGCAGATTCCCCAGGGTATGCATGGTAGGTACAGAGCTAAAGTTAAGAGCTGCTGGCTTATTCTTTCTTGGGGGTAAAATTGCTAGTATACGAAAATACATGCAAGTTACTTTATCCTATGAGTTCTTGGCTATATTTATACTTCAGCTGAAGGTGTAAGTGCAGCTCACACTGACAGCTGAAATATGAACAGCAGCTGGCCCCAAAACTTCCTGGGCTTCTGACTTAGTTTCAGTCAAGTTTTTCACTCCTACTTTTTTTTTTTTACTGTACTTTTGGGGAGCATTTTTACATGACATGTACCGTGGGTTTATTGCTTTCATCCTGTTTGGCAACAGGAGTGCTTATCCCAATGGTTACAGACCTTTGAGATGTCTGCAAAATTTAGGAACCGTAAGTATTGTGATATTGTCATCTTAATTCAGTTTGTCACAGTCTTGCTATTGGTGCCTTTAGTTTGCTGATTTTGTCCCATCATGCCAAGAGTTTTCTCAAGAAAATCACCCAGTTCTCCCAAGGGGAGACAGTCAATGCTTTTGTAGTGCTTTTACTCTGTAGCATTACTAGCACAATCTGATCTCTGCAGAGAGATGACTTACTAGGGTACAGGTTCTAAAGGCCAGTCTATTCTACAAAGGCTTTGCAGAATGTCTGCATTGGCACAGCTGCAACAACACTCTGCAGTGAAGGTGGAGAAGTAGTATGAGAATATATTTAAAAACCTTGTACATCGCAAATACGGAAAAGCCAAACCAGAATTATTATCCAGTGACCCATAAAATAAAATGTTTCCTTACCCGTTTGGAAATGGTGTAAGGTGTAGGAATCTTGGAAAAGGTGAACTTGCACAAGGAGTACACCTGTGTTGTACAAGAAGCAGCAGGTCACACATTCACCTTGCGCTTTTCATATGAAATCATGACAAATCAAAAAATAATTGCTTACACAACTTTTTTAGATACTCGTTCACTACATGCCCATATTGCCCATCAGACGATCCTGTGTCAAACTCCAAATCCTGAACAGGACTAACAAGACTTAGTTCTACTTAGTTTTTATTTAAACAAAAGGCAAAACAGAAACATTATTTTTAAGTGACAAAAAGAAATATCTAGCATTGGCCATCACGTGACTCAGCAGTTAGAGAAAAACCCAAATACTAAGTCCAAAGACTTATAAAAGCGAAAAAAATATTAAATCTTAACTAGGATCTAAAATGGGCATATTTTGGATACTCAGAGAGCCAATGATCTGCCTGTACACAGATTTTTTTATTCTAGGAAATAAGAATATTTTTCAGCTGATTTCATTACTGAAATTTCATTGCTAAACGCATGCATGCTGTCTTAACTACAAAGAGAACATTATCAAACACTTCATCCAGAGGTTCTGCTCCATCCTTCATAGCCTCCCCTCCCCCAAAATAGCAATATGGACCCAGAAGTACACTTTTTAATCAAATTTAAAAATAAAGGATGCTTTATAGTTTAATTGCTTACATTCATTATGAAACCAACAGCACATACCCTGATGGTGTAATGGATGGTGTTTTGTTTCTCATACTGGGACACCACTAAGGTAAATGTATGGGGCCCTGGAGAGGTCAACTTTATCTTAGTCAGATAATGAGGACTGTTGATCCGAATACCATCGATATACGGAGGAGGATCAGCTGAGAAAGAAAAGGATGAACACTTTTCTGGATCAAAAAATCCCCCAGCTTGGTAAACTTCTACAAAGTGAACAGACCTGAGCGCTTTCAAAAGAACAGAGCCTCAAGACTTATAAAAAGGACATATAATCTTAGAAGTAACTGCTTTTTTCAGGAGAGGTACATCACACATGACAGGACACATTCTGCGCTTGAAAGTACAGCTTAAATCTCAAGACTTGCAAGAACTGCTTATCTGTCCCCCACCAGTGTCACAAATAAGACCTACACGTGATCATGAAATTTCACGAGAAAGACAAGGAATGTTTGAGCACTCTTTAGAAAGTCTCTGAGGTGTCTGTTCCTTCTCCATTGGCTGGACAGTTCCAGAATGCAAGCTGCCAAAATCTTTGGCCACTGGGTAAACAAGACTTAAAACATGTTAATTCTTTTAACTACATCACACACACTTTTTCTTTCTCCCCAAATCCTTACATGGATGTATCTGCATCCCAGTACCAATGCACATGTGGTACTTAGAAACATCCTAAATGTTTGCTTTTACAATTAGACAATGTAATTTGTTATTTGGCCTCTAATTGGTTCTTTCCAGACTTCTTTTAATTTCAGTGAAGCAGGACCAAATCTAGCCAATTACTTCAACAGGCCGAGGATCAGGTCCTTTTATTTCCTTCCACAAAGCAACATGGGAGAGGGGAAAGGATTAATATAAAACAATAAGAAGCTTAGGAATGGGAAATCTCGGCCCTTGCTGCCAAAGGATTAACCTGCTTTGTTCTGATCTTATTTTAACAGATGGTTAAAAATAAAACTGCAGCTTGACCAATCTATTTCCATGGAAAAAGGTTTTAAACAAGTTTGAGCTCGTGAGATGAAAAGTTTTTAAAAGAGTTTGGGTAGCAAGACAAAACATGAATCATTCAGTTGTTGCTAGTGATCTTGCTAGGAGACTGCCTCCTTCAAGCACAGCAGAATTCCCTCCACTACACAGCCTGTCTGGTTTGCCAACTTAAGAATGTTTTCAGTGAGACACATGTAAAATAAGCACTGCTGCAATTACCAGCAAAACCAGAAGCAAGTCTTGGGCTGTAAGGAGAAGCAGATGCTTTAAGAAAATCAGCTCTTGCAAAAACAGGTGACGATTTGGTCAGGTCTCGACAGATGCTTTCAGCAGAAAGACAGCTTGGATTCCAGGGAAATTGGTCAGCAGAGTTCAGTGAACAAGACCAGATGTGAACAATGCAACACTTACCAGCGTGTCTCAGCCTGTGTTTCAAATCTGCTATCTGTCTTGAAATAAAGCATACTTGGCTTTTTCAAAGCTACAGCAAAGCTCCAAAAGCCAAACCCTTTCTTCTCAAGGTGAGCAGAATCTGATATATAATGACTAAGACTGGTATTTTGATAACATTTGAACATCTAAGTATTTTTCTTAAATATTCCTGGAAATATATTGAAGTGTTCACCTGTATCTCATGAGCTTGCTTTAGGTACTTTATTAAGCCAAATTCACAGAACAATTAACCTTGATTATTTTCATTTAGTGGAAGCTGTAAACCTTTAAGTAATTTCACAAATGCAGGAAATAATTATGCTATCAGAGAAACAGAAGCACAGCATCTGTTCCTGCTAAGCATTAAGTACTGCCACTGCAAAATAAACAGAAGAATAAGGAAAATGCTGCAGCAAAATAAGTGTCAGCAAGACTGTGTAGATCTCTTAGCGTGCTTATTCTTTCAGTGTAGACTGTTGAAGGTGATCAAAAGAGCTAAACAACTATTTCATAAGATTGACCTCTTAGTGAGGCATCTAGTCTTAAAGCAAAAAACGCCTTTCCTCTCCACAAAATTCTTTGTAATTCTTCATATATAGTAATATAATATAATTTTGACAATTAAGGTACACTAACCTGGATAATAAACTTTTTTGCCATCAGTCTTGTATATGACCATTGTAATGAATTCCCGATTGTGTGCAAAGTCGTCCTGTAAATAAACCAACCAAACACACAAATCAAGCAGATTGTACCCTTCTGTGAATTAATGCTTAATTAGAGACAAGGACACATTCTATCATCCCTTTTGATCAACACATGATACGATCTGATATTTATATTTACTGAGATACTCAATGCAGTTCTTTTTAAAATGCCTGAAATAAATATATTGCTGCTAATTTAACCTATTCAGGCCCCAGGATACAAAGTTACTTCAGAACCTCTATGGTGGAGTAGAACCACTCAGCTCAAACTAACTCTGGGTCTATTTCAATTTTAGATATGTGTACCTGCTGAATTTAAAATTTATACATACACACAGAGGCATAGACGGATGAACATGAAAAATGAGTAGTAATATGCCAATAACAGGAAGGTTTACAGAAAGGTTTACAGAATAAGCACCCAGCACCTTGTCAGTGATGTGCCTGCTGAGCAGGACCCAGACGGCAGCACCACCCTGTGGACACTGCACCTCCAGCTTGTACTGAGGATTGTTGGCCAGGCTGTAGGCATCCTTCACCGGGCCCTGCTTTGCATCCCAGGTACTAAAAGTGATACAGACACAGTGTTAGATGAGTAAGAAACTAATTGATACTTTGAAACTTAACTGCAAATCCTACCTATACACAGAGCAAGCTATTATCAGTAAGAAGCCTAATTTTCTACTGGAATCTATGACAGTGGTTATGGAATACAGTCTCATCAGAAGCATTATCTCAGAGCATTGTTTTATAAATGAGTTCACTGCAATACATGTGTGATAATAAAAAATGCTAAACACAAACAGCCTGGCTGGTGACTGCAAGCACACAAAGCCCAGAACAAAACTGAACCATTCAGGGAGTCTGAGCTACACATATATTATAGTCATGATTGCCTACACCAATATTAAAAGAAAAACACCTAAGATACTGTAGCTGCAGAAATCCATCCATAAGCTATGGTTAATTCAAAAAGCTTGCCAATTTTTTTCATCCAGTTCTTTTATTGAGGCAATTTTTATTTTAAAATTTGATCTGTTTCATGTCTGGAAGGGTGCCCTGCAGGAAGTGTTAAAGATCTTTGAGGTACCCTACTGCAGAATCTACCTGGTGCCTCATGAACTATCTAGACAAGGAAAATACAATGTGAAAAAAACAGAAAGTGCTGATGAGTGAATGAAAAGTGTGGCATACTGGAAACAGAAATGTATACAGCTATTCCTAAGTCTCACTGACACTTCCACATTTTTAAAACTGAACAGCATTTGTGGAAGACTGCATTAACTAAGCTTCAAATTATAACCATCATTACTCAGCTTTTTATGGCAACTGCCACTGTACTAAGGCACTTTGCTACATAGAGGTACGAGAAACACTAATAATATAAGGAGAGACACACCAGTAGGTGAGCTTTGACATTAGCATCCACATTACCTCATCTTACTATATCACCACAATGTGTTTCAGAAATAATTGGAACACAAAGAAGGAACCTTTACAGATAAGCTCAGCAGTCACACTGTGGATAAAGAAGCTTGTGCAGAGCTAACACAAGCAGAACCAATTGTGGAAGCAGTGGCAAAGTGCAGTATAGTGGAGCACAAAAGTATAGAAACCCTTGCTTTCCAAAACCAAGACACAGATACACACAGTTATCCTCAAACTGGGAGACAAAAAACCTGAATGTGATAGATATTTGGTAAGAGATGAGTATCACATTCAGAAAAAATAAATCAGCAGACAAGGAAGATTACTTATGATAATTACAACTGGTGAGAAATAGAATTGGTTAAACTACCCTGACTTCAGTGAGCACCTGTGAAGACAACACACGCTGAACAGCTGACTTGCAACAGGCCAGAAAAATTAATTCCAAATAAAAATGAGGTCACTCAAGCACTGTCTGGTCACTGCTTAGAGATAGACTGCACAAAAAAATCTTGATTTCTATTCCGAGAGATGTGGGACTGAGGTCAGAATGTGGTTATACAACCTTAGGTCCACAGCAACATCGCAAAGGTCACTGGAGCTTCAACTGTGTTACAGAAGTAGTCAAAAAGAAGGCCTGGGCTGAGAATTTAGAAGTGTGAAGTCAGGCTCAAAAGAATATGGTTGAAGTTCAACCTCCTAGCTGTAACTAGGAAGAATGGAGGGAAGGAAACACTTATTCAGAACACTTACTGAGATTTTGACACAAAAATTTTATCTTTTGGACCAACCTGTGAATACATGTAGATTCCTTAAAAAGACTTGGGTTCCAACTCAAATAAATAACATCATAGTACTGGCACAGGTCCTCCCAGGAAATCCAGAAAATGCCTAAAAAGGAAAGGCTGTTATTGTTTTCTTAGCAGATACCTTGATTTTACTTCTTTTTCAAAAGTCTCTTTCTGGGCAAATGATACAGCTTAAATAAGCCAACATTTCTGCAAAACTTAGTTTGCAGAACTGCACTGCCCAAATGTCTAACTTCAAACTTATCCCCCCAAACAAACAAGTTAAAGCAAGAAAAAAAAAGTCATTGCTTATTATCAAGAACTTTCTGAAGCTGTCAAATGCCTTTCATTCTCAAGCAGAAGGTATGAGAGGATCTGTTGTGTTGAAAGAGACATCGTTAGGTGATTCTGACCTGCCCTCCCCTTTCCTAGGTTTCTGAAAACAAAAATTACATAGTCAAAGGGGTTCCTGCAATTCAAAAACGTCCCGCAGTAATCATCCAGCACAATCAACTATTCAATCAACATATGAGCACATTCGAATGTATTTGTAAGATACTTCACCTAATGCCTACGTCACTTGCTGAATTTACTTCACCTTTACAACATTCTCCCTTACAGCTCCCTTTACAACATAGCTGCCTTAATTGCAAGCTCCCTTAACTCCAGCCAACAACAGTGCCTGCAAGACAACAGATTCCTAATGGAATGAGCTCTTAAAATGGTAACAGCCTTATAATTCAAGTCTCTGACATAGGCAGCTGCAGATCTTGCAGCACTAAAAAACAGTCATCATAGCTACACACAAAAAGTAAGACCAGAATGCAAATCCAGTTAGAAGGAGCAACACCCTTAAAATTACTAATGTAAATTTATATAAGATTTTAACTACTAGATGTTACAAACTACTTACTAAATGAATTGGTAAATAAATAATGAGCTACTCTCTCACAACTTCCACAAAGCCAGGGCTGCTATTCTTATATTTAAATCAAAAGTTTTCCTTGAGCATTTGCATGAGGCTTATCAATAAATGCTATAATGTAATGGATTTGGATGCATACTGTTGTAGAAACAGAGTGGCACTGAACAAAAGGGCTCCCTCACAGAGATATGCAGACAGCAACTAAGATACAGTAGAAAGCAGAAATTTCTTTCTGAAAGTAAAATGCAGCTGCTGCAGAATTTCTAAACTCTTGGCAACCTGCCCTTCCACCACCAAACCCACACCACCTTTCCAGATACTAAACTCTGCTGCTCCCTAGGAAAGATGGGACAATGCTGGGCATCATTCCAAGTGGTTTCTCTGAGCAGGGACATAGTAGTACCACTGTCTCGAAGATGGATCTCAATCTAATCTTACAACCTGAAATAGAGTGTATATAATTAATATATCTATAAACAAATCTTCAGCAAGGGAGAAAGATCCCACTTACCTCCAGTACAGGCAAGACTAATTTAAATACTGATTACAGTAAGCATGTTGAACATATTTGCTACTGTCATAGGGAAAACCCCACAGAAAGCCCAATCACGTATTAAAAAGCACGTTCTCTTTACACTGAAATCCCCCATACTCAGATACTGAGACAGCAACACATAAGCAAGGAGGTACTTTCTTGTCAATGAATTTGAGATATATTTGACAGTCCAAATTATTTAAACCTCATTAAAACCTGAAAGGACAGATTTAGATACAGAAACACTTCCTCAGCTTTTGGACTACTTAATTCCTAATATTTGTTTTGCTCTCCTTGTGCTTAAGCATTTCTTTCCACCTTCCTACAGGGATGTGCAACAAAGATTATTATTGGAAAAAATAGTGACTTTTCAAACTTTATTACCATTGTCTATTTTCTGAGCTGTTCTTGGATCAAAGTTCAAGTATTTTTGTAAATCTGGCGTCCAATTTCTTGTGTCATTTTCACTGTATCTTCCCTTCCAACGTAAGTGGCTCCAGGGATTTTTCAACTGAAGAAATCGAAGTCCCTAAAGAAACATAAAATAAAATTCATCTTGTCAGGGTAATTTTTATGTATTCAAAGTATTTTTTTATATGGACCAATAGCTAAAGAAAAGACAGAATCATTAAGTTTTCTGGAATTTCCCAGTGGAGACCAAAACAAAATACACTATATTAACCATTAGAGAAAAAAATCAGTAGCTGCCCATCTAAGATAAACCTAGAAACCCACTGGAGTTTTCAAATAGGCATCTGAAAACGCCTTCAGTTTCATGTGATACCTTATATTCTCTTATGTCCAAGACTGCATATGCATGGGTTGGAACTAAACCCCATTTTTCTCCTTCCTCTTCAGACATCACCCCTGTTGCTGTGGTAATAAGGACATCTCCCTTGTGAAATCTGTTCAAAAAGAGGTGAAAAATATCTTAATTAAAACCTTGCAAATTGCAAACTAACGTTTGCCAGACTGTTATAGTACATTTTTAGACTGTCCATTAGCGTGACCCTGCTTTATAAAAACTGGGATACAGGGGTTTTTGGTCAGCAGAAATCACTCCTGATAAAGCTTGAGAAAGTGGAAGTAATTTTTTTTTCAGAATTAAGTATAGACTTTAAGTGAAAAATTATTATTTTAATGTAACTTCATATTTTCATAGACAAAATTCAGCATTTATCAACCTGAAGCTCAACCTGTGTCACTTTCTAAAGATACTCTTCACAGATATTCAGCTGAGCACAAATGTGGTTTCATCAGCACTTAGCCAATCACTGCATGTAGCAAATTAATTAACGCTGTTACACCGCCAGAATTCTGAAGGTGCTTCCCAAAACCTGAAGAATGAGAAGTTCATGCTTCTACACTCAAGTTTTGTGTTATGAATAGCAATTGTTAATTTTGCAACAATTATTACTGTGAAAATGCACTATCACGTTTCCCAGCCCGTGCTAGAACTCAAGTACAGACTCAGTGTCCCCAGACAGTGTACAGGGTCACTGGGCTATGGATCAAAACATTTTCAGTCTAGCACAGGTAAGCAATAGTGATGCTATAATGGCTAGATACCATTCTAACTGCAGTCACACCTCCGAATTACACTGCTGGAATATCTGAAGAATTGTGGACAGCCATCTAAAGAGCTCCTAACCAACTAAAAAAGCACTGTCAAAAGAGTTATGTTCTTTTATCATAAATACAGATGTTTCAGTCAACAGAATAACACCCCTCTACCGCAGGGAAATATAAAAGAAATTCGTTGCACAAAACCATTTTGAAAGAAATCAAAGTATTTGATAGCTGGCATTTATAAATTGCAGCTATGTCTTTCACCATAAGTAGAATAACAGAATAATTTCGTTTGGACCTTTAAGACCATCAAATCTAACTGTTATGGTAGGTCTGAAGACCAATATTTCAGTTTTGATAGATTTTCGCTGCTCCTCCAGGAGACTTACTAATGGGGCATAATCTTGTCATAGGATTAGAAATACTATATTATATCTGCTTGCTAAGGGCAGCAGGTAAGTGCCAAAGTTCAGGGGAGCTGAGAGAACAACTTTTAAACACTTAACTTGTATGTTAGTTCCAAGCTGCTCTTCTCTATGTTCTATTTTCTTCAACAAGAAAAGGGCTATTTTTTTGCTTTATATGTAAATAATCAAAATTCCACAATATTTTACTCTTCTGTTCTATCAAAGCCACCAATACCTCAATTATTCTTTTTCCACAAACAATATAGAGATTTTATAAAGCACAATTTGTAGCCAAAATGCTATCAAAGGATCTGTGATGACTGTACTGCTCTTACAATCGTAATGCAACTATTATACAGCAAGCATTTTAATTACTTAGGAAAGAACAAACATCTACCTCTGATAAAGCATTCTGAAAGTACTGTCTTTATTGAAAGCTTGATTGTCAGAGTGCATAGCAATTCTTTCAGGTATCCAACCAGTCAGTGCATGGAGATCAATGTTCTGAAAAGCAAATGGCATCTTATAAAAACACCTTGAAATAAATCAAGTATACACGTTACAGTAAAACTCTACACCTAAAAGGCTCAAACTAAAGACTAACAAAGAAAAAATTCTTTGATTAGATAAGGACAACATTTCCAAATAGTTTAACAAAACCAAAACCAAACAAAAACCCAAATAAACAAAAAACTCAAAACAAAACCTCCCCCCCACAAAACCCCAAAAATCTGGAATTTCAGAGTAACAGAAGCATAAGAGAATCATCAGTCACACTCATTTGTGTGACATGTTCTATTTATTTCATTGATTCACAGACTTTTAAAGCACAGTCTCAAAAGCAGTATATATGCATTTAAATAATTAAAGTTTTACTTCTAAGGCTCAGGGTTTCGGTTTTTTATCCTTTTTGGTAAAGCTGACACTGACATGCATTTCCATAAAAAGATGCTTTAATCTCGCAACTCCTTGAAATATTGCTTATTCCTCTCCTTTTGCTTTTTACTCCTCAAAGCAAAAGCAGGCACTCTAAATGCTTGAAGTGTCAATAACCAGCACTGCTGGGTGGGAACTTGAGGAATTACAAGTACAAGACAGCCAGTAAGTAACCCTGATTACACAAGGGAGCTAAAATACAGTGAAAAGCGGAGGGGGTGGGAAGGGTAGAGATTAAATGTCACCAGTCAAGCTATTTTTCCAGATAGCAAGTTAGAGAACAACAATGGGAATAAAACTCATCTATTCTCACCAGCTTCTGTCCTTCAAAACAAAGCAGCCTGACACTGACATATGCACAGATAAAAATGTGTGCTACATTTACCCCTTACACAAAGCCACATTTATTCCATAGCAATTTTTCCAGAGGTAATGATTACCAAGTATACCCTCCAAGAATGTGATTAACTAGAATGCGCACAGCACTGTGAAATAAAAAAATATACTATTAAAGTTTTAAAGCATTTTAAAGTGAAATCAGAAAGGCTTCCTAAGTAACAAATTAATTATAAGGGATACTCATTTCAGTAACCCGTCCCTCTTTGAAAGAATAATTTGCATGTCAGTTTAGCTGCTGTACAGTGACTGTCTCTTTAGTAACCACATTACAGGAACCCAATACATATTTATGTAGGTGAGTGGAACAATCTGATAAACAAACTTCCACAGATCAAAGTACTTGCTCCCTCCACACACACGTACTAAATGACTAGCCCGTTCCTTCCCCAGCTGACTCCACTACCTAATGAGGGAGAACTGCCCTATTTAGTGAAGGAGTTAGAAACCAAAATCACCAGTATTGATATGGGCAAAGAAAATTTATGACTTCACCCAACACTTTCATCTAGACTCTATATAAAACAAATGTACTTCCCACCCACAAGTGTCAATACTGCAGTCTGAGAACTAAGATTAACTCTGACCATCAAGATATCTTGCTCACTCTGTTTTGATGAAATAATTTCCTTAAGTACAGCTAAGAATATTTGAAAGAAAGAAACAGAAAAAAAATTAGGAAAATGTCAAACTCAATATTCATCTCCCCAAGCAATTCACTTTGATTACACTATAAGGAAATTATTTGACCCAATATTATCTAAGTGGAATTTCTTCCTCTTAGAAATAATCTCATACTTACAGAATTCGATCCAGGAAAATCATATCCTCCCATGACCTTCATGTAAGCCTTTTCTATTAGTGATACCCATAATTCATTCTTGTTATTAGAATAAGAGCAGAGAAGTTCCCCACTATGATCAACAGGTAACTGGTCATCTATGATTACCTGTTTGAAATGAATGAAAAATCATCATAAACCTAATAAGATATTTTGAAAGGGCTTAGGAAATAACCCAAACCCCTCATTAATAAACAGCTTCTCAGATACAGCCAAACCTGGCCATTATTTTCACATATGGACACCTCTATCAATTCTGCAATGGTTTGCCCAAGTGAACAAGAAATTCTATTGCCATCTCTGACTTGCACTGGTCCAACAGGGTGACCAGTGATCGGCTGCCTCTCTTTCCCCTATGTAAAATAGGAATGATGACAGTACAGTATTATAAAGTGTTTAATATCTATTGCAAAAGGTACTCGCAGGAAGGTTCAGTGTAATTACAAGTATAAAAAAAATTAAAGAAAAGCCAAACAATATTCCTCAACTAATTAGGAATCAGAGCATGGACCATGCTTGGTAGCCAGCAGAAAAATAAACATTTATTTGTCTATAAGGAAACAAACTGTGTCATATCACTTTCATAGCCTCTACTTCCAGATTTAAGTTTCTTCCCTCTGAAGAGGGAAAACAGCTCATAGCAGCAGCTGTGACAATAATAACATTTCTTCCTTAAATTAGGTAGTATATATTCCTCATTATCACAAATTGTTACTGCATACTTGCAGTGGTCTGAGATGGTTTCCCTGAATAGATTTTCAGTTTTCTGTTGGCATTAGTCCATTACACACAGGCTACCAACACGGCATATTTTCTGGTCAAATCCTATCTATGCAAGAATGAATAATCCTTTTCATAGAAGGGCAAATGGCCATTCATCATAACAAAAGGAAGCCATTAAGAGATATTTTGGAAGGAGTAATAAGAGCAAAGCAAACATATAAAAGATACTTCCCTGAAACACTCAGATTCTAGAATTTTGCAGCTTGAGAACTTCCTGACCCAGGACTTATATCTTAGCAATTAAGAGCCTTTGAGGAATTTCCCCTTACTCCCCCACCCCCAGGACTATGCCCACACAACTTCTGAACTGCCCTAAACATTCATCAGACAATATGATCTGCAATGATAGGTGCTACAGTTAAGTATTATATGAAGAAATACATTATTTTATGTCCTTGTTTATTGTGTTGAAAAGAAAATTAATTTTTTTTGTCAGTTTACAAAGCTCTGTGTTCAGGCATGTCCTCGCCTTACTAAAAATCTGCAGTTGAGTTACTCCTCTATGGTCATTCCATATCTACATTCTTCCTGGATGTCCCCTCCTGTATTTTTAAATTCTGTAACTTCCTTTCCAAGATGGGATGGAAGAGTGCACACCCAATTCATAAATATGGGATATGTAGTTTTGTTCCTGTTTGGTTTTCATAATTCTTTTAAGGAACATAAGGATTTTTTAAAATTAATCTAATGTAAGGCTATTTTTATGAATGTCTGTAGAAGAAGTACTTACATTTGGTTGCATACTTCACAACCAAAAATTTATCTCAAAAAGTTTAACAATTAAAAAATACTTTCCAAAAAACCTGCCTAAAGTTTTTGCTATGCAAGCACTTCAGAGTGTAGCAGACCAAGCCTTTAAAATACATGACTTAAAACAGTAATAGCACTAAGTCTCCACAAAATCATTTACCTTTCTAGGTACACCATTGATATGAAGCTTCACCATGTATTTACCACATGGGTTATATTCTGGCTCACCTTTCTTATTCTGAGGGTAAATTATACTGTTAACAGAAAAAAAAAGAAAAAGAGGAAATTGTGACAAATTACTTGGCTGATAGCAATAAAAGTGGGATTAACACTGTTTCTGGAATTTACACTTAACATCAATATGGAATTTTTAACGAAGAAGCAACTCAAATTTAAAGTAAAAATTAATCATGTGTATATAGGTTTTATTTTTCAAGTCTTGCTTTTCCTGCAGCTTTCTGCTTAATATAGTAGCAAAAAGAACATAAGTAACCTAACTGTTCCTCAAACAGAAGCAAGGCAAAGAAAATTATCTTACTATTAAACAAATGGTATTTACATGTCTGTAATGTCATTCAGGCAAGTACTGTATTTATAAGTTAAACATTTGAAGGAGAAGGCAGTGCAGAACTCACTGCTGTTGAAAAGAACACAAGTCCAGTTCTAACGAGAATAGGTTAAAACAAAGCAATCCAGGAACAATCACACACTGGTCTGGCAAGGGGCTCCCATCAAAATCCACAAAAAAAACCCATAGCAAATTTATCATGGGATGTCCAACAAGTGGAACTGAGACAGTGTTGTTAACATTAATTCTCCAGTGAGTTGCAAAGTGGACCACCTGTTGCACAGCAGTTGGCATAACAAAGTAGAAAAATGAAACTATTACACATTCTAAATAAAATTTCTACTTAAAAAGTCCCAAACAAATAAAAGCCCCTTCCAAACTATTCATTACTCCTCGAAGCAGATCTAAGTTAAACTCCAGTGACTGCATTCATATCTAAATATTGTATATATATAGATATATATATATAGCTCTCCTCTTAGAAGTGCTGAAACCATAAGTCCTAGGGAGATGAAGGTGAAACAACTACTAGTTTTTACTGTGTACAAGTGTCACAGAACATATTGCAAAAGCTTGGCAGTATTAAGTCTGTAAAGACCTTAGAAAGCAACAGCCATTTACCTCGTGATCAATTTTTTGTTATATCTTCTTTCATATGCTGCACTGATAGCTAGTGATGCCACGAAAGAACAATCTGACACTATTGTCTGCAAAGAAAAGAAAACCAGTGAGGACATTCACTAATAACTCAAATACTGAAAGATGAATGCAGCGTATGGAGGGAAGGAAAACCATCAGTTAGTCACTGCCTTCAAAAAGGCAATGATTGAAACCAAGAGAAACAAAGCCACCACTAAAAATGCAGGAAATGTATGCCTGTTCAACATGAGTCCCTTACAAAGCAAACCAAAGTTGGAATTACTAATGACAATCAGAGGCAAGCACAGATACCTCAGCATGCATTCATTCACACTTACTCCTTCCTCCCAAATATCATATCCAAGGGCATAATCTATTACAGATTCCAGAATAGCTTGAACCATCTGCAACTTGACACTGAGACATGTCCCTGTTCTCAATGGGCCACTCTGCTTCCCGTCAAATAAAAATTAAAAGATCTTGCTCATTATTTTTCCCAGGCAGTAACTAAGTGAGCAATTTTTGCAGAGTACACCTTGCCTTTTTCATTACTACACTTACCACTATTTCTGGAAAACAGGATTTTCAGCTGGAATTCAAATTCTAATTTTCACTGTCACTGCTAACACCTATTTATTCTTGTGGACAGAAAAACTTACGGAATCTGAAGTGATGCAATTTATTTATTTATTTAATTTCATGAGGGCTAAGGAATGAACTCTCGCATCTGGGGATCCCTTTTTTGAACAAGAAGGTTCCCTGCGAGCAGCACATATTTCTCTTTAGGAACAATTTACCTGCTTTATGCTGAAACTTGACACAGTGTAGATCATGGTAGGGTTATTTGTTATGTCATCTGGTCGCACCCACTTGGCAAACATTGCTTTCTGCTTGGGCGACAATGGTAACTTCCCGCATTTATCACTAGATTTAAAAGACAAAAAAAAAGTAGAAATAAATCAATAGCAGTTTAAAAAAGCATTTCATGGTTTGTCCAGTCCTATGTATGTCTGATAGATGGTGCAAAATATGTATAGAACAATTACAAAGCTGCAAAATAATTTCAAAGAACATCACTTCTGAGTGTGTGATCTTTGGAGGAAAAAAATAAAACCCAGGAGTTTCCCTCATAAAAGATTGAATAGAAGGGAATTCCAAAAAGCCACCTATACCAGTAGAAACTCAAATTCTTTAGTTTATTTGAATATGATGAACTTAATAATAAAAACTTTCTTTAGTTTTAAAAATTGAGGCTTGTCTGATTGATAAGCCTTTAGCAAAAAATTGGAAAAAACCACACAAACCAAAGCAAAAAACCAACCCAAGTGTCTTTGTGTATTATGGCTAGGCAATCTTTACATATTATTATTGCTCATGAACATAGGTCTAGCAGTTACATATCACCCTTCCTTGCAATAGTCCTTTACAGAGGAAATGGCTACCACCCTCCTTTTATAGGTAACTGATGCAGAGGGAGCTAAACTCTGTGTGGAGCAGAATCAGATAACTTGCCAGCCCAGCCCAATATTCCAAAAAGCCAAATATAATGTCATCCTTATAGGCTTGAAGGCACAACTGCAAAAACACCACCCAGCAAGGTCAGCCTATAATGAAGTCTAAAGTTCAGACTGGAAAAAGGAAGTGGTAGTAGTTAAGTATCTGTCTGAATTATGCTTAAAACCCTACCTTACCAATTTTAATCACCTGAAAAGAAAACACTGAAATACCAAATATGGGAAAGTTTTGAAAATAAAAACAAAAGTGAAGTTCACAAATTGAACCATACTTACGAAAAAGGCATAGGGAAGGCAAAACGTTCCCTCAGATCAACACTCATGAAAGGTACATATTCAATGCCATTAATTTTTGAAGTCTTCCTGAAAGTCATAAGGAAAAAAATACTGTTACAAACCTATCTATCATCTTTCAAATATTAAGTTTCAAAAGGTAATAACAACAAAATCAGTTTTTAAAAACTAGCAAAACAGTGCTTCTGAAAACTAGACAACTGCTACTTGAAATTGATACATTTGATAATTTTAAAAAATTCAAAATTTAGGCTAATGGTTTCATGGATTATTTGTAGCTTATTCCACCTATAATAAAAATCTAAGCAAAAGGAACTGGATGCAATGGAAGTCACAATCCTGCAAAATATTATGCTACCTCAATTTCCAGTGAAGTAGCAGTTGCTTAATCTACAAAAACATCTCTGTACTTTAGCTTCTCACAGCCAGATCTCTCATTAACTCATTTTAGAAAATCTTCAACTTACCTGAGCACTTCAATCTCCTCTGCAGTGTATCTCTGACCTTGAGATTCACTAGCTTGTACTGCTCTGATTGTCTGTGGTTTATCATTTAAAGAAAAATCAGGTCCCAGTGGAAAGAACGTTCTCACTGGCTGATTTGGTTTAGCTGCAGTTGACTTTTCCTTCTGAGATGACTTTGACATAGATTCCTTCAGTGCCTCTGCTCTAAAGCAAATCAAAATGCATTTTATTTACAACAATGATAAAAACATAGTTACAGTTCAATTACTGATTTTCTTGGTTCATATATTACATGGAAAGAAAAAATGCCCAATTTGACCACTTTCCCTAAAAAAAAACCCAAAATCTATTTCTGACGCTGATACTTTACTTTCCTGTTCTTCAATCAATTAAAAGATAGCATTTCCAAGTCATATAAGCCACTTTTGGCAGACCTCATTAGATTTTTATTGCCTCTAAATTATGCTAATAGGAGAATTTGTGTAAGTGTTCATTAGCTGGAATCTCAGAACAAGATCACTGAAACAAAGAGAGAGAAAACTGATTTGCACTCTCTCATACCTTCCAATTTATTTGTCTAGCAGCTACAATAGCAATAAAAACCCACAGGCATTCTCACAACCCAGCACATCAACTGCTTGAAGACTGTATATTCAGGAGCCATATTTTGTTGTTGCTGCATTAAGGTGGTGGATGGTCACACACATGCAAAATCCTGGTTTCTTTCTGAACACAAACCGAGCAGTGCTAAAAACCAGCTTGTACTGAAACTTTGCCCAACATAGGCCATGATTCACCATCGAAGATCTGATTTAAAAAGAGGTATATTGAACTCATACTTGTGTAAATTGTTTCAGACAGACACTTCATTACACGAATACCATGCAATTAGATTGCTATCGTCAAGGTAAGTGCTTCCCAGTTTCCAAGCTGTCTTCCTTATGAAGGGAAGCTGACACCTTAACTCTGTGCTGCTTCAATTCAGCATTTTCACAGAAGCTCTGATATACATCTCTGAAGACTGAGGTACTGCATTTGTTCGAGCACATACACAGTCCTTTCCTAATTCTGCATGTCCCAAGATTCCCAGAGGGTTGGCACAACAGCTGCTACATCCAGCAGTGTAGCAGCTGGCAGCTAGCTCCAAGGAGAACTTAAGGGAGCCTGGTCTACCCAGAAACCACACAGACGTGCGAGACCGAGAATCCAATACAGAGGGTGCACTTACACTTGACAGCAAGTATGTTTACTAACATCAGCAGTACTCACCTATCCAGTGCTTGTCGAGCCAGCTGTTTCAGTTTGGACTGGAGGCCTGCTTCTGAAGTTTCAGTAGCCTACAGTACAAAATGAAAGAAAGAAAGAAAGAAAAAAAAAATCTACACATTTAAAGAAACCCAGCATGTTTTAAAAGCTCATTTTGTCATAATTCTAGATTACATTGAAGTGGAACTAGCTATTTTTTCCAATTCTCTTTTTAAAATGAGCAAATATGTGCGGTTTGTAGGGGTTTTGCTGGTTTTTTTGGTTTGTTTTGGTTTTCATTTTTTTTCAAATCACATCATAAAAAGTATTTGAAGTAAGTAAATATCATTTAGCCATTCTAGGGAAATATTCATAGAATGGAAGTGATGTTTAAAATTCTTCAGCATAGGAAACACGACATACAAAAAAAAAAATTGCCAGAAGAATTAACTGTATTAAAACACTATGGGCAGAAAAAGGCAAAACCAAATGAATTACACACTACTGAGCTTGGATGTGTTCTCATTATTTTCCCCAAATGAGTCAATAATAATGGGTAACTTAGGAAAAAAAAATACATTTGTGAATGTTTACTTTCATAAAATACAAACTAACAAGACAGATGTGCAAGAACAACATTTTTAACTTGCAATCAAAGGCATAAAATAAACTGTGACAGGGCAACAAACCGGTATCAAGAGTGCTAACTTCTGCTCCCAGTTGGGAGGTCAGCTATGACAGTTTACACTTTCTTTTTCCTTACAGGTGAAGCATGGCTTCTGCTGCTAAACAATCTGCAAGAGGCACAACATGAGGTGTGGCTTCTCCTGCCACACCCACAAGTGTGACAGGTTTCAGGTTCTAGATTTGTAGCTTGAGCAATTATTGCAGGTCAGACAGATCAACTGAGGATACAAAAAGCAAGCTACTTTCACCCCAGGAAACAAAAAGAGAAACACTCTCTACAAGCTACTAACTTCATTTGCAAGTAAATTACACTCCGGAGTTCCTGGTTGTAAAAGACTCTGAAAGATGAATGAAGGTAAGCAATGGAGAAGAACACCAGCACAGTCATCTAGGAATCAGCCACAGAAGAGCAGGAATGGCTGCTCTCTGAGTACTTTAAAGGTAAAGAAGGAGAAAAATAGAAGTAAAGCTTCAAGATAGCAGAGTTCCTTCAATCTTCTTTCATCCTGGTAAGAAGAAGGTACTTTTGGGTCACCCCAAGGGACAAAGCTTACCATCTCATGTCAACAAAATAATATGCTAGTCAAGATTAAAAGAAACTTCAGCAGTATCTTGTGCCTCATGAAATACCCGATATATGCCGTTATTAATAAAAATATATTCTTTCAGACATGAAAAACATCTGTACAAAATATGTCCTTTCAGACTAACTTCAGTAATATTTTCATGCACTGACACAACAGAAGGAGGAACATAGCAGAGGAAAAACAGTACACTGCCGCAGTAGATGTTATGTAATAAACTGAAAATGTTCTGCTCCAACAGCTCAAGTGGAAAAACTGGAGCAGTTCTACTAACTCTTGATCTGGTTACACTGCATCACCAGGGGTTTTTAGCCTAGCTATAACCTGTTAAGAGAATTCAAAGGAAAGAACTTGCTCTAGCATGTAGCAACAGTAACATATCACTCTCAACAACCCACATATATTTTTACATTATAAAAAGGGAAAAGAAGGGAAAAAGAAAAACAGACTTGGTGGAGTTACATTATGATGGTGAGCTCTTCTTGTAACGAGTTAGTTAAGGCAACTGGACTTAGGGGAAAAAAGCAGTACCTGTAATTACATTCTTCATCGTTTACATAATGGCCAATTTGTCCTTATTAATTTCAGTGTGAATTGAATTCACTCATAACAGCTTTAATGTTGAGCAATCAAGTACTATTTTTACTAGTTTTGGCATCAGTAGACCATTACATCTTCAGAAAGTGTTACACACAAAAATTCCACTTAAATTACTTCCTTTAATGTAGTCAGAAAGTAATGCAGCTGACACATTAGCAAGTCATCTTCAGTTTTAACAGTTTTTAATTTGGTTTAGCACTGTATTTGTTCCAGGGCAAAAATTAACATGAAAAATGTTCCAGAATCTTCCTAGTTTTTAGTGTGATCCAGTTCAGAAAAAAAACAAAAACAAAAATCACAAGACCCCATAAATTTACAGAGTTGTATAGCAACACAAAGACTGGAAGAAACACTAAAAAAAAAAAAAAAAACAACCAAAAAAAAACCAGTGGAGGAAAAAAAAAGATTAAAAAGTAGTTTTTAGAAATACAGGTACTCCATTTTCAAGCCAGCCTTTAAGGGTCAGTCACTTGTGTAAGTGGAAGAATTTCTTACCATCACATAATTCCACCAAGTTAACCTGTAGCTTAACATACTGTTTTCAAACAGAGTTCCACGGCTTCTGTGTACAACTCTATAGCTTCTTCTGTGTTGCCTTTATCATCTTCATCAAAAGCCTGGGTAACTAGGAAGTGAGCACGCTCCAAGTCCAGCTGTTGTTTCGACTTCAGAGGGTCTGTTTTCTGTGACTGAACTAAACAAAAAAGAAAGTATTTAGCTTTCTCCAGCAGCAGACACGTAAAAACATCCTTAACATGGTATTGAAACACTAGCAGCGCTAATCAGATGGGTAATAACTATTTCTTGCCTGGAAACTAAATCTTTCTAGACTTCGCTAAAAACATCTAGGCAAGGACAAGAAAACACTATCACCCCCTCCCCAAAGCAGAGATACTCTCTCAGAATATTTCAGATGTCAAACAATGTAAATAAAATCTTTCATACTACACTGAGAACAAGGATGTTTAATTATGTCAAATATTGCACCATTTGTGAAAACACATCACCTATGACAACATACAAGTTCCTTAGGTGTCTACTTCATTTAATACCTTGATTAATGACCTGAAGGAGAGGGCAGAGTGCACCTTCAACAGGGTTGCAGACCCCACCAAACCAATTCATTCAAGCACACAGCTGCTATTCAAAGGGACACAGACAAGCTAAAGTAACAGGCTGACAGGAACCTCAGGAAACTCAGCCAGGACAAATGTTATGCCCTGTGCTTTGGACAGACTAACACCCTGCAGGGTATAGGCCCATGAAGAAGGATCCGGGGGACAGGTGGATGAACCTGAGCCAGCAGGCCCCTGGCAGCAATGAAGGCTAACAGCACCCCGGGCTGCATCACCGGGAGCACAGCCGGGAGATGTGGGGGTGGGGAAACGATTGGCACCCTCCACTCAGCACTCGGCAGACTATCTGGAATGCTGCATCCCACCTTGGGTCCCCAGTGAGGAAGCACAGCTTGTCCAGCCAAGAGGAGAGATGGCTTTGGGGGGAACTAATAGCAACCTGCCATTAGTTGCATGGTTGTCAAGAAAGAGCCTGAATCCATTTGCTTCAGCGCAGAGTGAAGAAAGGGAATGAAAGTCAGTGGCTATGGACTGAAACAGGGGAGAATACAACTAGATATATATCAAAAAATAATCATTAGAAATATAATCACACCCTGGAATGGGGGCTCAGAGGCACCAGGAAATTTCTGTCCTTAGGTGTTTTTAGGACCTGACTGAACCTAAGCAACCTGGTCCAAAAATCAGTGTCTCCTCTGCTTTCTGCTGGACAACAGGCCTTCCGAAATCCCTTTTTGGCCAAGTGATTCTATGATTCAAATTGAGAACTGCAGGTGTGCAAAAATTTAAGGATTTGGTCTAAGCAGAAACACTGAAACTGGATCAAACAAGGAAACTCTTATGAGAGCAAAGAGCTCCTTTTCCCTCTCAACATTAGTAACTGTAAATAAATATCAGAACCCACTTGCTTCAAATCCATCATGCAGCTAAGCCTCAGATGTGAGTTTTGATTTGTTCCTAATCAATTTTTGTTGCTATATTTAATTACTTTCTCATGTTTTCTCTACAGATGAGATTCCTCAGAATATTTAAAACCAAAGAATACCCACACCCAAGTCCTTAGGAAGTTCAGTCTCCACTTAATTTCGGATGTATAAGAATTCAAAGCACTGCTACGCTTATTTGTGGTTCTTCACAGAGGACAAGAAAATTAGAATAATGAAAAACAGAGCAAACACCATTGATATGTATTTCACAGCAGCAAACAACTTTCTAATTAAACCTCTGCTTAAATTAATTGAGTGGAAAGCTTCTTACCCACCTGCTGAATGGAGAGCTTGAACTCTCTCCAAGTACTCATTTATTTTTTCTTGAATATTTTCCAAGTTTGACCCAGCCATCCCAGCATAAATCAAGGCTTGTGCAGCTTCCTGCAGGCAGAAGAATTTGAGACAAAGTTAATGTTTGCTGCCTAGAAAATTGCTTTCCGTAAACAACAGCCATGAGTTGCAAGAAAGCAAGCCCTTACATCTGCAAAAAGACTCAGTGGCTGAAGGGAAATTCTGCTGGAAAGAAAAAGTTTCACGTTATAAAGTAGATCATGTTCAATTTCTTATATCTGGAGCAACCTATAAGACTATAAAAATATTTGGAAGATAAATATTTTTTTATGTTCTGTGAGACAAGATCTTAGGCCTGCCTGTATAGTAACATATGAAATTAGGAGATTTTAAGTAAAACCTTCCAAGCATGCACTGAGGCCAGTTTGGTTTTAAAGCTGTGTATTTAAGGTTAGGAAAAAAAAATTAGCTACTCGAATTATTTGCGTTTCATCTGATAATAACGATAAAAGCTTTTCGAAATGAGACGCAAAGAACATTGGGGGATTTTTAATATTACTCAGATAAAGCTATCAAATGTGGAAAGTCTATAAATTTGAGGTTTCCTATCTTCTCAAACTTGTTTTTTTAAATGTTTGCGTGTACACAAAAATACTGGATGCGAGTCTACTTCCAGCAGGGAGCGTAGGCCTCCAGCTCAGAAGCACAGTATGATACCCACATAAAGGCTTTTTCCATCCTGTACAAATCTATTAAGAAAAGATGCCTTCAGTTACATAAGCTGTCTATCCATTCACCAAATTTAAGAAAAACATGTAAGGTTAGGCAAGGCTGCAATAAATAGCCAGATCTGACACAGCCTCAGAACCACATGGGGAATCCATACTTGTCACCTACAAAATGAGGATAAAAACCTTATTTTGTCCTCATTATTGGTATGGGGAGAAACCCCACAACATTTCTTGTGGCAGTGCTCTTCTTCTCTGCAGCACAAGAGGAGAGGAGGTGGTCGTGTAGCAGGCAGGCTGGGAATGTAAAAAGCACAACAGTAACTAGAGAGCTGCTTCACAAAGACAGTGCTCAGAGAGGCTGCTCTGCACAGGGCAAGCACAGATCCATGGCCAGAGAGCCCCTCGTGTTCTTTTTTGGCCATTATTTTTGTCAAGCTTTGCAGTTTGCTCCCCTACTCATCTGCCCAAGCTTAAAACTGATCTTGACACAGCCTGTACTTGTTATCAGGACGAATTTTCACTGAGAAGCATCACAGAACCAAGTACCACATACTCCCTGTCAGCATCCATCTCCATATTACACCACATAAAACGTCCAAAGCCACAGAAAGGTAAACTGAAGTTGCATTTATATGTAGCAATTAAGTGCTGTTAAGGTCTAGCACACAACAATTCTTTGCAGGGGGAAAAAAATGCACTACAGCTACGTGCTCAAAGGATGGATTTATTTTTCTGTGACATACAACAAGTACAGACTGACAAAACAGGTACTCTATCATAAAGGTGTGTTGTCTACATATGATGCAAAGAACAAATGTGGATTTTCAAACCAGTGCAGCAAAATCAATGTACAGCTGATGCTGCTTCTGTACATTCAAGAACAACTGTTTTGCCCGGTTTTAACAGGTAAACATAATGAAAACAATCTTTTATAAATTAAGCCTCCATAGGACTAAAAAGTTGACCAGTGGAGCCAGCCCGCCAGCTGTTCCCAGTGACCAGATGGACATGTAATTCAGAGTTAGCATTCATGATCTCTTCACTATCACTATTGTTCTTTGTCATGAGTAGTGTGCCACAGCCACACTAAGGTAACTAGTCATTGTCAATCTGCAAGATGCTACCTGCTGGTCAACAGCCAAACTTAGCAACAGCCTTTAGCAGCTTTGCTGAGGTCATCAGGTATCCAAAAATGATCTTGACATTTCTGCAGAGCACCATTACCAAGCTGCCCCAGGATGGTTCACATCCAGCCCTCCTCTAGGGATCTATCAAAGTTAAGTGGCAGCAGGAAGTGAACAGTAGTTGCAAGCCATAGAAATTCCATTCAGACTGGTCTGGTTTGCTGTTGTCTATGGGCAACAACTGTAGCATCTTCCATGTTTCATCCTTAAGGTCACATTCTAGCAGAAGCCAGTTCAACACCTAAGCTTTCCCATGTGCTTAGTAATTGCACCAGTGGGCTCTGAACTCCTTAGATCAGTTGATAAGAAAGTTGGTGATGGGCCAGAGCTTACTTGCATTGTCCAAAAAGAAAAGCATGAAGGGCCCCAAAATACTAGATGATATTTTGTAACTACTTTTGTTTCATCTAACGTGGCAATGATTCTTCAGGCAATATCCAGAAAGCCACACCTATCTCAGCTGAAATATACATAAGGAATTCTGCTTTAATGGCATCTGCTGAGTTTGCTCTCACTCCTGCTGATCACAATAGGTTTGAACACCAACACCTTCACATCAAATCTGATGCAAGCATCAATATCTAGTGTTGGACTGCCAAGAGTCACCTGTCTGAACAGCAGAAACCTTACCTGCAGTTGTGATTCAAAGCTATAACAGGGTCAAATCTGTTACGGTGCTGCTCTCTAGCATAGTTTTTGCACACCAGAAAACACTGCCTAGGTTACACTCTTTGTCATGTGTAAGCTTCAAGTGCACCAAGACTGTCAGGAATGCGTTTTTGCACTTAGCAAGAACACTACCCATATGCAGCAAGTGAAAAAGATTTTCCACACACTGTTCAAAAGCATACAAGGGTTATTACTTGCACAAAGAGATGGTTTTATGATGTAAAGCAGTGAATAATTTCTTTCAGATATATGCATAAATATACAGTACTAAAGCAATACTACACATGGATATCAGACCATGCACACACACTGCTGCTGATAAGCACAGAGTTTATCAGTGTTATAACGGGTAACTATAACTTTTGCATATATATATGCCTTACATATATAAACCTAACTCACACTATGTTAACAACCAGGGTAAGAAAAAAGAGACTTCCCTTCCTATCTCTGAACACTTACATGCACAGGACACCATAATAATAACACTACACTTTTTAAACATTTCATAGACACCTAGCACTCACGAAGCAAAAGGCCAACTACCAAGCCTTTAGCAAGTTAATGGAAAATAATTACTTTGGCAGGATAATGGAATCTGTGGAACGATTAATGTGACAAGGATAAGTGTAGCCTTCAAAAAAATCCTACCTCGCAGGTGAGAAGTAAAGCCAGTGGGATATGGAACTTTAATGTAAATATGAAAAAAATAAACCCAGCAAAATGAGACAACTTACAAAGGCGAAAAATAAATAATGGTGCACAATTTACTAAATACCAGCAGTAAGTCTATCGATACTGAGCAAGGCACCGAATCAACCTCATTACACCCTTGGTTACACCAACCTGAAGCTGTACTGAAATAATAAAATCCGGTCCCTAATGGAAAGAATATTCATATGTGATTAAACACACACCACTGACAGCTTATGATCTGAAGCTGTCTTACTGCTGAGCATCTTGTATTTCACCATGGACTTTTTTTTTTTTTTTTACGAACGTTTGTACAACAGAGTTGTTTCCAGCTGCACGCTCAAGAGCAGCGGCACTGCCCAGTTGTGGTTCTCCAAAATGCCCAGCGCTTACATCTCCAGCATGAAACTAATCAGCCTTTCCGGCCTGGCAGGAGCGGGGGAGAGGCCAAGAACGACAGCATAGGACCAGCGGGGAAGAGACGTTTTCAGGTTACGATGAAGCTTCCGAGAAGAACCGAGAGGGCTGCGCTTCCAGCAGTCAGAAGAAGCGCCCGCACCCACCTTATCCCGCACAACACCTGCGGCGCCACCCCCGAACGGCAGCGCAGTGGCAGCGCCCGTTCCCACCTGAAAAGCAGACGCAGGGAAAAGGCATTTCGCAACCCGCCCCGAGGGACGCGGCTCCTCTGGAGACTGACTGACAGACAAACTTTGGAGGTGCACGCCCGGCCTTGCGCTCTCCTGCCAGCGGGCACCGCCTCGCCTCCCCCCGGCCGAGCGGGCCGTCCCCGGGCACACCCGCTGGGGGCGGGCGGGGGCGGCCGCGCTGACCCAGCGCGCCCTCCCCGCCGGCAGGGCCGCGCCGGGCCGGGCCGCGCCGGCCGCCTCTCCCTCCCTGCCCCGGCCCTCCGGGAGCTGGGGGGAAGTGCGAACCCTCTGGCGGCTCTGGAGCATCAGCGCGGTGAGGGGACGGCGACACCGGCGCCCCGAGGGAAGCGGCCCCCGCCCGCAGTACCTTGTAGTAGAAGACCGCTTCCTGGTAGCGCCCGCTCTGGTCCCGCTGCACCGCCAGCTGCGCGAACTTCACCGCGTCCAGCTCCAGCGTGGTGGCGTCCATGGCCGGTGCCCTCCCGGTGCCACCACCGGCGGCGGCAGCGACAGCAGCGCCCCTCCGAGCCCACTCGGTCCCCGCCGGCAGCTCCACGGCCGCCCGGCCGCTTCCCCCGCCCCGCTGACCCCGCCGCGCCCGCAGGACACGCCCCCATGTCTGGTCACACCCCTGCGAGCCACTGGCCACGCCCACCCCGCTCTGACAGCTGCTTTGACCACGCCCATCCACCCAGACCACGCCCACCCGCCCCTACAGCGGCCGCCCGCCCGGGGCTGCACTGCGCGTGCTCGGGCGCGCGGGGCTGAGGCGGGGCTCGCGGGGCTGAGGCGGGGCTCGCGGCTGAGGCGGGGGAGCGGAGCGCGAGGAGCGGCCGGGATTGTGTGTGGGGTGAGCGCGTGCAGAGCGCCGAATACAAAATCACAGAATCAGTGACTTACAGAATCAGCGAATCAATTAGGTTGGAAAAGACTTCTGAGATCATCGAGTCCGACCTGTGACCGAACACCACCGTGTCAATTAGGCCATGGCACTAAGTGCCATATCCAGTCTTTCCTTAAATGCCTTCAAGGGCGGTGACTCTACCACCTCCCTGAGCAGCCCATTCCAGTGTCTAACCAACCTTTCTGTGAAGAAATTCTTTCTAATGTCCAACCTAAACCTCCACTGTCACAGCTTAAGACTATGGTTACTTGGGAGAAGGAGCTGGCCCCCACCTTGCTACAAACTCCTTTCAGGTTGTTCTAGAGAGTGATAAGGTCACCCCTGAGCCTTTTTTTTCTCCAGGATAAACAAGCCCAGCTGCCTCAGCTGCTCGTCATAGACTTGTGCTCCAGACCCTTCACCCACTTCATTGCCCTTCTCTGGACTCACTCCAACACGTCAAATGTCCTTCCTGAATTGAGGGGTCCAGAACTGAACACAATACTTTAGATGTGGCCTTAGTAATGCCCAGGGCAGGGGAAAAATCACTTCCTAGACTGCTCCCCATCCCACCTGTCCCATGGTTGTCAGCTACAAGCGAGGGGAGCAGGCACAGCCCAAGGGTGCCTCTGCAGTGTTTTAAAACATTCACTTTTTGATGGAGGTGCTCATGGTTAGCTCTTGAAGCTGGGTTTTCTAGCCTTAGAGCACTTTCAATGTGTAACCGGTTCAACTTTTGTTCATGCTTTCAGAGTTTCTCCTTAATCTGAGAGGTGGGATACTTGAGGACTGGGGTCCTTCCAAAAGGAGCCACATGGCAAAGACAAGGGAAAATGGGACCGAGTTTCACAGAAGAGGTTTCATCTTGATATAGGATAGTATTTATAGTAAGATCGACTCTTCATTGGAAGAGCCTTCCCAGGACACAGTAGAGTTCCCATTGCTGGAGGTTTTCAAGAGTGTTTAGACAGGGCGCTAGATAATCTTATCCATGCTCTTTTTCCCACAGAAGGTTGGACCAGGGAATCTTTCAAGGTCCCTTCTAACTTGGGCAATTCTGTGATTCTATGGACATTTATTTCTGCCTGAAAATACAGCTTATTACAAGGCACTGCTTTCACCTTATCTGCCTTCCTTCCTTACCTCATCTAATGCTTGCTTTCTTATCTTCCTTGCGTGCCTTTGCAGCCAATATTCTCTGAGAAGATCAGAGCTCTATATGTTGTCTTAATCTTATTCCCCCCAGCTCCTGCCTTTTTGCAGAGCAAATATCAGATGAAGAAATTCAGGTCTCTGTTTCTGTGCCATACTCCTTTACTACTAATGAGACAGAATCAGCTCATTCTCATTTGTTGTTCTTCTTTGAGACGTTTTCATCCTTTTCCTTTTGTCTCCGTTAATGCTATAACTTGTTGTCTCCTAGCTCCTCTTCCTGTCTCCTGATTTTGATTATTGCTTCTCTGCCTCTTCCTCTCCTCATTTTCCCAAGTGTATGCTGTAGGGGTAGACATTTGTATGTTGACAGTGCTTTGTACCTAAATTTTGCTTATTGCCATACCTATTTTCATTTGACTACAGCCAAAGCTTTTAATGCTTTTTAATGTTTTGAGGTGGGTTGTTTTGTTTTGTTTTGTTTTGTGTTTTTTGTTGTTGTTTTGTATTTGTTTGGGGTTTTGTTTGTTTGTTTTTAATGCTTTTAATGCTTACTCTTACAGAGTCAGAACAGGAATCACTCTAATCCTATATTCCTCTGACTGGAGTGTAGTTGATGCTTGTTGAAAGAGTACAAGAATAGGGCAATTTTATAGTATTTTGTCTCAGCTTCCTGTAGCCTGTGGGCTGAACTCATATCATTGCTTCTGATACTACTTGCTGGGCTTATTTTCAATTAATTAGTCTAATTACTGCTTTACCACATTTTGATTTTGGCATTCAAAACATTTTGTGGGAATGTTTAAATTTGTTGTGTGAAATAACATTGCTTTTAAAAAAAAGCCCCCAAACAATAAACCAACCCCCACCCCTTTTCTCAGTGTAATTTTTTAGCCTTATCTTTCCTGCTTATAAAAAAATCATGATAACATCTCACACATCTTTTATTTTGCCCATAAGTTTGTGTTCTTTCCTATCTCTTTCTTCTGTTCCTTCTTTCGTCATACATTAAATCTCTTTTCAATCCCCTCTATGTTTCCTTTTACATGGAGGAACTAGAATGGTGTGCAGTATTAGTGCTGTATCATTAATTTTGTATCCCGGTGCACTGTTTTCTTCTGTTTCATAATGACTCCTAACACTTGTATTTGCCTTTTTAACCACTGCTGAGCATTTACTGAAGTTCTGAGCGCTCTCCAGAATGACTCAGCTTTCCTGGGAAAGGATAGACAGTTTAGCATCTGCCATTACGTACCTAATGTGCTGTTTTCCCCCTGTGATTTAGCAGCATTTAATTTTGCAGGCTGTTTACTACATACACAGGAGAGATCCCTGCACAACTTTCTGTACAAGGCTTTCACAAACCAGAGTATTTGTTAGAAGTACAAATCTGGTCCTTTGAGGAGATAGTGAGGTGCAGTTTTAACATTCTGATGGTCAGACATTAACAGGCAAAGGTCAGACATCCTTTACAGCTGCTTCAGCTGTGTGGAGCAGGAAGTGATACTCGAGTGTTGTGGTTCTATTCTGCCTTTGATTCAACTCTAAGCTCAGCTTGACCAAAGGTAACCAAAACTATCATTATCCTTTATTATCCTTCCTTTACACATGAAAAAATACACCCACAAAAACAGAAAAATAAGAAAGAGGCTGCCCCTCTGTCTATGATAACAACATTTGACCAATTATATTTGACTACAGTCCCACCTCTATTTATCCAAAACAATAAAACTGATATCTGGAATCCTCCACGTAGAGGATGAAAATATGACCACAGTTCACGAACAAGCTGACGAGCTTTCTCCTCTCTCCTCCCCGAAGCAGGAAAGACTCTTTGGTAAGATTTTCATCTCTGACTGTGTCAGAGCATACCTGGGTGAAACCAAGCTAATTAACAATGAAGTTAAGCTTAGTGAAAAGCTGAATTTGTTAGTTTGATTTGAATTGCTAACTTAGCATAAGAAATCACTTGTTAGACTTAATATATTTAGCGCTAATACAGGAAGTATATTTATCAATGGCTATTCCAAATCTTTATTTCTTCTGCTTCAATAAACCACACTGGTTGTGACCTTGTGATTGTGAAAGTTCTTATTGAGCATGATTAGACTTATAGTGCTACCTCGGTTATAATGAGAAATTCAGCCCAGATGCACCCGGCCCCTCTGATCTCTGAGGACTAGCTGGAATGCAAGGGGGATTAGCTTCTGCCAAATTTCATACTCTAATGCAGCACTCTCATACCTCTTCTCCCTATTATTTCTTGCCATTTCGAGGTAACTTCTGAGTTTTTACAGTAGTTGACCACTGTGTTCGGAAACAGAAGTCAGATGTGCTGTTTTTAAGTTTTGTAAAGGTCTCCCCCTTTACCATTTTAAGAACTGGCATCCCACGTATTTTACCAGTGATTTCATTTTCCTCTACTTGTTAGAGAAGGGCAGTGTGTGGAAACCTCTGAGTGCCCCTTTATTGAGCTGCCTTCCAAATTTTCTCTTTCTTATGAAAGACATAAGAGATTGTCCTTTTACAAGTTCCTTACCAAAACTTGTACAGGAAATGCTGTTCATATTCATATTGCTCAGCCAGGACAGTGTTATCTCATTGGTTCCATGGACTGAATTGTTTCGTGTTGAGTCAGACTATAGGTAATCTCTTTTTATTTTTAGTTCCAAGTATAGCAAGAATATGATAGTTGTCACTACTGTAAATAGTAAAACTAATCACTGTATTGGCCCCCCTCCCTTCATGTAATTTTTATTATTTCAGTCATTTAAGTATATTAATAATCTTTTTATTCAACATTAAAAAGTTCTATCTTTGTGCTTTCCCTTTTGATTCAGTACAGTAAGTGCCAGGTAAAATTATTTTAGACATATGATGGGCCTTTTAAAGACTGGGACAGACCTTAGACTTAGAGGCATGCACTGATGTGACAAGGAGCTAAGGAAGGTAAAGTAGGTTACTAAACAGTGACTGCTATTTGTTCAGAACATCACTGAAAATCAATACTTGTTTCATCAATAACTTGTTTGACGTGTATGCACAATTGTTAAATGGATTCTGCAAAACTCTAGAGATATGTTGCCTATAGTTTTCATCTATGTAGGAGCAACTCCTTGTATCTATGTCTGTGGGCCTGCTTTGGTTGGGCTGTTCCAGAGCAAGTCTGTGTTAACAGATGTTTGGAGTTTGTGTATGTTCTCTAGTGCATAAAATGTTTTCCTTAACAGACTAACTGATATTGGCTCATCTTTATGTGAAGTACCACCAATTAGTTGTTACATAGGGTACCTAGGTATTATATTTTCAGGGCAGAACCCTTATGTATAGACTACGCTGAACTCTTTTTGCTACAAAATTAAATTTTGCTTGATTGAAGACTTCTGAATATGAATCCAGACCCCTGATTGCTGCTGATGCTGCTTAATGTTATGAAATTAAGAAGGCAGGTAAAGTACAGCTGAAAATAAAGCCTTTAAGATTATATATAATATTTTATTTTTAATATGCTATAAATGCCTTCTATAAATAGGGTTTTGAATATAGGAAACTACTTGAAAAAAAAGAATCAATTATATTATACCACTAGATGTCCATCTACGGTTAGATTGAAGCTAGAAGTTTTTACATGGTTAAAGGAACGGAAATTGAACAAATGCATTTTTAGTTTGGCTCTGGTTTAGCTACGAGTGTGGTTGAAGCTGCTTTGGTTAATTTTGGTTTTGAAGTTTTTTTGAGTCAGTCACAGAGAGTTAGATTTGGGTTTTGTAGTCAAACATCCAGCACTTAAACTGGTTAGAAATTTTGGTCCCGCTGCTCCCCAAACATGAGAGAAATAGCAGTATGAAATATAAAATCATGTAACAGTAGATTCTGTAGATTTTTTTTTTATTAAGTAGCAGAGTTTCAGCAGAGATTATTGCAGTTCTCTAACATTTCTTTAACTATTTTCATAAAAAAAGTAATAAAATTTTCTAATAGTAACTTTTAGAACTTTAGAAACCTTCTGCTTTTAAAGCACTTTATAGGCTGTAGTTTGTGGCATTTGTTTAGAAACAAACAGTCATGGTGATAGGAACTTTGACCCTAACTACGGAAAGAGGGAAGAAAAAGGAGAAATATACCTCGACAACAAAAATATTCTTCACCTTTGTAGTTAGTAAGCACACTTATGGGAATTGCATCTGCAGATTCTTTCTTCTGACTGTGTTGACTGGGAAAAGAAGCCTAATAATGAAATAAAACTTTATACAAAATAGGTTTGAGTGAAAGGCACCAATGACACTATGAAATAGTGCATGAACTAAGACATCTCCACATGCTATTTATGCATATATATGTATGATTATTTATATGAATCAAAGTGTTATGCAATCTTGTATATAAAAAAATCTGCAGTGAGTTGTGGCAGGATGGTGTTTTTCAGTTTACTCAAGGTATTCTTGGGTTGATGACTCTTAGATAGTCATCAGAGAATTGTAGAAAATGTTAAATTCTGGAACTATTGCAGTGTTCTCCCCTTTACTTAGATTTCAAAGATTAATTCTGTGGTTTTACAAGGAGTCTACAAAACTTGGTTTTGGTTCAAGAAAAAATTCAGACTATCAACCAGGATAACTAAAGCCAGAATGTTTGTTGTGCATTGTAAATGGGCTAATATAAAAACACTATGGAATGTGGGAGGGAGAGGAATACAAGTTTTGTTCAAGCCTCATACACGTGAGGTGTGATGTGTTAGGACTTCATGAGCATATTAAACTCAGGTGGCATTTTGAGTCTGTTGAATGACTTTGCCAGGGACAAGTTTTCCCTTTTTAGGGACTGGCGCGAGAGACTAATGTAACTGTGTTTGATAATCAAAGGTCTAGCTGGCATCATTAGTGCCAAAATAAATTGTTAAACACTATTATCTGTTTTAAGTGTGACATAACAGGTGTGATAGCAATAGAGTCAGTAAAATACAAAGGTGAAATGTAATTCCTATGTTTTCTTTTACTTATTTATTCTGACATGAAACCAGAAAGGTTACTCTGTTGTGCACCAAAAGGTACCTAGCTTGCTGGTCAGTATGCTCCTTGTAATTTGATTCAGTTTCTTGTCATGAGTTCTCTCCTCTGCCTTTCCTTCTTTTATCACAATCACTGCCTACTTTTCAATGCTAATTTTCTCTATTCAGTAAACAGATTCCTGTAGCCATGCATATAAAACATTGGCATAATAAAAACTATGTTGTCACTTAACAGCAATTCTTTCCTTCCTGTGTGCTGCATTATACTGAGGAAAAGCTCTGGAACAAATTAACACCTGGGCACTGCCAATTTCTTGCTGTTAAGGTCCCAGGTTACTCTTCAAAATTGCCCAAAGTAATCAAAATAATTAATATAGCCCTGGTTAATTTTCTCAATTTCAAAGAGAGAAAGGTTCTAAAATAGATACCCAAATGTATCTCTCTCATCTGTTGAAAAACATTTCTGTAAGGAAAACAGTATTCTTTACAGATAGCAAATTTTTACAGGAAGCAACTCCTGAAAGGTTAATATTGGCTGATTTTTTTTTCCTAGTTGAAGAACAATTAAAATTTAGACTCTATGCATTGGGCAAGAGGGGCCTTTTTTTAAAGTGTTCTTTTGGTGCTATTTATTTTCTCATTTTCAGTGAAGGCGTTTTAATTAGCATGAATAATGTTATTTGCAAGAAACTGGAATTTAATCAAGCAAGTCTTTTACTGAAAACAGCTTGTTATACTGTCAGATTTGTACTCCCAGGGAATTAAAAATTTAAAACACATTCCTCATTGTGATGGGGTGGCTTCATCTAGCAGCCAAGCTCTCACACTTCTACCCCCACGCAGGACAGGGCTGGGGGAGGAACAGAGAAAACAGGAAGCACAGGAGTGAGAAAACTCATGGGTCAAAATAAAGACAAGGAAATAATTCACCAGTTACTGTTGCTGACAAAACAGACACCAGTTGGGGAAATTAAACTAATTTATTGCTCGTTAACATAAACATTTAATTAGTGGTTTGGGCACTGGAAAACAAAGATAACAAACATTTAAATGCCTTGTGAAAACACTTTTATTCTCCCTTTTCCAGGCTTAACTTCACTCCAGATACCTCATCTCCCCTCTTGTTACTGATGCAAGTTACACCTAGTAAGTAGTGAGTGTGATGCAGGAGTTAGAGGTTGGTATGTGACAATTTCTCTTTACTGTTCCTTTTTTTCTCTTCTGTTACTCCTTTGTGCTTATTTATTCACTATGCTCTGGTGTTAGTCCTCCGTTGACCGAAGTCCCCTTGGGAGTGTACCTGCTCCAGCATGGGCTGCAGTCCTTTTGGGGTTGCACCAGCCTCCGACTTTGACCTTGTTGCTCCTATGCTACCCTACACTGATCCTCTCAGTCTTAGCTTTTCTTGCCCTTTCTTAAAACTGTTTTTGGAGAGGTGGGACAAACTTTGGCTGGCTCAGCTTTAGCCTGCGGTGGGTCAATTGCTGAGTCAGCTGTTTGACACAACCCTTCTCATAGAGGCTACTCCTGCAGCCCCTCCACTACTACCAAAACTGTGATCTTTTTACCCAGTACACTCATAAAGGAATTAACTTGAAGGGAAATGAGAGAATTACAAATAAGGAATTTTCCCCCCTCAGATTTGTTAGCAGGAAAATTGATAAAGCTAAGGCAGTCAGTTGGACTGGATTAGCTGCTATTAGATATTACTCATGTAAGGCACAACTGAAAATATTTTGGAGAGCAACAAGACCCATAGAGAGGCTACATGGAGTCCAGGTTTCCTTTGTAGGGTTACCCTCTGCTATTTGCAGTGGGTGTACCCTGGAGTGCAGGTTATGGACTAAACTAAACCCACAGCTGCAGACGGAAGCAATCCCTGCTGCCTCAGATGATGCTGCTGAATCTGAGAGGGAAGACCCTTGTTGAAGATCCAGTTGCAACCTGTTGGTGATCAAGGGGACATAAGTCAGAAACCACTGATACCTCCTGTGCATTGTTCTTCATGTACAGGTGGTATTCTCCTGTGGCTGCTGCTCTTGTGAAGGTTTGGGTATTAAGGGTGTTTGCTTCTGCTGCTGGAAGGATGTTCATGTAAGAAAACTATGGTCTGAACTTGATGTGTGTCAGCCCCACTGTGCCAAGTACTGTGTAAATGCTTTCACCCCGCAATACTAAATAGTGAGATCAGTGAGAAAGAAAAACCACTTTGTGCATACTGCCTTTAAGAAGATAATGTGTTTGGGGCAACTGCTGACTGAGTTTGCATGAGACCTTCCCATAAACTAATTTTGTTTGTGTATCATACCTTAATTGAGACTGTCTCCTTCAGGTGCATGATGGGTCTTGACTATCTTTTTTTTCCCTCCTTCCTCTGAAGCTTATATGATATGGTAGGTTCATCTGAATTGAACTCACTTTCAATTCCAAACCATTTGGAGAAGCTTGGCAGAGGTAGTCTCTTCTTCAGAATATGACAAGACTGGTTAGTTTACCCTCCTGCCAATACTACTAATACAGTTGGCCTGGAAACATCCTAATTCTTTTGCTTAATGTGCTTACTCTAATTAAGAAACAGTTTTTTGTTTAGTTAAAATAAGGCCAGACACATTATTGTAAGCAGCAAGTAGGCAGGCAGCAGGCCGATTCCACAATGACTGCTAAAATAAAGCCATTTGCACTGCATAGGAATGCAGCAGAAAAAAATAAGGACAGTGAAGTCTGGGAACAAAAATGTGTATATAATGTTGGACCTCATTTAGTTATTGCATATGCTAAACTTTTACTTTACCCTTGAAAATTTCACTGGGATTCACATGCATAAGTGTTTGTAGAGCTGGAGCAAGAGAAATTATAGGTACACTCCATTTGAATCCCTTAACCTAACCATAAGTCTGCAGCTATTAATAAAAAAAAGCATGCAAAAAAAAACAAAACAAAACAAAAAAAAACAAACAAAAAAAAAACAAAAAAAAACCCTAGTCAGTTTTTCAAATGAATTATTTTTTCCTTGTGTAAGTAACCAGAGTATCCCTTTAGTCCTGTGGGACCATTATGCAGTATTTAACTGTGTGATAAAATAACAGCGAGCCTAATGTGTAGTAGGTTTTATAATCCTCGTTGTTGCAGCATGTCTGCTCTGAACTACCAAAATAAAATGGGTGAGCACAATCAGGAGGAATTAAGGACAGAAAACCATGACCTGGAAATGTCACTTCTGATCTGGCTGTCATACCCTATAACCTTTCCACATGGTGGTAGGATTTGCATGTGACTGTCTCATTTTTATTACGTTTTTACTAATATGTTGAATGTTTTAGAATTGAAAGGCAATAAGATATTTGTTTAGTTTTCAATGAAATTATGTCTACCTCATGTGACTGAATGAACAGAGAGATGATATAAAAGTGTCCCTCAGACAACTCCTGTGCTTTTTTTATTTTTAAAGTACTGCAGGCAAGGAAGCTAGCACTGAACACGGTCTGGAAAACAGAACTGTGACCTCCGTAAGTACTGGTGGATGAACATTTCTTTGCCTATTTTGCTGCCTAGAAATAGACAAAGAAGCAGTTTAAAGCTGGAACTGGAGCAGTCTGGAAGTTATAACTGCTTATGACAAAATCCCCAGTGTTTCTTGCAGGAAATTGTCTTTCTGTTGTGTTTTACAAGTGAGTTGTGCACATGTTTTTTTTAAAGTGGACCCTACTGTTAGAGCTTAACTTCAAGCTCTCTGCAATGATCTTTAACCTGAGTTCTAAGAGGAATCCTTGTATTCTGTATGATGCTAAATTTTTCAGATCCTTGATTTAGCAAAAATTTTGCAAATAATTTTTCCACCCTCCCTGGAAGTCTGTGTGAGATGTGCTGCTCGAAGAGCTCTTATCCTTAGGCAAGTATGTGTGCCATTTGGTAAAAAATAGTGTCGCTCCTTAATAGGCATAATCTTTTGCTTTTCAGAGGCAATAAATAAAATGCTACAATAGAACTGTTCTTGATCCACAGGGCTGGACCGCTTGCTTCTCATTTTATGGCAATTTTAGCATTTGAATAACTAGCCATAAACCTCTGAATGGCAACAGTTGATATGACCCACTGTCCATCTAAGCTGCTATCCTGTTTTTGATTAACAAATGCAGATATGTAAGGAAGAGTAAAAGAACACAGCAGACCTATAGTAATGCTCAAGGATCAGAGACTCTTAGAGCTAAAAGGTGGCATCTTTAATGCCCTCTGATATATTTACTTTCAATTCATCAACTGTTTGTGCTTATCTGAAGTCTTAGGATTCATAACACCCTGCTGCAAAGCATTTCCCAACTTAAGCACCCAATACATGATCCTCCATTTGACCTGCTGTGACTCTGCCAGCATCTAGCTTCAGTTGATATCCTGTCCTTTTGTTGAAGAGCCATTGTCTCCAAGCTACTCATTGTTCTCATTGCTCTAATAAACATCCATCATATGTTTACTCAGTCTTCTTTTTTTTCCACTAGTCTGAATAGTCATTTTATACTGGAAGTCACAAAATCATAGAACCATAGAATCAATCAGGTTGGAAAAGACTTCTGAGATCATCAAGTCCAACCCTTGATCCAACATTGCCGTAGTTACTAGACCAGGGCGCTAAGTGTCACATCCAGCCTCATCTTAAAACCTCCAGGGATGGTGAATCCTCCACAGCCCTGTGCAGCCCATTCCAATGCCTGATTACTCTCTCTGTAAAAAAAATTTTTTTCCTAAAAAGTCTTTTCATACCTTTTGTTTAGCCCTTTTACCCTGCCTTCTGCTTGGATGAATCTGCAGAGTTATTGCTGGTCTCTGAAATTACTGTTACTTTACTCCCCTGGAGACATGGGGACTTGATCATCTGGGAGAAAAAAGAGCAGGAAAAAAGCACATGGGCTTGAAGAGTCTGAGTTGTCCAGTCAAGTTCTCCTCTAACTGGAGGCAACTATGCAAACATTACTGCTTTTTTTCCTTTCATATGACACCCTTCAATAGATCAAAATCTTCAAAACCACACAATATGTCTCAAGAACAGAAGTAAAAATCAAGCAAAATCAATGTTTAGGTGAGGATGATATGGGTTATGAAGCAATAAAGAGAAATCAATCAAGTAGTAAGGGTGTGCAATTGTGCATGTTTTATTTATGTACCAGTCAAGTGGGAAGTACTCCAGTTTCTATTAGAGCTCAATAAACCCTCTATTCTTAGGAAAATAGCAAGGTTCACTTTGCCAGATGTTCTAATTTCCTTTCTGTTGTATGAAAATTGGTGATTGCCAGAGGAGGAAAACATATTCTTCTGTAGAAGGTGGGTGCGTCTTTGAGAAATTTCTTTATGTGTTCTCTGGTTGAAATCCCAATTACTGTTGCTAAATACCAAAATTTCCACGACAAGATTTGATTTCAGTAATGACCTATGTCAAAAGCCAAGAATGTAGAGATCATGCAGAATGTATAGCCTTAAAGTTTATACTTTCTGTTTCAGTGTTAAAGCTTTAGAGGTTTTCTTTTTCGAATTTCCTCTTTTGAAATACTCTAGAATTTTCTATATCTCTAGTAAGACACAAAATTAATCAAATAGAAATAGAACTTATTTAGAGCTCAATGTATGTTCTTCTAGACAGTGCACATGCATTCAGACTAAAGACATGGTGAAGACTTAGGTTGCTGGGGTGAAAAGGTTATGATGCGGGGGTGGCATTCTAGTGCACAGCTACGGACAGCAGAGTTTTCACCATAAGCCCAAGTTTGTTCCCTTCACCAGTAATCACACAAAAACTGTACTGTGCTCAAAAAGCTGACCTCAGCTACAATAAGGCAAGCCTGCCTACTGCTTTCCCTCCACCTCCTCATTTTGCTTCTATCTATGAAACACCTCAATTTTCCCAGCAATTTATGCAAAAAGCCCACCCCAGGTTCCCAAGAGACCCAGTTAAAAGCTTTGCTATTCATCATGAGAAAATAAATTATATAGTAGTTTTCTTTTGGCCCAGAAAACAATATCGTGCTTTGAGTTAATTAAGGAATGAAGACTGATCTTACTTTAAACTATGGAAAGATCTACAGATGCATTGATTTTTTTAGACTAGAGTGGGTTTAGTCCTAGGACTCAGTTCTGACTGAGCATTTTAATAGGGATTTTTTGTAAGAAAAGTTTAACTTTATTAATACATGGTAGTAATTCACCTCTTGCTGGCTTCTGCAATGCAGATATAAAGCTCCCTGTAACGATATTCATGTGATGGCTTCAGCCCTCTGAAACTAAGATAATGTCTTTTTTTTCTGCTTGAAACAGGTGGCCACCTAAGGCTTCAACCTGCTGTCATGGTAGCTTGTCTGTGTTAGGACGAGTGGGAGTCTGTTTTCTAGCAGCTAATGTTTCTCCTCTGGCCCTGCTCCTTAACTTCACTAAGCCCTGCCTAATTCTTGACATGAGATGCAAGCCTGTGTGCAAAAAACCCTAAGTACCTTGTAACAGGCAGTATTTTGTATTAGTTTTGTTTGGGAGGGTAAATGAGCTCAGTGTTACCAACCAGTGGGGTTAGGTCATCCCACAGCAGTGACAGCTACCGAGTTTTCTACATGTAGATGCTTGTGTTCCTCGGTTTCATCTGTGTTCTTTGACAGCCTGTGTTCACTGCTGGAACTACCATGGAGCCATAAGATGTCACTGCAGGGTTGAAAACTGAGTCGGAGATGTCTGTAGGAAGTTTTAAAAGCAAGGTTTTTAGATGTGTTTTTATGAAGAATTCTCACCTTCCTAGGATTTTTTTACCTGTAGAGGATTAAAGCATTACCTATGTACTGTCATCTTGTGAATGTGCTATAGGATCATGATGATCCTGAAACTTTTCCAGGTATTCTGCAAAGAGGTATAAGTTGATCTATCAGGAAGGGCAAACATTCAACAGTGTCAGTCTGGTGGGCTCTCGACCCTCCAAATGCAGGAGAGATTAGAAAAATATTACAGTATTTAATACCTGAAAACAGTTTTTCAGTAAAAGGCACCACAAAATATAATTGAACCCACTGCATCATCTCTAAAAAAAATACACACATGTGCAAAAAAAAAGCCTCAAAAACCAAACCCAAAACCAAATCAACCCAACAACCAACCAACACCCAACAAACAAACAAACAAACAAACAAGTACAATTGTCCCATTACTTGGTGTGATATAATTCACACTGTGTAGAACATCTTTTGATGGGAGCAGGGATAGATTTGACAGAAACATTAACTATGTGATCTCTGTTCCAGCACTGGCCTTCCTTACAGTGGCATTATGAGCTCATCTTTCTTTTGGGTTTTACATCTTTGCCGGTTACTGTCTTCAGAAGGGATGGACTTTCTCACTAAATCTTTCTTTCACTGGAAATAACCCAAAAGATTTCTCTTGTACCTTGAGGTACTGTGACCTGTAGAGTCACTCTTACAGTAGCTGGTCACTGCCAGTGCCAGGCAGTCTAAAGCACAACATCTTTTCCTTCTAAGGGAAGAAATTACTGGAGAGGTTGGAATGAAAGCCCCATCTGTACACCAGATCCTTATCTACTGTGGACTGTGCTGTTGAAGTCTGTGGTGCTTTGCTGATTTGTATCCCAAGGGATATGTTGAATAGGAAATAAATGGGGAAAAAAGAAAAGTCGCTGCCTGTCTTTACTGAGACAGCTGATTGCTATAAAACGGAATAAAAAGTGTGTGGGTTTTGAGACTGTATGATACACAGAAAATATTTCCTGGAGAAAAAAAGATCACACAGCTGTAGGTTAGAACAAGTTGAAAATAAAATGAAAGGTTGAATGAGAAGAAGTCAGGATGCAGGAAGGCAATCATGAAAGCCAAGGCACATCTGCAGCTGAACCTGGCTAGGGATGTGAAAAATAACAAGGACATTTTTTTCAGGTACACAGGAAAAAAAAGGAAGAGAAAGAAACTGTACCATCCCTGATTGGTGAGCAATGAGAGACCTGTCTAAAACTGACGTGACAAGACTGAGATACTCAACAACTTTTTTCTCAATTCATAAAATCCAAAGGCAGAGACTGGGAAAAAGAAGTACTGCATACCTTAGAACAGGATCAGGCTTGAAAACAGCTAAGGAACCTGAATGTGCACAAGTCATACCAATTCCAGGTGCCCTCACCTTCCATCCCCACCTTCCCAGGTGCCCTTGCACAATAGGTATGAGGCTCTGCAAGTAGAACCAAATAATGACAGATGATGGGTCATCTAGCTTGGGGGTGGCACTGAGGTTAAATCACCCTACTCCCTGCATCAAAACTGCTTCCATAAAGCAAAAAAGATGGGTGAAACTCCCTTCTGAAGGGAACAGAATGTCACGGCTCGTGAGGAACAAAGTGACAACTGCTCCAGGCTCTTGGTGGAAGTAGGTCTGACTTTATTTAACATGGCTCCCCTTATATATGGGGAGGATAGAATTTTCCAGAACAAGGGGTGTTAACATTCCATTAAAGGAGAGTAAATGAGGGGATAATCTATATTAGGAAAAGTATAGGAGGGATTGTAGAATATATAAGGTAAAGAGGAGTAGAACACAACTGAATATGGTGACTCTGCACTGTGACAGTAACTGACCAATCAGAAATAGGGAATAAAACATGAGTGGAATCATAAGGTAAAACAACTACAAATATAGGAGAACAACATAGGGATTATATATTATTGTTAAAACATTTCAAATTTTGAGGTAATGGAAGAGTCCAATGAATCCACATCACACAACGCTTTCTTCAGTCCTGCTTTCATATAAATTCTCTTGTAGTTTCTTTCTGCAGCATTCAAACTTCTCCTTCTCATCATCCCCAACTCCCACAGACAGTGTGTTCTGATCCTTGATATGATTTCAAAATCAAAAAGTCTTTTGCTAGACAGCATTACAAATTCCTTAGCTATGTGTATTAATACAGTTTAAAGACCTTTATAATTCACTGTAGAAAAATTATATCCCTCAAAACATTGCTTAGTGATTGAAAACAGGCTTCTTGATAAACTCCAAAACTCTTACCGCAATCAGCTTAAGATACAAATTTGTTCACAAGTAGAAAATATGATAGGGTATCATATAGTAGGACCACTGCTTTCTGAAGGAGTGCAGCCTGGCTTAGCCTCATTATCAAGCTGTTGTAACAATATTCTTTTACAAGCCTTGGTATCTATCAGGACCATGGTGATACATAAAAAAGTTCCATGTAAGTAAAACACTGATTGTTTATGTTGCAGAGCATTTTGCTTTAAAGAAAGATCCCATTAGTGAGATTATGTGTTTAAATTTTTTGTTTTTTTTTTTTCCTTTAATTTAATTTGATGAATACATTAGAAAAAGGTGTCAAGGGACAACAAAACCCTCATGGAAGCAATTTTGAAGGGTGTTGTGCTTTTTCATGCCCAATCCATTAATGGGAAAATCGGAAAGAGAAGTTGTATCCAGATGTAGCGGTACTATAGATAGCTGATGAGCACAAACTTGGTGTACTTAGCATGTAAGTGAGAAGATACCTAGGAAGACTGTTATTTTTAATATAGTACAAAGTTATATATATATTTATTAAATTAAATGTGTGGGGTTTTTTCTTTTTAAGATTAAGACTTGAGCATTCTCCCCTTTGGAATCTTGTGTTCAATCATTATCTCCGATGTGCCCAAGTGAGCTTGAGCATTTTCCTTCCCATTTAAGTCTGAGACATCTCAAACGCTTCTGCAGCATGAACAAGCATTGTTCTTACCTAGAAGGACCCCAGATAGATTTGGTTGCATAGTTGCTGCTGTATCTCCTTTCATTGTTGAGGACAGAGCCACCGGGTGGTATTTCAACCCATTTCTCAGCTTTCAGAGGATGCCAAGAATGCTTGCAGTGTTTTGAAGTAATTAACATGTTTTAAAAAGGGACTGAAGTTAAATTATCTGTATGTCACTATGCTGTCCAGTACAGTGTGTAAGATTCCACTTCTTTGTAGTTTCCTTGACAGCAGACAAAGTAAAGCACTTGTTTAGAAGCCCTTTTACAACTAAACTGAACCTACAACTTTCCAAAGCAAAATTTCCAAAACATAATTGCCCATGTAAGAATTCCAATCAGTAAATAAATAGAGGTATATGGTACTCTTGAGCTGAAACATTGGCCAGGAAATGTTAGCAGCACTCAAGGAAAAAACAGTGATGCTATAGTTGTTTTCTTTTGTGTGGTCCTAAGGAAACAGAGGATTCTTTTTGTAGATGATGCTATAGAGGCCAAATTCCATTACTGTTATTAACTGTATGCTATCTCAAAATATTTTTTCAACGTAGGTTTTTCCGTGGGCAAGAAATGGATTTCAGTGTGCTTTGAGGATAAAAAAAAAAAAAATGTAGTGAAGGAGTTTATGTGCACGATTCTTGCTGGATTGGGACATCAGGGACAGGGCTCTGAAGGAAGAGTACCCAACATCTTCAGTACTCCTCTGGAGACTCAAGAGATATTCCTGCATATGCCAAGGTAGTCTAGTCTTGTGCAATATTGGCTAATCATGTATGACAAACGCTCATTTTGTAAGTGTTAAAAAAAAAAAAAATCAGAGGACACTAATTTTTGAGAAAATGCAGTTCTTGAGGGATGCCAAATTATATTAAAATTAATTTACCTTCAAGGTAAAATTGGAATTTTTGGTTCTTATTTTTATTCAGTAGAAAGCCACATTTTAAAGTTTCTTAGCTCCTTGCAAAACTGTTTTTCAAGCTCTGCTATACTGAGATACAATTTCTGAGGATCATTAATAAATGTTTGCATATGCATTAAATTAAATTATATCAACTGCATGGCGACTTTATATCTAGTGTCTGGTGAGTGTCACAGAAAACATTTTCTAAGTTACCTGCATAAGTGTGCAGATGCTGAGAAAGTGTTAGCTTTCCACACTTACTTTCCAGCATTTATTATGGATTCTTCTCACAACGTGGCAATATATAAAACCTGCTGTTTAATTTTCATTGCTTTTGCAACAGCTGCAGTTGTAAAGATGATTGCCACAAAGCTACTCAGCTCTAATTTGCCTGCATACAATCATTTGCATAATTCTTCCACACATTCAAATCCAGATACAGTATCATTCAGTCAAACAAATCTCCTTCGTGTCAGTGAATAAGCAAAGAGCCTTTGGATAAACAAAACTTATTCCAAATGATTCAAAATAAGATATGCACCTAATACTAATATTAGGATGCTTCAGAAATGTGTACATCTCTGTGCTTTGTTCATATCCCAAAGATGTTTCATCTGACACGATGAACAAAATATGGGTGATATTGTAGTGTTGTGAAGATATTCACAGGCAAAAGTCTTCATTCTTCCTAGCTTCATATTTTCCTGCTATCAAAAGTGATAGATCCAGAAAAACTGCATGATTTTCAGCACTAGAAAAGAGAGAACGATTAGGGGTTTTTAGCAAGTATGTTGGTAGAAGTTTTACTTCTGTCGACTATTGCAAGGTTACATTTTTCTAATTTAAAGCTTTTAGAAAACAGGAACTTGCATCTTGCCACCAGCAGTAGCTCATATTCTTAGACTCCTATCTCAAAGGTACATCTAGCTGATGCTAGCAGATAATTTTCTGGTGGTTCTAAAGCTCCTGTAACATCATGTGTTAACTGTTGCCCTTCATTTTGAATTCCCCACTTTGTGGTAGTTCAACATGAGGTGACTTAACACTATTTTTATTCTAAAACAAGACATTTTATAAAAATAATCTCTTCCAGATGAGACTGGGTTTGAGTACTTACTCCTGTGTATGGGATGCTTTCCCACTCAATATTCCTGGAAGTAGAAGAGTCACATCTGCTGGTTTTCTTTTGGCTTTGAGAAGCTGCTTTCATGAATGAAATGTTTGTGTTTAGTTCACTTAATATCCTTTACTAAATGAGTCAGCGAGGCACATGTGGGTAAAGTTTAGCATTTATGCTGTTCACATTTGACTACTTTCCAGTCAGAGGAACTGGCAAGGATATGACAAATTACTTGTATCATCCTCCAGGTTTAGCTGGCCCATTTTACAAGACCCACTGAATGGTTTTGGTTTCCTGTTCTAATGCTTTTTTATTGATCACTTTTATATTCTTTTCTGTAAGTAAAGAAACTTGATCCACGGTACTGCCATTATACTGCTTTGGTACTGTCATTGTGCTACATAACTTAGGCGAAGCAGGTCTAAAGCCAGATTGATAAGAAAGAGAGAGAAGAACAATAACAAATGCTAGTCTTCCATACCAAGGAGCTCTTTTGACCTCCTTTACTCTCTTCTAAGAAATCCCTTCATAGGAGGCAACTCACCTTGCTATGAAATAAATATATATAGGTTATTGTTTATAGTCTCAAATTGTCATATGAGGTTTTTTTCTGCTCTTCTTTTATTAGGGCCAAAGCACAAAATGTTTAGGGGTTTGAAAGTGAACTCGTTCTGGGTCAGAATGAGTCACTGCTAGGTAAGAACTCATTTAACAAGGTTAAGAGACTCTTCAGCTTCACTGCTCCATTTACAGCGCTTGGTTTTCAAATTCTTTTCTCCATCTGGGATGAAAGGCGAAATGTAACACTCAGCCTGACTTCATTCTTGAGGAAACTAAACGAGGAGAAAAATCTAAAGCCATAGTCCTGTGTGCAGTAGTGTTCATATTTTAATCACAACATGGGATAGTCTTGTTGAATTCATACACCTAAAAGCAAACTTTAATTAACTTCAAATGCTTCAACTGAATATAGCAATTTAAATTAGATGGGTGTGATTAATAAATACCTATTTACAGAGTGTGCAAAGTGAAGAAGTGAAAGCTTGTCAGGCTCTTAGAATAGCCAGATGTGGCCTTAGGTAGATGGTAGGTTAAGAGCAGTTTGAGGCTGCTAGGATACCAAGGTCCATTTTAAAAAAAATTGTTAATGTGTACTCATTGCAATTTGTGCAGTTGAAACCAGCAGGAAGATAGAAATAAGAATGATAATGAATGTTTAAGGCTTACAGGATCATAAAATGCTAATTATTAAGCTTTACTGAGAAATGGAAAAATAAACAATAGGCTTATAAAAGGTGAACCAAATACTGAAATTGAAAATTGTTTTGTCTCCCCATTCTTTAAAAGTAAGTCAGCAAGTAAACATTCATCCCACTTGCTCACAGACAGGCAGACACTGATTCCAACAGTAAATAAACTGACTTTTAGTGTCAGTCAATTTTCCCTTCTAAGACTGGGTGCAGACACTTAAGGGGCTGGTTGTGTGCTTGTATGTACCTATGTCTGCATGTGGGGGTGTTTCTGGCCCTGTGGCCACACCCTTTTCAGCTGTGTTCTTTCCCCTGTAAACAAAACCACTCCTCGAAACATCTTGCATCTCACGTTGATCAGGCTGACATCCTAAGTTAGGTAAGTCACTCAGGGTCTTCTTGCTTGAATCAGTGTCTGGCCACGTGATTGTACCTGGAATCGTTAAGAAACTCTTCTTTTCTCTAGGAAATCTGCAATAAATAAAGCAACTTTCTTCCTGAGACATTTCAGTGTTGAAAAAAAGATAATGTACTTGTAGGGGAAAAACTGTGCCTGTAGAGAGGAGATAACTGACAAAAATATTTGTGGCTTTCCATAAAGAGCTGACACCTAGAAAGTAATTTGCATTCTTTTTACAGCAACATATATCTTTGTTCTGGTACTATGATGTCTCAATGTGAAAGTTCAGTATGTGGATGTATGAGAGGAGTGGTGGGGTGGGAAGACTGGATGGATTTCTCCTGGTTTTACTGTTTGGTGAAACCAGGAATTTCCACAGATGGATTCCAGGCTTTACATTTGCTTTAGTGAGAGAAAAGGGGAAGGTGGAGGAAAGGAATAACTGACTGGGGCATGTGAGCTGAATCTGTCTGTCTGCTGCACTCAGGACTCGGGTTTATTTTGAAAACTACGGAAGGAATGAAATCAGCATGTAAAAGCTGAAGAAATCTAACAGGAGTACTTCAGTAGGTAGGAGAAAACAACGTGATCACATTTATTTGCACTGGTAGAGATGGGATTTTAGGTTGTCACAAGAAAGTTTGTATTCCTTCTCTTAGTGTATACAAATGGAAGAGGGAAAATGTCCCCAAAGCAGGGTGTTGCAGGAAGATCTTGTATGCAACATGGACATAAACTATAGGTGTAAAAGAGATGTTGCTTCAAAATCTTCATGTTTTTGACAGTGTGTTGCAGAAGCATATTAATATTTGATGGTGCATTTTGTTCTCGCAGCAAAAATCTACAGAATTACTTTTTTAACCTGCCTAAAACATTGAAGCAGCTGAAGCTAAAATTGAGACATCAGGTGATTAAAAAAGAAAAACAAAATATAGTGGCAAGTAATCTTTGTGAAGCAATTAAAGAATTCGGGAGTACTGTTGATCCTATTCTTCCTTTGAGATTTGTATACATATTGCTGGATCTCTGGGAACAAATAAGGACAAATGCTGGCAGTAAAATGAGCTTTAAAATATGTGTCATTTTATACTGTTTTCTTAGGACTTTCAATAACTTTCATAGTGTTGTCTCCTAAAATATAATTCAAGTGGAAAGATGTCTTCGATTTTTGAGAGTTGCTGTCTTAGCATCTTACATAGGTTGTGCTTATATATATTTATATAAACAACTACAGGTATGCATATTTGAGTACCTTATGCTAGAATATTGTATACTCAGTTTTACATTCAAATAAGTTTTAAAATTAAGATATTACTAGTGTAATATGCAGAATTGGCAATGCTCTGTAGCAGTGCATGTTTTTGGTAATGCTTTGTAGCAGTGCATGTTTCTGAGTGAATTTATTCAGGCTTTTGCCCATGATATCTATGAAGTGTACAATTTGAATTTTCTATTAAATAACTTCTTTCGGCTTCCATTAGCAAATAGTGAAGAATTCACATAGAAAGCCTAAAATACCTCTGTTTATGCTGCTTGTTTTTTTACGCCGCTTGTAATTCATGATTGGAATTTCCTATGTGAAGATAAGGCAAGATAAATAAATAGTAGAAAGTAAGAATATTAGTCTGCAACCTTTTTAAATTGCAGTGTTCCTGTGAATTTAAAGAAGCTGCCTGATCTCAGTAGGGGCTAATGAAAGATAAAACAAAGGGCAAGTGAAAAATACATTCCTATCTGCACTCACTGTTTAGGAAGAGGGGGAGAGATTTTGCCAGTGTAGGGTTATATGACCCAATGAACAGGGAACGTTCTTGAGTCATGGAGGCTGGAAGAAGCTAAAGGAGGCAGATAGACTGACAGCTGTTAGAAGGTATGGAAATAGTTGCATAACTGAACAGTCACTGATTATTTTGTATACTATAATAGTAAGATCTAGATTTTGGTGTGAAATTTGAATGTTTACATAATTGAGGGACGTCTAGCCCCTTGCTAAAATTCCAGATGTATTTTGCTTATCTGACTGTGGGCAGATCATGGAAGTTTGGTGATATTGATACCCTTGAGATTTTCACAAAATGGAGATTTCTAGAGCAAAACTCTAATTAGAGGCTTTGTGAATACTGGCAGCATTTTACTTATCTGCCCTTGAATATGTCCATGTCTAGCTGGGTCTGTAGGTCTGTGTGCCATTTATTAAAACCAGAGACTTCAAGATGTAAATGCTGCTGTGGCACAATAATTGTGTTATGAAAATAAGTACTGTGTAATGCAATAATGGAAGTTAGTAAGCTTTTTTATTTATTTGTTTCTCAGTAAAATGTTTTAGCTTATTAAGGTCAAAAACAGAGGCTTATGTAATGAGGTATAGTAGTGAAAATAGATAACTGAGGATCAAATCCCTATCAAAGGGATCAAGGAGAGCTCTTAAGAGAGTCACTAGCTCTCAGTAGTGTATACAGAAAAATTATTTAAGTCCAAGACAAAATTTAATCATGAAGAGGCATATAAGATGGTTAGAAAAGGTTTTTATTTGCTGTGTTTTCATGCATGACAAACTGCAGGTTCCCTTATGTTAGAAGTGCTTATTAAAGAAAACTGTGATGTGATGTGCAGAGGCATGAAGAAAGTTTCCTCAGTGCACAAACTCCAGCATTTTGTTTTTGTAAAGAAATACTTGGAACCTCTTTTGTTACATAGGGACATCAGTAAGACTTGGAATCTCTGCGTTACTGCAGTGCTAACAATAGTAAAGATTGCCCATATCTGATAAATGTCTTGAAATGTAGGAAAGGTGGCTTTATTCTCCCCGCAGGAAAAGGTTCGAAAGAACACTTCAAGAGCTACAATGGAGCTTGGTGTGGTGATACTTGGAAATGAAGTTTTTTCTCTTACCTGAGGGTAGAATATAGATTCAAGCAGATGATTTCTGTTCATTACTTTTTGTTATTTACAAGACCTAGGGTAATATTACACACACTGTTACCCTAAGAACCTGGAACTGAAGCCTATGCTGTAATGTTAGACCAGCTGTAGCCTTTCTACTAAATTGTCTTTGCAGATCCAAGATATTATCTTATACTATAAGTTGTTAATAGTGACATTAAGTTTATGTGTGTCCTAGAACTGAAAGTTATTAAAAAATTGTTTGTTCCCATTTGTTTAGTGTACTTAAACACAACATGGCTTAATTTTTTCTTTCTAGCTGAGAGATTTTGATTCCCATTTTCCACAGCATTGAGCTTTGTCACTTTTATATGACAAGTGTCTTTATTACTGCCCAAATGGCATATTTAATTTGTATATGAATGCTTGTTCTTATCTATGTGTATTGTATACAAATAGCATCACCAAATTTTCCGTTTAAATCCATGTGTGGGTGGGGAATTTCAAGGCTAAAAGGGAAACTTAAGAGGCATAGCTACCATTAATTTTACACTGTGAATTTTTTGCCTTTAGTTGAATTTTAGATCATGGTAAATATAGCTGTGTGAATCAGAACAAAGCATGTGTGTGAAAGCAAAGCAGTAAACAGTTCATTTTGGTTATATGCTGTACATCAGTGTCAAAGTCTAACAGCTCTGTGTTCAAAGCCTGCATGTTAAAAGCTGAGGGGAAAAAATATGAATTTAAAGTGCTACTTTAAATTGCATACAGTTAGAAATCCTAAAATGCACTTACCCACTTATTCCACAATTAAAAACCTTTTTCTTGAGGAAATTATGCTCTATATTTCTCACTGTCTTTGGTTTTGATTTTTTTTTTTTTTTCCTAGGAAGGTTTTCAAAATGGATGGCTGGAAACTTCTTCTTCTCTGTGTTTCCATCTGCTCTATAGATGCACAGGAGACTGGTAATACACTAAAGAAATGATTCTTCAAGTTGATAACAAAGTTGGTTTTTTACATTTATGTCCAATATCAGAGAGATGTGATGAACTGATGAAAAGGTATTCTAAGTAGGGATAATGCATGATGTTTTTATGAAAAAATATTTGTAACTACAATAGGGGAGTTGTCATAAAAAAATGCAAAGTTGATTGCAACAGCTCATTAAAATTTGTTTTTGTCCATGAATGCTGAGATTTCATATTTTCCAAAGCAACAAAAACCCTTTAGTGGTAAGACTGCTAAAAGCAAGATAAGTCACAGGAGTCAGCAGTTCCATTTTGGTAGTCAGGTTTTCTGGAAGATCTTTTTGAGAAAGTGTTCTGTCTAGTTGCAGGACATTTTCTGCATGACTGTTGGTTTGAGAAAATAATGAGAGTTTCATACATGCTGTACTAGTGTCATATGCTTTTGGAAGGTGTGGAAGCACAGGAGGTTAATATTCACTACAAGGGAATGTGATTAGTACTCTTTGAATTGATGTGAACTTATTTTTTCCCCTCAGGAAACAAATATTTATTAGTAGTGTACATTTGCACAATGGAGCTCAAAGTGCATGAGTAAGTTTTCCTTTGCTCACTTGACAGCAGGCAAACACATTCTTATGGTTGTGTTTCACATACAGAACTACTACTGGGAGCTGTTGTCTTTCCAGGTTTATTTTTCTCTATTCATAGACTAAGTACAGGAAATTGCAGTGTGTTGACAGATTTTAACTTGTTGCATCTTCCATATATTGCTAACTAGTTTTCAATAATATCGAGTCATAACTGGTAAAATTTGAGTGCCTGTCTACCATTAAAATTTTCAAAATAATGGTGGGAGGGGAGAAGGTGAGATGAGGAAGGAAAAGGCAGAAACAGGCAACACAGTTGCAATTTATTTCATGAATAATAAAGTGCACACTCAGTTCTTCCTTGCTCATCAGTAAAGCTGGAGAAGGAGCTATAGTAATTAATTCTTCTATCTGCCTTTCCTTGGGCAGTTATCAGGAAAACCATGTTGGAGATGTTGTCTCTTTAGTGGGTACCACAAGAAGTATTGATCAGGAAAACTTTAACAAGGTGAAGAACTCCTCTCCACCTTGGTTTCAAGTTTTGATGTTGACCTTGGTGCAATCCAAGTTGGACTGGTGCAATAGAGTGATGAGACTTAACAAGAACTCTTGCTGAATCAGTATTTGAAAAGTGATGTTTTGCAGCAGATTGATAATTTACTGTAAAGGAGTGGAGAAACTTATGAAGGGAAAGCTCTGGGTTTTTTTAACCCAGTGTATTTCACTCAACCTGCGGAAAACAAGGTGTAGTGCTGGTAGTTTTGATGACCTTCCAGATCTCTCCATAAGACTCTGAGGAAGCTTTTGCTTTGGTCCTGGTTTTGCTGTTGTTTACGTCACTATTATTGTCATGTAACATGATTGAAAACAATGGGGCTAATTTTGAGTTAGGTTGAAGTTCAGGCTGACAACCCTTTTTATCACATTTCAATGTCTGCACTAAAGTCAGAGAGGTTTAACTGTCCAAATAGGAAGGTAAGCTTGTGCTCAGTGCTCTCTGAAACTGAGCCTTAACTTATTGTAAATAAAATCAGAGTGAGATTCACAGATTCTATGGTGTATATTCTAGGAGTTACAAAATTGAAGGAAAATAATATTTTCTTGTTCAATACATTTGCTGAACAGCAAAATTTGCAGAAAATTTGCAGAACATTTCCCCTGTTTCTTTAAGGACTGTTTTTGTTGAATGGTGAAGGGGAGAGGGATATAAAAAGAGGTATGAAATAAAAACTAAAATCAGAACAAAAAAATGGAGTTCAAAACAATAATGAATGTTTAAAAGGTAATGTAGTTACAATTTAAAATTTTTACTTTTTTTTCCTGGTTTTGCAGAGTTCAGTGTGGGTACCTCCACTAGTTTTCACTCAAAGAAAAGAAAAGGTTAGGGGTTAGATGCTGTGCTGGCAGTTAGTCACTTTTTTTGCCACGGCTTTTACCCTAGGTTTGCATCAGTCTAGTGGCAGATCTCCGATTCTTGATGAAAGGATCAGAAAGCATATAAAAAAGTAACTTTCCTGTCACAAAGACCTTTGTGATGGAAGTTGTGGACAACTTTGTGGTTGCTAGGGACAAAGTACTTGTTGGAGTAGTCCAGCACAGTCCAGAGCCCCACAGAGAATTTCCTTTTTGATGAGTTCTACAGTGACACCATAATAAAGGAACAATCAACAGAATAAAGCAATTGTAGTCTGTTGTGCTTTATGGCAAAGGACTGAGGCTTGTCCAGAGCCTTTTTCAGTGTCTACTCTGCTGACAGGGTAGAGGATGCAGCAATGTCTTTGAGGAGCATTGAGATCCATGTCTTTGAAGTTGGCATAGGGATTACAAATTCCCTTTGAGCTACTTTTAATAGCTGTTTATGCAAGAAGAGTGTTCACAGTGGAAAGCCTTGGTGCACTGAGACCCATCAAAAGGAATATTGTCAATCAGGTCTGTCAATCCAAACGTCTCCCTGGCCAGGGCGAGTAAAAAACATTTTGTTGGCTGTATAATGGCTTTGTGCAGTCCCTGATAAAAGTATCTGAGCTGGATGGACAGCAATCCAACTGTTTAACCAAAGAATACTTCCCATGTTACTCCATTTGCAACTCACAACTTGCACCTTGCTTCAGTGAAGAGCCACTACACTCTTTGCTATGGTAAACAGCTTCTGAGGTAAGACAGTACTTCACATCTAGCTTTCAGATTCATAGCTCCTCAGCGTCTGAGAGGAGCCAGAGCAGACATCCCCAGCGAGTATCTTAATCAAAAGAGGGAAACAGACAATTGAGTGATATTTAAAGACAAGCCTTCCTGAAACCTAACTTTGTCATCTGCAGATGACCATACTGCTTCCTTGGGACTGTCAGCAGCAACTGCTGACAAAACTGAAGTCTCACAGAGGCACTATGGAGAGAAGGCGTGAGGAAATCCATCCTTGGATGTGTGGGAGGTATTGGCAAGATGTGAACAGCAAATCTACAGTAATGCTGAGAAGCTACCCAAATGCTTTTCCGAGATAAGAAACAGGAAGTGGTATCTCTTACTACATCTTCTTGATGGCAAGAATGGCTTGGCTGCCACACAGCATGAGAGGCTGCCACCCCAAGGAAAATAAAGATTCAGTATGGCCTTTGATTAAAATGGCAACTTTTATCAGATGTCAGATGCTGGTTTTGTATCTGAGTTTATTCTGACGTGGTGCTGCAATATCAGTCGCCTTGTCCTGTGGGAAGACTGAAGTAGAAAACATAGACAGTAGCTTTTTAACATTACATATTCATGCCAGTTATGTAGTTAGATAACACTGAAGATGCTTTTGTTAAGTAGCAAAAATACAAATGGAGTGAATGACAAATCAAAAAGCTGATCTATCCCTCTACTGATTGTGAGGGGGACCTACTGTGGTGTAAGTGCATGACATTGATTGGACATAGCAGGAAGAGATTTCTGTAGTGGTTTTTCTCTCTATACTCATGCTTACAAGGACTGTGACTGCCCTTTAAAGTTCCTTGTCTTCACTGTATAGGTAATATTTTACATGTGTTGGATATATGCTTTTCATTCTCTTTGTTATGCCATAAAGCTGATCCAACCCAGTTCTTCAGGTTTCATTCCCCTAGCGACCAGAAGCTTACTGTGAGAGAGGAATACCGGGATGACCAATCTGCTTGTCTAAGGCTTTTTGTAAGAACAGCTAAGCCTCTCCTGTACCCTAAGCTAGTAAGATCTTAAACATTCCAAAACTGGCTGGTGTTTGCTGGTGTGCTGGGAGGCCAAAATGGAAAGCTGAGCCTTCCCTCCTAAAGACAGAAGTGACTCTGTGTGAATTATGTCACTCAAGTGGTTTGCAGAGAGGAGGACAGCCAGTATGAGCTCTGCACCTCCACCCACCTTTTCCCCATCAAGAGCTGAGCAGATCCCCAGATGAAAAGACCTCCCTCATCTCCTCAAAGTAGAGAGAGAGAGAGCTACTGTGGAAGTAGAGAGCACTGCCATGAAACAGCCTGACTGTGGCTGGTGCAGGAGCACCTCCTGGTTGTTTCACAGCCAGAGAACAGGGAGACTTAATGGAAGATACAGCAGTAAAGTTTATATATATACAGGCACACTTGTTTAGAGGGAGAGAAGTCAAGGACAGCATATTGGCTTTGATCTCAGTATGCATGTATTTATTACTAAGTTCTGCATAAATTTGTGTCATAAAACAAAGATCAGCATTCTGTGAAGCCTGTTTTATCTTGTACTGTCATCTGTTCTCTTATATTCACTGACCTTCTTGCCTGTAATAAATCTATTGAGTCTCCTTTCTTCAATCTCATAAAATAACAGATTTTTCAATTTACCAAAAAAAAAACCCAAAACATTTTGAGATACAGCATGTCAACAGGGGAAAAAGATGCCTTTGAGGCAGTAAAACAGGGAAGTTTAACAATGTGGATGTTTATAGGGGAACAGGGGATTAGAAAAAGAGGCTGGCAACACAGAGGTGTTTACTCTTGAAAATAAATGGAGATTATCAAGAGAGTATAGAGTACATACCAGAAGCTGTTTTACACATTCTCATGTGCAACACAGTAGCACAAGAAGTGAATGCTTTACTGCTGGTACACACTGGGGATTGACAGAGGATATTTTAAGAGCTAAGCAGTGTGGACGACCAGTTGTCAGGGCAAAACTGCTGAGTCTGTGGTTACCCCTCAAATGCCTCCAAACTATGTCATTAGAAAGGCACGAGTTTTAGAGGAATCTCATTTTGAAAACATACTCACTGTGCTGGACATGAACACATACTGAAAGAAATATCCGTTAAATATTATGTGTGCATGTGTAGATATATTTAACTATTTGTCTTGTTTTGGACTAAACAGATAAGGTATAGATTTCTGATGTTGCCCTGAGGCTTGAATTTCAGATATTTTAGCCCTAAAAACTCATTCAATGTGACTTTCTACTTTTAAATATTCTCATGCTGCTTTCCAACAGATCATGCCCTCTAGGGGGCAGTTTGTACCACAGGTGAAAATACTGAAACATAATGATGGTCACTCTGAGGCGAAATTATTTCTAAATGTATTTGGTTAAAGAACTGAACATATATTGCTTTTATGAGAGAGGGAAAAGTCAGAAAACTTATATGGAATAATGGTCTGTAGAAACTAGCCCAGACTAGCAAACCAATATTGAAACCAACCTTGTGATTGCTAAGTGTTTCAGAGGCAATGAGTGAAGAAGGAAAAAAATTAGGTAGGATGCTGTTTTCCAGCTAAAATTGCATGCCTCTGACTTCCTTGCAGAAGGACAGCAATCAATATTAATGCGTCTAGGAGCACAGAATAAAAAGCAACATGAGAAATGAATAATCAAGAAGAAAAAAGCGGTGTGGTTTAGCTGTTTAATGAGGTCAGGATGACTGGGGAGAGGGAAGGAATTAAACACATCACAGTATTTGCTGTTATTATAAGGAGCTATACAAGCAATTTCATAACTGATGTAGCCCTTACCTTACAGCAGCTATTTTTCACAGTGGTTATATAACATGGCATGTAGGCAATTCTGCCTCTTTCTCTCATGTTTCTTTGGCCTGCTGTTCTACATTTGTATGTATCACCTGGTCTTGTGACAAAGTGACAGACCACAGTCAGCCATCAAGCTTCCTGTTCCAACTGGAATATGTGTTGCACATTCTCAGTTGGTAGCAAAGCTCACAGAAACATTTTCAAGATTAGGCCTTTTGATGACATTTGACAGCTGGAGAACAGTGACATGGTTTGCAGTTTGGGTATGTGCAGACGTCCAATAATGGAGTTCTTAGTATTGTCAAGTTCACATGGCCTCACTGAAACCTGTGGGAGGATGGTGTTTTATGTTTATGGAAAACCTATCTCACTGATTCTGACTTTTGGTTTTAAATCTACCATATTGAATTTTGTTCCACTGCCATGATTCTGGCAAAAAAACCCCAAAGATCACAAGTATGTTTGTAGTTTCCTGTTTCTTGTATTTTTTTTTTTTTCAGATTGCAACATAGACCTTTCTATAGCAGTTGACACTTCCAGGCACATGCAGCCAGCACCCACAGTGCTTCTGAAACAGAGGTTGCAAGCATTCCTCCCTAGACTTTTACTCCAGATGAAATCATTACCAAATACCAGCTGTAGTGCTCCAGTCAACATTAGATTCAAGTTCCAAGTATTGGCACAGAACAAACAATTCATCTTTGACTCTGGTTTTGAAGACTATAATGAAGAGATCATCCAGAAGTTCTTAGATGCACAGACAACTGTGAACACCTACCTGAATACAGACTTCTTGCAGGCACTTGAGGAGAAGTTCTTTAACGTGACCTCTGCTGAAGTTAAGGTAACTTAATGGTATGAACGTATATCTTGGAAAGAAGTTACATAGTTTGATGTTTACAGATGCTGAGTACTCCAGGGAGACAAAAATGTACTTTGGGAATATGTGAATTTAATTAACAGAATCACAAAATGGTAGAGATTAAAAGGAACTTCTCAAAGTCACCTTGTCCAACCCCCCTTCTCAAGGAGGGTCAGCTAGAACAGGCTGCCCAGGACCATGTCCAGATGGCTTTTGTGTATCCAGGAATGGAAACTCCTCAACCTCTCCAGGCAACCTGTGCCAGTTCTCAGTCACCCATGTAATAAGAAACCTTTCCTTGTTTTTATGTAGAACCTTCCGGTTTTTTATTGACCTGATAAAAATACATATTTCAGTTCCAACTCCCCAGGCACTCCTGCAGTGAGATGGCACCCAGAACATTTGTCTTCATACATATGATGACGGCTATTCATACAGACAACCTTCTAATATCTACCATGAAATGCTTGTACTTTGAGTAGTGGAAAGTTGTTCTCTTTTAGGAATTCCTAATCCTGATGCTGTATCTCTGTCCAGAACAGCAACAGCTCTAAGCAGAAACAACAGAAAAAGGTCATCTGAGAAATTTGTTTACAGAGGTTTGTCATTAACTTAACAAATAATTTCCAGTAACAAAGCTGAGTTCTCTTTAAGGGTAACTGATGATAAGGAAAATCTGCATAGATGCAGTTTATTCATCCATCTTGAAGTGAAGGGAGAAGTATAAAGCTTCATTTAATCTCTTCTGAAATTAGTGGGGAGTCTTTCAACTTGGGCTCAAGAAATTTAGCTCTCACTGGAGTGCTTCAGGGTCAATGTCCTGACAATTTATTCTTAATAAGGCACTGACGCAGTAAAGCACTGAGCATGTCCTGTAGTAGCTGTTCAATATTATCCCTTACTAAGTGATGTAGTAGGACCTTCCTACTGAAGAAGGACCAATTACTCCTTGCAAAATACAGAAGGGGTTTCCTCTTTCAGCCTTATTTTAAGTTTTATAAAATGTTAATTTTAAACTTGTGGAAGGAGGAAGCCAAATTACAGCTCCCCCTGCTTTCAGATGAAAGTTGGTATTCTATTTTTTACAGCATTTGCATAGGTGTGGCTTATCAAATTAGGTTGTCATTTGCTGCATCTTTAATAGCTTTTTTTTTCCAAAGATCTCTGAAAAAGTGTCTGAACAGGGAAGATGACCACATAAGGTTTTGCTTCTTCTGAGCCTCAGAAGGAGAACTTGTTTGACATATCAGCAAAAAGCAGTGCTTTTTTCCTCTGAATTGCCAGTTCTGAAGATTAGAGTCAAACAAGCTTCTTTCTGCTTATACATTATTACTAGAAATAAATGTTGCATATCTCAGCACTTTACCAATGGATTAATATTCCTTTCTGATACTGTTTATGTGCAAATTGAAAATACAAGACTTTTAAAATCCAAATGAAATCACAATTTAATTTCCCTGGGATCCTGAGCAATAACATGCTTGTTCTGTAATGATTATTGATTATAAACCTCATCAGGGACAGGGATTCTCTGCTGTTTGCATTTCTTCTTTTCTTTATTATTTGTTTGTTTTGCAGCAAAAGAGTTGGATCTGATTCCAGCATTTTTTGACAAAACATGAGTCCCATGTGTTCCAACAAGTGCTTTATATAAAGATAAGCTTTGTAAACATAATTGTTTACATATATTTACATATAATGGCCTCACTGACACCCCGTATTCCCTGCTCCCCAAGTTTTAAAAATGAAAAGATTAATGAAAAAAAAAATCAACAAGCCCAGGCCTACAGTGTCATTCCTGACAGTCTGTGACGTTTTTAACCCTCCATGGTCCAGCTCTCCACTGTATCACAATTTGCTTGAGCAAATGTAGAGTCAGTATCAGTGCCTCCATATGGGATGTTTGGGAACAGCACCAAAACCAGTGAGTTCTGCCTGTTCTTAAATTCTTGTCTCCTTGCTGCTTTAGCACAGCAGTGGAATGTTTGGTGTGGTAGTCACTTCCTTTGCCCCTGTCATCTGTGGAAAAATTTACCTTAACAGGAGTAACAGGGTTTGCTTTGGTCAAAGCTGTGTCTTGTGCAGAGAATGTAAAGTACGAAGAACAGGAGGGAAGAAGCTCAAACTGTGCTTGTCACAGAGTATAGGAGGACGTGAAGTCATTACCACTGGGGACAGGAGACAGTTCAGCTGTGCAGCTTCTTTCTGGGAAAACTAATCAGCTGGATGAGTGGGTCCTGAGAAGACTTCTGCTTATTAGAAGAGGGAAGGTGGGGAAAAATGGGAAGAGACTGGTAGCTCAGAGGGGAATTGTAGAAAACTATGCCATCCTCCACTCTGGAAGAGGCTTAACTATAGGTCTTTGGCCTGAAAAGGTAGAAATGTAGCCAATATAAATGATTAGAATCCATAGGTGAGCTAAACCGTATGCCTTAACAAGATAAAATTTGGCAGAGTGGAGCAGGGTGATGTAATGGATAAGTTGCAGCAGCATTGGCCTTCCACCTCGCAAGCTAAGAAAATGACAGACATAATATAATTAATAGCCATGCTATGAACTGCTCACGAAGACAAATCCCTCAAATTCAAGTGCTGTCAGGGAAAACAGACTTTTGTGTTCTGTTTTCCTTGCTCCTCAGCACCTTTTTCCTGCACTCATTTCAGATCTACTGCAGTGAAGTGCAATTTGACCACCTCGTAGCCAGTTTTCAATACAAACTGTACTTTTTACAATGACTGAACTTTCAGTCCCTGCACAATTGACTTGGCATTACTCCCTTTCCTGACAGGTTCTGTTAGTATTTTCAGATGGGTTGGATGATTCGCTGGAAGATCTCAGGAAAGCATCTGACTCGCTTCGCTTTAAAGGTATTACAGTATGATCTTGGTTCTCCAGCCTCCTACCCAAAGCTCAACGTATTGCTCACCCACTGCAAATTTTCCACCTAGTGTTGCCTCTCTACGCTCATGTGACATTCCTCAGGAGTCCCTGGGAGACTGTTTGCTTCTCCATGTGAACCAACGTACATGATTTGTCACTGTTTGGCAGATGATGCTAGAAAAGCACACCTGGGTATGCAGAGGTTCCAGTTTCTGGAATCCGTCTTCAACAGCTGATGCGACTCAGGACAGCCCCCTCTCACTGATGAGTACAGCACAAGAGGTTAAGCATAACTCAGCCTTCTGCAGTGCAAAACACTAATGTTGGGGCACTGAGTAGCAATCTGGTCTGAAAACTGTGGAGAGAAGTTAATTGGAAAATTACTGGTCTGGATTTTTCTTTTACACATTGTTCTCAATAGCTTGATTTCTTTTAACATATTGTGTTGAAGCCGTGAAGTGCAAGTCTTTTAGAGAATTGTTGGTACTTAAAAATATATTGTTGGTTAAATAGTGTATTTTAGGCATTCATTAATTAAAATCTGTGCTTATGTTGAAGGTCTTGATGCACTCCTATTAGTTGGCCTGGGCAATACACAGAACTTGACTGAATTTTGGGAAATAGAGTTTGGCAGAGGGTTTGGATACAAAGAACCCCTGAGTGTTGGGTTTGCAGAGATTGCAAGCATCTTGCAGAGAAACCTTGTAAGTCCTTCTGTGATAAAAACAAAACGGAGAGAAAAATCAGTCTTTGCTTTATGATTAATATACATAAATGAAATGTTTCTTGTCTTTTTTCAGGATACTGTTGCAGAAAGGAAATGCTGTAAGGTTATTTGTAAATGCCTTGGAGAAAATGGTGATCATGGTGTCCGGGGAAGTCTGGGAAGGAAGGTAGAAGGTCTAATATGGACATTACAGAAGAACTGCTTTATTCTTCAAAGTGCTTCTGTTTTTTTCAGTATTTCATAGCATGCATGCATGTGCCCATGACCTTAACTCTTAGGACAGTGTGCTGGGAGAACAGTGTGACTTATCATTTAAATTCTCATTTTTCAGGGAAGTACGGGTTACAGAGGATCTCCTGGCCATCCTGGTGAGGAAGGTGGGGTGGTAAGTAAACATATTTCTTCCTGCTATGATACTGTCAGTTGGTGCCTGAGTCTGTCTGCACTTACTCACTGAGTATTCACCAGTGCTAACCTAAAATGTGTTTAAGCAACATGTATCTGCAGGTAAATATACAAATTTGATTCTCTGTGCTTCTGCATACCACGATAGTTAGTAATTGAGTTAAAACAACAACCCACCAAAAGTGAGTGAGTTATTCAGGTAAAAAAAAGAACAACCCACCAAAAGACCTACCTTCAAGTACAAAGATTTCAGTCGGAGGTTGGTATCGCAGTCTGAAACATGGCATGATAGTGAGAGCAGAGAACCAGGTGCAACTCAAATTAGTAATTGACTGCTCTTTTATGGTCGATATGGAAATCTCCAGGTCACTTACACTTGTGTCCTTAGTGCAGTGAATGGTGATAGAATTCTGTCTTGCTTTAGTCTTACGTGATGAATTCACAAGTAACCATCATTGGAGGGATGAGACTGAACATTTTGTTTTCTTTCTTAGGGGGAGAGAGGCCCAGCTGGTTTCACTGGGACTCAAGGAGACAGGGGTTGTCCAGGTGCTAGAGGCCATAAGGCAAGTATGTAACTTTGAAATATTTCCTAATTTTGTGTCACACAAACCAGTTTTCTGTACTGGGCACAAATCTGGGGGCTTTCTTACTGAAGCATGGGTAGAAAACCAGACCCAGCTGTAAGAATGGCAGACAGTGTTTGCTGTCTCATTTTGAGAGGTATTTGGAGTAACTGTAGCATGGTCAAACAGCTAAGGATTTTGCTGTCTAAGAAACTTGGCAGTGACTTTTTCACCACCAGCTCTGGACTGTCTTTAGTTAAAGCTATAAGGCTTTATGGAACAAGAATGAAAATTAGGACTGTACTGTCTCCCCACAGGAAAGGGGTAAATCCCATGAGTGGCAGTAGAGGGTTTTAGAGCAGGAACTTACTAATACCGAGCCCAGAATGCCCCTGCACAGCAACCTATGGTGCCCTGCTTTTCAAGTTCAATAAAGTACTTTCACCACATTTCATCTGTGTTTATTTTTAATTTCAGGGGGCCAGAGGCTACAGAGGAAATCAGGTATGTGTGCTCATGTGTGATCAATTGTCTTTAAGAAAGTGTTCTGCTTTCTTTAAAGTTCATGTTATCTTGTAAGAAAATATCAGCAAAGAAGGAAAACAGTGTAAGAGCTTCAGAACATTTAATGTACTTTTGCTATGGTTGTCTAAGAATGAATTTAAGATACCTATCACATTAATCATAGTAAGCAGTCATAACTTTATTTTTATATGGTTGCAGTCATAGTTGATTTATTCTAACTAACAGTGATTTATTTACTGACTAATTTGATAACTTATTAAGGTGGTAATTCTGGTCAGCTGAATCTCATATTCTAATTGTTGAGGAAGCAGAATAGAGGGTAGAAAAAGATTGTGAATAATATTTATTGTGTGTTTGGACAGCATTTTCACTATATCATTCTTGATACTATTGACATTATTCAATATCCAAACTTCTCTTCATGCTGTTCTTGTCACCCACAATTATTGCAAGTCTGTTTGTTTAACCTTTTAAACATACCTGTTCATCAAAGAGATATTGTCACCAATTTGTTACTAAAATGTGAAGCCTGGAAGACAATGATCTATAGTGGCAATGTTAGTTCCCAAGCTACAGTAATTGAAATGGCATTAACTTAAATGGAATGCTTTTATACAAAACCACTTTCTAAAAAAGACTTGGGAGCCTCAAAGACTCAGAAGATACTTGCCTCCAAAACTGAGCAGCAGTGAGAAAGTTGAATGTGTTTCTGATACCTCAGCTCTATTTAAAGTACTGCTCCGTACTAACTTTTTAATCTTCTCACGAGTTTCTCTTTCCTTTTCCATTTTCTGCTCTGTTCTCTGAAGTAATTTATCCTCCTTTAAATATCTGAAACATCTGAGTATAGAAGAGGGAGAGTGCTTACTGATGATTTTGATTTGTCCAAGTTGAATAGCAGAATAGAAATTACCAGGTGCACAAACCCTACTTAAATCCAATGAATATGTGACTATCTTCATTATGTTGTGTCATTATAGCCACTGATTTTATTTTAACTAAAAATATGAAACTTTCAACACGTAAAAAATGTGATTCAATTCTGCCAATTTAGTAAGGTTGCGGCAGTTTATTGAAGTTTGCAAGGCATTTTAGTATAGCTATTTGGAGAAAAAAAGGCAATACTGAGTATTTAATACTATTAAGTTTAGCTCAGGTTTTCCGAGGTAGGAAATGAGTGATGGAAAAATAACACTTGAATAAAAATCATGATTGCTTATTTAGTGCTTATAATTTTTCTGGAATACTTATTCAGAAATTCTTGTTTGTGTTATATTAATCTAATCAAAATGTGAAGCCAGCTATTTTTTTCTAGTTGTACATACAGAATTGTTATAAATGGAAGAAATTCTTCCTCATGAACTTTAACCAGGTGGTTTTGCAAAGTCAGTTTAGCATCAAAACCTACAAAACAATTGTATCTGTGGTCTCTCTCACAGTGAGACTCCTGATGGTTTTAACTTGTGCTACTTTCAGTGATTGGTTGAATATAATTTCAGCTTTCAGAGTAGTGGTCTCTGCAAATTTATTTTTTGCTACAAATTAAAACATCAGAGTTAATTCCTTCATTTTTATACTAGTAAAGAAAGAGGGAAGAAGCTTATTTGGTCAGGTCTGAAACATGGTGAAGCGTGAATAAATGAAATAACATTCTCACATTTGTAAGTCTATTTAGATGCCTCACACAAGTTAACATTGCAAATTCCTTAAAGGAGGAATGGGTGTTTTGTGGGAAAATATTTTCCATAAATGGTTGCAATATGGCTAATCATTTTTACTGACAAAGGGAGCAAGGTGTGTTTGAAAAGGAAGATGGCTGCTATTTATGTAGCAAGCACCACATTGCTGAAAGAATTGGGAATTTTATTTAACAAGTCCCAAAGCCTAAGATCAGGCTTCTGTAATTTTTTTAATTATGGTCATTCTTTATAGCTTTTCAATACACTGTTCATGGTATAAAGCTATGTTAAAAAAGAAAAGCACAATACAAACACATGGTGGTTGACATCAAAATTAAAAAGTTGTCAGCATGATAGATCAAATACTAGTAGTTATAGTTTGAAATATATCTAGGCATTCAAGTTGCTGCAGTTGGAAAAAGATTTGAAAACAAAAAGACTGAAAAGCAGAATTTAAATCCTGATGAAAATCTATAATTTTAATAACTGTTGTTCTTATTAACTGTTCTCAACAAATAATTGTTTAAGATGGGTTTAATTTGTTCTTAATTCCAATTTATAATTATTACTCCTAATTATTCTTGATAACCATTGAAAACAACTAACCTTATTCAAGTTTCAAAATGTAGGGTGAACACTTCTTCCCTTGCTCAGAGACAAGTGGACTGATGCTAAAAGGGATTTTATTGCTTTTTTCTGCAGGGTGAATATGGTGAGAGTGGATTTGATGGCACTGATGGAGAGCAGGTAATCATTACATGTGCTGTGTTACTAAAGACACCTCAGGGTTCAAAAGTACAGGTTTTATGCCTTGAATAGGCTTTAATCCTGAACAGAAATTCCATTGTTATGTGTTTAGAACTGCATATCTGATTAAGGTTGGATTCTACCAGACTAAGCCTGATAACCACATTTATCATTAAGAACAACCATTATTTTTTTCTTCTTTTTCCCCCTTTTATGAGTCTAGGGAGAACAGGGATTTCCTGGACCTTCTGGAGAGAAAGGCAACAGAGGAAAATGGGTGAAGTATCTTTTACAGTAATGTTTAGATTTTATGGAAACATCTTTCCAAAGTGTAATGCTGTCTGTAATGCCTGTGAGTTGTGTTTAGTAGCTGCATGGTCTCTAATATGACGTGACTCCTGCTGTAAATCAGTGTAGCTCCACTGACTTCAACAGATCTGTATTCTCTTATCTGGCCTTCCTCTATGACAGATACTATTTATACTTGTACCTGAACTGTTTGTGCTCTTTTTATGAATTTAGGGCAGAAAAGGCCCCAGAGGAGAACCAGGTGAACGAGGAGAATCTGGTCTAAGAGGAGATCATGTAAGTGTATTCCTTTATTTTTGTTATGTTGCACTGATTTGTGCCTGGATTTTGTGATGGAGATGTCTGAAATTCATGAGAAGAATTTTTCACACTTCTAGATAAGCAGTACTCTGCAAGAGGCACGGCATATTCCAGGAGTCCTAAACTCTTTAGATGTAGATGGACTGATGTGTTTTGATAAGTTGCTTGGAAGCAGGTGTTTAAGTCTCAAGTCTTCTGTTTGTTCCTTGCATTTGTTTGTTTGTTTTTTACTGTGGACATCATAACTTCTTTTGGAGCTACTCGTCACAGAATCGTAGAATGGTTTGGGTTGAAAGAGACCTGAAAGATCCTCTAGTTCCACACCCCCTGCCATGGGCAGGGACACTTCCCACTAGACCAGATGGTTTAATGAAAAGACCAGGTAGATTAGACCTGTCTTCCTTGCGATTCCCATCCTACAGAGGAATTTGAGATCACTTGAAAACCTTGAGCACTAACTCTTGAATAGCAAATTATACTGATGCAAAGGCAAGTTATATCTTCATGCTCACATTTTTTCCTTGCATGCTCCAGAGCCCTATATGAACACACTCCCTGGGGACTGAAATTTCAGTGGAGACACCACACTTCTCGTATCACAACTTTTGTTTTCTCACATATAACTCAAGGTGTTTGTTACAAACATTCAAACAGTGTTGACTCCTGACTTCTAATGGTTATATTAAAAGAGAACTAAAATCCAGGTGTCATGGTAATTTGCCTTTCTGAGAGATCAAGATTTCACCTGAGTCTAGCATTAAGCGGCTAAATGGAACTCCACTGTAGTGTGACACCCATCTGAAACTCACTGACAAGGTAGGTTCTTAACTCAATTAACTATACCAAATCAACCAGAACAGCTTCACATTTTCAGGGTTTAATTTGTTGCCTGTTAGTACTTTTGCCTTTAATCTCTTTGGAAAAGAACATTGTGGACTTTGGAGAACTTCCTATATCGTATTCTTACAAGCATCTTCATTTAAAATAGCCTTTTTATTTCTAGTTGTCTGCAATGACAAATCTAATTAATATTATTTGCATATCCTGCCTCTATAATCAAAGTATTAAAGATGGGATCACTGAAAATGCTGAGCTTTCCATTTAACTTTTCCAGGGAGATCCTGGGGCTAACAATAATGTTACTGGTCCTAAGGGTGAAAAAGGAATCCTAGCACCACAGGTAAGCAAGTAGGTCTATAATTATGAAGAGATGATTTGCATAATTCCTAAATTTTACTGGCTGTCCAATGACCAGGCAGCTCTTTTATTGTTGTTGTTTGGTGTTTTTTGTTTGTTTGCTTTGAATTTTGCTTTTATTCTTTGTCTGCAGCATAGAAATCTCTGAGAAGTGCAGGATACAGTATAAAAGAAAAAAATAATTAAAAAGGTTTACAAAGACTGTGGAAAGATTTTTCTAATACAGAGCTGAGGGAAGATGTGGACTTACTATAAATATATTATTCGACCATAAATTTACATCAGGCACTTGAGAGGCTTCTAGTAATGGGTTATAAGGATACTGTTAAAAATCGTGCTGGTAAAAATGCATTGGGTGTCAACAGTCTGTATGCATTTTGCTATGAAACTGCTGTTTCTCAGGATGGTGGGTAAACACCATTTTGACCTGTATCAAGAATATAAGAGCTGGGTTATGTGCTTATATATCAATGTCTGAGTTTTTAAGAAGTCTTTGAGCATTACTGCAAGAAAAGAAACATAACAGAAAAGCACAGCCCATTTCTCTATTGCACTTTGTTTGGAAAGAATAAGCAAAGGTGGTAAGTAATTGGACAGTAGTATATAAATCATGGTGGACGAAAGCTTAAGAGGGTGAGAACCAGCAACATGTGAGAAAAATCCACTATTTTAGAAGATTAATTCTATTAAGTAGGGTTTTGTGCACATGCTTAGACGTGTGTGCTTATGTCTCTGTAGAGTGTGATGGAAGCAGTAGAAAAACTGTGAGGGTTAATTTTTGGAGAATAATTGGGTTTTGATGACTCATTGGAAGCAAATCTCGTCAAACTTACTCATCTCAAGAAGTCCAACTGAAAAGCTGAAATCAACAAAAATTATTTCGTTCCTTCAAGAAACCTCGACTGAGTATCAGCTGTTAGTAACTGATGGATTGGAAATCCAAAGCAAGCATGATCTGTCTGGTTTATCATTTTGATTGCAAATTATTTGCAGAAATCAGGGGTCAACATTTAGCATGACACAACTGATTGTGATGAAAATACTTAGAAGAAGAAACAAAGAAGTAATGAATAAAGAAGAATGTGCAAGCACAAGAAAGAGTCAAGAGCATTTAAAGAGCTTGGTCATTATTTTGTTTTGCAGGGAGATCCAGGCCCACATGGACTCCAAGGAGAGCAGGGTGATGCTGGCCCTGATGTAAGAATAGTAATCAATATGGGGTGAAGTAACTGTTAAAAAAGATACAGTGGGATTCCATTGAGAAAACCCCTTTTTTCTCTTCTTCCTGTTATCCCACACTTCAAACTCCTGCAAGGAGAGGGAACAAAAATCTTCTAAAACTTTCCTAGTGAAACATACTTGGCTTAAAATTTAGTAGCTTGTGTTCATTGAAATGTTTTGTATTCTTTAAGGTCAGAAATTTGCTGTGCTGCTAATTTTAGGTCTGATTCATGTGTCATAAGTCACAAGCCTTAAACTCAATGCAACCTTTTCTATGAGCCTTAATTGCTTTATAATTTCACTGTAGGTAAATCTTACTCTTCTTGCTCCCCGTGACTACAAGTTTTGTGTGCCTGTTCAAGCATATATATAAACACACTGGCAGCTGAGCTGCTCTTTTTTGTTCACTGGAGACAGGAAATTATGAAGGTGCCTCTTCTTGTCTGTCAGAATGGTGCTTGATGCCAAAGTCTGGAATGATGATCACTCCTCAGTCAGGCTGCAGAAACATCTTAAAGGCCTCTGCTGATGGGAGGTTGAACAGCAACACTCACTAGTGCTGAGCAGTGGGCAGCAGGAAGTGGTGAAAACCTCTTAGCTCAGAGGGAGAGAAGAGGGCTTTTGTTCCATTTATTTTAGCTAAGGGGCAGATGAGTGGGAAGATGTTTTCCAGAATTTTGTTGAAATGTCTTCCGTCTGCACTCACTAAGGATCTAAAGCCTTCTTTCTTTTTTTTTTTTTTTTTTTTTTTTTTTACCTTAAATCTTTCTTTGGAAATAATCTCTGCTTTCTATGAGTTGCCTTTGATTTTGTACTTTATTATAAGCCACTGTTTCACATGTCGCTCAGTGTTCTGGATGTAATCTCTCATGCCACTCCTTCCTAGGGTGCAGCAGGTCGAAGAGGCCCTCCAGGTATAAAGGTGAGTGGCTGCTGCTGCTGCCCATCTATACACAGTACATGTCCAGCCTCAGTGTTTGCTCCTCTTAAAGGAAAAGTTTCGTTGTGATCCAAGACACAAGTGCTTAAAAATCAAAAGTCTATTTCAAGACAAGGCAGCCTTTGGATCTCAGGTGGACGTGCCAGAGGCCATCCTCACTTGAAGGATTTATAACTGGAATAGAGTTTTCATCAAAATAAGAGGACAGTTACTGTTATTATTAGGTCAAATGTGGGAATGTAAGTTGAGAAGACTCACTAAAGATGACAGGAATGTGTAGTCACGCTGCAAAGTCTGACAGTTTATTCCTCCTTTGCTGCATGCACACAGATATTTGCATTATGCACACATGCAGCACAGATAAAATTAAGGCAATGATGCCTTGCTAAAAATAGATGTAACAGTGTTAACTGGAGCTCTGAAAATTGGCTTAAAGCAGATAAGGTTTTGGAAATAATTTAGATGGTAACCCCGGTTTTTCCTAGATCTGTACCCCATAGAGTCTGGACCTCAAGAAACTTTCCTGAGAGGTACTTTGGTAAAGACTTCACTGCCATTCTCCTAGGTGATGACTCGGTAATGTTCTTGGAAAAGAAAACTTGTTTGTCTCTGGGTATAAGTTACAATATACAGTTATCAAAGCACATCTAAAAGCAGCTATTTTCAAGAGTGGGTTAGTGCAAGTAAAAATTAAATGCTAGGAATTCTCAAGTATAGGTTATATGATAATTCCAGGAAACATTACTTTAGCACAAGTGATTCACATTTGACTCAGTCTCTCTGCAGAGTTTCTGGTGCAGATAAGGGAGATGGTATATGCCTTGGTGTAGCATTTCCCTTCTATCTAAGTGCATGTAAACCCAGGGAAACATTACAATTTCGTGTACAATACTGTCAGATCAGCAGGATGGAATATGTCTCAAAATCCTGCCTTGTGTTGGAGTCTCTAGGGAATGGGCAGAATTGTAGCATCTGAATAAATGTGGAAACCAGCATTTTCAGTAGAATTTGTTCTATGCAACTCTTCACTCACAAGCATGATCAGGGCAAAATTTGGACCAGCTTTACCCCATCTCTTCTTTCCAAGTCATATTCATACAATACCAGTGCAGTTGTAGGATCAAAGAGGAGACAGGACAAAGTGCAGACACACAAGTAGCCAAGACACCCAGCACCTCTTTCAAAGTCCTTGCCAAAGCCCCTTTTCTTTTATCCAGGTTCACAATATGAAGTGTTTGGCCTGTACAAAACATGCTGTTAGAGGACACTCAGCAGAAGTTTGATAAGTTTGCTCAATTTCTCATGTTTTTAATTGTGGATGCAGTATGTAAATTGATGTTCTTCCCATGTTCTTAATTTGGCAAAAGGTTAATTCTTTTTCACGAAACTTCTGCATGGATTGAGAGGGTTGGGTTTTTGGGTTTTTTTTTTGGTTTGTTTTTTTTTTTTTTTTGCAACAGCAACAAGCATTTAAAGTGAAAACCAAGTGTGAAATGTTAATAAATAACACTGAGAATAACCACAGCGATGCAATATAGATCATAAATTTCAGCAAAGGAAAAAGACTACTGGAATGACGTAGTGACTTTTATGGCAGTAATATTTCTTCAGCAGCACAGTGTTTAATTTGCCTCTGATTTCTGAGCTTCCTGTCCCTCTCCTGTTAAGAGTGGCAGTTTTGCTGTACCTTTATTTCTCTCTTCCTGTGTGCTGCAGACAGGTAACACAGGTTTTTTTACATTTAAGGGGATTCAAATTAATATTTCATTGGGAAATGACAGTCAGAAGTGAGAGTCCTGTAAGTTCCCTGTACTACAGTCCAGTCACATTCCAGCTTTTTGCAGTACACAGGCATGCCTTGTGCAAAAACCCTTGTCCCCACCTGGTTTCTCAAAATCATTATTTAGATTTCACCTTGAGAACCAAAATTTTCACTGTCCGGGGTATTGCAGGCAGGAGTAGACTGGAATATTCTGATACTATCTGCCAGTAGGGAAAAAGCACCAAGCTTTGGCTACAGGGATCAGAATAACTTGAAAGAACATGAGCATTTTATAGTTCCTGTTTCCTATTTCTATCTCAGAAATTATTTATAGAGTTTATGAAGACATTTTAGATTAAAATATTGAAGAATATTCATCAAGCTTGCCTCTTAATTGTTTCAATTCTTGCCTAAACACTCAGAAATCCATTTCTTAGGTAATTATGAAATTTTGTGCACTTATTTCCACCCCCCCCCCATTTGATTGCTTCTTAACTCTAAAAATATTTGCTTGCATTTTTCTGTCAGGTACCGGCAATAAAAAATAATCCAAGTAACAGGATTTCTGAGGGTAACAGGGCAAAACTGGAATCTGTGAAAATGGAATTGTGCTTTACTGCTGTTTTCCTAAAGCACAAGAATGCTGATGAGCTTAGAAAATAAAATGTTCAACTTGTTTAGTAAAATCACAGAGTGCAGAATTTGTTGAACCTTTTGAGACAGCCCTCCTCATCTCCATGGCAGCCCCCTCACCCAGTGATGAGGCCAACCATTTTGTAATGTGGTGCGGAACAAGAGAAATGACTGAACCTCACAGCAACAAGGAACTTCCAAACTGTTTTCATTCAAGTACCTGATGATCAGCTTTGACTTCTAAAAGCATAATAAACCCCACATTTGTGTGGGTAGGTAGGCATTGAAAGCTAGGCGCCGACCCATGTTCAGAACACAGCTTATGCAAATATCCTTCATTGAAGAGGTGTAAAAGGTGAATGGCAGAGAGGATTGCACACTTCTGTCTTCCACATCTCCTGGAGAAACTAAAAGGAACAGTAACCCTGCAATATGACAGTGGCATCCATTCTTATATTAAAAAACCATAAAGAAGCACAGGTAGCCATTCTTAGCAGTCAGAAGTAGTCAGCAGGCAGAAGGAACAGAAGGTGTGGTGAAGTGTCAGAGAGGTGTTTGTCACAGACAAGAAGAACATGCAGTCTGTATGCTGAAAACAAAGCAAAATATTGAAGATGGAAGGGAGAATAAACTAAAGGAAGGCACGAAAGAGAGGAAAAGTTGGGGGGGAAGAAAAAAGAAAAACCACTTTTCTGGGTTTGATTGAAAGTAAATTTAAGTAGCTGAAAACTTTCTGTTTGTTTTGTATTCCAGTAGAGTGTCCCTAAGAAATTTGTCCATCTTCATTAGAGTAAAAACAATTTTTGTGGAAATCTTTTTCTATTTGATTTTTTACATCTGGCAATAACATATACTTACTGATGTTCCATTTTACATTATTGTTACTCTGGCTATAAATTAATTTTGGTCTTTGTTTTTTGCTTTCGGCTTTTATTTTCTTTTTCTACCCCCCCCTCCCCCGTTGTTATCTTTCATTTCATTCACGTGGTGGAGAATGGAAGTTCAGACTTTTAAATGAAATTTTCCTCAGGAGATTCTTTCCAGAACCATCTGTTTTCCAAGAATCTTCAGAGATGTATTTATGATTTCTTCAGTGAAAGGGGATCTGCAAGGCCTGGAATATCTTGGTGCTAGTTGTCACCATTTTACTCAATCCAGCAGACGGTGAATATTTCTTATGGATGTCAGCTAAACTGACTCATCCTCAGATGGCAGCTTTATACAGACATGGGAGCTGAAAAAGTTTTTTATCCATGATGCAGTATTTGACTTAGCTCACTGAATAACCAGAGTGAAAGATGTGGAGTATAAAACCCTCTAATTCTAGTAGGATTATGAAGGTATGATTCCCCCTCAGAGTCATTCTTCATAGGTAGGGGGGAAGAGGACCTGCCCTTGTGGTTCTGGCTTTATGGCTTCTCATGGGTTTTGTAGGGGTCAAGGACAAGGGTAATGTGGGAATATTGCTGAGACCTGGTGTAAAATGTATTCAGGAAAATGCAAAGCAAATAGAACTGACCTCTTGTGCTGCAACTTTTATAATCATCACACACCCTAAACAACAAGAAAAAAGCTACTGAAGTCTTTCTGACTGAGTTTCTTCAACAGGATTCTGAAGCTGCTTGAAAGCTGCTTGGGAGCACTGAAAAAAACATTTTATCACTTATCACCTGTGTGCAGATATGAAATTATTATCTTTTGATGTACAGATGACAGGTGCTAATTTGTTTGGGTTTGTTGTTGATTTCTTGGGTTTTGTTCTGGCAGGGTGAGCAAGGAGATCTGGGGGAAGCAGGTTACCCAGGAGAGACTGGTCTTCCAGGCCCACAGGTAACTAATAAAACTTCAGTTTTTATTTTAGCTACAGAGAAGATGAATTGTCAGTCTTGATCTTTAGTTTTTATTTTGTAAAGCTTGGTTAACTTCAACTTATGAATATTATTAGACTAAAGTTCTTCCTTGGCAAATCTCTTCTGCAACCCTGAGGAATTAAATGTGACAAGTTCTGTGGGTGCAGCTTCTAGTGAAATTAAAAGAGGAAAATGAATAGCAAAAATAAGAAATTTAGCCAACACATCTACAACTTAAGGGATATTATCAAGCAGGTAGCTTCAAAATTAATTCATTAGAAATCGCATAAAATCTATTGCATTGACAGAACCAATGTGAAAAGCTTTGCATTTTAAAACTTTGCTAGGTGATGTCATTTTGAAGAGAATTATCATGGTAGACTGCTTATAGTAGCTTCCAGTTTTAAGATGCTCTTAGATCCTCTAAAGATGCTTTTAACTTTGTTGTTTTAGGATCAAGAGAAAGTGTGCCTAGTTCATAGTGGGCTGCTTATGGCTCCCTTGGTATCTTAGACACCTCAGGCTGCTGGGCAGTGACCATCTCAGCTGCTTCACAGACAGATCCTTACAACCAAACGGCCAGAAGTTTCACCTGTGCATTAAGGCTCACAAAACAGGCACTTGTATTCTTATCATTGCAGGAATCTGATCTTTATTGAAAGACTGCCAACACTGAACTGACTTTTTTCTTTTTTTTCAATGGCTTTTTTACATCAGGGCCCAAGAGGACCACAGGGGATCAGAGGACCTCCAGGACCACAAGGCATGCCAGGCCCTCTGGTTAGCTTTAAATAATATATTCCTACTGTATGCTTTAGAGCTTTTCACTCTCAGTGTTATGCAGATATTATTCTTATAAAGAGTTATTTAAAAAAAGCTTATAGAAAGTAGAAACTGAGGGGTTTTCACTGTAGTACTAAAATGATTTGCAGCCTCATATGATAAAATAACAGCCTTGAAAATAAGTTTAGGTGGGTGAATAGGAATTGAATGTCAGCGTTACATATGATTGCATTGAGAAGCCTTAACTCTAGATTCTACTCTCAGTTATCTAGTATCAGGACCAAGAGTGTGGCTTGCAGCCACATTTAAATACAGATATACAGTGGAGTAGTTGAGATCAAAGTTATATAATGATCAGTAGTTTCATTATGGCCTGTGAGATTTAATGCTGAAGTCTGATAAGGATGTAATGTTTGAGCACTGTCTCCTTATCTCCTCCCCTGTGTGATGCTGTTGATTTTGGGGTTCTTGTTCTGGAATTATGTCAGCGTAAATCAGGACTGGAATGTCCTATGCTGTCAGCCTTGGTCATCTGCTTCAGTCATATAATGATGTTCATGATTACACACCCAATTATGTGTGTGCATTCATGGTTTTGTGCACGTGTGCATGTTTTGACTATATATCTATGTAAGCAGAAAATAACATTCATGTCATACTTAAAAGCATTTTGAAGTTTTTACAGCAGTAGTACAGAAGACAGGAAAGAAATGGACTGATAGCTTGACCAGTAACTCTTACTGTGGTCCTCAAAAACCTGTAAATGCACTAATATTTATACTGACTCTGTAGTCATTTCAAGTGTGAATGAATCCTTGAGTGCAGTGAGGCCTTGATTTCTTCATTGTACACCTTTTAACTGATACTTTTTATTACAGGGTGGTCTGGGGCCCCCAGGTTCACCTGGCTCTGTTGGAAAGTTAGGTGCAAGAGGAGCAAAGGTAAAGATTTTTAAGGTATCTAATTGCAGCAATCTAACAATATCATTCATTCAAGAATCTGACTGAAGAAGCATATTCTAAAACTTTGTTAGTCCTGTGAATCATGTGGAATGTTAAGATCTGTAGATATTTTTAGACTGCATTAGGAGACAAGTGATATATTCAAGGTAATCTTACAGATGTCAAAGCTATAATAAGAAGTTTTTAGTTTTCCCATGGCTACTACTGTAAGTGCTGTTGGGGTAATGGTTCTCAGTGGGGCCTGGTTTTTCGCAAAATGCAGCAGCGCTGACCTGACCATTTTAGGATTCCCGGAATTTATCCAATCCATTGAAAATACATTCCAGTGAATTACAGAATATCTCAAGTTGGGAGGAACCCATGAGGATCATGAGGTACAATTCCCTGCTCCTCACAGGACAACTAAACCACATGACAAAGTGCGTCATCCAGACACCTCTTGAACTCTGACAGGCTTGGTTCCATGACCACTTCCCTGAGAAGCTTGTTCCAGTGACCGACCACTCTCTTTGAGAAGAACTCATTCCTAATGTCCAATCTGACCTTACCAGCTCAAAGAAGCATAGTTGATTATTTTCACCTTGTTTTGCAAAAAAATTCCTAACAAGTCCAAGGAGCCTTGACTGTTATGATGTCTGTCATAGAGGAATGAATATGTTGAGAACAATTAAATCAGTATGAAGTTTAACAGAAAGACTTATACTAATAGATGGTCTACATTGGAGTTCACTGATAATAAATATTATCCCTTACATTTATTTATGTTAATATGGAAGACTAACTTTATTTGATAAAAGTAACTGATTTTAGTTGTTGTTGAATCTTTGAATGTAAAAGTCATGAGTCATACCAGTGAGCTAAGCCTTTCAGTCTCTTTGAAGGTTTGTTACATTCAGTGACAGAGAGGTGTCGAAGGTCAAAGTGTTACTACAAAAATAGTCACTGTGTGAAAACATACAGTGAAACAGTGACAAAAATTTGGAAAATATTTAGGAATTTGCATCGTACATTCTATTTTCTATGTTTGATTTTTTTGCTGTTTAATATTGGGGTCCTTGTTAGAAGAAAGTCCGATTGGAAAGTGGAAACAAAAAAAGGAACTGAAGAAAAGGAACTTAGTCCTGTGAGAGGACTAAGAGCACAGTGCAGGCAACCTGCCTGAGAAATATCATCTGCTACCAACAGGTGGTTCAGGCTGGTAGAATTCCAGGATATATCCTACTACTGCTATAATGTCAACTTTTCCAAACCCCACTTTTTTCACTGATAGTACTGTGTAACAATGGGAGTTTAGCTGCATGAATGCTCAGCATATTCTGATTTGCCAAGTCATTTCCAGTTCCACCATAAGGAACATTCTATGAAACACGGCCTGTAGTGGAATGTTTTTGCCCAGCATCAACTAGTCTATAAAATGTCTAGGCACACTTCAGTCTAACAGACAACTTTGCATTTCAGAAAGAAGAATTCTCCTGAATGAGTCCAACTAACAGCTTCTGTGTTTCAATTATAACAGGGTGAACCTGGTGACCCTGGAGAGAAGGGCCCAGTTGGACCACCTGGACAGAGAGGCACGCCTGTGAGTCCTTCTCCCCTAATTTAGAGCCCCTGTAGTTTAATACCAATCCAACTGAAATACTGCAGTTCATTCCCTTCTATTTTCTTTATACAATTAAAATTATTTCACATTTGGTTCTCAATTTCCTTATGGACACCAGATTCCTTGTGGGCTAGAGAGAATATCTTTCACATCAAATTCTCCAGAGAAAAGAATATGCTAAAGGTAGGGCATACAGTGGAAAGGAACTGTGGCCTTAATCCTTGTTTTCTCTCTATGGCTTTTACCACCATCTGCTGCTGGTTTTAGACTGTGAGAGCTTGCCCTAATTCATTAATCTTAACAGCCTGAGCACCTCATTGTAATGGGACATCTTTATTTCAAAGTCAAACTGGATATAAATCCAATCCTCTACTAAAATCTAACTCATGGTATGTCCAATCTATGCAGGGCGTGGATGGCAGAGATGCCTATGGTCCTGAAGGAAGCAAAGGAGCAAAGGTGAGTGCTTCAAGTCAGAATGTCTCTGTCTTTTCTGCAGGATCAAATGGAACATCCATATTATAATAAAAAGAAATGTAAGACGTGGCCACACTGTGTTTCTGGGGTTTAGTAAGAGGTCAGGATTCCCACAGTCCTTGTGAGAAATTCTTCAACTGGATATTCTTTTGAGGACCCCTCTCTCTTTCCCTTGATGTGTGTATATGGATATGAAGGATTGTACTTCTTGGAGCACACAGTGCTTTTTGCCCGCTTTAGTCTGCTTGACTAGCCACTCTTCTTGGCAAATATTGGTGATCCAGCCACTTGGGGCTCCTCTCATTTTTCTTCTTTCAGTGGAGGGATTCCTTGACTAACAAGGAATCCTGAGATGATATCCTTACTGTTTTAATGAGAAATATTCTTCCTTGTGCTCCTATGGTCAGCAATAAGATCTGGGGGTCAGCCTCTGGATTGCTAAGAAACTCTCATAATTCCCTTCACAGTGCTGAATAAAAAAAGCAATTAATTTCTCACTTCCTTAAAAACATAAAAGAATCCAGCTAAAATAAAAAGTATACAGAAATGAAGAGGTCAAAATCATGCCACCAATGGGTCAGTCTGTGAGCAAAAGGGTCAAGATGCTGTAGAAAGCTGCAGTCCTGCTTTCACGGAATTTGTCTAGTGTTGCAATACTAGTCCTTTCTTGTTGCTTGTGAAACAGAAGTGGTCCAGTGGATCTCACCGATAGGCCTGTCTCTCACTGTTCCTTTCTGTGGGAGAAGCAGAGTGTTGTAGGAACCTGCAGAAAACATATGAAAGTCTTCTGAGAGCCTCAGAAGCTCCTTTTGCTAAAGTGGCTCTTGATGCTTCTTATTTTCCAATTTCTTTTCTCACCTTCTTAGCTTCAACAATTTCTTTTCATGTGAGAGTTTCATAGGTTATGCACACATTTTATACAAGAGTAGTTCTTTTAATCTCTTGGAATCTCCCACTTGTACACTTCAGGGAACATCCTCCATGTTAGAAGAAATGAGGAAAAAAGTTTCTGCTAAATCTTCTTGTCATTATTCATTGTTTTTAAGGAGTAACTTAAAGCCTTTCTTATACACTGACGTGTCTGCCCGGGTTTTGTCAGGGCCTGGATTAAAGCAATTAATAAAAATAACCAAAAATCAATGTACCCCAGAATAGTGATTCAGAAAGAGTGGTTTTTCCCTGATAGCTAAGAAAGTAACCTTTAGTGTAAATTTTACTTAAGGTTGCTATTAATTATACAGGTTCACAGTCACATTGCACTCTCTTTCATGTAATGTGGGGTGTATGTGCATGGAATTTTCTGAAAATTGTTGGATAAAGTCAAATGATGTTTTACAACCATGTCCACTTCCACGGGAGGGAACTCTTAGAACAATGGCATACATAAGTAGTGTGAATTCTGATGTTAAGGAAGGATGTACTTCACTTCTGATTTATGTAAGAATTTCCTTATTTCTCATATATGGGCGAAGAACACACCAGAAACTGAAGTAACTGAAAACAATTAATGAATTGACTTCTGATATGCCAACAAAATATTGTGGTATCATTGTTTAGTATGGAGGGTACAACATTTTGAAACTACAGTCAAACACTGAGTTCTGAATATTTCAATTTGCTCATAGTCACTATACATGAATTCCACTGTATATTACTAGGACCTGTAAATAAGTGTTGATAAAACACATATTTGAGAAACTGAGAACTCTTGAAAATCCAGAAACTGTTGGAAATTTTTTAAACACTCTTCCTTTAGATGAGCAGGGTGTTCATATAAAATGGTGACATTTGAGACCAGAGTAGTAGCCACAGTTACTTGAATGGGCTGGAATGCTAAGAATAATTTTTAAATTGCTTTTGGTTTGAAGACGCCAAACACTAAGCAGATCAAAAAGTTCTAGATTCTTATGAAGTCTTTGTCCTTTCTTTTTGTAGGGAGAATCTGGATTCATAGGATATCCTGGTCTAGAGGTATGATTAAATGGCATGTTTCCTTTCTTTATGTCTTGTTTTACATTTTTCTCTGTGGAAGTTTTTGTCTGTCTTTCTGTCTGTCTTCTCCTTTCCTATAAAGTTCTGAATTTCATTAATTTTCAGGGAGAAGATGGAGACCCGGGCATTCCAGGAGCTGAAGGACCCAAAGGAGTTAGGGGTCGAACAGTAAGAATGACAATTCTGCTAATTCTGTGAAGAGTTCTATAAATAAAGCCCTTATGTCCTAGGTGTTTTCTCACCAAAAAAATTTTTAAATTGGTTTCCACCCTGATCTTTTAGTGCCATATCTTGTGCAAGAGGTCTTGAGAGAATGCAGATCTGAGTCTTCAGAGATGCTAGTTGCTAATGATTCTTAATAGTAGTAGTGTGTGTAAGTTGAGGATCCAACTCACAATATGATTATAGAGGGGTTTTTTTCCCCTTATGAAATTTGGCACCTATGTGTGCAATTACAAAGAATAAAACTTGTACTCCTATTTTTAGGGTAATGCTGGCACACCAGGTTCCCTGGGAGATCCAGGAGATCAAGGGCCATCAGGACCTATGGTAATATATTTTTATTTTTTAAAAAAATCACCCTTAGATTGATCTTAGACTTACTATTAGAATAATGGAATGTTTAATTATGTTTCATATGCTTAATTGCCTGGCACTTGTATAGAGCTATGTCTTGCCTGTGGATGTGCATGCACAGGAGCACCTGCTGTTGGAAATGGAACTTCAACAATACAGTGCAGGACAGAATTTCTTCCACATTATTTGATATTGTCTTTAGGCTGGGTAAATATCTAATTAAATAAGCAGAGAGTACTAAAATATAGAACTGGCTTGATCTGCTGAAAGCCAGTGTATTTTTTTCATTTCAAAAGAAAAGCCATTTAAAATCAGACTTGCAGTTAAAGGCACTTACTTAAAGCTTATATTGATTGTAACATGTTAATTTTTATATACAAGTAGATGTCTTGATGTACTTTTCCAGTATCTGTGTTCTGCATTTTATACAACTAAATGTTTTATTCTCTATCTATGCAGATGAAAGGATTGTGGATTTCAATAGGATTTAGGACTAACCTTGTAGGTAGCTAGGAAGATCCCTGTAGGTGTCTATCCTTATCCTGCAACAGTGTTGAAAATCAGCTCCACAGTGACCAGAAAAAAATCCCTACTGTTAATGATTTTCTTGTTAAACTTTCTTAAGCTTACTCTTAGTTTAAATGTGGAACATTACTGATAGCCGTATCTTTACCTGTATAACATGGCCCATGGGATGTGTGCAGATTAGGAAACTTTTTGCTTTCCTTCTCATTACACTCTGCTGGTCAATGAATGTACCTGTCCCACTTTATTTTATGATGCTGGGCACAAGGGTGGCTAAGAATGCATTGCCCTTCCAGCTGCTTGGCCACCGACATGTTACATGTAGACAAACCTAGTGAGCTGATGAGCCACAGCTGTTGGCCTTCCCAGTCCATGGTCCAAGAAGTCTTCAGAGGGATTTCAAGCTCAAGATCTCCTCCTCAAATGTAGAAATGAGAGTATAGCTTGGTATATGTGGGCTTGGTGGGATTATTACAGTAGGTGGGCATCAGTGAAATGAGAAAGTGGGAAGTCTGTGGGAAGTGGAAGTGATAGGAATGCAGGAAGAGGCACGGGTAGTAGGCAGGGCCAGCCAAAACAGGCCTGTCTTACCCGTCCTTCCTGCTTGGTGACATGCTTGTCTGTATGTGTCAAGTCTGCGCAGCTCAGTCACCACCACTGAGCTGCTGCAAGTAGCACTGATGAGAACTCTCAAGCTCCTTGGAAAAAAGAAGTTCCTTTGCCTGTGTTTTATAAGATTAAACAATACTTTTATTTTGAAAAAAGATGCTTCAGGTGCTAGCACTTTCCCACAGCTCCCAAGGAGAAGGATGCAGAGTAGGTTGAGCTATCATGATGTGGGTGTGTTCTGCAGAGTCTTTTGAGGTAGAACTGTGGGGATTTTACCCTGCAAGAGTAGAGGGCAAGCTTGTCACACATCAGATGTTGGAAAGTACATAACTGAACATAGCATAGAAACTGCTGTTTATGAAGGAAATCCAGTTCTGAATTATACTGGTCCTCAAGGGCAACAAGTGCTGAACACTTTAGAACCATTAATGAAAATGGACTGAGAAATAAGTCTAAGAAGTAGTCTGCAACTCTGGAACAGGTCCACAGAAATCTATGCTGGGAACAGATGTCTCCTCATATATCAAATTCATAAGTGGTTGTTGGGAAACACTGTATGCCTTCATTTTCTTTGGGCTGCAGAGTAATAGATGGAAAAACATTAGCAGGGTCTGACTTTCTGGACCTGTGTTTATTCTTTTTCAGGGTGCCAAGGGACCAGTGGGCACCATTTTAATGGAAGTAAGTAATCACCTTACAGCTAATTGCACACTGCATGAAATTATCTGTTTTAGTCTTCCGTTTATAAACACTGACAGCAGTGCACAGAATTAGCTGTTATAAAACAGTAACTTTTCATGTGCTTGACAGAGTGCAGTGGGTTCATCTGTTCTGCAGATGATCAAGGAAAGAGAAATAATTATGCCTATGGATTAACACCACGTCAATACTTTTAAAAATTGTTGGACCATTATTCATTTACCCATTTCTTTACTCACGTGAGTTTACACACTAGCTTAGGTTTAAGGTTAACTCTTCTCCTCTTGTAAAGGAAGGCATTTCTTCAGAAAGAGTTGTTTTCACTGGGAATAGAAGAGCAGGATTTCTTCAGAATCCTAATCCCAAGTAAAATGAGCACTTCTGAGCAAAGGCTCCACCTAACCCTTGCATGTATGACTGCCTACAGGCAATACTACTGCAGGTGTGTTCTTTGTCCACAGGAGGTCTTCTCCTCCTTCATGGATCTCTCTTCCTATGTGAGTTCCTATTGAAATGTCCATTCTTTTATGGAAGTGCCATTGACCAGTGACATCCTAGATCGGTTTATTAGCACAAAATAAGGAATGGATAAATGGCTTCTTAGTGAACATTATAAAAGCCAACAGAGCAGATCTAGAAAAATGTGCCTAGTTTCTGCAGCAAGAGAGAGAGTCCCTATTCTATCTGAAATAAGGAGGAACTGGATTGTGTGAATCTGGATTTACTATAATGAGAGTTAGTTCAGGAACTGAGATATGACCTTCAGCTCAAACACCAGTAAGATTCCCAGTTTGGGATGTTCTGGGATTTTCCATTAATTCCTTTTTTATTTTGAACCTGCAGCCTTGTGAACTTGTGAATTTTACAAGAAAAAACTGCCGTAAGTAGGGAGCATCTTTTTTAACCTCTGACCTCGTCACTCTTCTTAAATGGAATAACCTCCACTGGAAACCCTGTAAATTGGTAGTTTGTATCTGGGTTAAGTTAGACTGGTAGTTGTAAGTTGTGAGGGGTTTGCAGCAGGTGTATGAAGCAGACTTGCTCTTTTTGCTCCTTTTCTAATCTGTTAATTACAGAACCCACAACAAATATCTGTAACTCATTAAAGATTGAATTAATTCTTTGGCATTGTGCCAACACCCTTTGGGGAGTTCTCTGAGAGAAGACAATACTTGTATATGCACTGACCTCCAAATTAGGTGTGTTCATTCTCTCTCAGACATGCGTGCTCAGCAGAACCAAGAACAATTTTTTAACTTCTCAACCAGTAAAAGTGCACTATTTTGATTATCTGATTACAGAAGAGGAGTGTTGTCTTGCACTGACAGGTTCTATCAGTTGTCTGAGCTTTGAATCAGGCTTTTTAGTGAAAGCAATTAAATATATTAATGAATATGAGCCCAAAATAATTTATTTGCTCTCCCTCTCTTCCTTCCAGCTTGCTCGTCAGGTAAGTCCATCTGGCCTCTGCGTATCCATTCTTTTATAGACTCGAACAAAAACCAACAATGTTTGAGCTGTGGAAAGGTTCTTACACAAATTTTCTGCTTCAACATACAGACACATGTCCAGCTTACCCAACTGAGGTGGTGTTTGCCTTCGATATGTCTGACGGTGTTACACCAGCTGCATTTGAAAGGATGAGGAACATTGTCATGTTGTTGCTGAAGACCATTAAGATCAGCGAAAGCAATTGCCCAGCAGGCGCTCGTGTCTCCGTTGTTTCTTTCAACACCAATATGCGCTATCTCATCCGATTCTCCGAATTCCAGAAAAGCAACTTGCTGCAACAAGCAGTCCAGAGGATACCTCTGGAGAGATCCACTGGAAAGCGAAATATTGGGGCGGCCATGAGATTTGTCGCAAGAAATGTCTTCAAACGTGTTCGTCAGGGCATCCTCACAAGAAAAGTAGCCCTATTTTTTGCCAATGGTCCATCTCAGGATGATGCTGCCATCAACACAGCTCTGCTTGAGTTGAGTGCCTTGGATATCACTCCAGTGGTAATTGCCTTCAGTGAAGTGCCAAATGTCAGACGTGGTTTCTCGGTAAGTAGGTAGATGATAGAAAATTGAGTCAGTCACCCATTTACTGAGTGTCAGCTATTGTTTGAGTAAATCCTGCTCTCAGTCCAGTAAGTTCTACAGGAACTGTCTAATCCTTTATTAGAAAGGGGTACATTAAAGATTATTACTTTTAACGAAGAAACAGTGATTCACTTGATCATAATGGTCATCATCTGACCTCTTTCTGCACGTGAATTATTAATGACTTGTGCTTTTAGGCCAAATCACAGAATTTCCATAACATTGTGTTAATTTCACTTAGTTACCTTTGCCATTACTCTTCTGAAGATGTGACATATACTGACAGTTTAAATAAGAAACTGTGGCCCTGGTTTCCAGAAAAAGTAGTAGAAATCTTCAGGTACACCATTTTTTTTTCAAAAGAAAATTAAATTAAGCCAAGTTCCTTTTGATGTCTGTATTGCCGTTAGCACAGGAGAAAATTATGAAATTTTATTGTAAAATATGACTTCATAGAAAAGATAGTAAACAAAAATAACCAGTCCATTTTTCAAGGTACAAAAGGAAAAAAATTCTAAGTTTATTCAAGGTTTCATAACATAGATTCTATGGTCTTTATCTTTCCAAATAGTTTTAGCATCTGCTCTCAGTTTTAAATTTTTCAAAATAAAATTCTTTCAAGCTGCTCTTTCTTCAAAATTGTCCCTTTAAAAGGAAACATGTTCACTTACGCATGACAAAAAGTGCAAAACTTGGAGTCTGTTCTGATCTAGTAGCCATTTAATCTTATTATATTTATTCTCATGCAGCCTCGTATCTGTTAGTCAATTCATGTATTTTTCTGGCTGAATGTTAATCTAGCAGAATGAAAAAATTCTGCTGACATATGAGAAGGGAGCTTATAGTGTATTCACTGGGTTGATCCACAGGAAAAACAGGAGCAAGCATGGGTATTTTGTTTACTGAGTATAAGCAGGTTACAAATCTGAATGCGTGTGATGATGTCTGGTGTTTACAAAAGTGCCAGTTATCCATAAATCAGTCTTCAGAGTAGAGAAGTTTAAAAGAGTTGCTTAGCCAGGGGAAAGGCAAAAAATTCATGGCAGCAGCTCTCCTTTATGTTTACAATGATGGGAAGGCAACCAACCTCACCACCACCTACCAAGTAAATACAACCTCCCTTTTTCTTTCAGATGGACTTCTGCCCTTGCAGTTGAGAGGTGGTTTAATCTTTATGATCCTGCCAGCCTGTAGCCACAGATACTTACTGCCTTTGGTTACTTGGTTTTAGGAGTTTCAGTTTAGAGGTCATTCAAACATTGCCAATTCTAATTCCTTTGAAGAGTTTATCTATAATATTCTTGACAGACATTAATTAGAATTTAATTGTGTAATTTAAACTGAAGTTTAATGCAAAGCAGTAATTATTTCTTTACTCACCATTATAGCTTATCCATATATATTGTTAATTTCCCGCAATACTATATATTTTACAGACATTTTTATTTACCTTTGTCCACAAGGAAATGCTCTTTCCCTTCAGTCACATTTGGATGGGGTTAGGTGATCAGTGAAATTGTAGGTTGTTGTTAGAGCTTCTTCAGACTTCCTCAAGCATTTCTATGGTCAAATCTTGTACTGAGAAAGATTGTCTTTCTTCAGCTGATCACAGGCAACTTATACGTTGTTCTAATGCTAAAATCTTCTCTCCCAAGAAAACATCTTCACTCATTGTCCCAGACATAGGAAATCCTGCCCCTTTCTCTGTTGAAAAATAGCATCCTATTAAGAAAAGAAAAAAAATCTTAATATATTTTACCTGTCTTTTAAATGTTACTTTTGTGTCTGCTTTAAAACATAGATTGATGACACTAGAAGATTTCAGTTATTTGTTTGGGAAAGACAACAGGATGAAAGTTTGGAGGACATCACATATTGTACACTTTGTTTTGGTAAGACATTTTACAAATTCCATCGGTTGTATTGGTCTATTTAGCCTTTCAATAACAAATTCTATCATATTTATTTTGCAGTGTAGTGTTGGGGAATTTTTATGGTACACCTTAAACGTGTTTGAGCTTAAATATAAAAGAAAAATATTATTAAACAATGCACCGGGCAGAATCCTACTGCCATAAATGGTTCTACAAGGAGTTTGCAAAAGTGTTAAGAGCTGATTCCTTATATGTAATTGCACCAGCACCAATCCCGTGAGTGGTTGCATGGAGCTCGGCTGCCCATAGGTGGCCCTGAGTGCTCCCATTCCAGGGTGGCAACAAGACAGTGCTGCAGCAGTTTCTTGACATCACCTAGATAAACTTCACTCTCTTACAGGGATTTTTTCTGTCCCTAACATTCCTGCTTCCAGCCAGCTTAACCCCTTCTGCAAATGGGCCTTCTTGCCCCCTGTGAGAGTTTATTTCTTGCTTACAGACTGTCACTGCTGAGGAGTTATAATTTTAATTTCATCTTCAGTGGATGGTAAGAATTAGACTCTCAAAACCACAAAAACTGTTTAATTAGTTTCTGTCTCAGCCATGTGAAATGAATTTCTCTGTTTAGCATTTCCTTTTTTAACAGAAACGAACTTAAAATAGCATTATGATTCTGGGAAACCAGTTTCATCTGCTGAGGATTCTACGCTGTGAGGGGAGGAGATGCTACTAAATGATAATATTTCAGAATGTTGAATAGCGATCTGAGATGAAAAATACAGTTTGTTTCTGTGTCCTTTACAATGTTTAGATTTCAACAGAAGAAAATTTCTCAAGGGAACTCTTATCTGTGAAGTTTTACCTTATGAATATTTTTTTGCTCTGATGCTTCAATAATTTCCCATGGTATCTCAAAACCTCCTTCAGCAAGACTCGTCTGCTGTTCCTTACTAGAACAAAAAGATTTCAAGTTCCCAGATTATTTTTTTATCAAAATTTAAGAAAAATAAAATAATATAGGACTGTGATTTTTTTTTTCTAAACTATTGCTTTTGTTGTCTTGCTAAATAGTTTGCTCTTGGCTCTTCCTCTCTAGATAAATGCAAACCAAGAGCCAACTGTGTGGTGCCCTTTTCTCCCCCAGTTCTCATGGACATGGACATTACTTACATCATGGACAGCTCTCGCAGCATCAGCAGTGAAGAGTTTCAGAGGGCCAAAGACTTTGTGAGCAACATGTTGGATCAGTTTGTTGTTTCCTCACAGCCAAACGAATCATACGGGGGCATCAGAGTGGCACTGGTGCAGCAAGCTCCTAGGGGCTTCTTGCCTGACAGAAACCAGACACCTGTGGCCTTGGAGTTTGATCTAGTTACATACAACAATAAAGATTCGATGAAGAAACACATCCAAGAGTCTGTTCACCAACTGGAAGGGCCATCAGCCATTGCCTCTGCTCTACAGTGGACAGTCGAAAACGTATTCTTTAAAGCCCCCAGACAAAGGAAACACAGGGTCATATTTACAATAGTTGGAAGCAAAGCAAGCACGTGGGACAGAGAGAGGCTGAAAGAGATTTCACTCGGAGCCAAGTGCCAAGGATTCACCTTGTTCACTCTTGCGCTGGGCAGTGATGTGAGTGACAGTGAGCTGATGGAGCTGCCAAGCTCCCCCACAGAGCAGCACTTGCTGACGCTGGGCAGGGTTTCCGCAGCGGAGATGGTGTACGCTCAGAGGTTTAGCCGGGCGTTTCTAAATCTTCTACAACGTAAGTATCACGCAATGGCATTTGCTTAACGTATGGAAAGAAAGAGAAACTTTGTGTAGAAAAAGTAGTCAGTATATATGTGCTACCATTCCTAGTCATGACTGCCAGTCTTTCACCTTTAGTTTGCCTCAGATGCTGGACATTAATGGAAGTGCCAATAATGACAGAACAGTATTATATTCTAGTCTTCAGCAGGTTTTTTCACTGAAGTTTTTAATTAATGGGGGCCTTTGTGAACTCCACTTTCATTAAAGGTAGACCATTCTCAGCTAAGAGAACACAGTTCTGATTCCTGATTAGGCCAACATTTATCCTCAGACCAGTGGCAGGTCCAGATTTATTGAGCTGTTTATGTTTATTTAGGCTTTGGGATAGGTAAATATTTAGCACATTTTCTCTTTATTGCAGTTATTCCTCCTCTGTAGAGCAGAGAAAGGACTTCTTCACTTTTCAAGACACATGCAGATTAGCAGGTCTTAGGTGCTTTGAAATACAAACAAGAAGATATCAAGAAGGAAATTGTCACTGATTTAAAATCCTCACCAGAAGCATGTACTTAGAGATTTCAAAGTTTCTTTAGGAGCATAAATAGGTTATTACAGAGGAAGACAAAAGTATGAAAGGCTGATTCAGGAGTCATTCTCATCTAGATGACCTCTACCATAATTTTAATTTTCCTGGGCATAGTCCAGTCACTGTTGATATGGTGTGTTAACTTATTGAAAGATGCAAACTTCAATTCACAACAGAAATCCCACATAGTGCTTTTTATTAAACATACTGGGGTTTGGAGGACTTTAAAACTCAACCATGGTATCTGGGTTTTCCCCACAGAAGAAATGAACAGTTATCCTCCACCTGAACTTCAAGAAGAGTGTGAAAACTTAGATCGGGGAGACGTACAACAGCAAGTGTCTGTGACTGAAAGGTTTGGAATTGCCTGTTTAACTCTTTGAGCGTGTATGTCTGAAAATAAGATTTTTCCCTTTGTGTTAGTAGTTGTATTCAAAGTAGCTTTAGGAGAAATGGGATCAGGATGCATTTTTCAAGGTCATACTGGTGGTTAAATACTTTTTCTTTTCCCTCTCCTTAGAAGGATGCCTTTTCCTGGAATGGCTGAACTTGGTTCCAGTCATGATTTAGAAGACACCGAAAAAACTGAAAATAGAGTCATGAACAGTATTAAAGAGAATACCAAAGAACTTGTATACACAATACCAGAAATGAGATATGATTATGAGGAGAAGAATGAATATTTCACAGACAGAGATGCTGCAAAAGAAAAGCCACAAGAATGTGGAGAAGCTCCGGAGAACAAGGAAAACTTAGGTTCAACACTAGAAACTAGAGCTGCCTGTAATGATTATGGTATGATTTTAGAATATGAAAATCCTTCTTTAATTCAGTAAAAAGGCTCTAAATTGTGAAGGGCTCAGGTGAATATTTATACAAGATGAAGAATTTCCATTAATTACACTTTTCCAAAGTATTTAGCTATCATGTGTTTGCATTAAGTCCAAATCTATACAGTAAGAGTCTGTAGCTGAAGACTGAACTATAGGTGTCATTGTGACTTTAGTTTTGATTTGTCACTTTTTGTGATATATCGTAAATATCATAACAAGTTCTAATCCCCCTTACTAAAACAGATGATCATTTTAAATTCCAAGTTGCACTGTAATTCCTGAGTTTCTCCTGCTGCTAACTTAGCTCAACATGGAGGAACTAAATATATCTCTGATACAGTCTGTTCCTGTAGGAAGAACAGGATCTCCCAGCAGAAGTCTCAAAATATATATTCTTCATTACTTCCTAATTATCTGTTTTTCTTCACAGATTTGACAACTGATACAGGTATGGGAAGCTGATTGTGAGGTTATTTGTCATCAACATTCTTTTAACACAATTCAGTGTTTCTGTTGTTTAAACTGCATTTAGAGAGAATTTATGTGAAAAAAAAAAAAAAAGAAAAAGTGTCTGCATAGTTTTTGGTGTGGTAGCTCATTGCCACAGCTGTCATCCCTTTGTTTTTCATCCCTCTCCACTCAAAAATTATTCTGGAATGTCTGGTAGCCCCATATCCCTGATAAGAGCATCCCAGTGCCTTTGCAATACTGTTTTAATAGTGGATCTTTAATTAAGAGCTAGTGTAGCACTGTGAATGCCATACAACCACAGTGCAAACGGACTTACTCAGCACCATAGAAATTGGTCCCATTGCCTAACTGCATGTGTACAGCCTTGTTAATGTCTTATTAACCAGTTCATGGACTCTGTGGTCACACAGGAAGTCCAGTAACAGGAAGATATGTTACTGTTTTATACTTTACAAATAAAATATTTCCTTTGAGGAAGTAGTGAGGGTCATTGCACCAATGTTAGAAGTGACCTAAGACACTTAAGGGAGATGTATGAACTGCCTTTCTCAATCCTGTGTTTTAACACCTGACAGTTTACTTCTAAAAACATATAACCCACTTCCAGAACTTGTCTTTTGAGAGAGATACTTTTTACTGAACTGTTGCTTAAGATAATTGCTTTTTAGTTGATTAGGAGCAGGTTACATCATTTTAAATCTTTAAGCTGGATGGTTTTATCAGTATTTTGCTTTACTTAGTTCTTCTCCTTCCATGTTGTACAGACATCAAAGTTTAGAGCTGCCCTTCCGTCTTCTTTTGAGTAACTCTGAATTTACATTGGTGAAAGATGATTAGATCTGTTCTTACTGAATGCCAGATTGATACAAAGTATGCTACTCTCACCTACTTTGCTAATTTATGCAATTTAAATCTGTATTATTATTGGATCATGGATAGTTTAACAACCTATGTATGTTCATTTATGAAATTTTATTGATGGATACCAGTATAACAAGTTGGAATAAAGAAGAGGGAGATTATTAAAAGGTTTATTTACATAGTCCCTCTGGACCACATACAGTCATTTTACAATCATTTTAATAAAAAGTCTGTGTTAGAAGACTAAAAACCTTTTAACATTCCTTCTGTTTATGCCATTGAAAATCTCATAATTTCGGACATTCTTTCTGGTTAAAGCAATCATAAGAAGAGGGTCTTCAGACCACGCTGACACTGTGGGTTTGTAGATGAACACTCAGTAAATCTTTGTAAGATCTTGAACACTGGCTACTTCTTTCATCTGACAGTTTGCAGTTAATGTTAGTTTTCCCTGAATTTAGAGTGCTAAGATGGGTTGACCTTTCTTTTGTTAAATCTGTCTCTTATTTCCCTTTTCCAGATGCATGTGACCTTGTTCAAGATAGTGGAGAATGTCAGAATTACGTTTTGAAGTGGTACTACGACAAAGAGCAGAAAATGTGTGGTCAGTTCTGGTATGGGGGCTGCGGAGGCAATAGAAATAGATTTGAAACACAAGAAGAATGTGGATTCTTTTGTGTAGAATCTTCCCAGAGCAGACAACTTAAATTACTTTAATTCTTCTTTTAGACTATCAGGGTGATGTGGAAAAGGGATTCAAACGGAGCCACTTGGCTCCTGTGTTTCAATTGAAAGAAATACTTGATTATAAAGTTATTACCTAGTAACTTAATTGTGAAAATTAAAATTTAGGCTATTACTCCATTGATCTCATATAACATGCTGAGTACTGAGAAATTTGTTAGCCAACAGTGTATTGTTTAAAAGGCATGAAAGTATTGAAACTTGACTTTCTTCCATAAATACCAAAATGTACACTTCCTAAATATATTCCATAAAATAAAACAATACCTCAGAATTTTTCTTGAAATAACTTTGGATGCAAGACACTAAAGCCAAAATGTTTTGATGTGTTTGCTTACATTTATCCTATTTATAGAAAATACCAAAAAGCATTTAGATCTCAAATCTAGGACTAGTGAAATAGTCCTAGGACTTATTTCACTCTGTTTTAAAGGATTTTCTACCACAGAGTCATTCTTAGCTTCTTAATTATCTTTCTGAATAATCCAACATGTGAATAAAATAGATCATTCTCAAATATTATACTTCTGTTTCTAGTTCCTGAAACAGGTATAATTGTATTCTCACTGTGAGGCTTCTTATTTGTAAATAAGCATTGGTCCCCTTTCCTTGTTACCAGATGTTGGACAAATGTGTTTATTTTAGAACATTAGATTTTCGTGGTTGCTTCTGAGTGAAAGAAAAAATCCTGAGGACATCATCTAATTAAAAATAATAAATACAATGCTGTGCAGACCTGTGGGACTTAGATAAACTTTCACACTCTGCTGACTTATCCAAACTTTACTCTTTCCCATTTTATGTCTGTAGAAGTCACAGTGCATTTAACTTCACCTTGGGCCATTCTGCAGAGGTGGCTGTACTCACCTGGAATTTTGTTCTTCTCTGTATTCATCTGCAGCAAGATACAAGATTACACATAGTGGCAGTTTTCTTTATGATTCTTGAAAAAAAAAAAACCTGGAAGAAGAGCTATAAAAATGATACAGAAAATGTTTCTTACTGAAGAAATAAAGTGAAAAAAATTATATGTATTCTATATATGAGGATGGATGCCACTGGATACAGAGCAATATGTTAGACCCCCTGAAATAAAATTTAAAATTTCCCTTTATAATTACAGGTTTGCTCTGATTCAAAGGAATGACACATACAATAGTGGGCCCTTCCTAGCAAAAGAGCTCCTCCCGTCACCCCAGGAGGATGATTGTTGGGTTGGCTGTTTCAAGGGAAGGTGTCTTCTACACACCATACAACTGATCCTACATGGAGTAAGTGGGTCATACTGATCACACACAGTGAGTTTGGTCAGGAAGCCTCAGTCATCCAGGAATCTTAGAAGTGCTCATAGACTGTCCAGAAGGCAAAGATTTTGGAATATCACCAGAGGAGGAAGTAACATATGCTGAAGAGGCCCCACTATACAATGAATTACTAGAAAGTGAGAAGTAATTGCGTGGTTTACTGATGAATCCTGCCATCTTGTGAGAAAGCATCAGAGATGGAAAGGAGCTGTATGGAGTTCCCTACCACAAGTCACAGAACCTGCTGAAGGATAAGGTGAATTGAGTCAATTTGCAGAGGCGAAAGCAATCCACTTGGCCTTAGGCAATGGAGAACATTAGAACAACCAACAGGCGGATCAGGATGCTAGGATTGAAGTGGCTCAGGTGGCTTTGAATTGGCAACATAAGGGTGAATTATTTCTAGCTTGGTGGGCCCATGACATCTGGGAAGAGGTGCAAAATGCAGGTGGGCTTCTGATTGAGGAGTGGACTCAGCCTTAGACACTATCACACAAGTTATCCATGGATGTGAAACAGGCACTACAATTAAGCAAACCAAGTGGATAAATCCTCTCTGGTAGGGAAGCCAATGGATGAAATAAAAGTATGGAGAGGCCTGGGAGCTTGACTATATCACACTCCCTCAAACCCGTGACAGTAAGTTCCATATACTTACAATCGTAGGAGCAACCACCAGAGGTCCGGAAACATATCCTGTGCCCCATGGCCTGGAACACCGTCCTGGGCATTGAAAAGCAAGTCTTACAGCATCATGGTACTCCAGCAAGAAATAACAGAACTCATTTCCAGAACAACCTCATAGACCACAGAACATGGCATTTGAGTGGGTATATCCCATTCTCATGCGTCAACCTCTGGAAAGATCAAACAGTGTAACAAGACTGTTAAAGGCTACACTGAGAGCAACGGGTGGTGGGACCTTCAAACATGGGGATACACATTTAGCAAAGGCCTGATGGTTAGTCAGCATTTGGGAATCTGCCAGTCAGACTGGCCCTGACCAATCAGAATTTTACGTACTATAGAGGAGGATAGAATTCCTGCAGTGCATATTAAAAAGGTGCTGGGGAAAGCTGTCTGGGTTATTCCTACCTCAGGCAAAGGCAAACCCATTCTGAGCTAGCCCCAGCAGCTAGAAAGGACTGTCGTGGTTTAACCCCAACCAGCAACTAAGCCCCACACAGCTGGGGAAGAGAACAGGAAGAGTAAAATGGAGAAAACTCAAGCACTGAGAGAACAACATTTTAATAAATAAAGCAAAAGCCATGCACACAAGGAAAGCAAAACAAGGAATTAATTCAGCATGTCCCATTGGCAGGCAGGTGTTCAGCCATCCCCAGGAAAGCAGGGCTACTTCACATGTCATGGTTATTGGGAAGATAAACATCATCACTCTGAATATCTACTCTATCATTCTTCCCCAGCTTTAGATGCTGAGCGTACCACCATGTGGTATGGAATATCCCTTGAGTCAGTTGGAGTCAGCTGTCCCATCTGTGCCCTCCCAACTTCTTGTGCCCCCCCCAGCCTTCTTAATGGTGGGGTGAGGTCAGAGACAGAAAAGGCCTTGACTCTCTGCAAGCACTGCTCAGCAGTAATGAAAACATCCCTGAATTATTAACACTGTTTCCAGTACAAACCCAAAATAGACCCCTGTTGCAGCTATTGTAAAGAAAATTAACTCTACCCCAGCCAACTCCAACTGCAGCACATTCTCCTCCCCTACAAGCTGTGGGTTCACCATGGCTGGATGCCAGGTGCCCACCAAAGCCACTCTATCACTCCCCTCCTCAGCTGGACATGGGAGAGAAAACAAAACGAAAGGCTCATGGGTCGAGAGAAGGATGGGGATAGATGACTCAGTAATTGCTGCCACAGGCAAAACTGGCTCTATTTGGGGAAATTAATTGAATTTATTACCAGTGAAATCAGAGTAGGGCAATGAGAAATAAAACCATATCTTTAAACAGTTTTCCCACAGTCTTTCCTCCTTTCCAGGTTTAACTTTATTCTTGAGTTCTCTACCTCTCCCCTGAGCAGCACAGGGGACCAGGGAATGGCAGTTTTGGTCAATTCATCACACACTGTCTCTGCTGCTTCTTCCTTCTCAGGGAAAGGACTCATACTCTTTCCCTGCCCCATTGTGGGTTCCCTTGCACAGGGTGCAGTCCTTTGGGAATAGGCTGCCCCAGCATGAGATCCCTATAAAGTCACAAGTCCTGCCAGCAAACCTTCCTGAGCATGGACTCCTCTCTCCATGGGGCCGCAGGTCCTGCTCCACAGGAGCCTGTTCCAGCATGACTACCCAGAGTTACAGCTTCCTTGGGGCATTCACACGTTCCAGTGTGCAGTACTCCAGAGGCTGCAAGTTTTATTTGCTAGGATACAGTTGTCATCTGTATCATACAGCCATTCCTTCCTTTCTCTCCTTTTCCCCTCAGCTAGGCCAAATCTCTGAGCAAAGCCTGTGTTACTGTAAGAATCTGGTAGCAGTCTATAAAGCAGATACTTCTATAAAGACTGATAATTTTATGCTTGGATAATCACAGTCCAGATCTTTGTCAGGCCTGTCAGGTGAAGGCACTGTCCAAGCCCTTGGAGATTGTGCTAATGTTGTATCAGGCTGTCCACCAATGACAAATCCAAGACTTTTCATGAACTGAGAAGCTGATTTGATAGAGTAACACCATGCTAGGGTCTTTAGTTTGAAGGAGAGAGCTCTGCAGATTCAAGTTCATTCAGGTGTCACCTTCTGCTCATTGGTCTCACCTTAACTTTGTGCAAGGTCAGTGTTCCCTGTCTGTTTTACCTTCCCAGACTGATCTTTGTGCTCTTTTCTACATGGTAAGCTCTCTGCTCTAGGGACCTGCTCTTTCTCATGAGACAGAAGAGTCCAAACAGTTTCTGATCCCCTATAGCAAGTTTTTTGGCAGCACCCTAGCAGGGCTCATCTCCAACAACTCTGCAGGACAGTCTGCTAGTGGGTGTACATCGCTGTGTCTCTCACTTGAAGCCAAAGGAAAGATCCCAATGACTTGAGTGACAGCTAGCCCAAGTCCAACTCACATCAAACCTCAATGCACTTTCTGGATAATAGACACCTTTGTCATCTACATCTACTGTTTTCTGGGGTCAAGTAGTGTAGTAAAGCATTTTATATGAACCATTTCTGCCCAGACTGCTTTATTTCTGCGTGAATGCATGTTTCATGCTCCAGAAAAGTCTGTCAGCAGTTTTTAAGATCTTAAGGAAAATCCAGGATTACTTACTTCCAGATCCCATTCCCTGCTTTTTGAAAAATAAATAAATAAGTAAGTAAATAAAATAAATAAATAAAAATCTTATTGCTAGCTCTAAAATGTATCTAATGGAAGATTATCTCAATTTCATTTGAAAAATTCAGTGTTTGATTGTGAAAAACAGGGACAGTTTGACATCTTTTCTTGAACTAAAACATTTGTTTGGTAGAAGCTTTGTATTAAACCTTTCCATATGTTTATTGCTAGCTTGTACAAATAGCTGAGAGCACATGAAAAACTAATTAACTTAGATCTACAGCAAGGGAGGACAAGGGTTTACTGTAACAGTGATGTGAAGGAAAACACCAAGTGTTCTCTAGAGGAATCTAAGGAAGAGATACCATGTAATTCCTCTTCTTTGATTAGTTTTCTTGGCTGATTTAATCCACAGCTTTAAATTCTGAGATTCTCTTACCTTTACACTTTCAGTGACAAGAAGTGCCTGGGTTGCCACCGAATTCCCAAGGCAAGGCAGCGCTAGCAGCCACGGCTGCCAGAAAGGGCATGTCTGAAGGGCTATCGAGAGCCAACTCTCTAGACAATAAGTGTTGAAATTCAGGACTGCCAGCCCTGGCAAAGGAGATGTTCTAGTAGTGGAAGACCCTGTTGCAATTATCCTATCACTGTTCTGGTCCTGCCTCCCTATCTCAGCTGTGCCTGAATTAACCCCCAGCATCTGTAATGGAGCGCAGTAGACTCCGCCAGAGTGCTTCGATCAGCAGAGCCTGAGCTCATGAGGAATGTAAGTACTTGGCTGTAACCTTGCTGGAGTTTTAAAAGAGTTACTGGCTTTATGCCCAGAAATATTGCATTGCAGTAGTTTACACTGACAATTGTTTCCTAATCACTTGTGTTTTTATACATGCAGGTTTAGTAAATAACATACTAACAATCCTGAAAAAGAAATTAATTGTTGCAGCAAGTATTCTGTCATCAGAAGACTATAGACTCATAGGAACAGATTCTTCTCAGCTAAAATAAGTTCAGATAAATCAAACCTCAGAATGCAGTCTTGCTCCCACTAAAATTGGTGGAACTTGAATCATATTGTTAAAATTTTTGTTAAAATTTTTTCACCACAGATTACGTTAGAAAATAATATGAAAACCTTTTATGGAAAATATTGGTATATCAATAGAAGATATCCAGCCTTCCTGAAATCACAAAGATGCCCATTCATTAAAGTTGATAGCTGTTCAAAACACATTTTTTTTTAAATAGTTACCATTTGATTAATAGATAAGTACTTTCTACTTTGCCTCAAATAGAAAAAAAAAAAAAGCACAAGATACATCTGTACTTTAATAGAGCTGGGTCTTCCTGATACACGTGCATGGTTATAAAACAGCTTCTTCAACTTTTGACTGTGACCATTTTCATCTCCCTCAGAGAGGATGTTCAGAGGACTCTGCCTCTAGTTGAAGATATGGCTGGCTTTGTTCTTCATCCTCTTTAAGACACACACATCTATTCCCCAGAATACTGGTATTTTATTGTTTGTCTTTAATGCAATTTTTGATGGGAAAAAAAAAATCTCAGCTCACCATTTTTGCACTAAGTAGTGACCAGTAGCTTGAGAGGTTAAAGAAAATTTTATACACCATAGCTGAAGCTGAGTTTGGATGGCAACAGGACAAGTTTGAGGTGTGAGATTTGATGTGGGTGGTAATAAGATGCAATACTCCAAAACCAGACCTACAGTTGTGTAACGACATGATCACATTGTATTTGCAATACTTTCATCATTTCTGTGCAAGCAGAAATTTTTCATGGACCTCCTGTAAACCAGACACACAAATATTTGTTCTTCTCTGTGAGATTTCTGTAGTTATATGTAGTTTCAAATATAAGATGCACTAGTACAGTGATGCTTTTTCACAGGAGACAGATTTGTCAAAATTGTAGCTGTAGACTTTATATTGTAAGAGTAACATGAATATTAACAGGCCAATGCATATAGGTAAAGAAATTTCAAGATGATAGCAGGAGAGCTTTAAAATATTTTCACATTTACTCAGGTACTGCTGATATATTTGATCTTTCAATAGGATGTCAGTGGATTATGAGGATCTTGCAGGTTGCACATTTCTCTATTGGTGCACAGTTAATCTTTATGCACAGTCAACCACAGACTTTACTTGGACCACAGTTCTTGAGAAGAAGGCTTTCTGGGACTACAGGACCACATCTCTCTAACAGATAAATTAGCTGCCATCTTGTGTAAACATCATAAATATAAACAACTAGATTCCTCTTTTTTTCTCTTTCAGGGCCCAAGAGGACCACCTGGACCATGAGGATGGGTAACATGGGATGTCCAGGTAAAAGAGGTTTAAAGATTACAGAAAAATTCTGAAAATACGCTTTAACTGTGATTTAGAATAATTCTTCAATGTTTTTATTATGTGTTTTTCTAACTTTTGCCATGTTTTTTCTTTTCAGCGGTGTCAAGGATTTATTGGGAAAATGGTAAAGTATTACTCTTTACGGTCTGAATTTGTGAATGCAGTATTCTTTAGGGCTTTGTCCTTCAATGAGTGAAGATTTTGAGAGTTTTCCACAAATGTCAGTGGTGTTAAGTCAATGCTACTTTTTTTAGGCTGCATTGCAGATGTCTGCTGCAGTGTCCAGTTTGTGGCTCTGCCTAGGGAACATACAAGAAAATGAACTTTAAGCATTAATTCCCATGTTTAGGGTTTTTTGTAGTTTGTTTTTTCCTTCTGGCTTTTTTATGTGTGTGGTTTTTTTTTTCCCTGGGTGGTGGGTTGGTTGTTTATGTGAAAAATTCACGTGCATTTTTATTATTTCAGGGACAATGGGTAAGATGGGACTGATGGAATTAGAGGACAAGAGGTACGTAATTTTCTTTCTTTTGCCTTCTTGACCTCAAAGTTACTGAGTGATAAAAATGAAATAATATACCATATTTTGCCTTTAAGAGGTCTCCCGGGGTTCCTGGAAAGAAAGGAGAAAAGGGTGACATTGGGTGTTGGTAACATTTTGACATCTTTTATTGGTTAGAGTTTGAATTTAAGAACAATAGTATGGCTATTCCATGAAACTGTCCCTGTGAGAAATGTCTTTAATAAACTCTCAAGCACAAGGCGTAGCCCTTGTACCTCAAAATTATTTGCACTTTTTTTTTTGTTTGAATTCCTATCAATGTTAAGTTTTTCATAGCACTGTTTTTTCAAGTTTCTTATCAGCACATGGTTTTGACCAGAAAATGAGATACATGTTGCTAAGAGACAAAAGAAATAAAAAAAAAAAACACTATACAACTTAATTATTACCAATAAAATACTAGATTTCTAATAATTCACTCTTCTAAATAGAACACAGAAGAAAAGTGATGGTGTAAGGCACTTCTCCTGCATCAGTATTTTTTACAAGCTCTGATAAATTCTGCAATTATACTTAATACATTGCTATTGTTATCCGTAACAAGCTATTAAAAAGGACTTCACATTTTTATTGTAGTAAGCTAAGACACAAAACTAGAAGAAAGGTCTCAGATTCAGTCATGCAGAAACTTTTAAGTATGAACTGATGTTATTAATCTCATAATTATCATCATTTTACTTCATAGGAATTCTAGTTGTTTCATCAGCAAAAACCTGTCTTCGAGAGGTTTTCTGCCTTTGCTCCTTAGTCTCCTCTCTGGATATAACTCTTGTTCCAAGTGCTGTAGCACAGGGTTTTTTGTAAGGTCTTGCTTTCCAAGAGCAATGATGCTATGGATGTTTTTTATGTGTGTATTAATCTTTCTGTTGTTTGTGCTCACACTTCATACAACCTCCTGGGCATCGTCAGCTCTTCTGTATAACTCTAGTTTAATTCTTTAATTCAAAACCAGAATAAATAGATTGATTTTCACAATCCAGTGGAATAGTTTGGCCAGACAAAATATTGAAAGCTTTTTCCACACTGAATGTGAGGTTGGTGCCTCAACTAGTTCTGAAAACAATGAAAATTGCATAAATAGGACTGAGCTGTGAAATTGGTATTACACTCGAGGCTTCAGCTAATAAGGCTGCTTAACATCTATATTCTCTGTGGATGCAGAGCTATTGCCACATGAAAAGCAGAGTCACTCCGCTGAACATCACAGTTTAGAGATCCTGTGGACAGGTTTTGTGCCAGATCTCTGACCCAAAGCTTTCTGGTAAATTGTCATTTGTATATGGAGTAAGGAAGAGGAAGCAGTGCTTCATGTTCTTGCAGGTTGCTGACTGATGTACATTCCCTCGCAGATGTAGAAAATCTGACAGAGGCTTGTTCTTGTTGATATCAATGGACATTTTCAATGTTCTGTGAACAGAAATTGCCTGTTAATATTTTCTCTGATATTTTTATTTACACAGCAATTAGGGAGAAATATGAAGATTTTTTAAATAAATTGAACTGCCATCTCTTCACTGTTCCCATGGGAAATCAGTGTGTGCTTCAGTAAACAAGTAGATAACTCACATTTTGGAAGTGGCACACTTCTGTCATAGAAGGTATTAATTGGAGAGAACACACCGCAGTCAACAGAATATTTTTTGCAGATGAGAGGGAGAAGTGCTTTCACTCATGTGAAACAAGATGTTGTATGTCTTTTGTTATCTTATGATGCTGTGTTAAGGTAACAGCTGCATCTCATTTTCTTTTTCCCCCAGTAAAAAACATTATGGGCTGATCATTTTGTAGGTTTGATTCGGGTTTTTTGCACGACTCCATGACTATTTTTTTGTGTTGCATAGCCCTCTATTTCAGGAGGAAAATGCTGTCATAATTTCTTGAGAATTTTGCATTTTTTATCAGAAGAGCCTCTTGTCACATTTTAATTACATGTTTTTCCAACTAACTAGGAGACAAGCTGGAGACAAGGGAATTGCAAGGGAATATGGACAAACAAGATGTAGAGGCAGAATGACAAGTACATCATCATTGATATTCTTTAATGGATTTTTATAGGGTCCTTATTGATGTGCTGATTGCACACTTGTATTGATTGTTAGATGCTATGTCTCTCATTTTCAAAAGCTGCTAATGGTGACTGTGCTCTGTCCCCGTGTATGTCACACTAAGCAGAAGCAATGACCATCTCTGAGTATCCTACCTGCTGTTCCAGTTCACTTTCCATTTGTGCCTTTTAGATTAAAAGCTGCTGCAGAGGAAATCAGCTGGTTTAAGAGCAGCATGATGATCCCATTTATTCCCCATTAACTTCTTTGTCCTGATTTTTTGAATTCTTGTGTGTTTCTTTCTCCCTTTTCCTCATAAGCTTTTTTATGCTTCAGTAGTAACTTCAGATGTCCTTTGCTGTGACAGGGGCTGCTTATCTAGCTAGCTTATCCCTTGCCAAAGAATGTGCTAATTTTTTTTCAGGGATTGTATTTTTAAATAGACTTTAAACATATTTTAAGAATATCACAGTGAACAAAAATTAGCTTACCTACTGGAGGAAAATTGTTGCTTTGATGCTATCCATCCAAGTTATTAATCTCTTAAAAGTGAAAATCATGTCAGACCTGACGTTCTTCTTTCTTACTTCTCATTGACAATTCATAGAAGCATAGAATATGCTGAGTTGGAAGGGACCCACGAGGATCGTCAAGTCCAACTCCTGGCCCTGCACAGATCACCCCAAGAATCGCACCATATGCTTGAGAGTGTTGTCCAAATGCTTTTTGAGCTCTGTCAGGCTTGGTGCTGGCCAGTTCCCTGGGGAGCCAGTTAAGTCTGTGGAACTTAAGCATGGAACAAATAAATAAAGATGGAAGGAAATCTATTGATTTCCAGTAGAAAATAAAAATGTTATGTCACCTCTGTATTTTTTTTGAATACCACATATGTAACATGCTACTATTCATAGGGCTATTCCAGAACCTGCTGGCCTTGAAGACTGTTCAGATGAGAGGGGATCTCCACAATGCAGGGCAAGACCTAGACTCATTATACTTTGCCATTAATGGAAAATACCTTTACTCTTTTTAATTTTTAAGGGAAAATAAGGAATGAAACAGAACATTTTCTTCCTGTTCTGGTGGTCTGGAGTGGCTATATATGCAATGTTTTAATGACTGCCACTGATGTGTTGTGCATATATAGTAAATTGCATAACTGGTTTACTCTGTGAACTTTGAGATTTTTTTAAATAAAGAAGATTGTGAATCCATCCATATCTAAACACAAACCAGGTACTTCTGCAAATGGCTAATTGTATACCTGTAAATGTCATTTTCAGAAGACACAGTCTAACTGTGTAATTTGTGCACGTTTAGAAAGTGTACCTGACTCATACTTTGAGCATTTCCTTTTAACTAATGCAGAGGAGAATGCTTACTGTACTTTTTGGTTGTCAGTAGCACAGTAAATTTTGCAATTACGTGCTCCTAAAAAACTCTTTAGAAGTATGATTCAGAAGTGAGAGTTCAGTGGTATGTATCTTAAGTCTCAAATGAAATATTTATTTCCTCTTTGACTTTCAGATTTGCAAGTTCAACACGGCATAAAAGACAGATTGGGTTCGTTTTTCTCTCATTGATTGTTACCGCTGCTAAGAACTCTGCAGCTCATGCTAAGCTGGTATTTTTCCTGTACATCTTTGTCAGATATAAAATGATATACTGTGAATTTCTTAAAGCTTCAAAATAGGATTACATCTGAAATGAATTGCAGCAGCCATGTTCAAAAATTCCGGAAAGTACTAATGACCTGTCCTTCCAAACAAAAATAGTTACATTTGGTCACTCTAAATGGAATAAAAATGTACACAGATAGTGGAACCTTTAATTCTACTAGAGAATTTCAATATCTAATCATAGTAGACTTTAAATAAATTATATAAAAATATGTAATGCAATCAGCCCTTTTCATAAATTTTTGCTTTGGTGAGTAAAATATCTGAGCAATCAAGTGAAATGAAGAGAACATGACTGCAGTCTTTTTCTTTTAGGGGAATAAATGACTTAATGGGCAAGGCTTGTTTTCTGTACACATCTCAAGCAAAGTCCATGTTAGAAGCACACACAATGCACCATCTCACTGGGTAGTCATGCTCATGTATGTCTTTTTTGTTCTTGTCCACAGCTATGTGAACTCATTAACTACATCTGCATACACAGCCATAAGCATTCAGTCTTGATTTGATATTGTAAGCCTGAGTATCAGTACTTGCTTTCTTCCCTGGTTTACTAATATCACACTAATTCTGTGTTAAGCGTTCCTGTGAATTTATGGTCTTAGCGGGCAGATGCTTGAAAAAGGATGTTTTTTTGGTTGTTTAGATTACTTTATTTTACCAAAGTTGCTGCAAAATAATTTATTAGAAATGGCAAGTGCCTTGGTATCCAGTGGTTCCAGCTATCATGAAGTAAGTTTGCATTATTTTTTCCTTGTCTGTCTATCCCAATTCCTTAGAAAGTGACTGTGCCAAATAATGTGAGTTTCTCCAGTTAATAGTGTCTTTCTGTCTCTAAACTCTGGTAGAAACCTATCAATGAAAGTGTTTGGTGTAGAGCAGGCCCAAGACCTGCTTCTCCTTTTACTCCATTTCCCAATAAAACCAAAAGTAGTTTAGCAAGCATACGTAGTAGGGGAAGACAAGAATGCATCTGAAGTCACTGAAAGTCTTGAAATCTGTAGAACTAGGACAACTAAATTCAGTGTATGTTCCAACAGTGATTTCAGCTTTTATTTGAAAAACTCTTCAGATGCAACATTTTTCAATTTAACTTTCTTTTTCTTATTCTTTAACTTTCTGGGATGGCCAGTACTGCTTACTCCTATGTTGCTGTTACTAATGGTATTGTTCATTTTTCAAACAGACCTAGCAGAGATCTCATAAGCTGTGAACTATTTGCCTAGGTAGGATTAGGCTCCACTCAAACAAACATTCAGAGCTCTGTGTTTAACCCCTTCACAGGGGTTAAATCCTGCACTGAGTCAGGTGTCTACTGAACTGGAGCTTCAGTTTGCTAATCCATGAGTAGGTGGGAGAAACTGAACTAAAAAAGAGCTTTTAAAATTAGATGTAGATTCTTCAAATCTTTTACATATCACAAATTTCTGTTTACAATAAGGTTCACGGGTCTTCCTAGAACCTTGTATCATTTAGTTTCAGTGGTATTGGATTTAACTCCATCGGTATGAGTATTGTTGGCAATATCAAAATAGTATGAGTTCCTCCTTTATATTTTCCCCCTATTCTTTATGTTCTTGTGCTTATTATTTTTTGTTATTTCTTTCTACCCTGAGAGATCCAGATATCATTATCCTTCTCTGCCCTTTCATAATTCTAGTTGTCTTGCAGCTTCTGCACTGCAGATTGTCTTCCTTGTCCCTTCTCTGACCTTCTTTTTTATTTTACCTTCACTCCCACCAGTTCCTCCACTGCTTTACATTGAGCTGCCAAATAATTTTATCATGCCTATTAATTTAAAATTTTCTCCTCTTTATTTTTTTCTGATTTCAATGCTGCTCTCCTTTGTTTTGCTGTGAGTTTTTGGGGGTTTTAATTATTTCTTACTATCCTCAGTACTTGGTGTATTCTATGCCCAAATGTGTCTGATAAGAGTTATGTATAGAAAATTATAATGGAATTTGTGTCCTACACTGAATGTGGCTGGAATGGTGAGCCAGTAATCTCCTTCCTTCATCAGTGCTAGATAAATGATCCTATTATTACTGTAGTTATGCTACCCACTATAGCCTGTAATTTTTTAAATTACATTTTTCTTCATGATGCAGCAAATTATTTTCCTCAACACAGTTTCTGATTTCAGATATAATAATGGCTGGAGTAATTGCAAGATGAGATGTGTTTTACTACAGAAATGTCACATGCATTTTAAAATCTGAACAGTTCTCCTAGTAATAATGTAATAATAACAGCACCAAATCAGTATGTGAGCCACACAGCAGTATGTGAATTAGTGTGGGCCCACACTGTGCCCCAGAGGAGCTTTAAAAGGGAATACTGTGTGCTGAAATTACAGGGTACTTCTATACAACCCAATGCAGACTGCTGCGAACTCACTCTGAGGTCAGTAGTGTAGGTTCTACCTCTGCAGGCACACGCAGCAAAGGGGGCACAGACTGCAGCAGGCTTGCACCTCACAGGTTCAGAGTGCAGGTGAATGTGGAGCCTGTCAGAATTTTGACAAAACCCAAGACTGTTTCTGCTCCTGGCCCTGTTGTTGTCCTGTGCTTGGGTGATGCTGGAAAAGCCACTTTCACTCAGTGCTACAGCTTCTTCATTTGTAATATAGTCCTAGGGTAATTAAGCACCATTTTTCAAATATTTTTGCAAAACCTCTTGATAAGAACAAGCAAATTTTACTCTTCTGTGCCTCACTTCAGTACAGATTGATCAGATTTTTGTCTAGCTCTGAATTTTTTTTTGTGCCTGTCTGAAGTGCAGGATGAAGTTTAGCATTGTGTCACATGGCTTTTATGTGCATTACTCTCCATTACTGAGATGCAAGAGAACAAAATCCTTTGGGAGTGTATTTTGGTATCTGCAACTCCGTTACCCCTACCTCGTCTACTTCTCAGAGTCTCACAAGAAGAATAAGCTACCCAATGCACTAAAAAATATTTCTCACCAGAGATACTCCAGTGAACAGGACACTGGATGTGTGATGAGATTCATTGCCAAGAAGGTTTGCAAGGTCCTAATGTAAGGAAAAAAGCTGTGGCTTTCAGCCATGGACCAGCTGCAGATGCATCTTCTGTTGAACAAGTAGGTTATGGAGGTGAGTGCACTAGAAGTCATTCCAGTAGTTATTGCTTCTGAAAACACACTCCATATCTCCCAAGCTTTCCTGGTAAGAAATTTACTGAACTTTACTTTATGCTGGGAAATGTTCAAAACAAGAAATTTATTAGTTAAGTTGTGCTTGTTCAATATGTGACGCTCTTGAGCAGAGTCACTCACCTGTATCAAGTTTTGATCCTAATGCTGCACACGAATCACTGTCAGTTATCTTTAGTGATGTAATTATTTTATTGTCATCCTCCTCATCATCAACATCATCATTTTCTTCCTTTTCTGTCCCATTAAACTTTCTTTATCTCAATCCGTGAATTTCCTCACTGCTACTCTTCTGATTCTCTCTGCCATGCTGCTGTGGGGAAGTGAGCCAGCAGCTGGGATTAAATCAGGACACCAACACTGCACTGTCTTGCTAAAGACCCGTGGGTGGATGTTAAAATACAGTTAATACAATCTTCTTGCAAGTGGAAATGTCCTACTTTTACCTATGACTGAATGCAGATTCACTTAACAAAATAAGTTCTCAGGAACGTGAGTAGCACTTTGCCACGTGATGTGCTTTCTTCTTGTGGTCTGATTTCCCTTTCTCATTCTCAGTCATTTTTTAAATTAAAACGGGTGAGAGGCTTCTTCCATCTTGCTTTAGGACCACAGTGGAGGGAAGGTGCACTGTGAAAAGGCATCCTGTGAGGAAGTGTGACTGACAGTTCATGCATTGTTTTCACAAAGGAGAAACTGTGAAATGGCATAAGCATAGGAAGTCTTTGGAGTTGGAAGACATGGGCCAGCCTGGCTACTTAGCTGGATGTTGTGGCCCACATTGCAAATCTCTTCTATCCGTTGTTGCAAAAGCTGCATTAGTTACGTTATTAAGGTAGATGGTCCTTATCACTGGCAACTTCAAAGTCTTCAGGCCAACAAACTGTTTCTCTTGCAAAGTTTGAGGCGAATCAGTAATGCCTGTAGAGCAGCTAATGAAAATACAAAACCTGTTCTGAGGTGCTTTCCGCCTTTTTCTTATGTTTTAAGTGATAAAGCTCAAACTAATTAGTAGTCACATTGCTCTTAGGAGAGTATTTTGTAGAATTACTGTAGGTAGATTTAGATACTAAAATAAATTGCTATATGCTGTAAGTTCACAGAAATACAGATTAATTTTTATTATTCTGCCATCTAGTTTCTGAGAGGATCTTATACTCTTATCACTTGCTGTAAATAAGAAATGTTAGACAGGAGTTGATAACTGCAGTGGTTCATCTAATACTGCCAAGTGGCCCTACAGGGAAACGTGATTTGTGTATTATAAATGTCCTAGAAAATCATGTCATTTCATTTTAGACAAGAAGGACCAAATTTAATTACATACACTTGGCATTAAAGAATATGTTGTAGAGTGGGAGTGTATTTCTATGAAATAATGGAAAAAGGCATGTACAATAACTACAAATTTTGTGTTGAGAGTAAATTATTTTTCTGTCTGATTAGGAGTGAAAGGACATATGACAAAAGTATTTGTGAAAAGGACACAGAAGATTTTTACATTAAAAAAATGGAGTTACTGTTTTAAATTCTGTAAATACTCACCAAAAATAATATATGACCTTGCAGCAATTATAATAACACTGCAGCATAGGAAGGATTTTATGGATTTAAAGGATTTATTTCTTCCTTTCTTCCCTACATTATAAAGAAAAACTCTTACTTTAAAACTGATTGAGTTATGTTTCTCTAACACACAGCTGAAACTCGTGAGGCAATGTCCAAGATTATTGTAGCCTATTAGGTTTTCATTCTGACTTGCATAATTAAATACGTCTATCTGGTAGAAAGACTTCCTCATCAGGCATAGTCTATAAAGAGACTACATTAAGTACAGTGGAACTCATGTGGAAAACCCCAAAGGGGAACTCAGATTAGCTCAGTTGTTCAGAGCATGGTGTTAATAGTGCCAAGGTCATGGGTTTGATCCCTGTATGGGCCATTCACTTAAGAGCTGGATTCAGTGATCCTTGTGGGTCCCTTACAATTCAGAATATTCTGTGATTCTCAATGAGACTGAATTATTTAGTCCCATTCTGGTGGTTTCTACTGCAGATGAGTTATTTGAAATGGAAACTCCTTCCTTTTCCTCAAGTGTCATGCTCAGCTTAGAGGTTAACAGGTGAGAAACTGAAGCTTGCTGAGTACCTCTGTTCTTGTTCATATGCCACAGACCTCCTCACGGGAGCAAGTCCAGTGGGATCTGACCTGCCACTTCTTCCACATTCACTAGATTTTACTTATTTCTTAAAGCATTCATTGTCTTTATCCAAAAACGTGTGACTTGTTTCTAAAACCAATGAATTTAAAAAATAATTGTTTTAAAATGCCCCTATAAAAGCTTATGTAGGTTGGTTAAGTTTTACTTACTCTGGCATCCAGCACGGTTTTAAACTTTGTTCACCTTGCAAAATCCCCACAAGGTGCCACTGATCACTGCTGCTGCTTTCTCTGTGTGACATCCTAAGCAGATAGGAAGTTTCCTTTCTTTCTCTTGTAAAAATGTGAGGAAGTTCATTTCAGGTTGCATCTGTTAGAGCAGAGCAGGCAATGTGTGAGGGCAAACATAGACAGGGAACATAAAAACTAGTTTTGCTGTTTCAGATCTTTCCATAAGGATAAATAAGAGTTGTCTGGAGACTAAGTTCATAAGAAGGGGTGAAATCTGATATCAAAAAGCTGAATCAAAAGAGCTCTTACCAAATGACTTGAAATCTTCCCGGGGTTTTGGCCCAGACAGGTGATATTCCGGTCATTACACTCCCTGTAATTCATTTAATTCACTCCCATAGTGAATTAAAAAGTCCTGCCTTTGTTTATTTGGAAAAGGAGAGTTGTTGGAGTAACTCCTGAAAGTTGTCCTGCCAGATATGGGGGAAGGCAGGTAGACAAGGAGGGAAGAAGGGAGGGAGGAAGGGAGGAAGGCAGGCTTTTCCATTGCCTTTAGACTCTTACATCACCCAGACCTCTGCCTTCTAATAGGGTAGAAAATCCTCAGTGTAGTTTCTTGAGTGACTTTATTATCATGTACTGTATGTTCGTCATATAGCTGGAGAGGAAATTCAGGCATCATCAGGGTTGTTTAAATACAGGTCAGTGGGGAATGCAAATGGGGACTGAGTTCAGAATTCATTTTATAATGTTTATATGGAAATTCTGCTACGCTGCTGGGAATTAGAGGGCAAAAATGATGGTGGGGTGAAATGCTCTATATATATCAGGTGAAACATAGGCAAGTGACCTGCTCTCATTAAAGACCAACTCCAGCTGACCTTCAGTGGGATCTAGGTGCTTCTGGCTCTTCCCTCAGCTGTGGAAGTCTAACACCTAACTTCTTTTGCTACTGTAAAAATATAAAATCTACCAAATGAGAACAGTCTAATGACTGCCTGTATCCTCTACAAAGTGTGTTAAACTGTGGATATAGACCACATAAAAAGACACTGAGCATTATGTTATTCATAGAGTTTGTTAGTGGCTTTCAGCTGAAAGGTCAGAACACCTTACTGGGGAAATAAGTAAGTAAGGTGTAAATATAATCCTCACATTCATCTAAACTGAAGTTTATTTAGGTCCTTCATTTTTTCATTCAAGTTTTGCTTATCGATGAGTGCAGAATCAGACCACCATAGCATTCATCTCTCTATATATAGTGTTTGCTATAAGTGTATAAAATTAATGAAGCTACTTACTTTTCAAATATTCTTGGATAAAAATCAAAACTTTTCCAAAGTCTTCTAAATCTCACAAAACTAATGAATTTTATTGCTGTCTTCTGAGCAGGTGAGGACAGCTACATACCAGAAGACCTCAAGCAAAAGTGTAAGAGACTCCACATTCAAACCCAAAGACCTGTGGAAGTCCATTAAATAATTATTTAGATATCAGGTGTTAATGGTGAATAAGATTTGCTTTCAGAGCACTCTCCTTACTGTGTATTTTCAACAAGCTGTTTGTCTGATTAGTTAAATTCTGTTTGATTTCCAAAGATAAAGAGTGGAACGGGACTATAATAAACACATTAGAAATTGACATTATAGCATGTTGAAAAAGATCTAAAGTTTTTGTACATAACTAATTTTAGCCCTTATATCATATTTGTATTTTAAATATACCTTTGCAGTCACCCAAAACTACTCATTGTGCCCTTCTGAAAATTTCCAATATTTTAATATTAAAATGCTTCCTTTTTTTCCTTGTTACATGAAGGCCTAATTATAATGAGAAAAGAGTCAAAAAGAGTCAAAACTGAGGAAATCAGTGAATGACGGCAGCCAGTTTTGTGATTCCTCCTGCTAAAGGCATTGGTTTATTCTAAAACTGAATTGAAGCAGAAGGGGCTCACTTTCAATGTAAGATTCATTAGGGAGCTGCCCAGGAGGGGACACTGCAAGGCCTGAGTTCAGGTCAGCAGAAGACAAATGAAGGCCTTACGAAACATGACATCTCCAAGCCATTGTCTTTGAGGTTACTTCCCCAAAGCATAGCTGAGAATAGTGCGAAAGTTCCTAACATTTTCCTGGTTTGCATTATTACAGTATAGGAGGATCTCTGTTACGTAGGCAGGCACATTCTCAGCTTACAGCTACTTGTTAGGGCAGTCTAGCATGAATGTGGAGAAGAATGTGGATTCTTGTACTAGGAAAAAATGGTGATAATTTTTTCCAAAGGTTTTGGAAGCCTTTCCTGCCCTTGGAGGAAAATAACTAGAGCAGCTGGTTGAGATTTCTTGTCTCTGTATTCTTATGTTTAGAATGATCATCTCTTATTTGCAGTCACCGTGTTCTGAATTTTCTCTAGCAGCAGTTCACACACACATTACTGTGAATCATGGATGGTAACAGTGGTCTTATGGACTTGTAACAATCAACTTTGTTTCTTGCTCCTGCTTCAAGCTGTTCTTTTCATTACTTTTCTCCTTCTCTATATGCCAGTGAATGATTCATATAAACCTCCATCCATTTTAGGAGTGCATCCTCTCTAAGGGAGACAAAAAGCCTGATGCTGTTCCACTCACCCGCAATCTCTTCCCAGCACGCCTTTTAAAGCACAGGATTGTGTTTTGATTTCTCGCAGCTTCATGCTGTTTCAAAGATTTAGGTGAATAAAAACTGAACTGCATAGTAGTATCAGAATAGTCAATAGGTGCTTAGCCAAAAGGAACTGATCTTATTTTGGGAAAAGTCCAGCAAATCACTCTTAAATTTTTCTTGAAATGAGTTTCCTGAGAATGGGTTTGGGTTTTTGCAATCAAATATTAAGATGTGCTTCAGAATTTTTTTCTGAATTCTTTCTAGCTTTCATGTCTTTCCCAAGGTGTGAATTCCAACAACAGATAATATGTTGTAAGAAGACTGTCAGTACCATTAAGAGATGAAATGGCTTTTCCTTGCAGTTTTCCTTGCTGTTCATCATCCCTTAAGAATGCATTAGCCATGTTTGCTGAAATCATGATCTGATGATGGCTCTTTTAAAGAGTGGTAGATGAGAAGCCATATTTATCAGTTCTGCTGTGAAAGAGGATGATGAATGCAGAGAGACACATGGTCAGTGGCAGGCCAGAAAGCAGGGATTTCAGGTCCTTCTAAGAAAGAGTTAGAGTAAATCAGATTAATTGCAGGTGGAGTACATAGATTCTCCACTTCCCATGTCTCTAGTGTTTCAATTTTTCCTTTTCTCCCTCATCCTTAAGAAGATGAAGTGGGTTGTGTTTTGTTGCTTACAATGCTCCACAGTGATGAGAGGTGTTTTATCTTCATCTATTTCCATCACGGGGTCCACTCACTAAGTTTGTGCCTCTATCGAGCACAGGAATTGGAAAGAGGTTTCCTCAGTTAAATACTTGCAGTCTTAAATATAAAGAGGATGCAGATGATGGGGAGAAATAAATGAAGAAATAAATTTCTGTCTTCTTAAGTTGCTTTTGTTTATTTTGCTTGTAAGATACCTGGGAAGGAGAAAAGGAATGTGCTCCCCTAAAAAGCACACAGTAATCTGAAGACAGACAGAAGCAGTTCATGATTTTAGTCTGGAAGTACTCTGCATTCCAGAGGGATGTCCATTTCTCTTCCAGTGCTTCCAGGAGTTAGAGACCAAAATCACTTGAAAGATATTTTGTTTTGAAATTGCAATACCTGCCCCTCTTGCCTCAGAGAATTAAAATTCCTACACTGCTTTCAGAAACCTGAAAAAACGCTTAAGGTTTGCTGTTAATATGTAGCCTCTATAATGCACAGATGACACTATTGAGAAGCTGCATTCCACCACAGTGCTCAGTCCATCTTGGCTCTCTACTGATGTTAAGTGATTTGCAAGGTGCCATGAGCTTTGTGTTTTACTTTTACATGTTTTTGTTTTACTTTTTGTTGTTACTAAGCTACAGTGCAGGATTTCTGTTTATCCAAATGGCTCTGCTATAACATGTATATACCTCTTTATTAAAATATTCTTCATAAAAATCAGCCATAGGACAGTTGATTTCAGACGAGAGAGAACTGCAACGTAAAAATCCTGATTCTCTGACACGGCTCAAGTTAAGGTGTTTGATCAGCCCGCTCCTATCTTGGTGAAGCTTGCCATTGATTCTTGCTTCACATGTCTTAACATGGCTGGTACTGAGCTACTTGGACTTTCTTGGTGATGATTGCACTTTAACATATAGTTCCACTAGTTTTCCACTATAAGGAAACTCTAAAATTAAATGGATGCATATAATCATCCATTGCCATAGCTGGGAATATGCTCTGTGTCTCCAGGACAGCTCAGGTTGCAGCTGAGTTCACACCCTGCTTTTCCTCTCATTAAATTTGAGTCTCTAACCTCTGTACTGCAGGTTATCTTTGTTAAGTCTGCAGGAACTTCATAGTTTTGAGACCTCTACCTGTGTGTCTCTTTTAGCTCAAATTGGCCAAGGTGTTCACAATTCTACCGTAACAAGATAGACAGACACTGTAACAATATTAACCTTCTTTTCATCGGAAAGGAGGCTAGAAAGAACCATAGAAAAACAGGATCAGTACACTTCAGCTTTCCTTCTCAAAATGGCCAAATTTTTATTGTACACATGAGAAACCTTCTTTTTAAAACTAACCCAGGTCATCAGATTCTGAAGAATTTCACAGGGTGTCCTGTTTCAAAACTGATAATGAAACCTGGGTTAAAGCAAGAAATGGATTTCCAGCTAATCTTCTCTGACTAAATTGTCCAACAAAAGCTGACCTAGAAATTTAGTTCGTAATTTATGTCATACATGACTAAATTAGTGGATTTGGATCCTGAGTCCTTTGTCCTAGCTGTGAAGGAAACCACAGCATTTCTTGTGACTCTATGATTTTCTGTGGATGGTTTGTATTGACTGACTCACTCTAGGTCACTCTATTATTTTGATTTTTTTTCTCTTTTGGGACACGTTCACAAAGCACAATACATCACAAAATGCTCATTTTCTCCAAACAACACAGAAAAACCAATTGGTGTTCCAGCATAGCTTGCCTTGCAGTCCAATACACTGATATGTATGGACTTCTGAAACATGTTTATTTCCAGTACGAGGAGTGAACTGGACTTGTGTGTGACAGAAAAGTGTCATTGAATGCCAGGGGCTTTTTCTTTCACTCTATTTAGGGCTCAAGACATAATGTCTCTTTCCTGCTTCAGTCTTAGATTAAAATTTTGGCTTTTGCTAGTTGATACAAAGCTATACATTTATGCATGTTACATTTTTTGTTGTAAGATGAGGATTTATGAATTTTAAAAGTCAAGTGTATCCCTTGGCAATTCCCTTTTCATTTGCTCTGCATATTTAACCCATATGGCATTAGAAATAGATTATTTTCAAAATTTGCTTTGCATCCAGGAGAATTTCCTGATTTTATTATCTTTATTTCTGTTTTCACTTCTGCTATTCTTTTTTGCTTGGTTTTATTATGTTTTCAGATGCTAAGTCACTCTTGCAATTTTTAAGAAATCATTCTTTTAAAGCCATGCACAAGCAAAATATCAACAAAAAGGATTTAAAAAAAGGTTGTTTGAAATAGATATCTTTGACCACGTAGCCCAAAACTGTAAGAATTAGTAATAAAATTGGGTGTGTCTAATCCTGGTTAGGATATACTCAGGGGAGTGAAGCAGAGAAGACTAAACTTCATTCTGGTGGCTGCTGCTGGCAGTAGACCAGGTGGTTTGGGCTCAACCTTTATTTCCAACCTTTTCCTTAGCATTCTGCCTTCTTTGGCACAAGCACAGATTCCACTGAGATCATGTAAACTGTGTCAGAAGTGGACTCTTCAAACTGCATCTCACTGGCAAATTGTGATCTTTACACTGAACTGCCAGGGTAAATCTCATCTTGAGGAGATTAGTGGGAAGCCCAAGCTCCTATTTTTTAATGAAAAAGTTTGAAATTCTGGAAACAACAGGACATGATTTTTTCTTTGCCATCACCATTCCTGAATGTGGTAAGTTCTACAAGGTGCTGTTATTCATGTTGGTTTGTATATTTATGACTTCATTTCAGTGGTCACTTAATGAGGTAAATAATGAAATGTGTTTTCTTCTTGCAATGCTGCCTTTTCACACAATGTGTACATGGATGAAATTAATTTCATCTGCAGTTTGGCCCATCCAACATGGTTGCCTTCAAAGATGTAATTTTCTCCTTACGATCACCTGCAACAGTAACAACAACCCTCCTTGATTTAAGGCTCTGAGAGAGAAGTTATGTCTAAAACTCAGCTTGCTTGTATAATTCTCAGATCTTTGTCTCCCCTGTGATTTTTAGACCTACTCTTCTTGTCCTTGCTTTCCCCATTTTCTTTGGCAGTGCCTTTCTTTCCTGTGTACCTAAGAACGTTAACTTCTTTCTTCTTAATTATGCTAGCAAAGTCTCCTGTGATACAGTCTCTTCCCAAGAGATTATACTTGTTATCTCTTATCAAGTAATTTCTAGGTAATGCCAATGTAATATATTGTAATAATATTCCATCTCAGTTTCTTCTAGTCTCCTAGAAAGGGGACTGCTTCAAAACCCATTTTTTACAGATATATGTGGGTGCTAGTTTTATGCATAATTATCTCCTTTGAAACTGAATCTTTGGGAGAAAAGTATGAGCAATGGAAATCATAAGGGGAGAAAACAGGCTTTATTTCAGTCATTACCCCTACCCTGTATTCTAGAGTATAAATGTCAAAGTGGTGTCAGCAAGAACAAAGAGTCTCTTGGACATTCCGACCAGCACAGCACAAACTCATCACACTATTGAGGATGAAACACAGTGACTTTTAGCACTTTACTTTTCCCCCACCTTGTTGGAGGAGAAAGATGAAAACAGAACTCTTGCTTCCACTCTCAGAGCTGTTGCCAGCTTTACTTTACTTGTAGTGCTAATTGTTTCCCTCTCTCCCAGAATCAATGGCACCTGGTTGACTTATGGCAGCTGATCTCATTCTGACAAGAAGTAAATTACCTGAGTAAATTACTAGCTATGTCTTTGCTTTTTCTATGGCCAGGATATACCCACCACTCCTCACGAGTATTTAAAGTTGGAGGGCAAGGGAATTTGTGATCCTGGCTGGATTTTTAAAATCTCAGAATAGTCAGATAATTCATAACAATCCTGTTAACAACAAAACATTCCTTTTTTTTGTTGGAAACTGAATTCCATTCAGGAGGTTGTATAGATGAAAATAAAATTTTCTTTCCTATTTTACGGAAATGTGTGCACATAAATAAAATTTTATTGTTTTTTACAGGTCGTGTCTGTCAGAAAATTTATGCTAGTTATTATAAAATCACAGCTTTAATTTCCAACGTGGTATTTTTGTATATAGTAGTTTTGTGATTAATAACCCTTAAGGGATTCTTTTTTGCTCTGAATTTATACAGGTATTTTTTGAATACAGGCAAACCCTTGGTGTTCTCAACAGCCCAAAACAATGAGTTACATCACTTAATTACATGCTTCATGATATAGTACCTTTTTTTGTATGTGTTTAGCTCATCTTTTATTTGATACTCTATAGTTCTCACATTACAGGCATGAGCAAACATTTATTGCCTATTCAGCTTTTCCTCTCACTGCATATTTACAGATCTGTTATCTCTTTCTTCAGGCTTCTGTTTTCCACATGCTGACTCCCAGTCTAATTACCTGCGCTTTATATGGAAACCATTCTTTACCCACGGTAGACTTCTCTTGTGCCTCCCACAGTTGTACTATATATATTTTCATTATTAAGGAGAAGTACTGCGCACATTAATCACAGTAAGGGGGCACCATGGATTTGTTGATTGGTGTATTATCAGACTCTTTCCCTGCTAATATCTAACATGCATTTTAACTTGTGGATCAATAGTGAGCACTGAGTTCATATTTTTATAGGACTGTGTGTTGTAACTCCAACATTTTTTTTCCCCTGAATAGGGATAAGCTATTCAGGACTCATTTGAGACTGCTCATTATAAACACAAAGTTAAGACTGGGCTGTGTTTACCATGGACAACACTTTTACCTGCAAATAATTTCATTGAACATGGGGTGATTCAGTCATCCACTATCATGAAATCCCTCTGTAAAATTTTTGCAGTCAGTTTTCATTCCTACTGCCCCAAGCAGCTTACTGTCTTTAGCCACTTTGGGCACATCACTGTTCCCTTCTCTTTTCTTTTCTAAGTCACTGATAAACATTATGAACAACGTAGGTCAAAGTACAAATCCACATCTGTGTCTACTGATAGCTTTCTTCCACTGGGAAAATAGATCTATTCCTGATATCTCTTACTGTGTTTCAATTGGCATTAAATAGTGTTTAATTTATTAACCAAATTTAACAATAATAATTTGTGAGAAGATTTTATATCAGGTGTTTACTTTAATTATTTTTGGAAGGCTTTCATTGGGGAACTTGTCAAAAGCTTTCTGGAAATGCAGGACAATCAACCAGACCTGTATTGTTCACATGACTAGGTATTCTTTCAAAGATAGGTTTATGATAAAAGACTTACATGTTGACTCTTACTTGATAAAGAACATTTATTGATGTCTTTACCAAATCTGCTCCTTTTTATAATTCATACTAGTTAGCCTACTGTATACATTAGGCTGCTCTATAAACTCCAAGAAATTTTTCTGTAAGACCTGATGCGAATTCTCCCAATTTCAATCCTTCTAATACTAGAGCAGTTTTAAGCAAGAGGCTCCAAACCATAGTTAACAGTTCAGCTGTTTCATTTCTGGTGACCTTTAGAACACATCATCTTTTAGATGAGAATTTTCTGCTCTTGGCAAATTTCTGATTGAAACCCCTCCTACCAATCTGGCAGATGTTTCAGGTACATGTGCAGAAAAGGGACAGGATTCTAGCATAGGAACCTCCCTTAACTCTTCCGTGGTGAACCCAGAGGCAAAGTACCCATTTAATTATCTCCCATTGTCTTATTTTTTTTTTAAATCATCTTTTACACCTTCATCGATTAATGGCCCCACAGACACTGTAAGATTCTCATTCCTGATATATTTGGAAAAGGTCTATTATTTGTTTTTATGTCTTGCAGATGTTTTTCCCAAGAATATATTTTGCCTTGCTATATTGTATTTTACATATGTTTTCCAAAGTTTATTTTTCCCTGTTTTCCATTTTACTGTAGCATGCTTTTTGAAAGGTGTTTTTTACCTCATAGTAGTCTTCACTATGCTACAGTTAATGTGTTGCCTAAAAATATTATCTCTGTTTCACACAGCAGTAGGATGTTGTCATCATCATCATAGCAGTTAAATGGAGACCTTCACTTCACTGTCGGGCTTTCCACCTTTGCAGCCTCTATACTTTCCTTTAACACAGCACAGATGGAATTGTCTTTCTGGTCAGAAAATCTATGCCTTCTTCTGATGGGATTCTGCTTCCTCAGCTTCCATTTTGAGTTTTGCCAAGTTCTGGTCCAGCCTTAATCTGAGGATACAAAGCTTCTATTTACAGAGGAAATGTCACTCCAAATATCATACTCTTTCACATCCATTTTCCATTCCCCTTGTCTTTCCTTTAAATACTCTGCCAAATTTGTCTAATTTTCACTGTTAGCAGTGTATCATTTTAGTTTAAGTGAAGACCATCTTTCCTGAAGGAGATACACAAGATTCCCCTGTACTCACTGAATTTTGGTTCTTCCTCCTTACACCATTTCACCATCCAGACATCATGTCTTTCCAGAAGTGTACATAATTCTGGAAAACTATTTTGGAAAAAATTAGTACTGGCCCTTTAGCTTCTTTTTTAGAAGTTCAGTTTTTGACTCCACAACATTTTTCCTGTTGTTTCATCTGTGATACCTGTCCATACAATGATTCAACCACTGGGACATCTCCAGATTTCTTAAAAGCCCATCTAGATACCCTGTACCTGGGTCACTGTGTACTTTATGTGAGCCACAGGAATTTTCTGGCTCACACCTTTACCCAAGTGGTGGGACTCCTATGCCAAAGAAAACCTAACAAGGCTGCTTTCCTTGATAAGCCATTATCTGCTTTTAGTTAGTTAAGGATGGTTAATTTTTCTGTCACAAAGTCTGGTATCTTTGTGCAAAATTCCTAAGACAGTTTTGCACTTCAGAGTTTGGGTTTGGCTTAGCCAGCTGCTTGAAATGTGTGGATGTGTTCTGAACTGTGGGTGAAGCACCAAGGGCTCTAAGATGCTTTTGATGAAATATTGATGAGATTTGCTGAGTTGTGTCTGCTGTTTCTCTAGGCTTGGGAAGGAGAGCAGGGACTGAAACAGTGTTGCTACTCTGAGGAATGAAAGACAGGTCCTGAATTACTGAGTAAACCAGCACTTCCACTTTAGCCAAAAGCCTTCCTTGTTAGAGCGAACATAGTGAGTTAGTAAGTGAAAAATCTGTGTTACTGATAGACTAGTATTCTATAAGGTGCAAGAGTTTTAATAAATATAATTGAACAACATCATTTTAGTTTCTTTTTTCGGTTAGCTTATTGGAAAACTGACTCTCACTCATGACAACTTGAAGTACATTTGTTGACATTGTAACACGTTACAATTGGAACTAAACATTGCTATCTCCCAGTAGCTAAATCCTGCTTTTGCCTGAACTGCTTCCTGGGTTTCATCAGCTCCTGACAGCTCCATTTCAGCTAGTCTGTGAAAGGCAGAGTTCAATGGCAGAGGCTATGTTGGGCAACGAACTATTATGCTCCTTGTCTGTCATGTCACCATTTGTTAATTTATTAAACATTTGTGCTAAGAGCTAGCCTGTATTTCCCATTTCATGACCTCTCTGCAAGCTTGCTTTCTTACTGCTGTAAATTTTAACATAGCTACTATCCTTGCTTTACCTCTTTTAATGAGGACATCTTTTAAATACGCACTTTGTCTCCTTCTGTCATCTTTTTCTTCCAGGCTGCTTAGAGAAACACAAATTAATGATTTATTTTCTACCGCCCTCTGATTCTGTTTTCCACTTGGCCTTTTGCAGTTCTCTGCCATCATCACCTGAGTCTCTGTTCCCTGTTCTGGAGGGCGCAACATAATTCAGTTTTTCTGATAAATCAAGGAAATTTAAAGAGGTTGAACACAGGTCCCTACTCTTAACAGGGCGGAATTGTATGAATGAAGATGAAATAGCAGCAGCAACAATACAGAAGGATTTGGTTGCTTCAGTAGTCAGGAAGCAAATCTCAACAGTACAATGTGATGAAAGCCCCAGATCTCACCCTGCCATGCACTGACCAGACTGTTGTAGATAAGACACAAGAAGGTGCTTTGTACACTTGGAGCACAGTGGCGGGTGTTCATTTCGTGCCACATACCATGAAAAATGTAGACAGAATGCAGTGAGTGGCAGTGACTGGCATTTTGTAGTAAGTGCCATAAAAAAGAGATGAATAATTTGAGTTCACTGCACCTAAAGATAAAGACGATAGCCAGGCATAGCAGCAGGCATGGTAGCAGTCTTCTTGGTGGTGTCTTAAAGAAGAAAAGAAAAAAAAAAGAAAAAAAAAAAAAGGAAGAAATCTGAATGATTTACAGCAAAGAAAACATAAATCAGAAATGAAAGGGAAGTGGCAAGTGTTGTCATCAGGGGAGGCTGCAGACTTTCCTTTTCTGGTGACTCATAAGAACATATTACACAAATGGCTCTCAGGGATAGTGTAGGTATATTGATCCTGCTTCCACCAAAAGCATAAACTGGATGAACTTTTTCCTTCTTCTTTTACAGTTCTTGCTCTCTCTGTCCTTCGTTAAGCTGCCTTATTCTCTGCTTCTGACTGTCCTGCCTTTCTTGCCAAATTAGCCTGTCATTAAATGGTAACCCAGTTCTTTTTTGCAGGATGCTGTAACCAAAGCCTCTGAAAACACTGGTATGGATTTGGGCAAGCAAATGATGTGTACACCTTGAAAGCTTCTCTGCTGGGAACAGTACAACTGTTATAAGCTGATAAAGGCAGCTCTGTGAAGTGAGTAATGTTGCTGTTTAAGAAGCTGTGGTGTCTCCAGAAAATTATCCTTCCCTGCACTCACAGAAATGAGTGCTGCAGACTTCCCCCTTTACATGTCCACAGCCCAGCAGTGCAGCATGGTTGTCTTTTCCTTACCCTGATCTGAAGATGCTCCTGAGCTCAGATGAGGCAGCTCTGATTTTAGAAGTTCAGGACTACAAGTAAACCTAGGCAACAGCAGAGAAGACCTCACTGTGTTCTTGAAGCATGGCCCAGCATGCAGCAACTTCTTCCTTAGTGCAGTATATTGTAGGTCTGTGGATGGTACTAAACACCTGAGAAAAATGCCTAATTTCATTAATCCTTGTGATTTGTGACTCTCTGCTCTTGGTTCAAGTGTGCCAGCATGCCTTGTGCCTCCAACTGACATGGTGTTTGCCCTAGACTTTCACTCACAAGTTACACCTCAAATATTCAAAATAATGAGAGAAATCATAACTGTAATAATCAATGTCACCAAAATCAGAGACACTGACTTCCTTGCAGGAGCCAGCCAGTCACTGTTGTCTCCTATGCTCTGGCTGTCCACAGGCTGGTCTGCTTCTCAGAGTCCTGCAGCAGGAATGCCTCAAAGGTCATAAAAACCTGAATTATCAGAGATCCTCAAGTGGACATAATATTGGCAATGCACTGAGACCACGGCCAGAGACGATTCCCAGTAAATGATGCAAGGTTCTAATAGAAGAAAGAGCTGCATATTTCAGCCAGATACCACCAAAAATATCATATTAAACACTGCAGGCCTGAAGTACCAAAAATTGGACATTTTTTGCTGGCATTTTTGCTTTTAATGATATTCCCAGCAATGAGAAAGCATTTCAGGTAGTAAATTTGCTTACTTTGTTTGGTTTGGTTTGTTTGGGGGTGGTTTTTTATGTTGTGTTTTGTCTTTTAGGGGGAGATGTTGTTTTTTAAACTGACTTTTTTAACTGACTTTTTTTTAAAGTCAGTTAAAAAACCTACACAGGCAAAGACAGAGGTAGAAGAAGACAGCTTAACAGTTTAACAAAGCAATGTGGAAGAGGGAAGGGAGATATTACAAACAGAACTGCAGGTTTCTGTTCAGAATTTAGTTTATGGCATTACAAGGATCCAAACTCTTGAATCTGGAAATTGGTAGTTAAGAAAACTTAAAGTGCCTAAGGAATCTGATAAAGAATAGCCTGAATCTGCCTGCCTCGTTATAGTTAGTTGAGACCATCAGTTGATAACAAAGTTTTTATTTGTAAAAAAAAAAATCATGGTTTTCCCACTACATCCTTTCATACTTGCCTTCGTCTCTCGCTCCCTCTCCACACCTGCTCAGTTCTGGATATGTATATCAGTTCAAGAGTGTTTATAAGGTTTTTTGCAACTTTAACAACTTCCTGCCAATTCTTACAGGGTTGTGTAAGGCCCTGTGTCCTCTGACTACCTCTCATAATTTGGATTACTCCCTTGAATTGGTGGCTGTGCTGAGGCCTGCAGGGATTCATGGCTTCTCACCAGATGAGTGTATTTCTGAATTTTCCTACATTTGTTTCTCTTTCAACCTTGAGCTCTTCCCCCAGGGAGTAATTCCACATTACTGCTTTTTATTCCATTTGCTATCCTTGTGTCCATGCAATCAGTGTAAGCTCCCATGAAAGGCTGTCTAATATGTGATGAGAATGCTGTATTTTAAGATATTATTTATAAACTTTGGGGACCCTATTAGATGTGACTAGGTAAACATGGAACTGACCTAAAGATTAAATGGGTTCGTAGTGTTGTGGGGTTTGGATCATAATTTGCTAGGTAAAAAATTGTATACAATAAACCCCCAGTTATATGACTCACAAAGGTTACCAAATAGGGTTGAATCTGAGCAGAATGCTGTATTAGAATATGTATTTTTACAAAGTATTTTTCTCTAAAGACATGTAAAAATAGTTTTCTCTGAAAAAAACTGAACTGTTTTGAGCTGCTCTCAGCTGTGGTAGCTCTAGGACATAATCTCAAGCTGCACCAAGGGAAGCTCATGTTGGATGTTGGGAGGAATTTCTTCACAGAAGAGGTGATTAAACATTGGAATGGACTGCCCCCAGAGGTGGTGGAGTCACCAACCCTAGAGGTGTTCAAAGAAAGACTGGACATGGCACTTAGTGCCGTGATCTGTTTGACAATGTGGTCATTAGTCAAAGGTTGGACTCAATACCTCAGAGGTCTTTTAGAACCTAATTGATCTGTGATTCTAATACCTCTCTTACAGAAATTCAATTACACCAGGTATTCAAATCAACGTCTACATTTATCTAAAATATATTTTTAAAAAACCCTTTCTGTTTGATCTAGATACTATTAACAGAGTGCCATCCCTTAAACAAAATGCTTCTGAACTGTTCATAAAAACTAAAAGTAATCGAAAGTCTATCAAGGTGTATCATAACATCGCAGAAAGAAGAACTACTGAAAATGTAACTGCTGTGCTGCTTGGCATTAGTGACATTTCTCAAGGCTGGTCCAAAAGCCCGTTTTCCTACAAGTGGTCCCACTGAAGCCCAACGAGATGTCTTGTAGGAATGGACATTATTATTTTTTCTTCCACAAATTACTATATACAGACAAAAGACACACTCAGACATACAATTTACTGATTATGATGTTTCATTGCTTACCCTGGTTTATGACCTATTCATGATCACTAGAAATTATTTTAAAATTATAGAGATAAGATGATATTGCAAATTCTTTTTTAATACTATACCCAGCATTCAAGAGTTCTGTGTTTCGGTCTCAGTGGATTACAATACCTGAAAATGAAACCTGATGTGTTTCTTTCATCAAACTACCTTGTCAGTGGGCAAAACCATTAACCAACAAATACAGTCAAAGAGGTGATTCCTTTCACCAAGTGTAGAAGGACCTGCTAAAAACTGCGCAGAAAATGGATACAGCAGTAGAACAAGCTTGACTTACCCCCCTTTTCCTTTCTAATCTGCAATACAAGTGGACTCGTAAAACATACCTTATTCCTGAATTCATACAAGATAAAGGGACATGTATCAGCTCCTCTACACAAGCAAATAGAAAACTTTGTTCAGCTAAACAGAGAGTAGAAATAATAAGGTCTGCAAAGAAATGTCATGCTGTTCTTGAGCTCACTTCCTCTTTTGAACATATTACACTTGGGGCAATGTCTACCTGCTACACTAAATTACCCAAGTAATGCACTCTAACAAAAAGTGGGTAGAGTTTTTTCCAGTGAATTCTGAGACTCTTGTTAAACAAGTTATTATTTCATGTGTAGTCTCTTCAAAGAATCCAGTTCACAAGTTAAGAACATTCTTTACTTCCATCAGACACTCAATAGAGAAGTTGTCTTCCACTCTTTTTCCAGCTACGTTGAAGGAACTTATGTCAAATAAGTGATGTTTGCTGTCAGTGACCTTCTGAGTCCAGCCATGGAGAGGGGGTGAATCACCTGTTTCCAGGGGAAAAGCAGAATCTGGAACAGCAACTAAGGAATAAGTGAGTAAAACTTATGACAGGGAGAATGAAAAGGATCTGAAATCTGAAAAACTGGATCAGACAGCGTAAGACTGGTAAGAAAGTTTACTGCCCCTTTCTGATCTCCAGTATTGCCTCTCATATGAATATTGCACAATGGGAAAATAGTTCCTGCTGAAAGCTTGTGTTTTGGGTATTTTTGATATCCATACTGAATGATGGAGAACACCGTCCTGGTAGTGCTACTTTAGGTTCCTGGGACAGCAGAGCTTAGCATTAGACTCAAGATTAAAGCAAGGTGGATGCAAGGCACAGCTGGGGATCAAGGCCATAACTGTCAAAGGACAGCTGAGAATCTGACACAAGGTTAAGCTGATCTCAAATGGCAATTAACAGCTCTGGCAGCTGAGACTATGGAATCACTGCAGAGGAACCACGGATGTAAAGAAACGCGAGTACCAAGGAGGGAAGCTCAAGTGGACTTTATTATAGCTATTAGAATGTACAGGGACATTAGTGCACTGGTTCTTATTTCATTTCTCAGATTCAACATAGGAGCAGTCAGACACTGAAGTACTTGTACTTTGTGCACATTTAGAATGTGTGATGTGGGACATCTTCAAATAATTTTCAGAAAGATTCTTGAAGAACAATGTAGTCAAAACCAGGCAAAGTAATTTCTTCATATATTGTTTGGTATCTCAAGGAAATGCCGTGGATACCAAAAAACTTTAATATAAGAAGTGATTAAGAAGTGATAACAGGGTGGTAGAATACAGGTAACCGAATTTATCATCACTTTTATAGTCTTTAAAGTCCATTCTATTCCATTAACTGGAAACAGTCCTTGAAAACTTCATTATAACACTATTTCTTTATTACAAATATTTACATACTATATATTAATACAACTTTCATTTCCACACTTTAACAATTCCATCCCTTGACGCAGTTACTATAAACCCTTGCGTGGTCTGGAAAGTTGCGATATCTGTGATAATGTCATGATGTCCGACTGGGAGAGACTCTGGACCCTTCCGCGGGGTCTCATCAGTGGGCCCCAGCTTTTGCTTGTTCTGAATTTCCTGTATAAAAACAAAGCGAGAAAGGTGAATATTTGCAAAGAGAAACTGTCACACATGTTAGGTTTTTAGTGTAAGGAAACCAAAAAAACCTCTCCAAACAAACAAGCAACCAACCAAACAATGCCCAAATATAAAACCTCACACTCTTTGCTAGTTTTATCAGGATTACCCCCTGGTTCATTTCTTTTCATCACACACAACCTAATCTTAATCTGAACTGACATTACAGCTCTTTGATTGAGGAAAGAATGTCTTTTTCTTAGATTCATTTCAATTATGCTAAGATTTGATACTCCTGGGGGGGGCGAAAAGCTACAGCAACACACACATCTTGCCTCTCCAGGGTTTTTATAAAAACTGGTTCAATAGCATGGATGCAATTGTGTAAGAACTTCAGATGAAACACTAAAATATCATCATGCATAGGGTAGAGCCCCACTGACTTTTTTTTTTAGTCACCTTTGAAGTAGCATTCATTCAATTGAACTGAAACAAAACATTGTGCTATTCAACAACGTGCAACACTGCCAGTTCCAAAAAGTCACTTTGAGGGATGTTATAAAAACTTAATCATTCAGCTACTGTATTATTTTGGTGCCAGTACATCTCACATTTCCTTGCTAAGATGCTACACAAAAGACATTCCAAACACTGATCAAAACCAAAAGTGCTAAAACTCTAGATTTTAATATTCCAAAAAAATCATATGATTCTGGCTTCTGTGTGTAAGTAGTTTTTGGTGAGTCTGATTCTGTCAAAAACAAAAGACATTTTTCTCTTAAAATAAGTTCTTCCCAACTGCCTGAAAATGCAATGCTGACACCATCCATAAAAGGCAGGAGAGTTATAATTAAAACCATCATGTAATTAATATAATCCATGGGGCCATCTAAAAGGCAAGCAGAGTAGGTGTCTATCAAACAAAGCAAAATACCTGAACCACCTCCGTGCCCTCAATTATCTTCCTGTAGTAGGAAACAGATGGGCAATTAGAACTTCCAGCAACAACATATGATCTCTCAGGGTAGGCTAGATCCCAAAACCTAAACACAAAGAAACAAAATCAAGGTGAGATATTCAATTTTGTCAATTTAAAGCAGCTGCTTAAAAGCAGCCTTGCTCTTACGATGAAAATGAGAGGGCACAAATGCTATATGCTTTCTGGAAATGAGTGATGCATAGAAATCTACACTCATATCAAGCTCACACAAGTTAATTGTTTTCTTGTCATGCAGCCTGTCAAGAACTTTACAGAAGGATACACATTGTGTTTCAGAGAAGCACTATGTTTGGCAGTACTTTTGCTGAAAATATTTCCCTTAGGTCACCGATGCTTACCAATGAACACATCTTCAGCATTATTATTTTGACTTCTTGCAGATTACTTAGGCAATGCTTGGCAAAATTTAGTACACCAGCAGGGGCAGAGGGGAGGGTGACAAACAAGGAAGTTGTTAGTTTTCTTACCTTATTTTCATATCCGAGCCTGCTGTCAGTAATATGGGATTACCAGATGCTGGACTACAGTATATTCCGTGGATGCTGTGAGGAGAAGGCTAGTAGGGAAAAGGGATATATAAAAATAATTTATCACCAATAGCTGTTGCCATGCTTCAGAAAGGGAATGTATTCTTTGCTGCATTCATCCACCCAATTTCCAAACCTTTCTGGCAAACACCAAGTCACTTTAATGGGCCACATCTTAATATATTAATGTAAATTGTCCCATTACATTTTACAGAGCAATGCAACAGATTTAACTCTCCATAATGGCTTTTATGAATCATACAAATTACATTCTCAATGATGGCAAATGAGAGAGATTATTTCTAAAAGAATCAGGAAGGCAAATCATACTGAAAAGCACATGGATGCTTAAATTTTTAGGTATGAAGGCATTAAGGGACAGATATACAACAGAAAACTAGCTTAGATCACAGAGCTCCCTGTGTGCAAAGTGCACGACCAAAATGAACTCAATACATGCAATCTTTATAGCATACAAATTTAAGTTTAGGTAGATTCCAGATATGCATTTACAACATCTATAGAGGCAGCTGTGGTTATTTTTGTGTATGTATTCGTGATTTAGAATGGCGTTCCAGATTGTTCCTTCCTCAATTAACTCCTTGAAGAGCTACTACTTAATTAGCAGTTAAGTGTAGTAGTGGCATTATATTACAGAAAACAAGTGCAAAAGAGCAGGTGATTACAGAAGTATGTGTAATCCCAGAAAAAGCAAGTAAAAGTGAATGAATTTTGGCTTTGCCATAACCTTTACAGGTTTGACCAGCTCGCTGGTTTTCTAAGAACTGGACTGGATATAGCAAGTGAGTCTTACAAGTACATTCTATAGAGAGTGGAGATACCAGTGAAGATTCAGGTAACACTCCTGTTTTACAGAGGGGGTTTAATTCTGACAAGCAAAACAATTACAGTGACAAAATAAATCCCAGGGCAAGTTCCTTGTGCCAAAGTGGCACAGCCCATAGGGGCAGGTAACTGTACTGATGCACAGCATGGAGTCTAAGCTTGTTCTAGCCTTGGCTACTCAACAGAAACTGGAAAAGAAAGAGACCAGACCTGCAGTTCTGAAAGAGGTGGCGCACTGCTGGCCCACAAAGTGAAGCGTCGATCGCCAGTTTCCATATCCCACATGGAGACTTCATTGTTGCCTTGAACAGCTTCAGGAAAAATATTGCCAATGCAAAAAAAATTATAAAACAGGTTGGTTGGCTCTTGCTCCTTGTTCTACTGACATCCCATAGAGGGTATGGCATAGAGACACTCTCCACTTGCTCCCTGCAGGACTTGTGCTAATCTTGCTTTAGCAGTTTGGTTTTACTGCTTGGAAGTAGCTTCACTGTAGTTAATAACAGTGCATAATTTAAACAATTTTAAATGAAACCTGCTTTAGTGCCTACCCCCTTTAAAAATGTATAAAACCCTCATTTTCCTCCCTAGATGACTTCTTTGAGAAGGCTGGATGGTTTTTTCGGCATAGTCATCAGGGACTTCAGAGGATACTTCTGTGCAGGTAAGACAGCCATCTGAAGGTATAGACTTCACTAACTACAGTGAAGTTCCACGCTCATGTTTGATGTGGACATGCAAAGAATTCTGTTCAAGGGATTGTTTATATGCCTGGCAGCATCTTATCAGGCAAGGGCTTTTTAATAATGTTCCAGAAGGATGAACATTGTCACTCTTTTAGTCTTTAGCAGGGAGGAAATGAACTAAAAAGCACAAGGAAGCTTGCTTTATTTGCATGTATTTTCAAGAAATTTGTTTTATCTCCCAGGATGCTTAATAACTAAGTGAAGCTTAAGAATCAAGTCAAATATGAAACTCAAATTACTCTCATTTTACAGCAACTTAATTTTGTTATTGTACAATTAGTTTAAGCTACTTGTCCATTTCAGAACGTTTTCCCAACACAAGCAGATAGAAGTATATGACAGTGCTACAACAGTGAGGGTGAAGCAGCTGTGAGCATGCATACCAGATGAGGAATCTTGGGATATTTTTGAAAGCACTAACCCATGACATAGCTGGATTAGATTCAAGTGGGAATTGGAATGGGACAACCTTCAGTCTCTGCTCTACAGAAGGCAGTGGGAGAATTCCTATCAACTTCAATGTATGTCATGAGTTCGAGTTTTACCTTTCATGAGATTTTGTCCTTATAAAGTGACATATTATTTTGTCCCTATAATGTGGTAGACAGTACACAGGGATGGCCCCTCATTAGAGTTGCAATGCTCCCAAGATGAGAACTGTAAAGGCTGTCTCTCAATTTCAGAACACCTTAATGCTACTTTTTTTTCTTTTTAACTCCCCACAGGGCTTGAAGCAGAAGCTGAAACAAAAGCTGCTTTAATCGCTACCTCTGGCAATTGTGAGGTAAGTTTAAGAACATCTTTTACCTGCGATTACCCAGGACTGATACACAGGATGCATGAGCAGGCGTCTGATTCTGGCCTTGGAAGGATGAGAGTGGCTGGAGATGGGTAACTGAAACCTCATGTCCCAGCATGCCATGGTACCATTGCTTGTTCCTGGTGAGAAAAAGCTCTCCATAGTCAGAGGGATAGATACTCGAGTTTTTTGTCCATATCCTTGTGCTGTGTTCTCCCTAGGGAGATGGACTTCAGTCTCAAGTACTTAGCAGACAGAATACTTGCCAAAAATAGATTAGAAGGTATTTATTTCCTTTTATTTGAGAAAAGCATATGCTAATAAAATCAGATCAAGCAAAAGTTTCAGCTATAGTTACTGTAAAAGAAAACTAGCAGGAAGGGGGTGGGACAGGGAAGAGAGGGAAACTAGCAAGAAGTGCAGGCTTACCAATACACAGCCAGCATTGGTGTATGTCCACGGCAAATGAAGTTATGAGACCTAACTTCAAATCATGTTTCAGTGTCCAAGCGTTGCTGCTAGATCGCAAATCCCATCCCACCAGAGATCCATTGACTGTACCATAAGCCAGTACTGACTGGGCTCCTGAATTGAAGTGATGCATGTCTACCACACAGCCATCATCCTTCAGATCTAAGGACCTGGGTTAAAAGAAAAAAAACTAATTTAGAAACAGGTATGACTCCTCCCAAGTTTAAGACTCCTTCCAATAGCTTACATAGAGCAGCTTTTTCCTCTTCTTGTCACTTCTCAAGGCATCTGCCAGAAACAACTCTCCGATTTTAGTTCAATGGATGCTTATGCTCTCTCAGATCTCTCCACTGCAAGGCTAGTAAAAGCCTGTCAGCAGCTCTTTGCAAACCTAAACATAGCTCTCTGCTCTGGGTCTCTCAGTCCTGCACCTGGGTTGGGGCAACCCCAAGCACAAATACAGGCTGGGTTGAGAATACACCGAGAGCAGCCCTGAGCAGACAGACTTGAGGGTGTTGGCTGACGAGAAGCTCAGTGTGACCCAGCAGTGTGTGTTCACAGCCAAAAAAGCCAACCACAACAAAAGAATCAAAACAAACGTGGGCAGAAGGTTAAGGGATGTTATTCTCCCCCTCTGCTCCACTACTGTGAGACCCCACCTGGCATACTGTGCCCAGCTCTGTGGCCCCAGCATGAAGGATGTGGACCTGCTGAAGTGAGTCCAGAAGAGGACCATGAAGATGATCAGAGGGCTGGAGCACCTCTCCTATGAAGACAGGCTGAGAGAGTTAAAGTAGTTCAGCTTGGAGAAGGGAAGGCTTTGGGGAGACCTTATAGCAACTTCCAGTACCTGAAAGGGGTATAAGAGAACTGGGGAGGAACTTTTTACAAAGGTATGTAGTGATAGGACACAGGGTGATGGCTTCAAACTGAAAGAGGACAGGTTTAGATTAGACGTTAGGAAGAAATTCTTTCCTGTAAGGGCAATAAGGCACTGGAACAGACTGCCCAGAGAAGCTGTGGATGCTCCATCCCTGGCAGTGTTCAAGGCCAGGCTGGATGGGGCCCTGAGCAATCTGATCTAGTGGGAGGTGTCCCTGCCCATGGCAGGGGAGTTCAAACTAGCTGATCTTTAAGGTCCCTTCTAGCCCAAACCATTCTATGATTCTATGATTTGTGCTCCAAGTTTCAGGTATTTATCTACCCAAAGTTTACAGGCAGGAGCACCCCTCTTCATGTTATACAGCCAGCACCATCCTCAATCACTTACTGCGTGTGCAAAATTGATACCTTCTTCAGGCACAAATGCAGTGCATACCAAAAGGGAAAATCTGGTTTGTAGTTTCCATCTCCACTGGATTTAGCTTATTTAATTTCTGAACATAATCTCAAATAAGAGAGGACATTTGAGACATCCCTTATTTTTACTTTCAACAGTAAAGAGATCTTTGAGATGGTTGCTAGATTTGCTGAGGCCTGGACATGTCCCTTACCCAAGCTGGAAGATTAAACTGTTGAATCTGTGCCAAATACTCAAAAACTGCTCATATGGAGGTAAGAAACAGCTAAAACAGCCCCAAAGACTCCCCAAAATGGTATCCCATTACTGTTATCTCTGCTATCTTATCAAGTTAAAAGCCTGGGAGAAAAAAATTGCAGGTCTGAGGCCAAATCACATGTTGTACATCTGTAAACATTTATCTAATGACCTGTAAAAGAGCCTTCTAAATTATTTTCTAAGTATTAAGATTGTGACAAAGGAGGTAAGAAACTAATGAAGCCAGTGCATAAATAAAGGACTTAAGAACTATTCAGACTAAATGTTTCAAGCTCATAATGACTTCAGTGACACAGGAAGCACCAGTAACCTAGAGCTAAGAATGCTCAGGTCTACACAGTTCTTTATGAAGCAGGATAAGATCAGGGATTACAGCCTTCTAGTACAGCCTGGGCTCAGCCAGCAGGAAGCCAAGAGCAAATTAAAGGATTGAACTGAGGAATATACTGACAGCTTGAGCTCTGTGTGTGGTGAGATTCAACTGCTTTGAGTACATACCTGCTTTGTATCGGATGAATTTTAGGAGATTTAGGGAGCTTTGAAGCTTCAATACCAAGAAGCTGGATGGCACCATTATCCGAAGCTATGGCCAGGTAATGTGAGCCTTGGCAGAATGTAAGTGTCTTTACATGTCCTCCAATCCGAGAGTATGTCAGAATTGATCTAAACAATACAGAGAGAGAGAGGAGGAGAGCAAAAAGAAGATATTTTTGGTGGCACTTAAAAAGAAATGTAATTACTTCTCTCAAACACCTGCTTAAAACCAACGGCTCTTGAGAGAGCCCTGAAAATAATGTAAGTGTTCTAAAATTAGAAAACAACAAAGCCAGTGTTGGCTTTAAACAGCAACACAAGAATATATTTATATATGTACAGAAGTTAAATCAAAAAGCCTGCAATTACTATGACTGCAAAGCAGTCTCTTTGAATTTTCTAGGGATTTTTTTTCTTTATTAACTAATTGAAGCAGCAATCTAATATTTTATAGCTGCAAGCCAAGAGGAACACCAGTATATCTCCTTACTGATATTTCCAGAACACCCACAAGTGATTCATACTTTGCTCTCTGCTCTACTTTATTTTTCCTTCTAAAACAGAATCGCCTAAATCCCATGAGTTTTACAGCTACCTGGTTGTAGTGGTTTTTCCTTCCATTTTTTGGCTGTTCCAGACTTTCACTGTGCCATCATTTGAGCAAGTGGCAAAAATGGAGTGTTCATCAGAGACCCGAATGCGGTTCACCGCGGACTTGTGTTCATGAAGGTGAGCTACCAATAATCCTTTGGGACGCCATCCTACAGGGAAAAACAAAACCATAAAGTCTGGTGTTGGTTTCACAACCTAATTAGGAACATGAAAGTCCCCCTAGATCCATCCACCAACAACTATATCAGGATACAGTCATTACAGCTACAAAACACAGACAGCACTGAAAACACAGAGCTAAGGCATTTTAAATATTAAGGGCAAAAGCCAACTTGCTCAGTTCTAAATTAGACAATAAGTCATGCGTGTATTTTCCCAAAGAGGTGTTCTGCATAGTAGGCACATTTCCTAAACCAATGATTTCCTCTTTTCCTCATGTCTTGCATTTCTTCCACGAGATAATGATGTTTTTACTCAAATTATATCTATCTATCTATCTATAGATAGATAGATTTATCTATAGATGTATAATTTTTAACCTCAGTGGACTGTGACATACCTGGAGGTGGGGGCTTGCTCTCCCACTCAGCATTCTCCATCATCTGTTTGGCAAGTCTCTCTGCATTGCACTGCTCTCGCTTCTGCTGTATCAGCTGCTGAAGTTCAGTTTTGCACGTGGTGATGCGTAACTGGTGTGCGGATGGGGACGCTGTGCTGCTCAGGGCCTGCATGGTTGGTTTCCTGGGTTGAACAACCATTCCATCAGATGCCTGCAAGAGATCAGCAGTTACAGATATATCCCTTACATTCTACACACACATAAATCCCGCTCCTAAAATTTCTGGGTCACGCACATTGGATAAAAACGGAAAAATCTTTTTTTATTGGATCAATTAACAATGAGTTAGCATTAAAAAAATTATACCTGTGTGAAAGCAACTAAAAACAGTGAAATTTATAAAAATTATTAACCATTCACTTATTCTACCGTTTGCCTGGTGTGTTCTGTATTCTGTTTGGAGAAACTGTAATCTGCTGAGGACAACACCTAATGTGACTACTACAGAAGCAGTTATTGCTCTCAAGACTGGCAGAATTACAGGTTAGCTCTCGAATGATTATTCGTTTATACTGGGCTTTAAAAAACAAAAGTGTAATTGTTTCCCTCTTAGTTGAGAGTGGACGCTCATTTAAAACCAGCAGAAGTTAATCCCCAACTAGAACCCAGATACAATACAGTGCTCAGTGTTGAGAGATTCCTCCACAGGCTGCAGGGCTTCCAGCCTATCCTTCTGTAGTCAGTGCAAAGTATTACAGGTATAGGATGTCTAAATGCAGCTGTGGTGCCATACATCAGTTCCAAGGTAAAATCATGACACCTCTTCTCTTCCTCACAACACATATCACCACATGCAATTTGAGGAAAAGTCTTCCCTGCCAGAAGAGCCTTCCCTGCCTACAAAGCCCCATCTTTTTGTGCAAAGTAGCTATTTGTTAGTGAAGTTCTTCTGTTCAAGAGACTAAACTTACTTCAATCCTCTCTCAGTTCCAATTTTAAAAATAAGAACTTGAAAGTCAGCGATTCTGCTGGCATCTGAGAAGATGCCTGGCAGTAGCATGACCAATGTTAAATAACCTCCAAACAAGAACACCACATCTCTATAGTCCCCCTTGACTCTAAAGCAGTTGAATCATTTCAGTTTAGGATGACAACATAGTATTTTTCAGGTATACCTGTGGGGAGGATGACAAAGTGGCACAAATGCCAGCTGAGGACTCTGAACGAAGTGGTTTCCCAGCCTGGATGGCTTCAGGATCAGTAGTTTGTCCATGTCCTTTGGATATCGGCTGGGAGATGTTTGTTGGTTCCAGGGACCCAAACATGCTTTTCCATTCTTCATTTACATTTGAATCTTGCTTTACATGTTTTCTAGCTATAAGCAGTTTGGAAGGAGGAGAAGAAAAAAAAAACCCACCCAACATTATCCATGACAACATTCACTCAGGCTACTCATTACTGCGAGACTCCATGGAAGTCCAAGGTTTACATGCCAGATTGTCATTTATATACAGAGAAAACCCAGTGCTAGATTTTGAGGTCAGCTGACAGGGATTTATGAGGGAAACAAAACAAAGCACTTGGCACCAATGTTCACACCTTCTTAATCCTACAGTTGACTCATGCAATACATCACTATAGGGAAAGTTCACATCTAGAAGGCTGCAGGGTGAGACTGCACCATATGATAAATTTTTCTTCTGGAATCATAGAAGGGTTTGGGTGGAAAGGGACCTTCAAAGGACATCTAGTCCAACCCTGCAATGAGCAGGGACATCAGGGATGAATTTTTAATAGCACAGTATGCATATCATTGCTAGTGCCAAATTCAATCAGTTTTCCATCACAATTGTATCATCACCTGTAGATTCAAGAACGTTATCTCTGTAAGTAGGATTCCTTTAGAGTCACTTAGAACTGTAAAACACTGAAAGAAAAATAAAACATGGGATCCAAATTAAATTTGGACAAAGTCAGTGAAGAAAATTAAAGGTGTGAAGACTTTGAGGGTCACAGCTTTGGGTGAAACATATCAGTTCAAATACAGACTCCATATATACTACGTATTAAATCCTGTTGACTCCTCATTCGAGAATGCAAAAAAAATGAAAAATCCTATACTTCTGTACTTTCCTTTAAAATGATATGCAAAACATTTGCAGACAAGGATCTCAGTTCTGGAAATACAATGGCAATAGCTATATCGTTTGCAGGTATTTCTGTATTTTTTTATCTAAAAACACAGAACCTATCAGTGATGTAACAGAGGAGGGACTTACAAGCTTCAGAGAGCAAAGAGGAATCTCAAACTGTCTGGAAAAGAATTTTGAGGATACAGAAAACTGGAATAATTAATACTAAGTGGATTTCAAAGTTGAACAAGGAAATGTAAGAGGTTTTTGGAGTTGAAAGAAGAGTAGGCAAAAAAGTTAAATGGGAGTGGATGAGAAGCTGAAGAACCCTAAGGCCAAAAGGCATGTACTTGCTAAGTGAGCAACAGTTGGCAGCTCCTCAGTGGCAGCCTGAGGAGTTTTCAGTTTTCTCCAGGCTACCTCAAGGAAATATCCAGGATTTTCACAGTAAAAGAGCTCAGCACTTCTTGAGAAGAAACAGAGAGCAGAAATGTAGCCTTCAACATTTACACTGTTGCCATGAGTCACTAGAGTCCTGTTTGCCACAACCAGCTGAACTGGCACACCTTACTACTGCAAATGTAGTCAAAATAATTTAAAATATTCTCAGGGGAAAAAAATCCCCCTCTTTCAATGATCCTGAGAACATTTTGCCACCTCGTATTTCAAAAAGCAGCAATAATTTTCTTATTGCAAACCCAGTGGGGATGGTGATAGTCATGTACGTTGAAATACTGAGAACACACTGAAAGAAAGGCCAAACTTCATCTATAGAGACCACGAAATATACTAACCACGTTTGTCATCGGAATCCTGCTTTGTTTTAACAAGATCCACTTGTCTCCCAGTTATTCCCAGAGCTGACAAGTCAATCACCCCTTTCTGACTGCTGTCATGCAGGTGGCTCTGATCCACTATATTGGCTTTAGCTTTATTTGATTTTAACATAAAGTCTTTCAGTGCTAACAGTTTATCTTCTTCCTCCTCAGTCATCCCCTACAGAATAAAAGAAAAGGTAATATTATTTATTTTTCAGCAATAACATGCATCAAGGCATGAAGATTTAAGAAGCAGTAAAATTAATGACTGGCTCAGAAGTGACAGGAGAGAGCACATCCCCAGAATTCAAAGCATCAGCCCATTGCTCATACAAGACATAAGGTAAGCTGCTGTAGTGTAAGAGTACCTTTTGTACTAAGGAACGGGGCTAGGAATAGTGAAAGGACAGAATAGCATTTAATGCTGGATCATTGTCTGGTGCAATCTGCTTAACTGCCACCTAGACCATGCTTACAGCCCCACAAAGTCATAGGGAAAAAACCCACACTCAACTACAGTCCTTTCTCTACCCAGTTCTCACTTCTCTGTGTGATTCTTTGTTTCCTCCTTCACACATAAGCCTCAAGACTTTCCAGCCCCATTTGCCTTTGGCACTGCACCTCTAGCTCTTTGACAAATGCATACTCCTTTATCCAACACAACGCACAGCAACGTTCTGTAATGCTGCCACATCACAGATGTGGCAGAAATTTGAGACATACATTTTTTCAAGACTTAGGTTGTACTGTATCTGGCAGATATTTTAAAAACCTTTAACTTCTGAACTTCTTGTCACACAAGCATATACCGAAATCAATGGAGTTAATGGTTTGCAGGATCAGAACCTCAGACTGGGAGTCCCTCACGGCAGCAACTGCAAGGTCAGGGTCTGTGGAGGTGTACAGAGCCCAAGCGTCTCAAGCCTGACTTTCAAAGTACAAATGAAAACCAATTACTTGTGAAAGGAGCTTCTTCAACAGCTGTGCAATGGCAGGGTCCTCCGGGGACGGGCAGTCACGGAGAGCTCCCATTCTTTTCTTCTGACGCATGTGAAGGTGTCGGAAGAGGCTTGTGATGTCCTTTGATCTTAAGACATAATCAAATATGGAACGGCTGACAGGCTCTTTAAGCACACTTAGCAGGACTATTTCTTTATCTACCTGCAATTCAAAAGGAAACGCCAGACCACGTGATGCATGATGATATCCATATAAACATGAGGAACTCTAGCAGCAAACACTGTCATATCTACAATAACTGGACAACTGCAAATGTTAATGTATAAAACAATCTCTTCCTCTGAACGCATGTACTAAAATCCAGTTTCCAGTTCAGGCCTGGAGAGATGCTTTCAAGTAAGAAGAAAATCACACAGGACTTCAAAATTATTGCACATCATTATACCAATAATCCTGATTCAAATTGTCTCCTTTCTTCAAAGTTAGATGTGTGTTGGTCATATGAGACTTTCTCCATTTTCTTTCCCTCATTCCTATAACAGGCTTCTCATAGCTTACTGTCTGCATGAAAAACAACTTCAAAATTATTCCAGAGCGAGAACTTTATTACAATCCAACTTAATGTTACCCCCTACTTGCTTACTATATTTAATGGTGCATAGCAAAGAAAATATTTATATACTAAAATGAAACAGGAAGTAAAAAAGACAAATTTATCAATCAATGCCTAAAACACAGCACAAGGTGACTAAGGACATGTAAACAAGGAAAAACGTTATTTTAGTGAAGTTACCACCTGTAAGGTTTAGAAGAAAATAAACACAGGATGCATTTCTCAGTGTAGTAATGCAACTATTTCTTATCTATTTAAACTCCTGAGAGATGCAGTCTACAGCTCCTAAAGTTATATGCAAAGATGCCTATATGTTCATATTACCAGCATCATGCAGGTCATTCCTAGGAATGTCCAGTTATGAAATTACTTAATTCAAGCTGAATACTCTGCCCTTGGCAAAACACTGCAGCACAGGAGTGGTGCTGCTGAAATAGTAGGCATGATAACTGCTACCTAACAGACTGTTCACGTTTTCAGAGGGTCAGGCCCACAGTCAGATGAATTAGTGGAGCAAGGCTGGAACACTCAGCCTTATAGATGAAAGCATAGAACATAAACCCACTTGTTTCACAGCCAGCACTTCACACCTCCTAGACTCTACAAACTAGCAGAGTGTTACAAGAGTTTGACTGTAAAAAGGCAGAAAAGGCTTGAACCAAAAATGTACTTGTTGATTTTAGGCTTTGTGAAATGTTCTGCATTTTGCAACAAATTTGAGAAAACAGTTCTTTAAACGTGGAAAGCAATGGCCATTCTGTAATCTGCCAGCAGAGATCAAAAACCTTTATTGCCTCTAACCTTAACTGAAAAAAAAGTAATCCAATATTCTTATGGCCAGGACAGACTTAAGAATCATGACTAGTAAAGATTTGTTCACATTAATATTATTTAAAGTATTACCTGTATTATTGGTTGTGTGATAAAAGGATGGAGGTATGGCATTAGCTTGCAGTAGACATCAGCAATATTCAAATACTGTGCTACCACAGTGATAAATCCAACTGCACCATAACATATCCAAAGATTAGGATGGCACAGGAATGGTGCTGAAAGAAAAACAGGCTGTTAAAAAATATATCTTTCCTACAGAAGAGAGATCATTCTGCATATGGCAGCCTGCAATGTCATTTTCCTTTCACTAGAATCACTCCCAAACTGAGCCTTCTCTCCTGTGGAGCACCAAGGTTAAGACACTAATACTAAGGAAATTATTTCAAGGATTTCACTGTGCTCATGCTGCTCAGCTTCCTTCCAATTGCAAAATGCATATTTTCCCTATTCGCTCATTTCAGTCCCTAATTGTCAACCACAGATTTGCAATAGAGACTAATCAAAAAAATAAATCTCAACCATAATCTAGACAAATACAGAGAATCCTAATACCAGTGATGCGGGTTTTTTAGTTTTTAAGTAATTATTTTATTCCTTCCTTCTTCTCCTCTCTTCCTTGAGGACTCACTACTTATTTCTAAGATCATCGGATTCAGAAATCCTTCTCAATTATGTGGGTTTTAAGAAATTGTAAACAAAGGTCTGTATCTAGTCATGAGATATAATAACAGATCATCTGCCTCAAATTCTGAGTACATTTGAAAAGCCATAACATTAAGAAGAAGCAGACTACATATCAAAAGATCAGTTGGTATTTTCTTTTCCATGGATAGCTGGTAAATCTTGGGCACATCTACATTAAAGTGATAAGCCTGATGAGGAAGGAGAGACCACTCTACATTCAAGGTTGTATTGAGTTAATGGGGTTTTATGGTGTTAGAAATCAGATGAGAAAGAATCATGATTTGTCTGAATCCTCAAAGGCTGATAGGTAAGAGTTTGCAAGTTATGTGCCTGATGGACTACCAGAAGTAACTAGGATTTTTATTTTATAGCAGGTTGGCGTGTAGAACAGAGAAAGATCTTAAAGCAGAAAATTTTTGGACTAAGTGTTGTTTGCTGTTGTCCTATATACAGCCAGAGAAGATGCTTTCAATTTGTTTGACCAAAAATATTATTTTAGAGGTTTGAGCCCTAACATGGTCCAACTAGCAGTAATTCCTTAACAGAATTTTGTGTAGAGTCTGAAACAGTAGTATAGGTTAGCAGCCTGGACAGCTAAGCTGATGGTGAAGCTTTATGTAGTACTAAGATTTTTTTCTTAACTAGAAAAACAAGGTGTTCTCCAGTATTCCAACTTACCAATATCACAAGCAAACTCATAAATATGGGGCTTTTGCAAGAGCCCCAGTTGGCACATACAAGTAAGAGCATTGAGGGCTTTATAAATGACAAATTCTTCAGCATCGCTGAGACCTTGCTGAAGCAGAGGTTTGAGTATTGATGAGCTTTGCCAGCCAACATAAGCAGCAACACCTGAAACAAAAAGAGAACACATAAAAATCCAAAGTAGATTGATAAACACCAGAAAATTCTGTGTCTTCCCATCAGAAGTGAGATTAAACATACAATAACTTTATCACTTTTAATCTAATACGGTAATAATCACTATACTTGTCCACATATTAATGTGGACTTTGCAACCGGTTACTAAAAGGAAGAGAGGAAGAAGAGAGAAATAGCACAGGTTAAGAGAAACGCTCTCAGTGCCACTGTTACAGGACATCTGCCCACAGCTACAGGCAGCAGTGCCTGCACGTACTTCAATATGAGTTAGAGAGCTCAGTTTTAAAGATGTGCAAGAGCTTTAAGTAAAACGAAAATATAATTTCAGAACTTCATCTGAGTTCTTATGTGTAGGTTTTGAACAGATACTGAGAGTTAAAAATATAGGTTATCTTGACATTTTGCCTCACATCTCTCTGTCTTTTGCAAGAAGCCAGGACAGTCTGACCTGTGCTTTGGCTACTCCATTACTCCTTATAAACAATTTCTGACAAGTTATCAGCATCACCTCTTGGGAGGGTTTGCCAGCACAGCATTTTGTGGCTTCCAGTCATAATGGAAGGTACATGTCATAACGGCCCTGCTGAAAGTTTGATCATGATTGGTTTTCTTGCCATGCTCCTGCTGCCAGGTACTGCAATGGGAAAGTTTTCTTGACCCACAGTTCCTGAGCACGGACTCTCAGCGACAGTTGCGAGGAATAATTTCCAACATACATGATGCATTAGATATACTTAACAGCTGATGTCATCGCTGGTAAGACTTTTTAAATTGTTATTAGGTTTTCTGAAGTGACAGGAATCTCTAAGTTAGGTTTTAAGGTACTAAAAATAGTTTTCCAGTTATAACTTTAGCCTATACCAAGTTTTCATCATATGAATAGATCTACTGAAGTTAATGGGAATATCTATTAGAGAGCTTGCAGAAATCTTAATTTTTTGCTTGTCATAATTTATGGCAAGTTTTTTTTTTTAAGTTAGTAGCTTTAGCAAAGACTCTAACAAAAACGAGCATTTAAAGTGTTTTTTTTTTGGTTAATCTACCCCAAACTTAAATGCCTCAGTCTCACTGGCATCAAACATTTGGACTTGAAGAAATACACATTTGTATTTACATTGTTTCATCTTGACTCCCTAAAGAAACATTTACAGTTAATAAATCAGCAAAGTCTTTTCCTATAAATTCTAGAAGTATATAGAAGAAAAGGACTTTTACACAACTTAATCTTTGCATATCCTGGAAACTGTTAATTTACATACATTATTTTCTTCCTACTCTGTTTGGCTGAAACCAAACACTTACCAACAATGCTGTCAAAGAAAGCTCCTCGAAGATGCCAGTCATTCTTATCATTTAAGAAAGTAATCATATGAGAGAGAAGAACATCATTGGCTTTCTGACGTCCAAAAAAGACACAGAGACGTGTTATTCCATTTTCCATCAGTGTTTGCTTCACAATATTCTCCGGGTCACTTAGCAAAGTCACAACTTTCTGCTGGACCATTTCATGCAAGGCTTGCAACTCTGCAAGGGACAACAGTATGAACTTGTGGCTTGGTGAGAAGCAGTATGAGCACATGTACCACCTGATGCCGAAGGAGTTACAGTGACAGGTCATCCTGAAGAACACACGACTCATTAAGATGGGCAACGCAACAGAACCTCAACAATTTTAACAAGGGCTTACCAAAGACTTCAGGCTAAGCCTGAGGTGGTGACAAGACCAAAGAGTAGAGAAGTGTGATACATCCTTACTCAGATCAATATATTCTAAACTTGTAACTTCAACGGAGATGATCTAGCTCATTCTATATATAGACGAAATGCAGATACGAAGAAGCACCAGAATGAGTCAGCACCAATGCTGCAACAGTAAACAAAATGCTTCAAGGCAGTTCTGGTTTGAGATGTTTGTTTGACTATCAGTTTCAAAATTTGTGAACTTACAACAGATCAAAAGTATGTTTTTAGTTAGGCAGACAGACTCACTTCATTAAGTGTACAGGAGGAACGTAACAACACCTGAAAATGTGAATACTTCTAATTTCATTACATATCTGCAGTTACCCTAATGATACTGATGAAAAACTTGAAGATGACCTTGCCTATGGCTTCTTCTCCATGAAACAACTAAAAAAATATTTCTACTAGGTGGAAATAACAGAATTGTTAATGCACTGGCTATTACTGAAGACAGGTACAAGATAAGTTATCACACAAGTAAGCAAAAATTTCAGTTACTGCTACTCCAGCTTTGCAGGGGTGATTACCATTTGCCTGCAGTCAGAAGGTCAGCTAATTTGCTTTCTATCATGACTCTTGTCAATCACATGAAAAAATTGCCTTTTGGGTTCAAATTTCTCATGCTTGGTTTATAAAAGGGTAAAAAGAATAGAACTACTCAAGCTTCTTTCATCCTTTCATCTCCAAGCTATTTCAAGGGATAGGGGAGAGTATTTCTTAGAAATGCAGCCCACATGATGGGGCTTCCTCTCTCACTCCTCAGCAATTCTGAGCACCCCATGCCTTATGTGAAAGAACCTGAGGAGGATTTATGTTCGTTTTTAGTACATTTGTTGTTGCTTTATCTTAAAGTATCATCCTGCAACTAGTTAAGAGATAACTGCCTTTTTCCAAAATGGAGTATGTGCAGGATGTTTACCAGCTATGATTAATCACAGATTGATCTACTTAGCCCAGAAGAGAAATGACAGTTTTTAACCACAAACTCTTCCAGCTTAGGAGACTTGCCCAGCATTCTTCTGGGAATCTATGCATCACTAAAAGGCACTGAAGATGACATGCAGATCACTTATTACCATCTGTCCTTCCAAAGGGAAAGAAAAAGAAAACCCACCCTTAGGATTTTAACTCATTCTCTGGGCTAGTTATAATACAAAGTTTTGTTACTGCCAAATGGCATCCACACGTTTAGATTTTTCAGGCACAAAGACAGATAAAAATTGCCAGGCATAGGAACAGACAAGGAAGAACGACTGTAAAATACAGTACTATGACTATGCCATAATTTGACGTGTTTTCCAAAGCCAACATTGCCTGTCACTGCAACGGAAGCAGCATTTGGAACACAGCTGTGTTTTTGCAGCTGACTTGTTTATGAGACTGTGAGTGAAGCTGGATATGCAACCAGGCCACCAGCATCACAGTCAAATATCTTGAGGACTTTTGGAGATGAAAAGTATGCTCACTTACATACTTTTTTGTCTTTCACAACATTCAGAACAGAGATGTCCTTCTCTGCATGAAGCTGTAACACACAGTGGTCGAGGGATGAGATGGACCAGTGCTAACTAGGAGTTTCGCCCCATGATTTGTTATCATAAGCAGGAAAGGTAAGTAGAAGTGACATTACCTGTGTCATAGTTATCACTAGGGTGAGATGTTTCATCTGTTTCTTCACTATTTGGTTCATTTTCCATATTCAGATTTTTCAGCTGTACTAATTCCAGAAATCTCAGAGCTGTTTCTGCCAACAATGCTATGTTTTCTGCAAAGGAAAACTTCTTGGTTAAGCATTGTTCTACTTTGCCAGTTTACAGCAGTCTGAGAATCCCACTGATGAGAGGTTATAGCCACTGACAGTACCTGTCATGGTGAGCAAATGGGGCTGAAATTAGACAACATGCTCTGGTCAACCCACTTCTGTTGACCCCCAGCAAAGCTACCAAGTTCATCAAATCACACAGTACTTTTGTCATGTAAACAAGTGGAAAAATTCCAACAATATCAAGTGTAACGAACACTAATTTAATTCTTCTAGAACTATCCCTAAATGCCACCTAATCTCAGCCTAGTGAGTAAATAACTTGATAGAATTTAAAGGCCAAATAGCCTGAATTAACTGAGGTTCCGACCTCGTACACTGCAACAAAATAACAACAAACCACCACACCAGGATATGTATCCTAGGGAATAACGACATTACCCTGGGATCCACTTTCAGAATATTTGCCACCTTATCTATCCACACAATTTGGCACTGTTCTGCACCGTTTGGAAGCTGCTGAAGCAACTCAGGCTGTACTATATGGGTCAGGCCACTGCTGGCATAGGAATGATAATGCCGAGACAGAAGCCCCGCTTAAGCAGCCGTTCTGAGTGGCGTCCAAGACAACAGCAGCATGCCAACGGAGCCTGTCCACAGCCCAGATCAAATCCTCTGAGTCAGTAGTCTGACCACTTCCAAAAAGAGTACTGTAGTGACAGAAGTTAACTCAGCTAGACTACCTTTCAAACTATCAGTGTATTTTTTTTCATTTGAAATTTAAACTGACCAAGGTGACCTAAAGCAAATTATTCTATTCAGTAAACATAAAATGACTTCATTCTTAGTTTTATCAGTTTACTTAGTAAATGAAGTAAAAACATGACCTGAGACATTTTCAAAGGAAATCTACATTTATAACTAAAAAGAAAAAAAAACCCAACCAAAAAACACACCTGAAAATATGCTGGTCATAGCAAATAAGAGTACATGGTAAATAGCAAATACTGGCATGACTACAAAACTTCTTCCTGAACCACGCAGAACTCATATCTGAATAACATATGAAGAAAACATCTGCTATGGTATAATCAAGCCTATTACACAGCAAATAATCTAATTTCAGCCCCTGAATATCAAATTTCATTTTGTGGGAAAACAAGTATGAAGCACAGTAACACAGTGATACTTTAGGTGAGTTTTGAATTTATTCTGTTCAGCCAGGTCACTCTAGGAAAACACTCTGAGCTAATGAAATGTCCGTTAAGATAAACTAATAAAAGCAGCAAAGGGTGGGCACGTCAGAAAGCCCTGTTCTTATAATTAGCTATTTAAAGACCACTTGTAGTTTTCTTCCTTACACTCTTGCCCATGCAGGGAAATAAGCCAGGACTGCTTCCCTGAGCATGAGGCTTTAAACGTTTACCTTAGCTGTGAGCAGACCTGCTGTGTGCTACATCCAGTCCCTAGCCCAAAGCACATGTACGCATTCTGCAAGTTGCTTTTAGGTGCACAACTACAGAGGACAATGGATATTAGCTTTCTTAAAACTTAATTCAACTAGCAGAGAGCAAACACATTTTGTCAACAATTTAAAACATAATAATTTACTTTGGGTACAGATCTACACTGGAAACTCAGCTGTTCATAAAAGTCAACTAATTATTAAGAAATTAAGTGGCTACTACCACCTGCACCAGTTACCTGAAGTGAACACAGGTATCTTTACCTGCAGTCATTTCTGAAACTTGTTGGGAGATTTGCTGACATAGAAACAGCAAGCTAGATGATGGTTTTGAACAGAGGAGAAAACAGTGAAGGAAATACAGAAAAGCCCAAGATTTTGAGTTTTGACTGGATGTCCTCTTACCAGCGTATGCAAGTCTGACAATGGTGGCTTCATCCTGGGCCAAGTGTGCAATGCCTGGCAGAATGTATTCTGGGTAAATGTTAATATCATTGCGTGGAACCTCTTTGACGAGAGCAAGAACTTTGGTTAGTGTCCTCACAGATTCTGCCCTCACCCTGGGCACAGAGTCATTGCTGAAATGTAACAGGTAAGGAGTAATACGATCCAGAAGAATCTCTACACTTAATCTTGGTGCTAAATGAAGAATCAGTTCCAAAGCAGCCAGTTTTGAATCACAGTATTTGAGAGTTTGTAAACAGGAAGTTATCACAGACACTAGAATAACCAGCCCATTCTCTTTTGTCTCTCCCTCGGCCTTCTCTGTGCGATCGTGCCCACAGAGATTGTGAATGATGTTGTCCAGATCTTTACGTATGACCAATATCCGCTCATCCGCCGACACAAACGTTTCCTTGGCAAACTGGGCCATGTAAGGCTGAAGGAAAGTGTAAAATATTTCAGGAAACGCATTGTTACGTTGCTGTTTCAAATAATCTTCAGCTGCTAAACGTTTTTCTGGCTCCCGATGGATCATCTGAGTGACCTTGAGAAAGGCAGAAGTGGGAGGGAGCGGGAGAGAAAGATTAAAGGTTTAGACATTTGTAATACAAAATAACCCCAAAGCCCAAACCCAAACAATACGCAATCTGCCACCAAAGTAGCTGAAATAAACTGCAAACAGACCACACAGATGGTTCTAATGCTGTAGTCCATCCTTACCAGCTCTCTGATACAGCGGTCTTCAATCTTGTTTAGGACTTGATCAGGGGAAAAGAGGCCATTTCTGTAAGCCAAAAGCTGAGATAAATCAAATAAGGGTACACCTTCTGTGAAGAGCTCTGCTATTACACAGCCTGGGGAAGAAAAGAAAAAAAAAGTCAGAGATGTCAGAAGATTATGAACAGATGCTTACACTTTGCTTTTTACACGTGGACGAGAACAAACCCTAAACGACTCTTTGCTCAATTTAAAATAAGGCAAATGAGTTGCCAAATTAATTTGCAGAAAAGAGATAACATCTGAAGTTCCAAAACCTGGCTTTTAGACTTCATCTTTGAAATATGTCCCAAGTAATTTATAACAAACATGTCAACAGCAGAGAATTTTACAATTAGGAAACATGAGGGAGTAACTTCAGCCACCTGCCAGCTGGAAAATACATCACCAGAAAAGGAACCCAAATTACTGTCACGTGGAAGAAGAGTGCTGGTAAGTCAGCATGGATCGGGCAGTAGGTCAAAACTAAGCAGCCCTTTTACAGAAGGTAAAGAAATAACCTCTGCTTCCTCAGCAGATGCTGGGAGACAGCATATTCACTCACACATGATTGCCAAACACAGACTCCCCTGTGTCAAGTACATGATACAAATCCTCTTCAAAGAACCCAGTCCTGCACTTTGCTCCCAATGGTCTGCTTTATCAGTGGAGTGTCCTGGAAGTCTGGCCATAAGAGCAGCTTGTAAAATGAAATAACCATATCCTTTAAATTCATAGTTTCAATCACTTTAAGGGAAAAAAAAAAAGGCCAAACTTTTGGCTTTCAAAACTACTCAAGTCAAGCCCAAGACTCAAGACAGGTTCCCACAGTCAAGCTCCAAAAAATATTTGCGAGTAGGACTATGACAGGAGCTTGCTCCAACTTCCTGCTTGTGGGGAAAATGAAATGAGAAGAGGCTTCTAAAGCCAATATTGCCAAATTACCCTGAAAGCTGTCTTAGCCCCCAGGCAACTGGACCACTGACTGGTTCCTCCTCTCAGGTCCCATGCTTCTTAGCCACGAGAAGATGATGGTCTGTGCCTTGCACTCTTTCCCAGGGCAGAGTTGAGCCATAAAGGAATAGTCTGTGATTTCCCTCCTCAGATAAGGGTGATGCACTTAAGTTTTGTAGCTTACTATGTCATGTCTGTACTTCTGTGAATGAAAAATACTTGGGGTTGGGTCCTATGCTTAAAATACATGCTTTTTTCATGCTGTTCTCTAAGTCCACTGTAAAAAACCAAACCAAAATACCACAAAAAACCCCCCAAATCAACAACAAGAAAACAAACAAACAAACTAAACCCAAACAAAACCCAAACAAAACAACAAATAAACTTTTCTGCATTGGATTATACAGTCAGAAACAACACACTGGTCTCTCCTGATAGCTCCAAGTACCTGCAGAAAAGATATCCATTGCACGTTTTAAGTCCCCTCTTGTTCGCTGATTGCTATTTGCCAAGTCTACCAAAGGAGTGGAAGGGTCCCGCATGTTTTCCAGCTCCGTAGCAAACATACTGCCATCGACAAAGCGCTCGGGAGCGATGTAGCACGTTCTCCTCCGTGATGTGTCAAAGAAATAATTGAAGTCAGCAGGATTGTCTTCAGGAAGGTAAGTTGGTTTAAAACTGGCAAAGTCAGTTAGAAGAACCCAGTTCCAGCTGGTGACCATGATGTTCTCTGTTTTAATGTCCCCGTGGCGGACTCCAGACTTGTGCGCTTGGTCCACCGCAGTGAGGATCTGGAAAGCGATCCACCTTTTCTCAATGTTGTTCAGGAATGGCCTGGTACTAATTCGGTCATAAAGGTTGTCCCGTACGTACTGTCTGAAAAGCATGGCGGCCTTCTCGGACAGGGTGGCTTTCTGGAAGGGAAGGCAGTTCTGTGCCGAGTGTAACCTTATCTTCAGCTCCTCCAGCTCCTGCTTGTAGCTCGTCAGGGGCAAGGTCGGATCCTGGATGGCAAACACCTTCACGACCACCAGCCCCTCCCGGTGCTTGGCTCGGGCCACCTTGAAGAAGCGGGTGCTCCCCAGGCTCTTGTCATACTCGAAGTCGTGGATGTCCGAGAAGTAGCTGTCCACCGAGAGGATCTGCGAGGGGGCGATGCCAGCCAGCTGGTTCCCCATGGCGGCAGCTCCTCCGGCCGCGGGCACCGCGCCGGGGCAGTCCCGCGTCAGCCTGGGGGACAAACACAGCGTGGGTTTCACAGCGCCCGCAGCCCCGGGCCCTCCCCGCCGCCCCGGGCCCGCGGCCCCCGCTCCTCCCGCCCCGGGCGGGTCCGGCCGCCGCCGCTCCCTCCGCCCCCAGGCCCCGCCGCCGGGGCAGCTCCGGGCCGGGCCCAGGGCAGCGGGACACCCCCGCAGCACTCACCGGCCCAGGCAGCGCCGGGACCCCCGGCCCCGGAGGCGGCGGGATGGAGCGGGGCGGGACTCGGGGCGGCGGAACCGGCACGGCGGGGCGGGCGGGGAAGGGGCGGTGCCGTGAGCTCACATCCTGCGAGCGGGCTGCGGGCTGGCCCCGGCCGCGCTGCCGCGGAGCCTGCCCCGGCTGCCACGGCCCGCCTGTTCCCGCCGTGGGGGCTCGTGGTCTCCCGATGAACTCCTCCCTCTTTTTTTTTTTTTTTTTTTCTTCCTTGCTGGTTACATTCTCTGGAAGGGTTTCTTCTTGCTGTCCGTGCTCGTAATGCGCGTAACGGGGATGGGTTCCGGCAGTTTTGAAGTTACTTTCGTCTCTTCGTTTTGCAGCGTCAAGTGAGAGAGCTGTGTGCGTGTGTGCAGCGTATCCACTCCTGCGAGCCTGGCGCTGAGCCAGCACAAACTGTGTGGGTCGGGAGGTGCCCGGAGGAGATGGGGTGTGCTGGTAGAACGGGCCTTGGAGGCATCAGACGGGACCTTCTCTCTGCAAATGGGGCAACAGCTGCCATGCATCCTTCTTCTCCTGATGCTTAGTATTGAGCGCCTCTGGGGAGGCTTTTTTAGGTGACTTCACTACTAGGTCTCTCCTGAAGGGGTTTGGTATATCTGAAATTTGAGAAAAAGACTTTTCATTGCAAAGACAGAATGAAACAAACCTCTTATCCTTATTGTTTGATGTCCTTATTGTTTGACATCCTTACTGTTTAATCTGAAAGTGCTTGAAAGCAAGGAGAAGCCTATGGCAGAGTTTGCTCATCATTCCCTTTGCCTTTTCCCTTTGCCATGTTCTTTCTTCACTCTCTGTAATGTGTTACTAAAGATATAGTGTTTGTGTCCCGTACACCAGTGCCTGTACACTCAAAATTTACCCTAATACATGATTTCCACCAGCCATGCATGAGGTCACTTAATCGCGTAGTCTCCAAACTAGTTTAGGTTGTGCAGTGAGGGATTCTTGCCAGAAGGGCTCTCCCACCAGCAATGGACATCTGGAGAGTCAACCTTTCCCAGGGCAGAAATCTTAGCCCAGACCTAGGGTTACAGTGAGGACTGGGACCAGGGTGAGGAGGGTAAGAAGTGGGGAACCTATAGGCATTAGGTTAGTGCCTAGACACAGTTCCTTTTAGAGTCATAACTGTTGTGCCATTTTTTCCCTTTGGAATCCCATGATCTGGATATAACTGTTCCCCTCACAAAACCTTTGTGCCTGCATGAAGTGTGGCCTAGGAGGATCTGGAAGAGAAGGAAAATAGAGTCCATTTTCTGCTCTGCTTGAGGCTTAGCATGTTGGCTTCACTCTGCAGCACTGTAAAGAACACTGTTTAGCTCCTGTCATAGTGGGTACAGAAGGGATTGTGGAGTTGTGACTCGTGCTCCTTTTTTTTGACTTTGAAACAGCCAGTGAGCTAATGGTACCCTGTTCTGGTCACTCCCAATCGCCTAAAACGTCATTCCATCCTTTTAGGATGTAACATGGGTGCAGAAAGCTGTGTGGGGAGAAAACTGAGTGGCTGCTGAAAGTCTGTATCTAATCTAGTGCTGATTGTCTTGTAAGTTTGTAAGAGGGTAATCAGAAAGTCTCCACTGACTTGTCTGCAAAACAATTATGTAGACAATTATATTGCTCTCTCTAATAGAAAAAGTAAATGGATTTAAAGCAGAAAGTTCTTCTCAATTGAATCATATGCAAGGAGTACAAGTTCAGAAGAAAGCATCTGAGGCTGTTCAGTAAGCATAATTCCCATGAAAATTACTTTAATTATGCTCTGGCTGTGTGTTCAATGAAGAACAGAATGTGTATTCATACTGTGACTTACTTCCTGCTCAAATCACTGAACTATGACTATAGATACAGCAGCCCTTCAGTTAAGGTTTGGAAGCTGTCGGAGTTTGGTCAGAAGAAGGCCAGCCCACCCCGATGATATGCCTCATGATTTTTGAACAGAAAACACATTACTTTGGGCAGTATAAGAGCCTGCACCTCCCAAAGCAGAGTGCAAGAGTACTTTTGCTTCCACCTGTGACTGAGCAGCCATCTCAGTTGTGCAGGGATGCCACAGACTGCGTAGTCAAGCTGCAGACTTGGCCGGAGAGGAGCATCTGTCAGCCCCTGTGGCTTAGCTGTGCTCTCCTCCCTTTGATCACAGGAGATAAGCTCCGTTTTCAAGAGGGTAGAGCTTTTTCATACCCAGGGCTCTTTGTAACAGCTGCAGGCAGACTTTGCTCCAAGCTGAGCCATTAGTTACTGTCTCCTGGCTAAGATGTATTGTCTGTGCACACCATCATGCTGGGCTGGAGTCACGTTTCAAGCCAGGTTTTAACCACCTGTCTTAGGGGGACAGCCTCCACGAGTACAGCATGAGTGGGCACAGGGGCTGAGACAAATACAGGGGCTGCAAATTTTCTTGCTCTGTAATTGGAGTTAAATCTAGTTAAGCTAAACTGGCTGGAACAAGTGGAGAAGGTGCATTTGTGGCTTTGGAGAAATAAAATAGAAGAAAAGAGTGACTCGTATGTATGCTCTCGTTCCATTTCTCCTCATACTAGGTCATACACTGTCTAGGTGATCCTCCAAATCAAAAGTAAATAGAAAGTAAAACTTAATCATTTCACCGTGACGTCTTTGGTCAGCATTTATTCAGATGGATACAAGAAGTAAAAAGAGACACTTAGTGGTGGCTGTTGACCATTCTGAAGTTAACAGAAATTATATAAGCTACCAAATACATAGTCATCTTTTTCCTTGTCTCCCAAATCTGCTTCCCTTCTAAAGCAAACATCCTTGGGTATCTATGCAAATGATTTTGCCTTTCGTGACTGCTTGAAAATGTCAGAACTCTGCTGCTGCTGCAGAGCTGAGCTTAGATACAGAAAAGCAAAAAGCATTGTTGTATCAGAGGTCTCACGTAAATCATGGATGAGGACTGGAAATAGCGTGGAAACATGCTCAATGTTTTGTCCTGTAGACCACTAAAGCTCCTGCCCCATACCAAGAGTTAATTCTTGGTATGAAGCCAAAACTGCTTTGAAAGAAGATTTAACGAATCTTCACTCTAAAGCATCTTGGAATAAGAACAAATCTTCTGAAACTCTCAAATTCATATGTTTTCCTGAAAATGGCTTGGGAAGTTTTAATTTATTCTGATTCTCTATGCCAGGATTTTGGATAATTTATTACTTTAAAAATGTTTTATTAATATATCAGTTGGCTTTCTAAGAATGGCGCTTTTTCATTGCTAATTTGCAAAGGGATTAAAGGCCTGTCCTTATCACCCCTGATTAGCATATGTTAACATTTTAAAACCTTCTGCAACAACATTCTGCAGTATCATGTCTTCTGACAGTCTGTCCTGCTGATTTAGCAAGACTTCACTGCATGCAATATGGCAGTGATCCCGGGGACTTAAATAGGTGAGAGAAGTGGTTTATCGAATACTTTCTTTAAAAGTACTTAGAGCAGGAGGATTGCCTGCAGTTTAGTCTCCAAACTGATGTACTGACAGATTGGTTCCCTAGTCATGTGCTAACTGTTTTGGAATGAGAATCACTTGCTCCTGGATTCTTCTACCAAAGCAGAATGTACAAAATTAATTTCACAAAACTCGGCAAGAGACCATATGGAAAGGGGAAATGGTATTTATTTTAAACAAAGTTGATTTCAGTCACTAACACACTGTGTTGTAGATGTCACTCCCGTGCACTCCCACACTATGTATTCAGAAGCATCCAAATGTGTGTGATACTTTCATACGCACTTTTCTGTTTCATTCAGCCCAAGCTTAGTATTTCTGCCACACAGTGAGTTAAACTGCACTAGCATCCACTCCCACCATTAGGTTATAGGAGTACAGTTTTCTTCTGTGTCTGCAGCTACTTGTAACCTTGAGAATTAAAATGAGGAAGCTGGAAATTGTGCAGGCAAGCTCTATTACATGCCTTAAAAACATAAACCCAAAACACACCTGCAAGCTGTGGATAGTGCTTATAACCACCCCCTTGCAGTGAGAGTGGAGCAGTAAAAATGCTTTGCTTTTTGTTTTACAGAGCTATGGAAATCCACAGGGAGAAATCTCGCCCTGTTCTGAGCTTCAAATGAAAGCTGGGTAACTCTTTAATCTCAAGGACTAAACTGTGTAAATTTCCTCTTTCCCACATTTGATTCTTCTTCCAGACACTCAGAAATGGCTCTTCCATATTAGCCAGAAGTCATCTAATGATAATCTTTGCTTGACATAAGTTAGCTCCAGTGCCAAACACTTTATGCATTTTATTTTATTATTTTAGTTTTATTTTATGCTGTGACTATTTAGTCTTCCTGTGAAATTCAGGGTACAACTCCCAGACAGTGCTCTGAGGCAGCGCCTCCTTGATTACCTCTTTAACGTGTCCTTCGATAAAGACACCATCCCTGTGCTAGAGGAGCTGATCTTTGCCAGACCTGCTTTCAGTTCTGGGCCCACAGTGGGTGGACTGGGGTGTCAGCGCTGCCCCCAGCCCCTCAGGGCTCTGGGTGGGTGAGCGGGGGGCTCCTAGTGCCCCAGGGCTTGGGGGCTCCCAGCCAGATGTGACCTCTCTGAATTGTCATGTCTCTGAAATGTGTTTCCAAGTGTTTCCGAGCAAGCAGGCCTCTGCTGGAAGCTGGGAGGTTTTGTGGTTTCCATCTGTTTATTTTGTACTCTGGTAAGAGTTTGTGAGGGACTAACGGAGTGGCCAGCACGTTTTGGAAACCTGTTCTTATGTAGGCAGGTTTTATGGAGAGCAGAAACCCTCCCAAAACAATTGCAACTCACCATTTCCAGGGATTTAGCTTCCCATGGCTCACTTGTTCCTATCTCTGCAGGAAATAATTTTACCAAGAGACAGAGGTGACTGTTCAGGCACCTGCTGACAAAAGGCTGAGTATTATGTTGCAAAATATCCTTTACTGGAATTGTAGAAGCAAAAGATAGCATAGAACTGTGGCTGAACATAAGATTTCCCAGAAGAAAATCAGTAAGCAGGTGCTGGTTGCTGTGAAATCTGGATGAAATTAAAAGTCATTCCTGTCTTGCAAGGGAGATGATGATATATATGAGTGTGAGCTCTTTGAGAACAGGTACACTTTGAAGAAAGCCTAATGAGAAAACTCAGTTTACCTGGCACACAACTGACAGGAGAATTGGAATGGGAGCATCTGGGGAGGTGATGCAGAGCTGAGAACATCTAGTTGGCCAGTGCTGTTAGTTATGGGAATGTCAGGGAAGAGGACAGTGAAATAGTTGTTGCCAGTCCTATAACGGAACCTCATTGCCCTCCAGGACCTTGTGTGAGAGCAACCACTGTGATGCTGTGATTACATGGTCTGTCCCCATGAGAAAGGACTGGGAATAGAATCACTGCTCTTCTTGACTTCCTCATGTGGACACACAGCATTAAAAACAGTTGCAGCTTGTTCTTTCAGTGATAACTTTCTGGCAGAGACAGAAGCAGTAATGCTTATACTGTGATATCAAACAGTGCCCATTCTTCTCCTCCCTTCCCCACTGAAACACTAAAATATCAGGGAAATCCTCTCCTACAGTCTTCCATGTTGTTGCAGTCTGATTGTGTTTAGCTCTAAATTCTGATCTGAATACAGCTAACATTGTCAAAGATTTTGGTTTTTCAAATTTGAGAGGAAAATGATTGATTCAGGCCCATCTTTAGTCAATGATCTATTATCAGATGCCAGGGATAGTTAGGCAGATCAGAACATAATTATGTACATTGGTGCAATATTAAGTTATTAGTCATTCTTGCTTAATGGTGAAATGCATGACAGTTTGTGGGTTTGATTGGCATCCTCATTACCTGCTCTCAGTAAACAGATTGTTGGCCTCTTTTTTTTTTTTTTAAATAGAAATTTGCATGCCATCTTCACCTTCCACACAATCTAGTTACCCGGCCTGCTTTAATGTGTGATGCAACTAATAATGGAGCAGCTGCCATGGCTACTGTAGCCATAAAAATACAAAGAAAAGCTCTTCAGCTTTTAAGGAGTGGCTGGAGGCAGGTAATTAACCACAGCTTCACTCCTTGCACGCAAAGCGTGTGGAGAGCAATGCACCGGGCTTCCCTGTGGGTTTTGATTTTATGATTCAAGGATTGCAATGTCACTGCCATTTCTGGGTGCAGCGAGAGGGTAAGAAAAAGCAGGGCTGAGAGCTAAAACAGTCAGTAGGTTCCTCTCTAGCAAATCCAGCTATAATTAAGTTGGCCATAACAAAGGGGTTGTAAAAATATAATAGCAGAATAATCTTTGAATTCCTACTCCTGCTTCCTTTCCCCCATTTTCAGGCTTTACTCCTTGTGCTGTGCTTTCCACTTTTCTTTTTCAAGAAAAGCACCTTTAATGCATCCAAGAGTAGGGGGTTGTTCACCAAAAAATCTTAGCTCTTTTCGCATCAATGCATTGTCATTTATGCATCTTAATATGCTGGTCCTCTATTTTTAAAGAATCCCTGATATTATAGAGCTGTTCAAAAATCACTTTTTTAGCATGCAGGGTAAATCACATTCTCCTATGTAACAGATTATTATTTCTCTGGCATCCCACAGTAAGAGGGTCTGATTTCTTCCCACTGACTTCATTGTGAAGTTCTCAGTTGCCTATAATGAGGGTAAAATTGGGTCCAAGAGTGTTAAATTCTATCTTCTCCAGCACAGAAGAACACACCCAGACTTTTATCCATATCACTCTGTTTGCAAACAACAGTGAAATTCTTTCTGGATTTCACTGAGCCGTGACAACCTGATAGTCTTTTAGAGTTATAGATTGGATTTCAGGACAGAAATTGCTATTACCAGCTAGTTTGAATTCTTGTAGAGAGAGGCAAAAATTCAGCCAGAAACTTGCTGCAAACCTATACATCTTCTATAGTCTCTTTGTCTCAGTAGCAAAAAAGTCTTACCAGGAAAGCTACTGCTATTGGTTTATTGAAGTATATTTTATCTCTGTCTCTCTCTCATGTCTCATTCAGAACTTACTCACTTGTCTCTGAAATGCAAACCATTAGTAGTTGCTCTTTAAAGGTTGGCAATAATTGGAAGTTGCTATAAAATTAATCTGAAGCTGAAGTTGCATTTTCACTCTTACTGTTCAACTAGTATTTGGGGCTTTGGGCCAAGAGTTAGTATAAATCAAAATAAATACTTGGCTGACTTACTTGGGTATCTTCCTTCAGCAATCTGTTTCTAGCTCACAGTTTGGCCTTCTTTGCAGCTGGGATACCTGGATCTTTTCCTGCCAGCTCTTTTTTTAGTGTTTTGGGTTTTGTTGGTGGAGGTTTTGTTTTTACATCTCCTGTCTGAAGCAAAACACTGTCTAGGTTCAGCAGTCTAACACTGTGCTTTGTGATTTCTCAGCACTCCAGTCAAGAGTTTTCAAGTTTCTTTGACTTTTGCCACTGCAGTCAACATGTTTGAAAAAATACTGCTTATTACATAACTTGTGTAGTTCTCTGTAATTCATTTTTTTCTGAGACAAAACAATTGTGATGATAACTGCTGGCATTGACTCACACTGCTTTTTGTGCCCAGCCTGCCTGTCTGTTGACTTCAGCCAGACTGCTAATGTAAGGTTTGCAAGCCTCTGCAAGAAAATATGCACAGCTCCTTCTTACAGAAGCCCTTGTTTTTAAAATCTCCAAAGGTTTTGGTTCATCTCATCTCCATTCTCTCCCCAGCCTCTCTTGATTTCCCAACTGTGTTTTCTCTGGCCTCACTCCTAAGGCCTATTTGAGCCTTGCGTAATGCCTAACTTGGGAGGAGGGAAATTGCAGTGACAGCTGGCTGCATCAGATGGCTGGGGAACTGAGTGTTGGGGAATCTGTTTTTTTCCTTGGTCCCACCATCCCCTCCTACACCAGCACTGACCACGGGAGCCAGCTCAGTAACTGGTGAGGAACTGCAGGTGACTTGGGGTGGCTTAGTTCCTCTAGAGAGGTTCAATTTTAGGTGTTCTCTGGGCTTCTGCAGCCTTTAAAAAGGATGAGTGGGATATTTTGTTGTCATTCTGTTGTTTTTAATTGATTTAAGTGTCTTTTAAACTTGGGGATAGCAAGTGAAGTGAAATAATCATCTCAGCGTGTTTTGAAAATACTTTGAAGAGCAGCAGAGTGCAACCTACGGGGAAAATATGTCCAGTTTTGGCATGTTTGTGTTTGCAGCCCTGGGTCATTTGGAGGATCTCTCAGCATGCTCACTGCAGAGCACTAGAAAAACAAATGGAAAATGAGGAGCTAAACAGCTGGATTTTCTCTTGTAGAAGCATCCACTGGCTGACTAATAGTCATTTTGTAAAACAGCGTACTGCAACTTGCTCCGGTCAAATGTGAGTAGTGAAAGGGTAGTCAGAGTGAGCTGGGGAGTAGGCATTGCATCTACAAGGCTCGGTGCTGGCTAACTCGCTCCAGCTCTGAGACTGGAATGGGGCTCCAAACTCCTCTTGGGCCATACTTCTGCTGCAAAAATACAGCAGGAAAGACCACTTAGAGAGTTGGAGTTATAGCAGATTATTAAGAAACAGGCCTGTGTAAGGAAATGCCTCTTCTTAGCACCGTGGAGCCAGGCACAATCCTTTTCCTTGTTCTTTTTGATTACAATAACAGGTTCTGCCTCATACAAGAAGCATCTCAAAACATTTGCAGAGGAGCAAAGCCCAGCCAAGACCCAAAAACCACTCTTCCAGCATGTGCTGCAGGTCAGCTGGCACAACAGCACTGTATGAGGAAAACATCTTTCCTTCCTTCGGTGAAAAACCCACTGCATTAGAAGCAGCAGGATGAATTCTACTGTGCTTCCATTTTAAACTGATTTTAAATCAGGGTGTAAACAAGATTATTTCAAAGTGAGATTTTTCATTCCCAGCCTGCAAAAGATTCTGTTTTCCAGCTGCTGGAAAATATCATGAGCTGATCCTGTAATGAACTCTCTCATGTAAGAATTGCCTCATTATCACTTAATGTTGCCAGCTCTTAGATTTGTGTTCTGCTTCATAAATTCCAAAAAGCAGCTCAATGTATTTAGAAGCTATTTCCCTGTTTTGAAAGGAGCTGGAGTCTATTCCAGGACCCAAGCCAGATCCCTTACAGTTTAAATGAAGATAGACTGCCACAAGATTATTTCAAAAGATGAAGAAAAAGTTTTTGCAGAGCACTTTCTCTTCTTGTTTTTTTGTTTATTTTTTCTGGGTTTGGTTTTTTTTTGTTTGTTTGTTTTTGTTGTTTTGTTTTGTTTTGTTTTTTAAGGAACAAAAATGTGTGCTTTTTGTGTTTTTGAAGAACAGTGAATAAGTCCAGCAAAATTGCACTATTGCATGTGCCCACTAGTAAAGTAGTAATATTATAATACCTTTTTTCCCTTGGCAGAAGGCAATAAAGGGCCAGAATCCATTCTCCCTGATTCCACATACCAAGTCCATAGGGTTCAGTTCACTCCAAAATAAAGTGAAGCTGCTTAGGAGGAAATAATGATGAATTCTGATGGATTTCTCTCATCAATTTTTAATTTGGATATAATCCAGGTTAATGTTGAACACTTTAGGTCAGCTCTGTGTTGTTTGACTTCTATAAAACTGTGAAAATCTCTTCTGAATCATGATGGGTGGTTACTGCGATTTTTCACTTTTATTGGCAGCCTGAAGTACTGAATAGGAAAAAGAGGCAATTTTCTTTTCTTACCCAGAAAGATTTAGGCAGACCAACGCAACAGATTTGTTCTGTTATTCATGTTGTGTATGCCCATAAGAAATAGAAGGGAATTTGCTATAGGCTGCAAAAATATTCCACAAAAATGAATTTACCAAGGAAAACATCAGTTCTGAACTGTGTACCCTCCAAATATCTGGGAATTCTGCCTGGGCAAAACAGTAATGTTGGATCTTAGTGGACAGTGTTACATGCGCGATGGATTTAACTAATAAATCTTTCCAAAAGGAGATGGAGAAGGGAAAAAGCTGTAGTGCAGTTGGGCATTTCTCATTTTCCATTAAAAACTGTCTGCTTTCAGCATGTCCAGGCAGATTTAAACAGATGAAAGGGTCAACTAAACAATGATTGTATATGTACATAAATTAAGGCATGAGAGCTTCCAGTAATTTATTTTAGCTATTAAAATGCTGCTGTAATTTTGACTTTGAGAAAGGAAGTGCTTTAGAAGGATCAGAAGACAGTATCTCATGGCAAACAACCAAAATTGGATGAGTTCAAAGATGCAAGAGGATATGTGTTCAGTCTGTTGAAGGGGGAGCATGCAGCTAGGTCCTAATAAAAAGAAATAATTGAATTTATTTGATCTCCTAGGGTTCTTTCCCTCATAATCTATGCAAGACTGCATTTTTTGATGTTATGACTTGTTTTTTTTATTTCATAACATCTTTCATAACATCAAAACAAGGCCGAGTGTCAAGAACCTCTTCTTTTCCAGTGTTAGCCCTGACATTACATCCCTTCTGCACTGCTTCTAGGGAACTGCACAGCAGTGAGGACAGCAGGCAAGCTGGGAAGGCCATGGCTGGACCTGGACTATGGATTTTCCATCCACATAGGACAGAAATATACAGAGAGGGAAAGCACCAGGTCTGACATGACGGTGCTGGGAGAAAATTCTAGTTGAATTAATGCTTCCACCAGGACACCATTGACTTTCTACAGGGACTTGTTTTATTATCCTAACCCAAAATCAAATTTTTTCTTGTCATGTCCTGGCTGGAAGTAGAGTACATAAAACAGGCTGAAATTCCAAGTGTGGGTATATAAAAAATTAACCTTAGCGCTCTATTCAGCCATTACTTGGTGTTCCTTTCAGTTGAGAGCAAAAGGGGGTTTTCTTCCAGTTTTCCCTCAGAAAACTTCTTAACTATTACCATTTCTTAATGCAAGAAGGGCTGAAAAATTTGTCATCTGAACATCATCACCTTATAGCATATTGTACCTGAGCAAAAACTTACCCCTACTCTTCAGAAAACCAGAATCCATGGAAGGATGTGGTTTCAAGTACAGCACTTTGAAGTGCTATTTAGGCTGTCAGTTCTCTTTCCATACATGTTTTTAAATCAGGGATTTAAATTAAGCACTCACATTAATCACTCTCAAACTAATCAGTGAATTGATTCCAAATCTGGCAGCCAGTCAGTGTTGATACAAGATTTTCTGCACGTATACTCACAAATTTTGTTTGCACAGTATTTTATTGCAAATATAAAAAGGCAAATGCAGTTGTCAATTATGAATGAAATTGAATCAGATAAACTGAAGGGCAAAAGTGGTGAATGTATGCTCAGCAGCCTGTCAATATAGACAAAACTACCTGTGAGTTAATGTCTTATTTGATTGATCTTCTTGTAAATAATAAATCACCTTTTCTTTCTGCAAACAACATGAACCGTGTTCATAGTTTGAGTTCAGAAACTCAGGTGAAGAAAATATTCAGTATATCCTATGTAATTTATATTAAGATTCCATGCTGATCTTTTGTACATGAGCCTTCCTATTTTACTAGCAAATTTCCATAATTTTGTTTCAGTCAGGAAAGTCATGGTCTTCTACTTATTTGGGGCATTTCCATACTGTAAGTATTGGAAAATATGATTTGAATAACAAGAATCATAAATTGTTTGGGTTACAGGGATATTAAAAGATCATCCAGTCCAACCCTCTGCCATGGACAGAGACTCCTTCCTCCAAAATAGGTTGCTCAGAGCCACATCCAACTTGATCTTGAGCATTTCCAGTGATAGGGCCTCACCACGCTCATCATTAAAAGTGCCTTCCTTATATCCAATCTAAATCTTCCTTCTTCCAGTTTAAAACCATTTCCCCCTTGTCCTATCACTACAGGAAGGCTGGAATCTTTTTTATTTAAGTAATGCATACAGTTTGCTATGTACTTCAGAAACTAAGAAATTTCCAGCAGCGCTGTTACACTTTTACAGGTCCTGGAGCTGATGTGCCAAGGAGTAAATTTTTTCTCTGGAGCAGTCTGACTCAACATGGCTCGTAGAGAAGCCTTGTCAAAAGAAGGGAAGAAAGACAAAAGGTGGGAAGAGCACACAGCCATCTCCTAAGAGACAAAATAATCTTATTCCTCCTCTGAAGAGAGTAACAAACAGAAATCTGTCTTTGTAGCTAAAGGTGGTTACTTTCTAGCCTTGACATGCTTAAAAAAAAATTATATCTATGATGTAGCCAACAATAACAGGCTGTTATCTGATGAAGACAGTGATACCTTAAAAGCCTTACTGAGTGATACAGAGCTGGGCCTGTATGTTTCCTTCAAAAAATGCCAAATGACAGGATGTCCCTGTTTTGTTTTGTTTTGTTTTGTTTTCTCTTCCAAAGAGAAATTCCATGTCTCTTTGGAAGAGTTTAGTGGCCAAAAGGAGGAAAACAAAAAACCTACTGTGAAAGAAGAAAAGAAGTTTGAGATTCAAGAAGCACAAAACAGTCTTGATGATGTACCCCTTTCTCCCAGTCCTTTTTGTTATCTGAAATATACCTTCACAAGTTAGAAACTTTGTTAGTTTGGGTTTTTTTCCTGCATAAAACCTTACTAATGTGTTCTATTTTGTTATTTGTAGTCCTGGGCTGGCCAAGAATATGCAGGATGGAGTGTACAGCACAGATCCCTGCTTTGAGAATGGAGCAGTGGGGAATACAAAGGATTGCTGAGGCAGGGGAGAAAACTTGACAGGAAAGGGTTTGTGTCCATGCCCTTTTCTTGGTGCTACAGTAAGCATGGTGAGGATGGGCACGGAAATGGGGGACAATGACAGAGGCAGGGTTTTATTACATGATCCGCTTCATCTTTGGTCATAACAGTGGAACCTTCTCTCCTCACCCGTTCCAGCACAAGATCCAGGGTCCTGCGTGCCCTGGGGCAGCTGTGGGTGTTTTAAGAAAGTTGAAGACCATCCTGTTTTTGCACACCTTAAAAATCTCCCCAGCGAAGTTTGATTTTAGGTCTTGAAATTACATGTGGGCGCTGAAAGTAAAGCTACTCATTAACTATTCATTAATTCCTTTCTAGAAGTAATTTACTATTCTACTCTTTTTTTTTTTTTCTCCTCTCAAATAGACATCTCTTCCTCTGTTTTTTTGTGGCAGATAACCTGCAGGGCTAAATGGAAATTGTGTTTGTGCCCTTATTTCTAGAGTGCTTTGGATTGGTGGTGTATCACTGGAAAAAACAGCCATCCTAGCTGCTAGGCAATTTTAATAATGATATAGCCACTTTTCCCTTATTTGTTGTGGACTTCTTTCCTTAGTTTCACATTTTATTTTCTTAATCTAAACATCTAGTTTATAAATATATAATTATTTACTGTAAACAAAACATAGATTTCTTTCAATAGTGATTGTAACAATTATATAAAATTTAAAAGGAAGAAAAGCAGCTTGCTATACTAAGGAACATATAATATCTGCAACCTATCTTCTTAATTGCTCTATTCAACACATAGGCTCTGTTTTTGTCACTCAAAGACCTGCAGGAACATCACACCTGCACATCTGATTACCTAAAGCAAAGCAAATCTGAACATTAATTCAGCAGAATCCTCTGAACTGGTAGACTGCCAACTCAGTTAATTCTGATAAGGAGAGACAAAATTACTTCTGAAAAGACTTGCCATGGCATAAAGTAGCCACTGAAGTAAAACTACTGCAAAAAAGAGATTGTTCACAGCATTTAATTTGTCTTTGGTATTTATTTCCTTATTATGACTAGAATCTCTGTTTGTGAGGGAAGTTTGGCATTTTACACTGATTTCTGAGCTTGTAATACTTAACTCCCTGTGTCACTGGATGAATATATGCCTGTTAAGCAGTTTCACTGTCATTAAGTATAATTGTGCTAGATTAGCATCCATGGAGTTGTCCTTGTTAAATTTTTTTTTCTATGCCAACCATTATATACAAATAACATAATCCTGACAGAAAAAAAAAAAAAAAAAAAACAACCAACCAACAAACAAACAAACAAAAAACCCCACAAAACCAAAAAAACCCAAACACAACAGAAACCTGAGCAATAGCTAAGAGAAGAAATTTGTAGTCGCTTTTCAGAACAGCAGGCAGGGAAGTGGCTTCACACCAGCATCTCCTGGGACAGGGAAGATTACTTTTCTCAGCTAAGTCAGCAAAGTGGTCACGGGCTCTGGGCATTGCCATCTGATACAGGTTTTTCTCTACAAGAGATGCGTGACCTTTGCAGACTGGGGTTTGGCAGAGTCCTGATTTTTCAGAATGCTCAGCTTTCTGAGTGGAAATTATCTGTAATACTGTTGTTTCTCTGGCCTCCTCTGAGCACCGTGCACAAGAACAATTTGCCATAAAAATTCTTCAAAAGATCCTCTTAAGAATTAATGTTGGGAGAAGGCTTTTTCCTTTTTGAGCTGTTATGCTTAACATCTAATTAGCCCATGGTGTCAAGGCTATCATGATAACTCTGTAGGCCAGACATTTCTCATGAGGAGTAAGGAATAATTTAAAACCATCATTAGGAGCTGCAAGGTCTGGAAAGTGGAAATTCTCTTCACTTTATCTATAACTTCAGATAATTGTGCTACAGTATTCCTTCTAATTTAGTGCTCATTTCTGGAGTTACTAGGTAAAATAACAAGCTGACTCCTGTACTGTATCGTATGCTTGGTTACCTGTATGCAAAAAGTGGCAAAGAACGATTTCAGATAGCCAAGTGATTTGATGCTTGCTGGAATTTCCAGTTTAATTAATCATCATCTCAGGATATTAAACTGTTTGCTTAAGAAGAATTTTTGGTTAGTTGAGGTTCATTAACTAAGGTTACATAGAATGCAGAGCAAACTTTAGTTTGGCACTGAAGCCTTGCACTCAAGGGTGTTTCAGAGGATTATTTGAAAAAATGTTTTTCGTATCTAATAATTAGCCTCTTAATTACTAGCCATTTCATTATCTTTCTTCTCATGTCCAGTAAGCAAAACTGACAGACAATTATGTTCCTTTATATAAAAGGCAGGGTAAGAGTTGGTCCTTACTTATGTACAGAGAAACTTTGAGTAAAAAAAATCTTTTATGCCATTAATGTTAAAGTCTTATTAATTCATATTCATATGCACAAATCAAACAAACATATATTTTGAAACTCTCCTGATATAATCTATCTTTCACAGTATGCTTCAGTCAAAGCACCAGGACTGTGTTAGATAGGGAGGAAAAATGAATTCCAGAAAGAGAAATCTCTCTGGTCATGCCTCTTCCTAGTCATTCAGACCCAGATACCTGCAACCAAGAACTTCACAGCTAATATAACAATTAAGGAAAAAGAGTGATGGATTTGCTCAGGTAATCAGGCAAGATGAGCTGAATTCTCTGAAGAGTAAGGTTTTATAGCACAATATCACCTCCCAGACATGACCATTTATGCTACTTTTACTGCATGGTTAGAGGAAAAATACCACCACATAGCAAACTGTTTCTTCACTAGCAGCACCCACCTCCTACATACCACACACCTTCATTCACACTTCTTGGCAACTCTTGTGCAACAGCACAGAGATCCCTGTATTGGCCTGATGTACCAGATGGGACACCTTGGCTAGCAATTAAGACTAGAAGGCAGGTTTTGTAACATTTGGCCTCACATTTTCATCTGCTAGTAACAGGAGCACATCCTGAGGTACAGCATCACTCCTCCTCCTGTGCCTAGACTTTCCTGAACAGGTTTGGCCGGCTTTGCAGCCGCAACAGTCATTTCTCTGTGGTATCTATGGACAGGGACTGAAATAATACTGTCAAATCACCCTTCAGATCTCGTGAGTAAGGAAGGATCTGCAAATGTGAAGGGCTAGTATAATATTTTATAATGCCATAGTATCATGTAATGCTAGTTCCTGGGCATTTGTTTTAACGTCTTAGTACCACAACATTTCTATAGACTTTCATGTCATTTTTGAATAAGGTCGTCAAAATTTTCTTAGGAGCTAAAGACTTTCAACATTTCCTTCTTTCATGTTTAATTTCTGATTATTCCTTGTTTAATTCTCTTCGAAAATTAATGCTCTTTTCCAGCAAATGAATGAAAGAACTTGTGTTATACATGGGTTTTATATTCTTATTTTCATTTTCTTAAGAAATCACAGGATGAATGAATAACAGGGGCCACATGTTGACCAACAGATTACTATCAACTCAACTAACCACTAGACTGGCCCACGTGTCACTCAAGGAAGTTATGTAATTTCCATCCCTGAAAATCTTTGGCTACAGAGCAAACGAGCTGTGAGGAATAATATACACAAAATTTAGGACAGAGCAGTAGTCTATGTTGAGGTTTCTCAGATTTTACTCATTGAAGAACAAGCCAAAATTTAAGCAAAGGAAGATTTATCTTACTTAGTTTTGTCATAATTTTCTTGTATGACTAAACAACATGGGGATTGAAATGGGTTATTGATGCTTTCATTTTTATACTGTCATTTTTATTCATGTGTTCACTAATATTTGGTGGTATATTTCACTGACATTATGGGATTTTAATTTGTTCAGTAAATGTGCCATCTAAGATCTGATGAGCCAGTGGTGAAAAATGTTGAGAAGTATCCAAACAGATAAATTCTACAGGTCTTTTCTATCCATTTGCTTTACAACTCTTTGATATGTTGTCATTTGCAAGTAGTTGTTCTTTGGCACCCAACTTTTACCATTCGCTTCAGAGTATGCATTCACTTCAGAATGAGGATGCAAAATCTTCCCATGCATTCCCCTGGTCTGTTTAAACACGCTGTTAAGCTACCAGGGCAAACAGAGATGTTTACTGATGCTGTCTGCATCCCAAATTCCCATTTTTTCATTATTTCAATGACCTTTCCTGTAGTTAGCTGTGTGTAATGTTTGTAAAAACATTTGAAAATTTTGAGGCAAGGGATTTATCTATAAATTCTCATTTGTTTCTACCTATTTTATTTCCGATTAAAGGTCCTGATTGACAAATTAAGTGTAATCTCTTCAAAAAACAGCCTAGATAAATGCTGCCTAACAACTCATATTTTATGAGGTGTTTGTGAACTCCGAGTCAGTATGAATGTCAGCACGGGAAATATATTTAATCTTTCTGCGCAGCTGTTTTTATCAAGCTTCTTCTCAGCCATTAACAAAGAGCTGATGAAGCTCTCAGGGGAGCTTCTCATGACACATACTGAAATTGGTTTGCCCAACCTGTCCCTTCTCTTGCCTGGCGGAAGGTTAATGCTTTAAACTGGTCGGAGAGTTTGAGAAGACGGACAAATTAAAGAGCAGTTACACAAGTGATAAGAGGTGTGAGCTTAGCCCACCATCTCACATGAAATGAGAACACATCTCATTTCACTCACTGGAAACAAGACCCCTCTTTTAATGATGGGATGAATTTTGTGATTTGCTAATTTATATCAGTAGATCAGCCGCTCCAGATGGAAATTCTGACTCACAACCAAGGGGGTTGCAGGAGAAGTGAGGGCAAAGCACTTCCCACCCATCTGCAAGTTCCAAAGGGAGGCTGTAACTTGGTAAATGTTATTCCTGACTAATGCTTTAAAAAGACTGAGCTGAAAACCTTATCTCGGTGCAATCAATAAGGGCATTTTCATTATTTTGAGTACAATCAGAATTTCCTGCTGAAGAGGGAGGAATGTAATTTCAGAGTTACTTACTTGATGGTAGAGACCAAATGCCCATGATTTACCTAGAAAGTTATTTTTCTAGTGCTTGGGAATTTCTGTTTTTCATTTCAGTCAAAATTACTCTATTGACAATGTTTATTCATTATACATTAAATATAAGATACTCTTTGTTTGCTGTCTTTACCTGACAGGAGTGACTCAGTAGGACAATTGTGCCTTTGGGTAAATGATATTTAGGGTAAAATGTTTGAATTGTCCTTTGGCTGAAAGCATGTAAGTGTTGCTGATTGTTGTTCTTTCTGGCCATTTTTGAACTTAAAAGGTACTCAGGAGGGCTTCAGTTCTGGAAATACATATGTGAGTGAAAAAAAAAAAATCTTTTGTATCCCTATTTCGTGACCTGGGAAATTATATCAAAAAAGTGACGAGCATTTTACTGTGAATTTATGGCCATGTTCAGAAATGGCATCCTATAGTGTCCCAGTGTATGCCCTCAGAAGCCTGACATGACTTTACTGGAGGTATTCTGTATTTATATAGAATCAAAAAATCATGTAAGTTGGAAAACACCTTCAAGATCATGAAGTCCAACCTTTGCAGACGTGCATGGGAATCAGGCAGGCATGGGGATGAAGTGGCATGGAGCAAGTGTGAGCACGCAGGGAGGGGAAATAGGGGGTTAAATGTTCCCAAGACAGGGACCAGAACTGCTCCTGTCCTGCAGGATGAGGAAAGAGTTGCACAGGCTTCTCAAAGGAGAATGGAGCTGACCTGAGGATCATGCCCCTAAAATTTGCTGCCAGCTTTTCCTCTGCAGTGTTGAGACCCGAGCCAGATGGAAAAATATTCCCATCAGAGCAGATTGACTGGAAAGTGTCCTCTGATACCTTCAGCTCAAACTTTTGTGTTGTTTTATAATTCATATATAATAGTTACAGCATCACAGAATAATTCTGAGTTGGCAGAGACCCACAACCTTGGCATCATTAGCACCAGGCTCTGACCAACTGAGCTGGTTTCAGGGCCATACAAAGGATCTTTAATATAAGCTGTAGAAAGTAAAGCCTTTTATTTGCAGCCAGGATGTAACATGTGCAGTGCTCTTGTAGAATGCCTGTTTTGCCTTCTAGTGTCCTCCAGCTTTTGGTAGAGAGGATCACAGCTGAATCTAAGAATGGAAGTAGGGCTTGGTTTTCATGCTTTTCTCAGAAAATGTGTGTGGTAAACACTCCTTAGGTTACATGTATGCCTACTTCTGTGCTACTTTTCTTTTACCTGCATGTACATGATTGTCGCTGGACAAAATACATGAGGTAATTTTGCAGCTCAGTTACCTTTAATAGCTAAAAAGTTAGAATCTAAAGCAGTGGGAAGAAAATGTTTTTATATATGGTTATATCATCACTATACAATGAATCACTGGTAACAAAATCCCCTTTGCAAAACACCAATGTTCATTTCATCATACTGGCTGTGATGAGACTGGCTGGGTACTGGGACTTAAGGAACCTCTTACCCTTGGGTGAGATTTGGCCTGTATTTCCAGCTGCCTGAGATTCACATCTTGTAAGTAGACAGCTCCTTGCAAATGCATCAGATAAGTTATGCACTAATGCTCTACCTTAGACCAAAAAAAAAGGATATAAATGCTGCTTTTCTTTTCTCCAGAAGTGCTTGTTTCTATCCACACAATCTTCTCCTATCTCACACAGTACATTTATTTCCATTAATGGGCACTCTGCCCACTCATTTCATCAAAGGTATGAAATAACCCAGTAATGTTGAATCAAATTCTGATACGGTAAAACTAAATGTGGACATTTCCCATATGCAGCCTTCCCAGGTGGTTAATTGACAGTTTAGACAAATCTTGCTTTCTTGCACTATTAATAATTTTTTGTGATTTGTGTCATAATACATTTATTTACAGAATCTAACATTGCACTGACAGTGAGGGGTACAGTGTGTTTTTTGTAAAGTCAGCTTGAAGATTGTTATTTAGAGGAGAGTCAGAGGCTTACGAAGAAGATAGGCACTGAGCTCCCATGAGGTGATAAGGGAAATTGCATTGAGACAACAGAGCAGGAGGTTAGCTTCCTACGCTCTGGAATAGAGAGATATGAGGAGCAAAACGCAACAGTAGTAAATCACGGGGTAATGGCATCATGTTATTTCATGGAACGCCATGGAAAAACAAATGGAAGGACACCCCTAACCCCACTAGAAACTCTATCTTGAAATGATCTCCTGAGAGCGTGAAATGTAACTCTTCGTTCTCCCACTCAAAAACCATAGAAGCTCAGAAGCATTCAAAAAGTTGATTGTTCAGTGTGCAGGAAGCCCTTGAGGTCACTCTTGCAGGGAAAAATCCTAAAATGGAGGCATGTGGAAAATGGAGGCTTCCTTTTTCATCAGTGTTTTAAAGCCAGCAGAGCACCTGGCATCAGCTTTCTGCATCAGATGGGGAAGTGGTTATCTTCTCTTACAGGATAAGTCACTGTTGGAGAGCAGCAACAGCCTGAAGTTGCTTGGAGCAACTTTAGATAGATTGGAAATATGCTGTATGTGGCACCTTAAGATGGGCCCTACGGCATATACAGCCAGCTTTGCCAACAAGCTCTCAAGGGTGCTATTTGAAAGCCACTCATTCAGTGGAATGCATGTAATGCCAAGGAAAAATATTCAGGGATGGAGCAAGCTTTCCTGCACTTCAAAAGGCAATGAGACTAAGGTATAACAGTGCAGTGTCCTAATCCCCAAGTGTGCACGTTCCCATGGCAGAGACATGGGGAAAAGTCCCTGCACTTGACTCCAGTAGCAGATGGCACAATTTTACTGATGACCTGATCTGTCCCAGCTCTTCAACGTTACTTCTCAAATTTTCCTCATAATCCATAGAGTTAACAAGCATTTCCCAGTTGTATGCTGCACTGAATATCCCGAATACAGTAACTGTATGGTAATTTTCTTTTCTAACTGACAAATTGTGTACTGTTTCTCTACCATGAAAACTTGACTGAGTCTGGAAACAGCATTTGTGCATATTTGGTGTATCATATCGATCATAACGGGGAAAAAGCCAAGAGAAGGCGTTCTCCATAGAAACACAAGGTTACAGTGGGAACACCGAGTCTTCTCTTGGTGATAAATGGCACTTGACACTGTGATTGCTCTGCTCTTCTAATCTCTGGAGGTGTCTCTATGCAATAAATTTTTTACTAACATGCCCTTTACTTTCCTTTTTTAATCTGCTCAACATTTTGGCTGCCAGATTTTACAAAAGCAAAACACATTGTATCATTTCTTCCCAAGAGTCCTTTTCCTAGTATCTCTAAGCCTGAAATTTTATATTTGCATGTGAACACAGTAGAATCAAATCATTCAAAGCAACTGAATCTTCTACAGCTACACCAGATCACGATCTGTACCCCGTTACCCATAGGAATTCAGCACTAATGCAGCTACACATAGTTTTTTGCTTTTTAGGATTCATAAAGGAATTCAACAGACAGAGGAAAGGTAAGAAGGGGAGCTCATTGCTGCAGGATGCTGTGGGCACCAGCAGTTTATATGGGCTCTTAAAGGAATTAGAGAAATTCATGCACGAAAAATTAATCTGGGCTGTCACGCCTAAAGACGCCTCTTCTGGTGCAGGAAATCCTTTATCTGGTGATTTCTGGAAGCTGATGAAAGTACCTCAGAGAAGCAATGTTGTGTGCCTGCTCTGCTCTTAGTCAGTTCTGTGTGCATCTGCTAAAAGCCATTGCAGGAAGCAGGTCTCAATGGAGACGTATTCTGATGGGGTACGGCTGCTCTTATGAATCCCTTAAGGCAAATAGCGAAACCTACAAAGAGAAGCCTCAGAACTGTAACTCGTGATACAAGAACAAAATTCTCCTTCTGTTTGGCAGAAGTGGGTGAGGACAATCTCTCATCTCATGTCAGGGCCCTGAGGGCACCCCCCTCCCCTCCTAGGGGTTTGACTGCTTGGCTCAGGGCCAGTCTGGTGCCTTGTGACACAGCCGGTGGTCTTTGGGAGATTGCTGGGAGGACTCAGTGAGGTCCTTCCTCACCTTCCTTTCACACAATTTTTGCCAGGGGGTCTTTTGACTTCAAACATGCAAAGATAATGGAATGGCCTGGGCTGAAACGTGGCTTATGGCTCACTGGTGGTTGTAAGCCAGGATAATAAAGATCACTCCAACTACCAACAGGTTGTGTATCAACACAGACAGTGTTCAGAGAAGTTAATAACACTGCATACTCCGCAATTGGACTCTGTTCATCTAATTTGCCTTATGAGACAGAAAATCGGTGGCAGGTTTTCTCTTCCTGCCTTCCTTCCTTGAGAATTCGGAGGCAAAGGAAGCCAGTGTCAAACTGCCCTGATGAATTATTATTTCTGTGCACAAAACACATAATTTAGGTTTCATCACCCTTTCCTGTTAACAAGTTTCAATGCTGTTGGGGAATGATCATTTTTATGTAACCTTCCACCTCTGCTAGAATTGAACCATGTCCAGGCTTAGGATGAGAAAGTACATCAAGTAAATAATTTCGACATACTGATTCTTTTGGTAAAGCATCAACTTATACTAACAAAACTTTTAAACATTTAATATTGTAACTTTTCTGCAGTTTGCTTCACTGTAATTTTTATTTTAATAAAAAATCCATTTATTCATCTCTTCAATATGTCATACCTGCTTCACCCTCATTATAACTGTGCTCAAAAATTTGGGGCACTTTACCTGTCTGTTCATATTTCTGCTGGGCCTAGCCTCAGAACCTCATTCTGTTTCTCTCTGGCTGATTAATTTATGTTTCATCCCTTTCTTTTTTCTAAAGAGTAAGTCGGAGATTTTCTTTATAAGTAAGTCATCATATGTGGATTCATTTGTATTTTTGCTAATTCTGTTTCTATTTCCTTTTTGCGTCGACATCCTGCTCTTGTGTTTTAGGTCAAAGGCATGATAAATGAATTAACAATCCTTTCCCTGCCTGCCAGGGTAACTGCTTATAAAAGTCTGATTTCAAATTCCTAAAAGCTGATGAGGGACCAATGCCCTGAGGCATACATTTTGAAATCCCAGCCCGTACCCTTTCTAATGAATGTTCCCATTATACACAAAATTGTTCAATCTTCTTTTGAATCTGAATAACATTTGACCTCTGAGATGACCTGCAGGAAAAAAAAAAACCCAAACACATTTTAATCACTTCTTATTTTATTAAAAAGAAAATATATTTTAAAAAAAGGCTTCCTTTCCGTGTTTCAGATATGCTGTGGCTTGGTTCTTCCCCTGTGCATGATAAAAGCAAACAAGAGCTCAGAACTTCTTTGCTGTACCTTGTTCTTCCATACTGTCTCTCATTTCCCTCTGTGTCTATCTCCTACTAGCTCTAAATAGTTTGCATCTTTTCAGTCCTTCTTCTTATAAAAGCTTTTGTAGGACTATCCATGACCATTGTCTGTCTCATGTCTTTGCATTCCTGCAGCTGGTTTTTGTGAGATTATGATGTATCCGGCTATGGGTGCTCTCAGTTAGACACATCCTTAGTTTCTAAAATGGAAAAAAATACTGCCTCCTGTCATTCTCTAGGCATACTTTTTTGATCATCTGTGCATAATGTGAGCAATAGCTTCTGCTTGATGTCTTTAAAGTGGCTGTATATCCTCTGCACTAGAAATCCAGGCTATCCAAAACTGACAGATCATTCAATCCTAAAATAATTTTTGGAGTGTGTACAAGGCAGAAAGAACAGATTGACATGCAGCTACTATGAAGAATGTCCTTTGATATATAAACAGATAAAGTCTAAATCAGGGATAATTTTCCAGAATCTCTTTTCTGAATGTCTTTTTACTTTCAAATGCCATTCTTCAAGTCAGACGTTTGCCAATTTACTATATGAAATTCAGAGCCTGTTGGGCAAGCTTTTATTCTAAACTATCATGCTGATTCTTACTTTTAGTTGTATGTAGGTTTCTGACACATTCTTATTTTAATCTGATCAATAGATAAATGAACTGCCCTGAGAGAAAGATCTTTTAAAAACAGAATCTTTTATAAAGTAAGGCATGAGGTTTCTTCAGTAGATGCTAAGCAGCTGAACTGTTAATTGCACCTGGAGATTCAGTGCCCAGCACTTGGGCCTTACTCTCCATCAGCTTTCAAATGTCACCTGTGCTTTCAGTTAGATCCTTTATACCCTGTCATTGGCAGGACTCACGTTCTCCACTGTAGGATAAGTCACATTTCAGGCACTCACACTATCTCTCTCCTTGTTTGCTTACTTCACCAGCCTCAAATCTGTGATGTCCACAAAGACAAAAGGGAAAAATCTAGAATTACCTAGCAGTACTGTCCTTAAATCATAGGCTAGGCTAGGTCTCTTTAGGTGAGAGGAAGGGGACCCAAGGTGAGCCCTTATAAAGGCAGTATTGCAATCCCTTTCCTTTCTTCTGTGGAGGGCAGTAGTCACATGAAGGGAAATGTTCTCGGGGGATCATTTGGGAAGGCCTTGGAAAAGGAAAAGAATTACAGACCATGAGAAGATGGGAAAAAAGGTTAGTTACTTTTGATTCTCAGCTATTGAATTATCTTAAGAATGGTAGCTACATTTAGAAAGGAAAAGTCATAAGAAAATGCAGCACAGTACATTGTGCAACAAGTTTAAATTGCTAGAAAGGTGCTACTTTCACTTTAGTGAAGAGTCTCCTTAACTTGAAGGAAATGTGGTATGCCAAATCTGGCAGAATGCATGTTGAATTTCCATATTACCTTTCCTTAGTTTTATGAGAGGAATATTTTGGAAAGCTAATGCTTAGTCTTTAAGGGTGAATTGCTGGAATGAGACTCAGTTTGAGAAACACTTTCCTCTTGTTTAGGTGTGAAGAAGAGGAAGGTATCTCAACAGTAAGCAGCACTTCTGACTCTCATTATAGCTCTTCAGATAAGATTTAGGAAAAAAAAATAAATTTCTACAGTCTCTTATGGGGCTCCTAGTGAAAATGTGTCTTGTATCCCAAAGTACATCTGCAGATCTAGTCCTTGATGTCCCCGTATGCAATTTCTGTAAAGCTTGTTCCTGAATAAGAGAGGATATTCTCAATAATCTGACCTTGTGTGTCTCTGATTATGCCTTTAGTAAGTGTGCCTGTTTGGGTCCTGGACTGTATTGTTAAGTGTTCTCCACCTTAGGCAAACCTCCTGTGAAAGTGCTTGTGCTTAGAGCTCTTCTGAGTAAGAGATGGAAAGCACTCAGATGAGTCCTCCTCAGAGCTGGAAGATCTCTGTGGCTGAAAAAAGGAAAAGTAATGAAAAAGGGTCCCATTCATTGCAATACTTCTTCCATTCTTCAAGTATTTTCAGCTGGCTAGGAATTTTTTTTTACTGGGATTTCGTACAGGCTGCCTGATTTCCTGTTTGAAGGCAAACTTGAGGAGAGTTAAGGCACAACAACTCTATAGGAAGATGAATTGCGCTAGGCAGAGGAGCCTGTGGGGATGTAATGAGTTGAACGTTGGATGAAAGAGTTAGGGGAGAGAAAAAGCTCAGCTGGCTGCCAGGTTCACAAGCAGTGAACTTCAGCCTGGCCTTTCTAGCCCTACTGCTCCATCAAGCACCTTAAAACCAACCCACAGTCCATCAGTACAGTGAAGAAGATGTTTTCATGCTCCTTTGAGACGTATGTGAATAATTAGTTGAACTTTTTTATCCAGACAAAGTTAATAGGCTGCAGTGTATTATGTATTTAGTAGACAAATAAACCACAGTGGATTTCTGTAATCTAAATCTATCCTGGCTTCTTTTTGCTATGTGTGGTAAGCTGCTTCAGGAAGAATTCAATAGGAAAAAGGCCTTTCTCTGCTTCATAATCCTGTAATATGAATACAGAATTGCCTGGGCTACAGTGTCAGGATAATTAACAGTGAAGCACCAGTGGTGAGGGAGCTATCAAATGGGATATCTCTGAATCAGTATTGGGTCTGGTACTAATTAATGAAAGCACTAATTAAGGTTTCTATTAAACAATCTGGAAGATAAAATGAAGCACCCATTTATCAAATTTGTAGAGGCCAGGCTGAAGCTACAGAATGATTGATCAACAGATTTTTAGAGCAAGAGGAAAATTTTAAATAGGGTGAGATTTTAATTTAGATAAATTTAAACAATGCACTAGAGGGTGACACTTTATAAAATGGAAGGCTGGTGATTAGAGCTCATTAACACAAAGAATTTAGGAGAGTGAGTAACAAATGGGACCCAAATCCCAATACCATGGAGCTTTAGAAAGACAAATAGCTTTCCTGGGCTATACAGAGAGTAAAAGGGAGGTCATTTGTAGGATGGTGGCCATAGGAATAGCTATTCTGTGTTTCTAGTGTGGCAGTACAGGTGTAAAGCTTCAATCTGTTATCCTTGTGAAATAAACTCTTTAATTGTGACCTCAAAGTTGGGTGGTAAAGGAATAATGTCTCTGAAAGTGATGTCAAGCTGATGTGTACACAGTCTGAGAGGCATGTGAGCACAGTGTGCTCCACTGACAGCCCACCTCTTAGCCATGTGGCACCTGATCAGACACCCTGCCTATGATCCATTGATGCTGACTTCTGAGGTATTCCTTTACTTGCCACAGTGCAATGGCAGGAAGCTGCTTTGGCCATGGCAAATGTAGCAGGACATAACCTGCATAAGCAGGCACAGGTAAGTAGGAGTCTCAGCCTCTGTCTACCATCTTATCAATGTGTTCCTTCCAGCTACAAAACTGAATAAACATTATCTTCTGACTGGGGTGGGGGGAAAGCTGGTGAACATGAGTAATGTGTCCAAGGAAAGAAATTCTGAGAAATGGGTGCTGCTTTTTGAACCTTATTTTACAGCTGGGGTCTCTTTCTTCTAAGAGTGACTTCTAAATTGAAGCCCTGGCAAGGCAAAGGTAGCATTGCAGGCAGTTGCTTCTCGTGACTTTGTGTTCCTGGAAATAAGATGTCTCTAGGAGGAAAACGGGGTAGCAATCTACTTCATGCACGTGTGGGAGAGATAGTAAAAAGATCTCAAAATACTTTGACATCTAGGAGGAGGTATGGACCAGATATCTGGTCCAACAGATCCAAGTAAGGTACTTGCAACAAAACTTGTAGTATACGTAGTTATTTTATGCCTGTGTAAATGCCTCTACACAAGAGTCCTGTATTGTGTTTGAGAAACATTATGAAAACTCAAGTAAATTTTCTTGTGGTAAAAGTAAATATTATATTTTGGCACTGCACCAACAATGAGTCTATACATTTGGGAATCAATTTACTGAAGATTTTTTTTTTTTTAACAGTATCTTCTTTTTTAAAGTGCACTTATTTTTATGCAAAATCAGTAATACCATTTGCATATCCTTATGTTTGCAAATCCTTATAATTTCACAGAATTGTAGAATAACTGATGTTGAAAGGGACTCCTTGGAAATCTTCTAGTACGATACCCATGCTCAGGGCAAAGTCAGAAAGAGCAGACTGCCAGGACTGATTGCCAGGTTTTTAATATCTCTGAAGATGAAGACTCCACAAGACTTTTGAACAGCAGTTTTCAGTGCTTCATCAACAAAACAGTGGCTTAACAAGCAAATAATTATATTAAATGGAACTTTCTGAATTTCAGGTTTTGCCCATCTCGTCCTGTCCTTTCACAGGGCACTGCTGAGAATTCTGGCTCCTCCTTCTTCGTTTCAGCCCCTCAGGCTGTTTACATATTAAGAAGATCCCCCGAGCCTTCTCTGCTGCAAACTAAACAGTCCCAACACTCACTTTCTCCTGCCATAATAGGTATTCCAGTCCCTCAATTATCTTTGAGGCTCTTTTCTGTAATTGCTCCAGTATACACACATCTGTATTGCACTAGAGAGCTTGTAGCTGGACATGGAACTAAAATTGAATCAGTAAAATCTTACAAAATCTGAATCAGTGATGCATGTTGAAGATAGAGTTTGCATTATTCAAAATATATATATAAAAAAAAGGAACTGGACCAAATTTTAACTGGAATTGAACTAATAAATCCTCACAAGAATAGAAAATTGTATTAGTTGAAAAGCTTAGACTAACAGATCTGTTGGAGTTCTTATTTATCAAAGCGACAAGGTGTGGGGAGATGGGGGAAGAAGCAAATTCTTATTCTGACAGTACACAGACTCAAAACACAATACTTGCTTTATGCATATAGGATATGATTCAAGGACCCAAATGCCATGGCTGCCTAGGGATAAAGAAATCTTGCTCAAGGAACTTTGCAATGAAGAGTTTTAGAAGACAAAGGTCTCTGGCTGAGGTGCCAAGATGATAGGAGAAGACAAATGAACAGCTCACAGTGAGCAAGAATTACCCATTGCTACCTGTCCTGCTGCTAGCAATGAGTAGTAGGACAAAGTCTGTTTGTTGATTAGCTTATTATATGTGTTTTCAGGGTGGGGGCATTGTGGTATATTCATCTATATAGGTATACACATACACCTATATAGATGCATATGTTTCTCTATTTTTTCCACTTGATGAAAAGAAAATTATTTACCTCTCTTACAAAAGGATCTGGATGCTGTTTGTGGATTTTGGTTGCTAGTGATGTATTTCATCACTGTCAATAAAGATGTTTATAATACAAGGCAGGGGGTTGTCTAAGTGCTGTGTGAGAGATGCTCGATTCACCTTCCCTGATATCACAAGCATTAGTTGAACAAATAGGTTAGTGCTATTCTTGTTGACACTGGATAGTTGCCAGGTCAGAGCTGAGGAGTTAAGTCTCTGTTTGCTGTTTCCTGAGCATATAACGGATCACTATTTTAGTAAAAATTTGGTTCATTCGTAGGTAAAGCCAAAATGTTTAAATTTCTTTCATTTTCTTTCAAATATATCATGGCATGAGAAGTGAAGGGATTTCTTTAACAAAAACACAGGGCACAAGAAGAAGAAACTGTTCTTTAAGGTGTCAGGATGTATGTTTGGAAATTTTGTCACGATTTTACACCAGGGAAAGGAGCACTTTTCACTAAAGCCCTTAGACTAAAACATTCTGACAGCTGATATGGTACGTTGAAAGCTTTTCTTTGCTTTTCTTGGCTTGTTACTGCCTTTCTTATAGAGGGAATGAAGAGAGGGAGAACATTAGCAATATGTACCACTGACTTACTCTTGATAGTGCAAGTTTTTCCTAGTTAAGAAATCTTTATTGCTGTTTCAATAGAGAATTTTAGGAGCTAATCAAAAAAATGTAGAATTCTGCTACTGGCCAAGGCCAAGTTACACAGCAACCAGATGATGGTCCTCATACACTTTGGAGGCTCCAGCCCCCTGAGTTACTGCAGGTGTCTTTTCCTTTGGGCTCAGTAAGTACCCATATGTAGCACAGAAGAGGTGGGTGTACAAGTGCCTGCTGAAGCACTGATGTTAGGCCAGCCTGAAGCAAGCCTACATAGACAAGTGGTCCATGCCTCTGAAAGAGCTTGGTCATGCACTTCAGAACTTTGCAGAGGAGCATCTTCAGCCTGGTATGAATTTTCAGTGAATGGCATAAACCACAACACTCTGATTTTAGGTAAAAGTCTGAGGTTATGCAAAACAAATATGTCCTAGTATTTGTCCATTTTAAAGGAATCGTTACAGCAACGTTTTCCCCTTCTTGACTCTTCTGTGCCTGTGGCTTGTGTCGTTTGTTTTACTATTCTTGTCCTTCTAATTATGGTGATCCCAGCTTTGCAGAGCAATTAAAATTCTCATCCTATGATGTGTCACTGATCTTCGTAACATTCCCCTGGCTTCACCGTAACAAGTGTACTTGGCAATTTCCAGTGCTGACAACTCCAGTTTTCTTCCTCTGCTGCTTAGGTGGTCAGAGCCACACAAGTGCCAACAAATTTTATAAAGCACAAAAGCAACGTCTCTGACTCAGCAGGGCTTTGTACCAGAGTGAGGGCAGGAGAGGTATTGTGCCCAGAGCCCAAAATTGGCTGGTATCTCTCAATGGGAAGTGAAATAGGAAGATCACCTTGTAAGCAGGCCTGGTGCCATCCAAACAGATGGGCTGAAGTATAAGCAGCCAAACAGTCATTTAGGAACACAAAAAGGATTTGTTGAGGGCATGTTTCCAAGCTTGAAATGTCAGAATAGTTCCCTGTGTCAAGCCTCCAAACCTGAAGGGAAGGATATGTGCAAGTAGTGTGGGATGAGCTAGTGCTGAAAACAAACATGCAAATCTGTTTTGGATCCTTTCCTGAATCCATTGAAAGATTTTTTTCATAGCTGTGAGACCTAGAAAGGATGAGTGGGAGAAGAGTCCTGCAAAGCAGTGTTATTTCCCTACCACGTGGATCACTTTCCACAAACTGTGCTGACAAGGTAGAGAAATTATTTCTTTTGCCTCCCACAAATGTTGATGTGCAGGAAGAACATAACATTGCTCTGGCTGGTTAATCTTTAGCAGCTGTATTTAATAGCTTCAGGACAAATTCTGTAGTATTAGCCAAGGTATAAATCATAGAATCATAGAATGGTGTGGGTTGGAAAGAACCTTAAAATAATTTATTATACATAGGAACATAACCTTATTAAAGAATTAAAAAACTTTATCTCCAGTGGCTCTGGAGTTTTATTGAGGACTGAATTGCTTCACTGTAATAAGAACCCAGCTCTGGTTCTTTTCTACTTAAAAGATCGACAACAAAAGAGAGGGGGAGATACCAATACAAACTTCTATAACTATGAAACTCAAGAATTTAGGATGATAATTGATGGAAATGTGCTTTGCTGCTTTTCCATTCACTACAAACACCAGACAAATACTTACTACTTGTCTGCTGATCAAAGGTGCAAAGTAGAGAAGGGCTCACAAAGACAAATGTAATGACTTGAAAGGAAATGAGTTTGCAGGTGAGATTCAAAGCCCCAGTTGCAAGCTAAGCTTTATCTGAGCCTGCATTGTTAAAGCCGTGTAACTGGTGCCTTGCAGTTCCAGTTTAGAAAGTGGAGAATGAAAGAAAGCATTAATCTGGCTGAAATCCACATAACAGGATTGTGTGTGAAACAAAAGTGAAATCAGACAGTGCAGTCAGTGAAATACAGCTCGAGGAGGAGGGGGGAATATGCTAGAAACAGCAGTTTTCTAACCTCTTTACTGCAGCTGAACAAGCTTTAAGAGGCATTAGGAGGGGTAAAAAAAACCCAGGGCCTAGTTACTGTTATTTGATTTTTGCAGCAGAATGTTCTTACCAGAAGTAGAGCTGTTAGAGCACACTGCCAGGGAAATGATTTGCATTTGGTAGAACTGCCCCTCAGTTCTTCCAGCTCGCACTGCCCTTGTGGCACTTTAACACTAGTCATTTGTTGTAGGCTCTGCATTTGATGTTTTGATTTTCACCAGTTGCTCTGCAGAAAAGGATTGTGCAACAGTCGAGGGCTACCAGTCTTTGGGAAGAGGCAGAAAACATGCATTCAGATCTCGAATTCCAAATACGGAAGCAGTAAGAGAAATCGCCTAAATTATGGATAATTTGCTGCATAAGTCTGTCTTCTTCTATTTTATAAAGCTTCCTGTCCATGCGATTTGGAAACTTGTATCGACAGCAAAAGACAAGAGGATTCAAGAAAAGGTAAAAGCAAATTAAAAAACCCCTTCAGTTTTAACCCTGTGGGCTATATCTTTAAGGGAGAGGATCAGAAGTTTAGCTGCACTGTTTTCTAGATGTCAGTATCTGTGAGTAATGGCTATGTTTAAGATTTTGTGAGAGCACTATGAATTTGTAAAAATTTGCTCTGAGAACAAATAATTTTTGATGCTGAGGAAATTTCTGGACACTTAGCAATTGGGGTGTGAGACTGTGAAGCTTTAAGTAGTTATTACCTGTCTGTTGAGGAATCTACTTGTTATGCTAAGGGGGGGTATATTTAAGAAAATTAATTCCTTAATATAAAATAAACCAGACTTTCCCTTTTTAAACTCTTCTCTTAGCCATAAACCTTATGCTGTGCCGTTCTCTACTGTTCTGTAAGGGCTTCATCTTTGCTAAGAAATGTTCATTTTCTGAGATCGGGTGTATGGACTGGTCAGTATTCGGGCCCTTTGTCATGTAAATCTGTGTAAATAAAAGGTTGCAGTCCTGCAAATAGAGCCTGTACCCTGGTTTCTTAAATATTTTGTTTGATCAGGATTTCTTTACTTTAATGCTTAATGAATATCCTTAGGAGAACTGAATTGTAATCTGAAGCTGTTGCTGTTTCACAAGGAAATGAAAGCTGTTTAGCATGGGACAGGGGAGATGGGATGAGTCTGGAGTGAGGCCATCTCTGATGAGTTACTGTTCTTCCTCATCCAATATGTTCTCAATATTAAGCTGTGTGCTGAGCATTCAGAAGAAATCTATAACAAGAGCTGAAATTCTGCTTTTCTTTGAAACAGTTAAACTTTTTTGTTCTTTTTGCATACTAAATGATATTGAATAGTATACTTCTCCAAATGAGAGGTCATCAGGCAAAGAAAGATACATTCCTTTGCCATGATATATTTTGGAAAAAAAAAAAAAAGTTCCAGGGCTGTAACTGGCGGGAGGTGGGAGACAAATCTGCTTTTCCTGTTTTGGTACAGTAATGTTCATTATTTTCTTTCTTGCTCTTAATGTTTTTACAATGGCTAACGGCTCAAGCACTACATGCTTAAAGAAACATCTTACTCATTCTCCTTCAGTCTGTCAGATGATGGCAGGGCTGATATTCACCACATAGTAACACTTGCTGCTTTGACTCTACAAACATAGGGGGGTGGAAAGTGCAGTTTTTCTGGGAGATTGCCCTTCACGGTGTTGAGAATAAGCTCTTTATTTCTGAGGATCACATTCTTTTATTTAGGAGGGTAAGTCCTTGGGATTGTTTGCTTAATACTGACTCAGTGTCTTCTAATAAATGTTATCAGTAGATAACTGCTTTTTCTTTGAGGGTTTTTATTGCTGTTTTCCCAATATTCACCCCTTTACTGATCTCAACAGGCATTAAATTAAAGCTTCAGAGAACTGATGGGTTCATGCTAACTCTGGTTCTGTTCTGATAGCTTTCATCTGCTGTGCACAGTGATTCTTGTCCAGTCAACAGAGGCAGAAATCACAAATAGAGGATGCATGCAAGGCTAGTTGGTTAATAACTTTTGAGTTTTCAAGCTTTGTCCTGGCAGCTTAACTTCAAAGGATGCATAGACCAGTTATAACCTGAACATTCATTGATGGAATCGAATGGTTTAGACAGCAACCTGTAACTTGATGGTAAATTTAATCATTCAGTTTTCGTAAGGATGTGAATATCTTCAGTGCAGTATATTTCTGGCTCTGCTGCTTCTACTGCTGGAAGGAATCCATTTAATCAAAACAAGCATTGATGTGGTTATTAGCATGTTAGTCCCGAGACACAAAGCTTTATCAATATAAAATGAACTCAGTGTGGTGCTGCTATCCATTCTCTTTACACTGATATTGTGCACTGAATGTAATGAGGCTTGTTGAAGGACTGCTGTTCATTGTTGTGTTCCAGAAAAGTCATGCATCCATCCTAGTAGACTTGTTCTCTGATCAAACCTTTTAAATGAAATACAACATTAAAATAAGTGTAACGGCTTCAATCTGAGGTTAGCTTTGCATGCTCACTTTAATGAGTTGCATTTTCCTCTGGAGACTAGACAGCTGAAAAATCCTGTTTACCAGTTGCTTAGGAACTGATCGTCATTAAGAGCATTAGACACCAAATATTTCAATAAAACCTAAAGCTGTGAAATAAATGCATCTTGTTCAGAAAAAGTAAATTCTGGAAATTAACACGGATTCTTATGAAGTCCAAGAGATAAACAGATTATGAGAAGGACATGCATATAAATAAGAACATCCAGACTTATACTAAGAAGGATAAACTTACTTGCTTCAGGTATACAGTATGGTTTAGGAAGACTGTTTCAGTACTGCCAGTGTACTGAATGTTTCCTTTCTTGCATCACCTTCTGGAATCATTCTTAACTGAACATATCGGGCCAACGACCATGGACTTCAGGAAGTATTGGTATGATCCAATAATGGAATTACTGATGAACTTTTAGATTTTTAACTCAAACTTCAATGTTTTAAAGCACACAAATCAGAAAGCATTTTAACAGGCTTTATAGAAATGGTATGAAAATGTGTTTTGTGGCTACATGGTAGAGTTTCTTTGAGAATAAGTGATATTTTAACAGCATAGTTGAGTTTAGGAGGTAATTCTGGTTAAATGAGGCTTTTTATCTAGACTTCTACAGCTCTTTCTTATGGGAATATGTATTTTTGAAGAGTAAATCTTATATAATTCTATACACTGAATTTTTCCATTAAAATTATTATGATTAGGTTCTTGGAAGGTATGAGGTATTTAATATTAATTCAGCCTGAGTAAGGAAATGAAATATGCCACTTATTTTGTTGTCAAACATAAAAGGTCTATTATTTTAATGTGTTTAAGAGGCCTCTCTGCTTAGACAAAATACAATAGAAAGCATGTATGTGGCTTATTTAATTATGTTTACGCTGGCAGGGTTATCTCCTTTCCTTGAAGTAATTTTTCAATTCATTTGGCAAAGCAAGAAGTAACTTTTTTGATTTGTTGCTATTTAGAGTATACCTCGTTAGCATTTGAGGAAATTACTTTTCAAGAGTATTGCAATGTTACCTCTTTCTATGGCCTCTACATGGCCATAGAACTTAGACTTCCTGTTGAAAATTCCAGTTGGTCCCAGACAAAAAATTTTTCCTGAAAGAAACCACAGGATGCTTTTTTACTTCACAATTATCTGCCAAAGGGCATGTGACCAATCTTAAAGGAAATGGAGGAACCATTTGTTTTGTGCTGAGAAACCACCAGCTTTCCTTCTGAATCTGAGCAGTAAATAGACATTTCATCATGCTAAAATAATTTCTCTAGTTAAGAGTTCATGCATAGGAACACTGCAGTGATACCATCAGTGAGGTTCTGTACATGGGAATTACATGAGATGGGGTCTGATCCTTTGGGGAAACCACTAAATGAGCTCCAGGAGTCCAGAGCTGAGGTAGATGGAATGATTTGTACATTGTTCTTGGCATTGAGGGTATATGTGTATTTAGCAATTAACACAGCTGCTTTGGGAGAACCCTTTTTAGCCTCTTTCTTGAAAGAAGTGAGCTGTATCTGTTCTCTCCCCCAGTAACTGCAGAACTCATGGATAGAAGAGCCTCAAACATGTGAAACACCCACACACTTAATGAAAATAAGGCTGGTTGGTAAGAGGGGAGGCATCCTATTAAAACCGCCTTTAAGAGCAACATTTCATCAAAGATCATGCAGGGGAGAACAAGCATAAGTACTTCATACCCTGGAAAAGCTCCTGTCAGTGTTGGCACTTCTCAGGTATTGAAAAGAAAAAATTCCCAAACCCTACCCTGGAGAACCTATCCAGGAAAACCCTTGACTTGTATATCTGATAGTGGTTGATTCCCTGCTGCAGCTGCATCAGTTAATAAATCAGTCAACCAGAGGACACCAGACTGCTAGGAGACCAGACAGGATATTCCCCGAAATGTCATGAGAGAGCTGTTGGCATTAAAGCATATTTGACTTTCTCAAGTTCACTATTCTCAATTCAGTCACTGCTTTCTCAATTAATTTGATTAGAGGTGGAGAATAGCATCTATGCTGAGTTGCATTAAGCTGTCTTTCCTTCAAATCACTGTCCCAGCTGTGATGGGCAGGATTTGTAGGTCCTTCTGAGGAACAGAGTACACATTCTCTTGTGAGGATGTTCTCCTAACAGAGCTTATCAGATGCTTGCTCGTTTAGTGCATTGTTCTTTTGCCTTATCTTTTGTTTTCCTCAAAAGTAGCAACTCTGTCCAGTTTAACAGTCAAAGTCTTATCTCAAAGTACCTGAGGAATTAACACTTCGAGGAAGGCAGTGCTCACAAAGGATGGATCTTTGATCAAGAAGAAAAAAGCTCACAGGCTCCATGCAAATAGGATATAAGGTGCACATTTCAATCTGTATTTAACTTTTAGAATAATGAAATTGTGCTCAGCCCATACTGTGTGGTTAGAGGTGCTTATAAAGGACTTTATACAGGTGAAACAGAGGTTACAGTCTTTGTGCACAGTTTACAGACCAAAGTTCTACTACATACACAGTCATCCTGGAATAAAGAAATAATTCCTTACAGTTTAAAAATCTACATTAGTTGAATCAAAATGGCACTGCTGAACTCTTTCTATAAATGTAGTCCTTGTATGCAAATCAGCATGAGTGTAACTGAACCTGATGTATGTTTGACACACAGTTCCTGAAGTTAGAGGACTACAGGCATTTTAAAGTAAAAATTCCATCTCCTCAAGTGACAATCAAGACTTTTGCAAGAATAAACTCTTCCAAATGGGCTTGACTTCAGGCATCTAGTTAGCCTGGAGATGAGATATTGGGGATATAGCTAAAAGGGTCTGAGCAGGACGTCACTTTATCCAGGAAAAGATCTATCAGCTTTTGCTGAAATAGCTGGCACTTGACCTCTGCACTGAAATTAACAATACCTCCCATGCCACACGAGTTAACCTCTAGCTGGAAGAGATGCTGTCTCTCAGTGTGTGTAGGAGGGGTGGGATCTATGATTACTGGGGCTGTAACAGTGATAATGCTTGAATTATGGCTGTGGTAGTTCAAATGCTACTATTAGGTTACAAAAAAAAAAAAAAAAAAGGAAAGAAAAAAAGAATGGGGCATCCTGACTTTGTTTTGCTTCTCTAAAGATTTCTGCATCTGATGATACATTTGTTGTAGGTGCCTCAAGTTTCCAGTATAAGTGCAATCTATATATCTATTAATGAAAAAATCATTATAATGGCTTTATCATGTCAAGTTAAGTTTGTTTATTAATAGTGGTATTTTTACTTTTTGGTATATAAAAACTCTATGTTAAATTTGAGACGACACTTTAAAAATGCTGCTTGCTTTGAATGACTAAGGTGCTATGATTTTTGTGGTTCAACAGAGGCCTGACTCATTTCTCTAATGAGACATTTCCCTAATTTCTCTTCTTTGTGTTCTGAAGCATAAAAAGCTCCGAGTGCTGTGTATCCCTCAGTTGGTGAATGTCCAGAATCTGAAATACTTTGTGATTCTCTGGGGCTGATGAATATTATGTTGTTTAATATTTTATGCTTAAAACCATCATGTCAAAATGATTATTGTGTTTTCATTTTGAATTTGTAATCATTTTGAATTTGCAGTTCACAAATTCATTTGGAAAACTAAGTCTTCTGATAGAGATGGGTAGCTCAGGTATCCTCTTTGACGCATTAGCTTCTTCTAAGGTCATTTGGATCAATATTTGAGAAACTGCATCAGAACAAATACCCATTTGGTCTGATTTGGCTTTATGCTAGACTTTCTCCTGTAGTCATAGAAATTCCTGTCAGGATTGTGTGAAGTTTTCCAAGGATGTGTAGATTCTTTTTTTTTTTTTTTTTTTTTTCCCTAAGGAGATTTTCTGCTTGAATTATGATCAGTGGTATCAAAGCTAGAATGTGTTGCCCTTCAGATAAACATCTTTGTCGAATTAGCATCTTACATTTCAACCGTAGTTTAGGTCTTCACTGCTTTTTGTTGGACATGACTACACGATTTTTCAAGCATATGCTATGTCTATCTATGCAGACACATTTTTAAGGTGAGCAGGTGTTGGTGTTGTCATAAGAAAGCAGCAACTAATATAAACTACTTGAAGAAAGCACCACGGTAAACAAGGATTACCTGGCGCTGAGCTTCTCGCTTTTTGACAAAAGCAAAAGGGAGCTGTGGTCCCTTAGCATCTTGAAGAAATTATCTAGCTGCTTATGGACTGTGGCAGCTCTTGTCTAATGGTTTATACTATTCAGATTCTTACTTTAATATGTTGAAAACATATTAATGGTCAATGCTTATTTATTTTTCGAGTCTAAGTTTATGAAAGATCTGCTGAAGAGTTCTTGCACCACTGACATTTAAAATAGGATAGTATTTCAATTAAAATATGATTGTATTACATTTCCTGAAATACTGTTTTTCATTTAGGCACTTTTTGTGACACAGATGTCATCTCAATCAGATATGGTCAGGTTGGATGGAGCTGTGAGCAACCTCGTCTAGTAAAAGGAGTCCCTGCTCATGGCAGAGAGGTTGGAACTGGATGATCTTTAAGGTTCCTTCCAATCCAAACAATTCTATGTTTCTACGATTCTTCACTTAGGCAAGACTTGACTTAGCCTTCACTGACCTTCACTTGGACCAGACTGAATGGTTGCTCCTGACAACTATTTCCTGGGGATGGGGGGGAGTGGGGCAGGCTGGCTGCCACTTCTCTAATCTAGTGAAATGAAAAACTTTAACAGAATAGGCTGTGCAGTAGAAAGCTTATTCTCTCTTTAATCCTCAAGCTCAACGTTTACAGCATTATTTGAACTGGTAGAACAGTGTATGTAAACACAAGTATGTCAAGGATTGAAAGCCAAGAGAAGATTTGAAAACGAAGATATATTCCATTACTGAAGCTTTATTTGTGTATAAATGGAACAAATTACTTTTAACTAAACCCCCCCCCCCCCGTCCCATCCCATTCTTTTTCATATAAGTCTGTCAGATACAGATTAGATTTAATATATGGAACTTCCATTTTAGCATTTCTAATGTCATGGAAAGACAAGGAACCTATCAAAATTTAGGTAGCATTTAAAGTTCTGAGACAGTAAAAAAAACCCCAGATGCTTGATTCCTGTTTTCTGAATTGAATTTCTTCAGCTGTGCCCCCTTGAACTAGCTTATTGCATCATCAGATGTACTGAACATGTGCTACAGTTAAGAAGTACTGGGCTCATATGCACTCAGTAACACATGTATTTATTTACATTTCTCCCCAGGAAATTAGACAGAAATACAGCAGCTCTATTTTTTACCATATTTTAAAAATAATTAGAGCAGAAACTGCTGAAGAGGCATTAAAAAAGGCTATGTGAAAATGATTTTGAATGTCAGAAATTCTAGGACTGTCAATCCCAACAATTACAACAATTATTTAGCCTTTCAAATTCTTGCTTCTCTTCAAAGCAATTTAATTTGGCTTTCCTATTCAAGCTTTGAGGTTCACACTTTCCAGATTTTCTATGCAACTGAAAAGATTAGGAACTTTTTTCAGCACAGGAAAACTTCTTTGATATAACGGCTCAGTTCTAGGAACCAGCATGTCACATCAAACAATATGATATTAAAGCCTAGGAATTACAAAGGCTGTCAACACAGCAGTGTTATCGGAACGGGGCTTTTGGTTGTAGCCTTTCTCCGGCATTCGTGCCATGGCAAGCCTTTTTATGGTATTTACTTTACATCCACGGGAAGTTTGTTATAGGCCACTACAGACTGAACTCAGCCCTTAGAACAAAGGGGGGAACCTGAATTAGTAATAGCAATCTTAATAACAGTGGTTGCCTTTCATAGTAACACATGGTATTTTCAGTGAGGGCTAGCATTAAAAAAAAAAATAAATGTTTGCAACCATCCTATATATAGGACTCAGAAGTGCTGACATTGCTGTTAGAAACTTTTAAACCTGAACAAATTTTGTGTAGATGCTCCTTCAGTTACAGTGCTGCAAGAGGCACTGTGTTTGAGCAGGACTAATTTCCCATGGAAGGGCAGGATTTTGAATGGGATTACTGTCACCAATGACTAGGCTGCTTCAAAATCATGTAAGTGTGCAAAAAAAACCCCAAATCACAGTTCTTTTTAAAGAGAAGTGCTTATGAATCTTGTATACCTGCAATAAACCTGAAATTCATTAGAAAACATTTGCTAAAAAGTTCTTGTTGGGATCAGAAGCCATTGTGTACAGGGTTACGAAAATGAAGTCACTTGTTCTTTTCTTCAACGTGGATGTACTTCTTTCAGTGGCCTATGGCTTGTGGGGGGAAATGGTGGTTTTCTTTTGTTACAAACTGCAAAAGAAAATGCTATTTTAGAGGTTTTGGCAAGTCTAAAAATGGACCTTATTTTTCCTAACTAGTTTCTCCTCTACAGTTCTGCATTCTTTATGCTTTGACCCCAGAAGCAGTATCTTGATTAGACTCTGTAGGATGTAATAGCTTAATTGCTGCAATGCTTAATTTATTCAAACCTAGCGCTCTCTCTCTTTAGATATTCCAGTAAGGCTGTGGTTTAGGATAAAACAGATTTTATAAACAGGAAAAACTGAAACACTAAGGTTATTTTATTCTAAATCCTTTGTAATCTGTCCTTGGAAGTGAAAAACAGCATCACACTGTACATACACGTTAAAGATGTGAGGCTGTAAACAACCAAAGATCAGCTTTTCAAAAAAGACAAAAGAATTTGGAGAGAAAATTATGGGAGACATGAAAGACAAATTCTTAAAAGCACCTAGCCTACTGAAATCTGTATCTACTGAAGAAAATACTTTAGGAGTCCTGTACTTCATGAGAAGCAAAGTCAAGGTTTTAGTTCACAATGCATACACACGTAAGTAACTTCTAATTAATCCCTGTTCCTCCTACAATGTCAGAGGCTTCCAATGATAGTTTTGTTTTGTTTTAGGTTTTTTTTGCTTTGATGGATGATTTTCTACAGGTGAATGAGTGATGAATCAGGAACATTAAGAGCTTGGTGTCTTTTTATTTCAGCATATTAAATAAGTCATAGATATATGTCTAGATAGATATATTATTTGATATAACCTAAGGATAGATAAACCAATGATAAACAGATTATGATTAAGTAAATTATAGATATGATAGGAATCATAGAAATATAATGTGATCTCTTAACAATATCTTAATACATCTTCTGACCTTAAATATACTATATAGTATATGAAAGATATAGGACAGAAATCATGCCTCTCATTAGATATCAAAATATTCTGGTCAGCTTTTAAGTTGTATATAGGAACTTTAGGGTTATAATTTACTTTAGGCTGAACTTCAAATAGGAAACAATATATTCACTGATTTATCACTACCAGTTTCTGTAGTCTATAAAGAGAGTTGTATCCCTGGAACTCCTCAGTAGATCTGGATTAGGTTGGAGGCCCTCAGAGATGGAATGGGTACTGCCGAATACTTTTTACTGAATGAGAAACTTTTTTTTTCTTCCTTCTGAATAGGCAGTTAGCATGCTGAATTGGTACTGAATGTCCCCACTAGCCAGATGGTGGGGAGGAGGGCCTACGGTACGAGTTTCAACTCATTTTAAATTAAATCCTCCTCTGGTACTTCTTGCTTTGTTGCAGATGCACATGATGCAGCTGACATTAGTTGCTGAATTACCGGGAGACAGAGGGGCACCTCAGGGCCCTTTTAACCTTCCCATTGTGACAGGCTGGTAGAATATATCCTCCCAATTCATATGATATAGCTGTAGGGTTTGTCCCTCCTTTTTCCACGCCTGTCACTTTCAGCTGGGGCTGTATCCAATCTTTAGTGATGCATGGACTTGAATGTGGTCTATTATTTAATTATTTAATATAAGAGGCTGTAAGACCTACTGCAAAATATTTTAGCACCTATTTCCAAGGTAGACAGGAGCCTTCTGTGAAATGGATGTTTGTTTTCCAGTTCCATTGTGCTGAAGTTTGATATTCATCAGCAGAGGTATGGAAACACTTCTGAGCACTTGCTCCCACACTTGTGTAGATGGGTGGGGAACTAGGTCAGAACGACCTTGTTAAATCTGAGTATTTTTGCTAAGCGTACTTTACTAAGTTTCTAAATGTTACATAACTTGTGCGTGCACTTTTACTCTTCCCCGTGCAGCCTTATTGTTGACTTTGACTAAGAATGCATCTGAATACAAATTTAGTCTTTCAATTCACCAGTTGGGCCCGTCTTAAGGTTAGGGGTCTTTTACGCTAGGGCACATAGCCGCAATAGAAGCACGCTACATTAATTACTTTTATCAGTAACCTGTACTAGCTTGAAAAGTGTGACCTCAGACCAGTTTTTTAAAGACATAATGGAGGAAAAAGTCCTCTGTATATTTGGCTTCCATTTACATACACATTGTAGTAATTCTGAAATTAAAATGGTATGTGGGCTTTCCTCTAAAACAAAAGTTAGCAATAAATTTCTCACAACCTGAAAAGCTGCCACATGCTTTCACTTGATAAAATTTTTTTGGCTCTGAGTCTGAATAAAATTTCACAGCCCAACATATTATGCTTAAGTGTGTTATCAAACAAAATATCTTATTCTTGCCAGGAGCAGAAATCTTTCAGCTACATAAACATCTGTTTATTAACTGCAAACTCCTTACTGAGTATTACCTTCACACTGGTTTACTCTCACCAATAATCTTGAACAAGAATTTCCAAGAGAGACTTGGCAAGATTACTTTTCTGTAATATATTCAGCATTCCTGAAATTCTTGGCACATTACCCTTGAATCAATTAAAACAAAAGTACTTTGCTATTGCTGGGGTTTTTTTTAACTGTTTAGAGCTTCACTGTTGAAATGTCTTTATTCTCTACCGCAGACATCTTGCTATAACGTAACTGAAATAGTTTAAAAGTAAATGGGGTGTCTCCTTTGCTATTTAATGAATTTTAGTAATCCTTCAGCAAGACATAAACCTTTACCAGGGAACACTTTTCCACCTTCTCCTATATTCAGGCCACAGCATGACTGTAGCTGAAGCTGGCAATGCAGAGGAGTGGAGTCTTTGTCCCGGAGCAGAAATCCTAACAAGGCATTTTGCCCACCTCAGCTAAGACTTCCAATAGTAACTTGCTTCACAGCATATTCCAATTATAGAGCACAATCTCCTTGTCCAATCTTCTCGGCTGTCTATTACAGGCAACGTGAAACTAGATCTTCGCTTCAGAAAATGTTTCTGGAAACGTGAAGCTTACAGTAGATAGAATAGAGGCACTTGTGAGAGTTCCACTTTAGCAGTGCAGTTTTACTGGAGTAATCAGCTTTGAAAATAGTCACTGAGGGTGAAACAAACTACTGAATAGCTCTGTATGTCCTAAATGAAGGGAGGGAAAACCTCTCTGGAAACGCTGCAATTAATATTTTTAACTATTTCCAAGTAGTGCACCTGAAGGAAGAGAATGGCAGGTGAGTACTGAGTCTGTGGAAGAGATAGAAGGTATTGAGAAGGAAAGTACAGAAGATGAAATGCAGGTCTGAGATAACAGTTGAGTGTTACGGATAGAATAAACCCCATTTTCTTGAATGCTCTGAGAATGTATGTTCTCAACAGTTCAAAACTGATTTAAGGTCCTGCCACTGCTTCACACCACCTTCCTACACTAGTTCTGGGAGTTCCAGAGTAATGCCTTTTTTGAGGTAGGCTTTCTTCTCAGCTGGATCAGTCCCCCTGAGCTGGGTTACTGAGAGATGACAGTGTCAGGGCTGGTGCAGAACTGAGAGCCGGGAAAAGGACAATTGCCAAAGCCTGATTTTGTCAGCTGAAACTGCTGTGGTGCTGCACCCCTTCTCTGAACATAGAATGTTAGTAGGGATGCTACTTAGGGATGGAATGAGAGGGTTAAATTCAAGTGTTTTAAAAATCAGTGAAATATAATTTGACTGCCATAAACCAAAGTTCCTTAATTAGCATAATTGTACAGTGTCAAGACAGGGCTGAGCTAAGGTAATTTGAAAATGTAGCTCTGTTTTTTACATCTAACATGCTCAGAATTATAAAATGAAATGAGTGCTTATTTCCTCTGGGAAAACTGTATCATTTTTCTTCTTTTGAGCTTGAACTGACTTTATATATATACACACATACCTATATATATATAAAAACATTCAAACTTTAGGTGGAATTGCCATGGATTTTCCTCTGGAGAATTCTATTTTGGGATGAGGTGATTGCTTCTATCAGCTATCATCTGAAGAGCATGGATAGAAAGGATTTGGGGAGGAAATATGCAACACAGGCTTTACAAATGATGGGCCATTTAAACTATGTAAATGAGAAGCTCCAGTATCATCCGTCCCCTGCCCTGACTCCAATCATACAAGTACTCTGTATAGGACAGTAAAAGCACAAAAGTTTTTGACTTGCAGATGAAAGGCAACAAATAATGAGATTAAATCAAATCAAAGTCTGTCCTACCAGAAACTAATTTTTTTCTTCCGTAAAAGCTAAATTATGCTCAGTGCATGGAGGGCAGCTTGAATTATAACTGAAGTAAAGTAAGCAAATAGTTGAGAAGCCTGTTTTGACAGAAGAATCACATATTAACCTTTTCTGTCCCAAACTGAAGGGCTGTAGAAAGCTGTGTCCATATTAAAATGCTGTTGATGTTATGATTCAGAAAAATATCTCTGGTTATAATGTATAAATAAATTCTCATTAGATTAATAAAATTTGTAGTAGATTTCAAGAGCATTACTCAGCACTGACAGACTTTAAACACATGCATCTTTAAAAGGATGCTTTAAAAGAATCTGTAATGTCACTTCAGAGCAACAAGTATTTCAAGGGCTGTTATGGTCTCAAAAGTGACTTCAACACAATTCTGTGGAATGGATCTTCCATCTGGGAATCATGAAGTTATAGGTATTCTTGTCATGTTTAAACTATATTTTACTGTTTCTGGTAGTGCTGTAGTACAAGGGAGTTGTTGAGATGAAGCTGAACTGAGGTCCTGAAGACTAAACCAAACTTGAAGTTCAGCTTGCATATAAACATGCTGCAGTTTAAGGCCTATCTCTTTAACGCCATTAGACTGAATTCTCCCTTCTTTAATTCTAACTGATTGATGGTACTACCTGGAATGTAATGTATTTATTACTTTTTAATTTTCCCAAGTTTTCTGGAGGCCCAGAATTAATTCTTTTTCTGAAGAAATAGAAAGGCCGCTAAAAGCAACCTTTTGGGTTGCCTCTAGATTCATACAGAAGCTAACTACGCATTTTTACAGCTGCCTTTTTAAAAAAATCAACTAAATAAATAAACAAAACCCAAACAACCAATTTCTTTATCAGATTACTAGTTTTCAGCCCTGAAGGCCCAAGAGGACAGGGAAAGTACTGACAGCAGCAGGACCTATTCATATAACCCATACCTGTTCCACTCTCTTGGCTGTTCCAGAATAACCACTTCTGGTTTAGTTAGAGAAGTCTGTATTGACTGATCTGCTGGGTTATTCCAGACATGAATCAGTTCCCACATGAATTTAGGTGTGGGTCAGTTTGGGGTTGTGAGTCTGAGATAACCTAGTGGCTGCCGCTGCTGGCAGCCACTCACAGAAGGCAAAGTCTGACTTGGCCACCAACAGGAGGTGAATTATGAGACTTCTGTGGGGAAAAGGATGGGGAGGGAATGGTGGTGGTGGTGTTGCAGGAATTCCTTTTGGTTGCTGTGGAACACTAAGGTAGTACTGTGTGGCATTTAATCCTGACAAGAGGAGAAAGCCTAGGGCAGGGGGTGGCTGCTTAAGTTGTCATTGAATGCTCTTCTCTCCTGAATGCAAAGTTTTTTCAGGTCTGTGAACTAGAAAGAGAAAATGTTGATGTAACAACCACCAAAGTGTTAGTCTTTTTCCCCAAAAAACCCATCAGCATTGCATTTCTTTAAAAAAAAGAGAATCTGACTGAAGTTTAAGGACTGTTTGGCCATTTCTAATTGAATTTGTGTATGTTTTTCTGATTTGTATATGTATTTTCACTGAAATTGTTCTGTTGGGACTAGACATGTTTGCTCACTGGATATTCAGAGAAGCACTTTATTGCAAGACTTTTTTTCAAGATTAAAAAATGTAAACCAAATATTTTAATTTGTGAGTACAACTGGATACAACAGGTTACTACTGTAAGCAAAGCCTTTTTTTTTTTTTTTTAATTATCTCTGCTATCATATTCTCATAATGTGCTTTGGTTTGCCAAATAATGCCTTTGCCACAAACTTTTATGAGGCTTCCTGAAGATATTAAGGCTGTCCTAATACTCTTGTGGATCAAGCTCATACTGAGGACAAGATTTTCAAAGAAACAATATTTAACAGCAGAAGGAAATAAAATACTTCGAGCATTGTTTATTAAACAGCCACAGTTTGCAGGTGTAAAGTATGGCAGAAACAGTAATGTAATTTTCAAGGATGGATATAATCCTGGTATAATGCTGAAGAGGTGCTTCCCAGCTGCCTGGCAGCATCACAGGCATGTAAGACTGGCAGATGTATGCTAATGTGAAAGAGATTAAGCCCCAGAGATGAAGCTTTTTTAGTTGTTGCTCTAGAGTAGGACTTGCTTTTGATTTTCTTCTCTTCTTTTGAGACACATGAACATAGGATGGACACAGACTTTGTCACTGATATTTAGGTCTCAATTGTGAACAAGCTCAGTAATGTTCAGGAACTCCCAGTCTTCTCCCCAAAAGTTTTCACAGTGTAAGGAAGTCCAAACATGTTGTGAATGTAAGCAAAGACCTACAGACTTTGCTTTTTCCTTTATGGAAATACTTACATAAGTTTTTCATATTTAGTGGTAACATGACATTGAAAGCAAGAGCTACCTGTTTTAACCGAGTAACTAAATGTTTTTCATAATGACTTGTGCATCAGTTTTGTGTTGAAATTGTGGCATTATAACTAGCATCATGAGTATCTCAGCATACTTCTACATGTTTGCCTTACACACAAGTTTTGGAGGAGAGTCACTCCTGCGATGACAGTGCTACCTGGGACACTTCATGGAGTAACCAGGGAGATATTCAAGTAACATGGCAACTATATGGGACAGGACAGAAATTATGCATTAGGTATTCCCAAATAATTAACCTGCCTGCTGTCAGTTTTCTGAATGCAAATATCTGGAGCCTCTACTTCAAGTCAGCACTTCTAACTCTTCTTTATCTCTCCAAATATACTGTAAAATCTATATTGTAGATATTGCACTCAAAGTCACCTTCAAGAGCTTCAAAAGAAGCAAGGATGCTCTTTAACTTCCCCCTGTTTAGCTCAGGAATTCAAGAGGCATGCTGTTATGGGTTGTGAGATTTAACTGAAATGTTAAAAATTTAGTTCTGTTAAATGCTGCTTATGAACTGTCAAAGACTGAGCTTGGTTTCTTCTGCTGCTGAAGAAAAACAAAACCAAAGTGACAGGTTGTTAATCACGAGATGTTAATGCAAGTGCATTTCTAGGACCGTGTTGTCATGCTCCTTTAGAAATGGTGTGCAAAACCTACAATTACCATGTCTTCATTAGATTTTGACCTTGAAAGTTTAAAGGCATTTTGTTCTTACCAGTGCTGTGGATCATACCTTAAATTAAAATTTATTATCTTAGTGGAGGTGGTTTCTTTTATAAAATTGTTCTAGCCTTAGAGCTCAGCACTGAAACTAGATTTTCAGTAATATTCCCTTGGTGTCTAGATAAGCATAATTGAATTGGTAAAACATTTTTTCCTCCCTCAGAATTCAACTAGTGATTAGGGTTTGTGGTTCCATGATTGGCAGCTAAAACCTGGTTTGTTCTAAACTTGAACCTGAAGTGTTTAAGATTTTGTAATGAGTCGATTTTTTTTTCCCCTTTTTACTAGCATCTATTAAAAAAGCGATAATTTGGTGGTGCAAAACCAACTGGACCACCAGCCTGGTCTAGCTGAACTGTAACTCCAATAGAGGCTACTTAAGGCCTTTAAGCTGAGACAGGGGAGATTCAGATTGGATACTAGAAAAAATTTTTTCACCGTTGTGGTGGTCAGGCACTGGAGTACGTTGCCCAGGGTGGAGGCGTTTAGGAGGCATCTGGATCTGGCGCTGCGTGTTATGATTTTAATGGTTTAGGGGTTACAGCGGCAGTGCTGGGTGGACAGTTGGGCTGGATGTCCTTAAAGGTCTCATCCGGCCTCGATGATTCTACGATTCTACTCCAGGTACGTGACACTCGCTTTCATGGGAGGGCAGCAGAGCAGCACTGTGGCGAGCGGGCGCCACGGGACTGTTTTCCCAGGGCAGGAGGGCTGGGCTTGGCTCCCAGCGCTGGCGCCGAGCCCGACGGGCTGGGGGCACGGCCGGACCCCTCGGCACAGCCCCGATGCTCCTCGCCCTCCGCGCCGGCCGCTCAACGCCGCTCAGGGCCCCGCCTCTCTCGCGGTACCGTGCGGCTCCCGCCCGGGCACGGAGGCCAGGCTGGCACCGAGGTGGGCACCGAGGTGGGCACCGGGGCGGGCGCGGTGGGCACTGCGGGGGGGGCGCTCCCACGGCTCCCCGCAGGGGCCGGCGCGTTCAAACGCGTTTATTATGCAACCGCAGCGCGGCGGGGCCCCCGCAGCCCGAGGGGCTCGCCCGGGCTGTGGGCGAAGCCGCTCCGCCGCGTGGGGAATCACACAGCACTCGCCATCCCCCCCCAGCCGGGGGGCAGCGCCCGGTCCCGGCGGGGCTGCGGGGTTCGGCTGCGTGTGAGCCCCGCCCGCCCTTCCGCCGCCGCGCCCCGCCCCGTCCGCCGCCTGTGCCCGGCCCCCGCCGCCCGCGGAAGTGAGCGGAGGGGGGATGCGGCCGCGCCGCCCCGGGGCTCCGAGGTGAGAGGCGCGGCCGGGCGGCGCGGCCGGGGCGGCGGCCGTGCAGGGGCTGCCGCTTGCGCCTCTCTCCGCTCCCACACGGCGCTTCCACCGCGCCGCCCGCGGCCACCTGCGCTACCGGGCGGGCGGGGCCGGGGCGGCCGAGGGGGGCTGCGGGGCGGGGGTCGCTTCGGGGAGCCGTCGCTTTCATTCGCCGCTCCCCTCTCTCCCGCCTGGCGCTGAGGGTGCGGGCAGAGCGGGGAATGGGGGGGTTACTTGGGGTGAGGGTTTATTTTTAGGTGCGAACGCCCCTCCCCGGGCGGGACGAGGCTGTTGGAGGCGCTGGTGGCGAGGGGGAAGCGGCGGCGCTGCTCCGCCGTGGTGCTGTAGCTGCTGGGCGGCTAATCCTAATCCTCATCCTCGGTGGTCTCTGACAGCTCTGCGGGCTCCCTGTGTGTGCCTGGGCTGCTCCGCGCTGGGCAGCCCCTTGGGCTCGGCTCTGGTGTTCTATTTTTTTATTATTATTATTATTTTTTTATTTTTTACCCTTTTTTTCCTCTTTTAGCGTTGGTTTCTCTTGCAGATGTTGCTGCAGGTGGGGGCAAAGGGAGCACTGTGATTGCCTGGGATTTTGGGGCATTTCTCTCTTCACCTTTCCGCTCCCGCTCCAGCGCTGCTGTTGCTAAAGACTTTTGTAACTATCGACTCAAGTACAATTTCGATGGAAAATGAAGGTAAAGGTCTCATCAGAGTCACTGACTTCATTGGAGCTAAGAGGATTTTTGCATGCAATTTGGTGACAACTCCTACTGGTGCGTGTGTATGTTTTACCGTTCCAGGGGTTTGCAGGGTTGCTCTTGTGTGCTAATCTTGTGGTAGGAATTTTCATCTGCATTTTGTCGTTTAAGAATTGCAGGACCGTCGCTTTTCTTTATTTGTGCTGCTGCTTTTTGAATTATCAGACAAATTTTATTGTGTCTTAACAGATGCTCAGATACGCATCCGTTGTGCATTTTAGTGCTCTGTGTGCATTATTGTGCCCTATGTGTTTGGAATATGAACATTTTATGTAGATAGGAGCTTCTGAGCATTAGTTGCTTGATATTTACTTAGATTATATGATTTTCTTAAATTTATATTTCAGGGTGAAACTGAGAAGTATTGGTTGCATTTTGTGTTGAGTTTATTTTTGTGTTCTTGAAAATGATTAAAATTTATTCTCTTGGACAGTATTTAATTAAAAAGTGGTTCTGAAGTTTTGAGTTGAAAGATGTGGTATGATGTTGTAAACTCTGTGTACTGAAACAAGTTGCTTTATTATGCTTTCTTCTTGTCTGGTTTGTAAATGACTTAACCTGAGGACTTATTTTAGTTTGTTCGTGTTGGCCCTCGGTTTTATGCTCTGGGAACCTTGAAAGCCTCTTTGGTTTGTCATAGTGACTTTAAGCCTCGTTGTTTATTTGTTTGTTTAATTTTTTTCTAAGCTTTGTTTGTTTCCCTCTCTGTTTGATGCTAGTTGTTGAAAATCCCTGAAATGTATTGTTTTTATTACTCTGTATGTAAGAAAAAAATCACTGATTACCCCCTTCCTTATGCCATCACAAATCTTAAAAGATAGATGGGTTTTTTTAGATGGCTGCTGAATTTCCTTTGCTATAGGTAGTTACATGAGATGAAGGTGCTCCTTTTCCACCCACCCCAGTCTGAGGAGAGAAAGGTGCTTTTTTATTAGCTTGACTTGAATGAAGAACTGAGTTGAGTTTGTGGGGTAGACTAAATTATTTTCTATGGTTGGATATTGTTTGGTTTTCAAGCGTGGTTGCTTGGATGACTGGAAGGTTGTGGTAATTGTGAAGTCCAACCCAGGTTGTTATCATCTGGCATTTCAGAACTTTTTTTCTTATTTTAAAATCACGTTAGAATATTTTCAATTCTATTGATCATGTCTTCCAGCTGAATATTTGTAATAAAGAGTATGGAAGTAAATGGGTAAACGGAATTTTGGAGTGTGGGGAGCATCTCTTTGAAAGTTGGTCTTTGTTTCTAGAGGCTGGAGAGCTGATAGAAGTGTCAGTGCCTTTGCATTTCAGTCACTGTGTTGCAAGTGAAAGGGTTTTGAATGGGCAGTGCTGTGTGTGGAGGAAGGCAGGTGGATGTACCACCAGTGGATAGAATTGCACTTGGGAGGGTGGAAAGAAAGCAGCTGTCTGATACCTGTGTGCCAAAACCAAAATGGCAGAAAGACTTTTAATGCCTCATAATTCGCTTACCAAATAAATAGTATATCATAGTTTATAATCAAGTTGCACGTGATAGTATGGCCCATTCTAATTCTTCCAAATGCTAGTAGCACAAAAATGATATTTCTCATGGAATAAATAAATTATGCATAAACATTAATAGTAATTGTATGATAGAAATAACATAAAAAAGCTTTATCTTGGGGAAAATACAAGATGATCAGATGCACATTTCAAAGGCAGAAATAAAGACTATGAATGATAAAAAGAGTGAACTGGTTTTCTGACCACATTAATTACTTCTTCTCCACTCTTTTCACCCCCACACCCTCCTCATCTCTTAAGTATTTGAGTCTCCAGAGGGACACATATATTTACAACTGTGTAGTGTCTGTTTTGGTGTTCTTGGTATTTTTGAGCCCTTCTTTTTCTATCCATTTGATGTTTTTGGCATTAGACACCAGCAGCTTTCATGTTGGAACTTTTCAGAACTCTTGAGAGCGTCCTTATTGTATTTTCTCCTGGCAATAGTTGAATAATCTTTGTAATACTGTAGAACAAAGATTGCAGTTAGACTGTTTTTAAACTTTTTTTTTCCTGAGTTTGTTTGAAAGATCTCTTTAGGTTTGGATATTGAGCAAGAGATGGCAGATTTTTTTTCCCCTCCTGTATTTGAGTGAATATTCAAGATTGGGAAGTGATAAGATGGTTAGGAAAAACGATGTTTTCCTGTGTTAATTTAGTACTCCTAAGCGGTACTGTGTGTTTACTCTAAGTTAATGTTTTGTCCTGAGACTTTATGGTTCCTGTTTCTTGTGTTGGGTTGATTGAACTTCCGCAAGAATTCATGTTTCTCGTGGTGGGAAAGAGAGATTTTTCCATCATAGGAAGACTTCTGCTTAATCATATGATTTAGAGGAATGATGTTTTTATTTCTGTTTGGAAAGATGGACTTTTGTGCCTTTTTTTTCATAAGAGGTGCTTTTTCTTAAACTGTAGGCACTCAGGAAAACCTGGATAGACAAAACATAACTGAATGTAAACTAAGCTTTTTGGATCTCTCCATTGATGCCTCTGGGCCATTTGAAGTAGTTTTCTATGGTGCAGTCTGGATTTTTTTCCTTTCTTTTATCAACATCTTTTAGGTTGTGAATTAGGCTGTTCTAATGAGGCTTGTCTCGTAGAAGACTGTCTTTTAGTAGAAAAATGACAAATACTGTTTAGGTTTCATAGACTTCGAGCTCTTTTGAGGTCAGACTATGATTACAAATACAAGTTTTTAAGTAGGAGTACTGTTTTGTTATCAAAGCATTATGTAGTATTTATTTTTATATAATAAAGTGCCCAACAGAAGAGGTCGGAGTAATGTTTTTTCACCTGTAAACCAAAAAGATTTTCCCCAAATCATGCAGAAGGTTGGTACAAAAACTCAGACCAGAGTAGCTGCATGTGATAAAAACATCATGTGATGATTCACAAATCCTCCTTAATCCTCATTGTTTTGAGTCCTTGTTAATTTGAGCTGATCTTCAAAGATGACTGTTAACTTCAGCCTATAGTCTGTCTACATCCTGTAGTAATTTCAGGATAATTTCGATGATTGGATAAATAGGGAGACATAAATGAAGAATGTTTTATATCTTTGAAAAGTATCCCGAGATGACAAATGAATAATTTTTGTTTGTCTTGTGCTTGAAGTGCAGTTGAATTTTCTAATGAGTTTCATGGGTGGTTTTGGTGGCTTTTTTTAAATGATGAGAATGGGTTTAATTGCTAAGCTAACAGATCAGTGAATAGATTTTGGGTTTTGGGGGCAGTGAGTTAGTACCGTGGACTGGCTCATCATGGATTAGGCAGCCATACTGAGGAAGGGGTGGAGCATGGGTACATGCGACTGACAGCAGAGGGGGAAGGGATGCCTGAGGCAGCGGTGACTTAAACAAATTAAATGGCTCCGAATTGGCATCAACAGTAGTTCATTAAATAATATCCAAAATAATCAGAATGAAATTTGTGATGGAAGATGTTAGAAATTCTGAAATGGACTTGGTGTTATCACAGCCGTTCAAGTTCCTTTTGGCATGTAAATAATTTCTTAACAAGTTAATAGGTGAAACAACAGCTATGATATTCATCGATTACAGTTTTTTACTATCTGCAGCTTGCAGAAAACTAAAAACAAGTACTTAACACTTCCGTTGGCAAAAGTCACATCTCTTCTGTTTACTTAGAGTTTAGCATGAGAGATATTTTCTTCTTTTCTTTTTTTTTTTTTTAAGTGGAGTCTTCACTAAAGAGCAGTTCTAGTAGATATCTTAAATATCTTCCTGTATTTTAACAGTGCTTTGATAAATTAAATAACTGCTAAGTTAATGTAGCTCAGTCTTGCATTAGAAACATATATTTCCTTTTTAAATGAACAGTCAGTGTCATCTTTTAGTCTCGTTGATGGGTTATTAGCCTTTTCTCTCCCCTTTTTTTCCCATGCAGTTAGTTTGGAAATGTTAATCTGTAATAATATAGAAGTGATTTGACATGGTGTCTGCTTGAGTTCAGATGTTGCAGAATGTGTTTAGTTATTTTGCTAGCTTTATAACTCCTCTTTGTGGAGAGTCTATGGCATAATCTCTTGGTGAGCCAAGAGAAACGGTAGTGTAAGGAAAACGCAGACAAATCTTAGGGCAGCTAATTTAACAAAAGATAAACAAATATTTAACAAAATATTTAATAAAAGATAAACAAATATTTTTGCATGCTCTTTTGTGAAGAGTGACAAATATACTGCGATCTTGGGGTAGTTCTGTAGGACTAAAGGAAAGTGTCTTACTGCTGAAAGATGGTTCTGCTCTGAGACCTGTTCCTGCTTTAGTGTTGTGTTGACTCTCATGGTTGTTGAGTTTGTCTGGCTTGGTGGAAGGTTATCCCAGCTCTTCCTTCCTCCTATCCCAGTTGGATGGCTTTCTGTTGAATTATCAAGTTGAATGGGTTTATGAAGTGTCCAGTTAATGTTGAAAATGGTGAAGGTCAGAGACCTCCTTCTTTTAGCATAAGCAGACTGTTAGCTTGACTCAGCTTGTTGTGTAACCAGAGCTCCCATTCAGTATCAGTTCTTCCGTAGACCGTGGTGGAATTTTGCAAGAGCGGAGTAATTTAATAAATAGATTTTTAGTTGCAAGACATTTTTGATTTAGTCAGAGACTTCAGGTGGTACCTAATTGACACTGAGTGATAACATTTGCAGCGTGGTTTGTAGAAGCTACAAGGAATGCTGAAGTTACAATGCAGGGAAAAGAGGGAGAATAAAATACAATAATCAAGGTATAAATTTGGGACAAGCATCTGTTTCTAGTAATTTGTTTTGTAAACATTTTACTCTAAACAATTGGAAGGGATAAAATGGATAATGGGCTAGCAGATGCAGACTACAGAATCTTTTAGAGAGGCTTTTAAAATATTTTTAAGTCATAAATTTTCCGCAGCACTTTCTTCCCGCATGCATAATTCACAAAAAAAAAAAAAAGGTTGGTGAATACAGTGTTGCTGCTTTCTTGATACTAATTATAAGAAAGCTTATTACCATAAGTAGAGTAATTATTCAGACCTATGTTTGCATTTAAATTGACACTGACACTAGCTTGGTCTTGAGAACTGTTGTGAACAGTGAGTTCAGTATTTTTTAATTAGAAATTTATTTTGTTGTAATATGAAGTAACTGCATAGCTGTCAAGGATATAATCAACTATGAGGTCTTGGAGCTTCATTTTTAAACAAATACTGAGAAAATACTTCTGTTGGTGTTTTTACTTAACACAATTGTATGGCAGCTAAATTCTGCACATCTTGGATACATTAGTAGTGTATCACAGGGTGATAAAATTATTTATTAGTGTTTGCTGTTCAAGTGCTGTCCTGGATTCTGAGAAGCTCAGCACTTCAAAGTGTTATGAGATACAAGCAGACTGTTGGAGAGGAGCCATGTGATCTTATTTCTAAGCTTAAATGTTCTCTTCTAGAAAGTTTAGCAACTCTCGGGCAAGATGGATGACTGATATTTAGACCCAAAGTCTTTTGGCCTTTAACTTCTAAAGGGCTCCATGTGAATCAGGATTTGAGCTAAGGCACGTGGTATTTGGAGTCAAATAAGGTATGGCCATCAGTGCTCTCTTCCTTAGGCAATAAATTTCTGAACTGACTCGGTTTTATTATACATAAACTCTGCTTTCATCAAGGCACTACCATTGATTTGATTGTTTTAGTGTGTCCTCAGGATTTTGTATCTTTTTGTTCTTCTGATTAATAAGTACAAACAAATGTATAAAATGTTCAAGCAAACTTTTCTAGTGTTTAAGGAGCTTTTTTGAACAGGAAGAATGAAAGCTGAAAACTTTGACCAGCCAGCTACCGATGGGTCTGATGTGTTTGTCAATGCTTTCTTGGTAATGCTGGTGCCACCTCAAGGCTTTCAGCAATCAGGCTTTAAACTCATCATAGTCCGGCCTCCAGAGTAGCAGAAATGCTCTAAATGGCACATCTTTTGTAGCAATTGAATAAAAAATTCGAGTGTTTGGTATTCTTAAGTATTCTGCATTGTTCTACTGTATTCTCCATTGAATGAACTAAAGGAAGATGAAGTGGGGTTAGAGGTTTAGCTGGATTTCTTTTGTTGCCATTTCTCCTACAGTCTACAGCAGTGCAGTCAGGTTAAGGTATCATTGTTTTTGTGAAATGTTTTGTCTAACTGCAGAGCATGCAGTTGTCATTCACAGGGTTTTCAAGATAACCCCATGGTATATACTATGGTTACTGAAAATTGCCCATCTTTACTCTTGTGCTGGCAGCCTCAGGTGAACTAGATGTCCTACTTTCTATTTTTTAAATTGAAGAAGACATGGTGAAACTTCCTGAAAGAGTAAAATACATTTCAGATTGTGGAGGCATGTTTCTCTGGGAGTGTTCTCTTTAGAAGGTATTTTTAGGACTTGAAAATAGTTCTTGAGCTTTATAGACTATTGTAGAGTTAATGAATTGCATGTTAAATAGAGCATCTTAGTCTTTATTACACTGCCTGAAGTAGATGGGGTTGGGGATAGTTTGCTTAAATATTTTACAATTTTAAAGATTGGGCAAATGCTGAGATTTATAATGGTCAATGCCAGTATTAGATGTCTATTTTTTAGTTGATCAGAAATGCTGAAGTGTTGTGTATCAAGGAGGACAGTTCTGCGTTATGGCTGTGTCTTGGTCATACTGAAAGTCCTAAGCAAAATGGCACTTAAATACAAGGCAGGTTTTTTTCCAGGCTTAAAGGGAAGCTTAGCAGGTTGTTCTCACAATTTGGGTATTTATATATCTTTGGTTAACGGGTGGTGTCTGGGCCAGATTAAATATTGCCTTTTTTCTGTAAAGTCTTGTGAAGTAACACACAATGTCAAGGGGCTGAAACTATGTGACCTCCCAGGGTAGAAGTTACTCTCCAAGGAGAAATCATTACTGCAAATTAGTGTTTCTCTTTTTTTTCCTGGCTTTCTTAGAGTCCGAACTTTTCTGTGTGCACCTTCTTTGATGTGGGAGTTCCTGGTAAAATGTTTTAACTGAAGTACTGTTGAATAGGAACAAATTCATTTTGAAAATTAGAATACAGGGCTGCTGCAGCTGTTTCCCCAGAAGTGAAAAATCATCAAGCTTTTCCAAGAAATGGATTTCAAATGAAGACAGTATACAGTAACTTCCAAAGCCCTCAAAAAGTAGTTCTTTTGCTGAGCAAACCGTACCTGGTAGAACACAAGAGGCTTATTACAACATTTTGAGGGGGCAGGAAGGGTCAACTCTTTGCAGTGACAAAATACTCTTTTTGCAAATTGGTCGTGGGTGTTTGTGTTGAATGAGTGTTGCCATTTCTTGCTCGAAGAAAACAACATCACTTCCCATAGAGGTAGGTGCCAGGCTATAATGATCTCTGACCACGTTCTTTTGGATAATCTACATGTGGAGGGTGTAATGTTGAATATAAGGGCAATGAAGCCGGTGAAGGATCTGGAGCACAAGTCCTGCGAGGAATGGTTGAGGGAGCTGGGGTTGTTTAGCCTGGAGAAGAGGACGCTCAGGTGTGACCTTGTCCCTCTCTAAAACCACCTGAAAGGAGGTTGTAGCCAAGTGCGGTGTTGGCTTCTTCTCCCAGGCAATCAGCAGTAGGACAAGAGAATGTAGTCTTAAGCTGTGTCAGGGGATGTTTAGGTTGGACACTAGGAAGAATTTCTTCACAGAAAGGGTGATTAGGTATTGGAATGCCCAAGGAGATAGTGGAATTACTGTCCCTGTAGATATTTTTGGGAAATACTGGATGTGACACTTAGAACCATAGTCTAGTTGACGTGGTAGTGTTGTCATAGGCTGGACTTGATCTCAGAGGTCTTTTCCAGCCTAATTGATTCTGTGATGTCAAATGTGTGTGTTTGAAGATACTTGATGTTATGTGGGATTTCTGCTTTAGAAGAACAACACATTTGTATTATGTTTTCAGTATATTTTTTTAAGTTAAACTTTGCAAAATCTAGAAACTGCAATACGCAGTTCATGTGCAGTACCAATGTGATTCCCATTTCCAGTCTCTATAACATCTGCACTAGAAGATCTGCATTAGATGCTGGGTATCTTCCTTGCTAGAAAGGATCATGTGGGTTCAAGTCCCACGTGCTGCTCTCTTTAAACTTTTGTCAGTGGTTCAGTGCATATGTTGACCAAGCAACATAAGCCAGACCAGCATGGGGTGGGATGCAAACTCAGACATTAGCATTCTTTTGATGAAATCAGGGAGAGACATTCACGCCAGCAGTTGATCCACTCAACGGATTTAGTTGTTTTTCCAAAGCAAAGGCCACTGTGGAGCCCCCACCGAGTGAGTTGACGTAGTTACACTCATTGTAAAAGCTATGGTTAGTCACATGGTGCATTATTTCTTGAGTTTTGTGGGTGCTTTGCTGTTGCCCCCTCTGAGCCTTCTGTTACAGGGGTTTATTGGTCAGTCACAGTACTTGAGTATTTATCATATCTAAATTCACAGGATTTTGAGGCTCTTTTGAGAAATTGCTAGTTGAGAATCAGTCATAAATGGCCTTCATGATGTAATCATGTACTAGATACACATGACTGTATCAGTGCAGTCTGTAGAGATAAAGCCTTCCTCAATGTAAGTTCCAATTTTATGCACATAATTAAAATGTAGATAAATTAGTTCAAAAGCCAAGAAAAAGACATTAAAAATTGGAGTTTACCTAATCAAGGTAAGTTTGTAGCTTGTCTGTGTTTATGGTTTGTGAACTTGAGTGCACTGATTTTATTTATTTTATTAAATCCCTATCTGCTACACTCTGTCTCTTCCACCTGCTTCTTCTGTTAGCATAACTGGTGAAAATCTCTGGAGATTTAATTCCTGTTAAAATCTGATTTAATTTCACAGAGAAAATTGCATCATAGTCACCATGTCAACCATAGTCAACCATGTTGAATATTGCTTGTTTCAGAATGGTCTGAGGCTCTTGTGTCCTCCTCTCTGTTTTAGCTCTACTTTTGGAATCCTCCTGTGCTTCCAGGCTTTGCTTCTGGCTATGCAGTTAGTCTAGGGCTTACTGTAACTATTAAGTGTGCCTAATGCCTTTTTTTTTGTATGTTGTATACTTGGCTTTTTGCTGTGTCTTGTTCCTGTATTGAAGCTCCAGAAGCACCTTGCCTTTTAGTCAAACAGGGGCGGGTAAGATGGTGTAAACATCTAGTGAAATAGATATTTTTTAGGTGATTGTTAGCTAGAGACTCTGTGGAATCTCAGCTTTGATGCTGAGCAGTGATCTATTGAAATGGAGAGCTTGAAGGTGGACAATAAGATAATTAAAGATCTGGCTCTCCAAACCCTCTCGCCACCATGTCCTAATGAGTAGAAGATTTTGAACTGAATCTTCATATCTGATGGAACTCTCAGAAAAGAGGATTACTTCCATTCTGGGTAGAGTCTTTTCCTTAAAGATTCTTTTCCCAGCCAAGAGTCTGCCTAGCAGGAATTGTTTCCAAAGTCCATGCGCAGACACTGGGAGACTCAAGCCTCTGTGCTTATTGATATCTAGTTGATCTCTAGCCCTGTGTGCTTTTAGGATTCCAGGCAGTGCAGAAAAGGTAAGCACTTGGTATTTTATTATGTTACTGTTTGCACAGATGATCTTTTTAAACCTTTTAGTGTTTATCACATATAGTTTGAGCATACGGAAAATTCAGGAAATGGGAAGCTTTTAAGTTTCAGTCTGTTCTGTGTTCAGTGAAACTCAGTGAAATACCTTTTTATTAGGTTGTTGAACACTACTGGTTTTTTTAGTGTGGGAAAGGTAGATAAAAAATGAAAACTAATTCTTACAGTGGGTGGGGAAGTGCTGATTCTTTTGGGATCCCAATAAGAAAGGCACGGACACTTGAAAGGCAGATCACAAGTAATAACTCCGAAAAGGTGATAGCAAGTTATAAAATCATATGTCCTTTCTGATGCTTGTAATCCTGAGATGATGTGGCTTGGGATGGATCTCTGGTCAGGGCATGGCATGCTGTAGATCTTGTTTGCTCGTTGTTTATTAGTACTGTCACGTGGCTTTGCTCACAGTACAGGTTCATCCATCACTGAATCCATCATAGCAGTTGCATCTGGAAAGTAGGCTTTGTTGTCTCTTCGACAACATGCTCTAATGTTTATAAGGATTAATAAAACTGCAGTTCCTGAGCAAGGTGCTTGTAATATTTCAAGAGGAAAAGACAGTGTACTGTGCATAAAATGAAGTGCACATTGATTAGTGACACATTGATTATGTGGGCATTCATTAATTGTGCTATTGATTAGACGCAGCATGACTCAGTAATGATCACGTGGTATCTGTGACAGTCATGTACTTGAATGTGGGTCACGAACTGCTCATCCAGCAACAGTCTTACATGTGGTTCACTACAAATAAGTTGAAAGGTCTTTGTAGTACTTGAGTTGGCTTGAAAGAGGGTCAGTTTTACTGGGACTGGTGGGATAGATTAAGGTGGACTTAGTGAGCTGTTCAGGTAGACCCAAAGATTCAGAAGAAAGAATCTCAAAGAAAGAATCAAAATTTCTCTCAGTACTTCAACTTAAATGTCATTGTTTTGTGAACATCTGAGGGTTTTTTTTTTTCCACTTTTGCTGTTCACTAGAATTTTGTTTTTCTACTACCTTTGTGTTTTGCCCTTTGGGGTCAGTTGAGTAGCTTTATAACATTTACAGGGCTTTATGTTAGCTAATTAGCCAAAGTGTTTTGGTCACCAGTTTGTTTAAAAATAGATTTTGGTATGAAAGTGTTCTAAATTTTTAGACAGCTCCTGGTCAATGTAGGTCCCACCATTTGCATTTTCCGAATGAGAAGGGCTAAAATTTCCCCTTAAAAATAATTGTAAAAGTATCTTGATGTCAGTGAGCCCTTATGATTAAAATGGACTCATCCTGCTAAGCTGAGAAAAACAAAGGTAGAGGTAAGTTGTTGGTACTTGGTCATGGTAGAAAGAGAGTAGGCAGGCTCTTGTAGCGTCTGAGGAAGAAGAAACAGTAATATGTTACTGTTGACTAATTAACTAGATTTTTCTTCAGAGAAAACAGAAAAGAACTGTGAATTTCTGGTAGTGTAACCCTTCCAGACGAATTTGTATTAATTTTCATAAACATACTTTGGTCACAGTTCCATAGTTATATGATTGATGCATATTTCTTGGCCTAGAAATGATAGTGTGTACACTGGAAGGGGTCCAAGAAAAGCCCTTCCTGAGGCAGCTATTTATTTTTGTTAGTTAGCATCCTGCTGCTTTGTTCCTTAGTAGAGTTAGCTGCAAGTGGGGGATGGGAAGCTGTAGTCACAGCTCCGGAAACTTCAGTGATCGTGTACGTGCTGCCTATCCGATATCTGCCATAGGCCACTATAATTTCTTAGCCCACATTTTCTTTATTCGTGTAAAAACTTGGCCTGCAATGAAGTGCTGAACTATTTTAAGGTATCAGCTGATGAATGCCTGAAAATTAATTGCAGCATAGGATGGGAAGGCATCTTGCTATATGTGGGTTGTCCCCTTTAGTACAGAATGCTGTGGTTTTGGGAATAGCTTCTGTTGGAGACCTCAGAAGGTGTTGCAGAAGCCCAGACCTCTGGTGAGCAGCTCTGGGCAGCAGTGCAGAAGACTTCAGAGAGCACTTGCCAGTAGTATTCAATAAGTAATTTTTCTCTTGTATTCTGGAACTAACGCATAGTAAAAGCAAAATCATTAGCTTGAATACACTTATTGTGGTCCAGCAGATAGTAAGCACAACTGTTTTTTGGGCTTCAATCTTTTAGTGTTAGCCACTTCATATTTTGTCAAGGGAAGAGTGATCCGTTTCTCGCTAGCTGAGCAATTGAATTTAGTTTGTGGCAAAGTGTTAGATATTTGAAATTGTTCTTTTCTGAACTACAAGTGTAGTTTAATCTACATAGATTATAAAGGGTTTTTAGAAGTTAGATGAGGATCATCCAGAATTGTCATACAATATGTAATTTCACTCTGTTGAAATGAGCTGGCTGTAAAAAGACCTTCTGAGCCTTTATCTTTCTGATGCTATACCAGATTTTCTCTGTAGGTTTTTTCACTGCATACAATACAGTGTTCTTCATAAAAGTGGGAGATAATGTGAATGAAACACATTCAAAATGAATGGCTTTTTGAGTGTCACAAAAAGCTTGTCAAAATAAGCTTTGTTGTATCACAGTAGTTCTGCATTAATAAAGATTTATTTGGAAAAAACCCCTAATCTCTGAGAGTACCTTAACATTTCTACTTAAGGATATTTGAATTCTTAAAATATCCTTTAAAATCATGTTATTAAACTTCCCAAAGTCCTAATTGTTAATATTAGGGAAATGATCAGTTATATACCCTTTTTTGGAGTTGTTATTTGTGTTTAGCAGTGATGTCATTTGGTGTAGGGAGAAAGATTTTTCTCAGCTCTAAAATTTGTAATGGCTGTCAGTTCACTTCTGCCTGCTATTACTGGGAAGGTTTAATTTCTCAGCATTTTAATTGAGGTTGTAGTGTCATCTTGGTCAAAGTCATATGTTTGTGGGTTTGTTTTGGAACAGCACTTAGGCTTAATGGTTTTCAGCACTAAACTGGTGTCTGGTAGCTACAGAGGAAATTAGCCATCATATTTGAGTGCATGGCCAACAGTGTGCGATATGGATAATGAAGATTGTCATACCTCTTTTAGGGCATAAAATGCTGGAATCTTTTAATCTTGAAGTATTTTAAGTCTGAGCATCCCTAGAGGAGATTTATACAACACATACAGTAATTATTTTCTAAAGCATAAACCCACCTATTGAAATTCTGTGAAAGTGTAATGCGAAAGCCATTTCTGTGGTTGGCATGTTGGGTGTCTTCCAGCTAATGGAGCGGGGGGGGGGGGGGGTGTGGCACGATGGCAGGTTACTAACTGTGGGTGCAGTAAGATAGTGAGCAGGAAGAAAGAGTATCACTCCAGCTTCTCATCTACTAAGCAAGAATCAGAAACTCTGACATTTCATTAAATTTCAGAGCAGTGCTGAGCTGTGCAGTCGATGTTGTTATTGCACTGTTCTGCAGTTCACAAAATTTTAACTTCCTAAAATTACAGGAAAACATAACTTTTCATAGCACTGACTTGAAGCTTTTGTACTGTAGTCAAGTTTCATGATTTCACTTGCATCTCTGCTCTTTGAGGTTTTCTTGATGGTGTTTCTCCTTTGTGTACAAGAAGATTTAAATAGACCTGCTTGACAAGCCTCCTTCTACTTCATTAATGAGCAGAAAGTAGCAGGCAGTGAAATTTATCTGGAGTGATAACTTTCTGACCAGATACTGATGATAATGAGCTAAAAAATTATTAACATATTTAACTGTTAGAATCTTTTTCATCACTGAACACATTGTTATAGAAATTGAGTCTTCTCAGTTGCATGTCCAGTGTTTTCTCTTATTATTGCAAGTGGTAACTGCATGAAAATATGCTGAATTGTAGATTTATTTTTTTTTTTTAAGGGCAGTGTTTATAAAAAAACCCTATCCTTTAATGGCATTAATACTGAATGACTCTGGAGTGCATCATTTGAAATGAAACACTGGTGCTGTCCTTCCCTTCAGACCTTGGTTTTGTTTCTAGGTTGCACGTCTTCAAAAAATCCCTGATGGTGACAATGAGACAATGATTCCTGTACTGTCTTCAAAAAAAGCAAGTGAATTGCCAGTTGATGAAGTAGCAAGTATCCTGCAAGTAAGTGGTTTTTACATCTCTTAAGAATGCACTGATGTTACCAAACAGTGTTTGATATTTCTTAAGGACAGATCTTGTAATTGAAAGTTGATGCCTTATCATGCATTTTGATATTAGCTATTGGCTGCTTCTAAAAGCAAGTTGATTTTTAAATTGTTACTTGAAATGCTCTAACCTCTTAAAATTTTCAAAAAAAATTTGGGTATTTGGAGGGGAACTGAGATTCAACTGGAAAATGTTTGGATTTCTGCATGCTTTGAAAATGGCTATTTGTTAATAAAAATCCTGGAGTCAGTCTTGTTATAAAATTCTTTTTTTTTTTTTTTTTTAATTGCTCCATTTCCCTACAGAATCCTTAATGTCCTTAATTTATTTTGGTAGCCTCCATTGTAGGCAGAGAAACAGGATTGAGTAAGCTGCCCATTGACAGATTTATGAACCCTTGAATCTGGGTTAATTTTCATGATAGATGGTCTTTTTTTCATTTTCTGTATGCTTGACTGCCTGTGGAGTACACCACGATAAATGTTGGTCACTGACAACTCAAAACTTGGAAGCAATTGCTGTCATTTGGCTGAGCAGCTGAACTCCTGACATCATCCTCAGGAGTCTGAAGTATGCCCACAGTTTGGTTTGTTGTAGAGTATTTATGCAGGGAAGATCAGCAGTCATTTAGAGATGTGAAGCAACATCTGCTTCTGTAATTCTTACGTGACTTTTTAGTTGAATCTCTTAAATGCTGCCAAATGGAGTTTTAAAATAGTAGCCTAAAATAGTAGTTTTTATTGTCATACAAACATTTAGTACCGGGCTTGTCTTTTGGATGTTGTGCAAATGTTTATAATCTAAGGCTGTATATTTTGGTGTTGGAATTTATTCTGAAGTCTAGCTTTTCAGTGTAATTGCTGGCTGCTTTATTCTTTGTGTATTTTAATAGGCTAATCTTCAGAATGGCTTAAAAAACTGTGAAGTTTGTCATAGACGGGCATTCCATGGATGGAATGAATTTGATATTAGTGAAGATGAACCACTGTGGAAAAAATATATATCCCAGGTGAATGTTTTTGTCCTTTCTGCTTTTTAGTTTCAATACTTTTCAGTGGTTTTGCTTGTTATTTTGATTTACCTAGCTTTTATGTACATAAACATATTTTTATAAAAGTGGGAATAGTCTACTAGAATGGGAAATAGCAGCTTGTATAATTTATATCTGATTTACCTGTTGAAAAAAGCTTTTGTTTAGGTATATACTAGTGTTTCGATTAAGTGATTGGTTCTTCAGTGTGTGTTCATACCTAGACAAAGGGTGCCATTCATAATTAGCCTGAGGGCTAGAAAAGCAGAATAAACTTCCCTGTAGTCAGACGTGATCCGGAGTTGTACCAAGGTCGTAGAACAATACATTTGACTGTTGGTAAATGTTTAAATGGAATATGCAATATGAATAACTTGATAGACAAAGGGAATTTTGAAAAGCAAAAGTGCTGCCTTTGAGCTGCAGGTGGAGGTGAGACCAGTCTTGATTCTGGTGTTAAGCAGAAGTGGCAAGAGTCAAGTGTGAATTTTTTTTCTTATCAGTGTGATATATCTCAGGGACATGTATACATACCTGATATGTGTATCTGAAAGTGTCACTGCTTTCTCCTACCTACTCCTCCTGCCCCCTTGCTACACAAGATATCTGCACAGAAGACTTTTCTAATGAATTAGTAATGTTAAATATTTTGGTCAACATTTCAGTGCAACCTTGAAGTAACAGATGGTTGACTCCAGTGCTTATGTGTTACATGGGAGTGCCTGAAAAGATCTTCAGTGCTCTGCTGATGATAACAGTGGGAACATCATCCCATACTAGCTGTACTTTGGCATTAATGCTTTATTTTCCCATGTATAGGGTCAATTAGTCTGATGCATCAGAACACTTCTAAGACATATTATTCAGGTCTATTTTAGATGGGATTTATTAAGGTGCATATTTGCCTTGAATATGCTTATCAGATGTGCTTTCAGAATGTTCTTCACTTGAATTGTTGAAATGTTCTTTTTTATAGAGTTTCTCAAAAAAATCACTATGTTAGCAACTAGCTAGCTATCATAGAGGCAAGGTCCTTTATTATTTTAGACTTAAAAATCTAAGGAAATCATATGGTATAAAAGGAAAATTGGTGTCTTGTAAAACAAGAAACCGTGAATTAACAGTCAAGAAATATATTGCTGCCTTAATAGTGATCAGTTGCTGGGAACAGGATCAGTCTTTTACCTCAAAGACTTTTTGAATGTATTTCAGGCTTCTTTTTGCATTTTTTTAAATACAGTATAAACAATTATAGGAGATTATTCTTTTTGCATTTAAAATGTGCTTCAAGAAATGTAAGAAACATTCTTCTCCTGTTGCATATTGAATACAGTCTATTCAAGGTCTTTGATATTTAAAAGAAAACTCCTCAAGCAAACATCTGAATTGCACAGAGTTAGATTTTCTTTGCACTGGTAGGTCATAAATATTTTAATAATAGAATAATATGCTTCAAAAATAGATCTGAAGTGCTCTGAGGGGTAGATAAAGTGGCCTTTCTGTCAAGAGCATGGCTGAATTACTGTTCTGTTTCGTTGCAGTTTAAAAACCCCCTTATTATGCTTCTCCTGGCATCTGCAGTCATCAGTGTTGTAATGCATCAGTTTGATGATGCTGTCAGTATCACTGTGGTAAGGAACTGAAATTCTGTCTTCCTTGGGAGAACTTCAGAGTGTGTGACCATGTGTGTGTTCAACATCACACCAATGACAACGTGGGGTGGGATCACTTGGCTACAGTTAATGAGTTTGATTTGTATGCTGTCATTAAATCTGTTTATTTTGTGGGTGGGTTTTGTTTTTTTTCTTTTCCTTGATTGATAGCAGCAATACTTATCGAAATGCATCTTTGAATAATTTTCTGACTGCTTCTTGCATCTTTACACTTCTGTTGGTTAAAATGCCTGTCTTTAGGCGTCTGTTCAAAGGAGCAATTTTTGGCATGTTCTATGAAATTTTAATCTTAAATTCTGTTTTAATTTCAAATTGAAACCAGCATAAGCCTTCTATGAATTTACTTGAGAGATGTAATCTTTTAAAACATGAAAAAGAAGTGTAACCTGAGCTGTCTAGAAATCACAGAAGAATGATAGAAGCTGAAATAGTAATATTTTTGTAGAAGCTTGCAGTTAAATAGGGTGCTAAACTAGTGAGCCAAATACAGTACTCATAAACATTTGTAATTGCAATTGACAGAGAAGAAAATTCTAATCCCTTTGACCTTTTTGGGGTGATAGGTGGTAACTGAAAATCTTGATCTCTGTGACTAGAGGGAATTCTGGCTGTTGTTTTTGTTTTTGTTTTTTTTTCCTCTTGTCTTACCTCTGCACTTCTTGTGTTGAGTTTTACTTCTGTGCATAACTCAAGGTACTTGAAAGTTTGCTCTTAACCCCTCTCTTTTTTTTTTTTTTGGTAAAGAAAATAGTTGTCTTTGAAAGATAAAATATCTGGCTTCTTAAAGAAAAAACTTTCAATTTTGAATTTGAGTGTAGTGTTAGTTGGAATAGTCTATTGTGTTCCTAAGTTGAATCTGGGTAAATTATTATATTATGAAATTTATTTAATTATTGTGGCTGAAAGTTGAATAATTTTGTGGGTTTTTTTCACTTGGTTAGTGCCCTTAAGTCTATTTCTTAGCTCCTCTGAGCAAGGCAATGAGAAAAGAATAAGGCAGTTAGTGTAAGGGAGCAATAATTTCTACATTCTGTGCTACAGCCTGAAAAGGAGTCTTTCAATGACTTTGTGAACATTGGTAGATGTGTCTTAAAATATGGAGGAAAAAGGTGTGATTGAGTTAAATTTTATCAGTTGTGGGGTTTGTCTAAGTTCTGACTACCCTCTGCCATTTAGTCTTATTATTATTAATGGCCACTTTATCACTGAGTGAATGCTTGTTTTACTTCATTTTCAGATGACAGTGCAACTTTTCTGTAACTATATATTTGTGTTCAGAGCCTTATCAACAAAATTAATTTGCTAGGTAAAGATCAGTGACATATATCACTTTTGGTGGCTTGAGCTGCCTTTGCCATCCTTTTAGCTCTGTTGGTACAAAGGTGTAACTTTCTGCTCTGGACTGGGAACTGATGAAGATTAAAAGGACAAATAATTACATACTACTTTCCATTGATATGAGGCTAGGAATGCAAAAGCTGTGCCAGGTAGAATGATCTGTAGAATGTAATATTGCCTCCAAAAGAAACATGTGTAGCTGTGATGGAAATATTCCATGGAAAGATGGAATATTTATGTAGTTACTTCCTAGTATTCAGTTGGTGAAGTTAATGCTAGTATCACAAATAAGGCAGATTTCCTGGATTTTTGTGGATTTCAAGTGTTTTTTGCTTGCAAAATGGTAATATCTTGAATATTTTTAGTAGTTGTTGTGGGTACTTTGAAGGCTTAATTAATGTATGTTGTGTTATGTTTCTGTAAGAAATGAGTGTAACAACTCAGTTAATGTAAGAAAATTCACGAGTGTATTGAAGGAGAAGATAAGACTTACTTTACAACAAATTGATCATTGATATTTCCTGTTATAGATTTAATTAATTCATGCACTTTCACATCATGTACTTAGAAGGCCTATGATGTTTATCTTGAAGTCTTGTGACCAGAATTGTATTTGATACGGGGGACTATGAAGGCTTGCTATTGAGGCCTTAGTGTACTTATCTTGGATTCCTCCTAATGAGCAATTTTTTATTTTTTAGCTTTTTTGTTTTGGATCTCTAGCATCTCAGCTGTTTGGGGAGTGCCTGGTGTCCTGTCTCTCTCCTTGGGTGTTGGGGCAGAGTTTCTGAGTTACTCATCTTCCTCTTGTTTTTCTTGCTAGGATATTTTATGACTCCAGATCAGTTTTTCAGCTGCCTTATATCTAGTCTTCAGCTGATTCTTAGTCTTTCTGTTATCTGGTTATTTGAATAAAACAATATCTGTGATGCCCTGTAGCAGTTAACACACCTTTGTTTTGTTCACAGAGAACACCAGTCAGTTTTTCTATTTGTGTCATGTATCCTTCCACTGCTATCTCTTGCTCACCATTTAGAAACAGGAAGCAAAGGAAGTTTTCCAAGTTTGCTATCAAGTTATTAATCTTATTTTTAGTAAAATCAGGTTATCATGTCCTTGGACATCACTGAAGCAGGTGTAAATAGATAATGCCATTGCTTTTGGAACAGACCCTAGGGATATCAAGTGGTTTTGAGCACGAGAAAGTTTGTTACCAAATCATCTTGTTAATATGAGCAAAACCAAATGTGATGGCTTAGTTTCTTGGTAATTTGGAATTCTTTTGTCTCACACGGTTTTGTTTTCTTGCAGGCAATACTCATTGTTGTTACAGTTGCCTTCGTTCAGGTAAGACAGCTATTGGGGTGTCCAAATAAAGAGAATTGCCTTTGTGTAAACTCTTTTATTAATAAGACTGAAGTAGTTGTCTTGATGCATTGTGCTGTGAATGACTGAGTGACGTGTTTTAATCGAAGTCTTTTGCCCTTTCTAAAGTGCATGATTTGTCCTGCTGTAACCACACTGACATTTATGCACCTGTATCAGTATTATACTCAGCCATAAGAGTACTTGTAAAGAAGCCCTTGGAGTAAACAGTTAGAAGTACTTAAGTATTTAACATCATATAAAAGATTTTGAAAATGTAACTCTTGCTTCAGTTTTGTGCAGAGATGGGAAAAAAATCATCTAAGTAGTTTCCCAAGTCTTAAAGTTGTTTTTGTTCTGTAATTACATAGCTTTAGTCAGGGTGTACCTGAATCAAAATTGCTTTGTACTTGTACTTTATATCTTTAATTAATTGAATTCTGTACTCTTATTGAGTTAGATGTGAGTTGTTACCTTAGTTCTCTGGGAGCTAAAAGCACAGTACTTTTGGTACTAACTTGTTAAACTGTAGAATTCATAAAAGGTGTCTAATCCCTGAGTTTAGAAGTGTTACTGCAAGTATTACAAATAACTGAAGATAATGAAGGAAATGCAAAGGACTTCTGCTACTCTTTCAGAAGAAATGCACGTAGGCAAATCTGGAAATTTTTCAGAGTTTGGACCATATTTGCTTTTTAAAGTATCTAATGCAGAACTGTTGAATGTCTTCTTATCTGATTTTTTGGAATATTGCTTAATACAACTTCACTGATAAAATAAATTTCAGTGTCTCTGTCTTATATTGTGAAACTTTTCCCGGTTTTAAAAATATTATCTGCTTTATTTTTAAAAAAATGTCTCTGCAGGAGTACAGATCAGAAAAATCTCTTGAAGAGCTTAGTAAACTTGTGCCTCCAGAATGCCATTGGTATGTAATTTTGTCCTTTCAGTCCTAAATTAAATCATATGAAGTTTAGTCTGAAATGAGTAAATGAAAAACTGAACTTTTACTGAACTTACTTCCTTTGCATCAAGTTCTTATGCTGACATAGAACACACTTCACTTTTCCTCATTTTAAAGATCCTTTTAATGGGCCTAAAAAACTACACCATGTTGTTGCCTCTCTGAACCGTTCAAATGATGTAACTGAGATGTAACCTCTAGGAAAAAAAAGCAGCAAATCAGAAATATTTTGCTGACACCTGTAACATTGCAACGTGTAGTCAAGGGCGTGAATACTTTTCTCAGACAAAATGCCAGAGGAGACGCTCCTACCGCTCTCCATGTTTTTACCTGCAGTGTCCGAGAAGGTCGGGTGGAACATACCCTTGCCAGAGATTTAGTGCCAGGTGACACAGTCTGCCTGTCAGTTGGAGACAGAGTCCCGGCTGATCTACGGTTATTTGAGGTATGTGCCTAAAATGGATTTAATGCTTCGGAACTTTCCTTCTTGTGGGATAGAGGGGAAGGGAAGATAGCTGCTGAATGCTGAAGTGCAGGGAGTGCTCTCGTTTGGAGTTCACAACTATCTTGGTAGAAAATTTGAATAATTAGTAATTACTTTCCAAATGTGATCATACACTGATTAAGAATGCATGTAGTTTCTTAACGAGGGGCATGAGAAGAAAGAATTTGTGAATTTTATGTAGTATGTGTTGTTGAAAATTTTATTTTTTTTCCCCTCAATGTTAAACATGTTGCAAAAGTACTGTTTTAAGTCTGAATGCTAAGATATTTTAGCAGCTGTTTGCAGGTAACTGGTTTTCAGTCTTTATTTGCATTAAATTTAGGGTGTAGTTCCTGTGTTCATTAATAATCAAATATTTAAAAAAAAAAGTGGAATTGTGCTGGTGTAATCTTCTCTTTGGCCTTTCTTCATCAGTGTGTGTCATTATATCTCCTGGGTTATGCAATATTTAACTTGTGATATTAGCACTGGTGGAAGTCTTTGAGTTGAAGCAATGGCACTATAGTAGTATTTGTATATTCTCTAAAAATGAAGTGTAATGGGTATATATATATATATTCATCTTGCTTATTTGATGGTTTTGGTTGAATTTCACATTACTTTTCTGTCAGGCTGGGCATCCTCAGTGTGCCCAGTATCTGGGCTATCTATCATGTTAAAGTAATTTCTGGTTATGAAGATCTATATATTCAGTTTATCCACTGTCGATAATTGATTAATCACTGTTCATTTCATAGACGAAGTCTAAATGAACTAGTTTCTGAGGCAAATTTATGTTGCTCCTGAGAAATTTGTCTGGATCATGTTTTTAGCCCCAGCAGTGTAGTTAGTAGTTGAGTGGGTTTGTGTTTGCAAATACTTTCTGCTTCCCTTGGCAGTTGTGTAGTCTCTGCATTGTTATGAAACTGCTCTTGCAGCAGCACCTACTTTCTTGCTCATATCTGATATCATGCTATCATAGCAGCAGTCTTGAACCTCTTACAAAGGAAAGCAGAAATGGATTTAGAGGTTTCTCATCTGTCTGCAGCCCTACACCAGATGAATTCTTTTGCCATCCTTAACTACTCTTGCAGATCATTTGAAAATAAGAGCTTGTCATCTTGTTTTCATCTTGTGTCTAATGGGCATTGCTATAAGGTGGTGGTTTTTTAAGAAGAGGATCATTTGGAAATCATCTTTTCAGAGAAGGATCTAGATTTCTTCTGTGTATTCTCATTGATGTGTCCTGAAAACAGTAGAAATGATAATTAGGCACTATTTAGTTTGTGAAGTCCTTTATACATGCTAACTTTTTTTTTTCACTAGTCTAATCTTCCAGGGACAATCTTGTTCTTAAAAACGTATTTGAAACTCTTTTCTGGCCTAATTTTTCTCTATGTTAATGAGCAGTCCATCAAGTTTTATGATAATCTTCACTAAAGCTAGAGAATTTCATCAAGAACTAATGTGTGGAACAGTGTAGACTTGAAACACTGTTCCTTCTGATAGTGATGATAAAAGTTTCAGAGCTCATGGCTATAACTGAACAGTATCAGTGGCATCTTCATCTTCCATCTTTGGCTCTTTTAAGTGAGAGCTTTGTTAGGAGGGTTTGTTGCTTTGTTGATCCTTAAAAGGTGGTCGATATTGACAGGCTCCTTACCATGTGAATAAACTGGATATATTTTTAACGGTCAAAATTGTGAAACTTAGGTTTACACTTCCAGCTACTTAACAAAATATTTTCATGCTTTTTACCTATTTTGTTTTCAAAGGCTGTGGACCTTTCCATTGATGAATCCAGTCTCACAGGTGAGACAGCTCCTTGCTCTAAATCTACAGCTCCTCAGCCAGCAGCAACCAATGGAGACCTTACTTCTAGGAGCAATATTGCTTTCATGGGGACATTGGTCAGATGTGGAAAAGCAAAGGTAAAATCATTATTGATAGAGAAGAGCGTTTTCCGTGTTTCAACAATTTGAAGTTCTTACTTTTAAAGTTCACCTCTCAGTCATTAGTGTGATACTCTACAGAGCTCTTCTCACTGGTGCTTTTTCAGACACTGGTTTAATAAGAAAACTAGGACCAGGAGAGCTCAAATTTATAGGGAGCAGATGATGTGAAACTCCTCTCTCTCAGGATGTGGTGATTTGCTTCTAGAGCTACATTCACGTTTGAAAATCTGTAACTGAAAATTCAGTTGTGGTGCAGTGTAGGTGTTACCCTTTCTGAGTTTTGTTACTGGTAGTCAACAAGTACTTCGGCATTGCACAGAACAGCAGTTTGTTTCACAGAGACAAAATGTTTTTTAGGAAAAAATCTCTACTTATGACAAGAATAATTTCATAAAGTTTTAAACTGTAGCAGGCCAAAAAGCATTTGCCTGCTATTTGAGCCAAAGCTGTAAGATCGACCACTAACATTAAAATTAGACCTCAGATTTGAACTGGCTTTATTTTTGTGTGTGTGGTTTGTTTTTTTTTTTTTTTTTTAGGGGATAGTTATTGGAACAGGAGAAAACTCTGAATTTGGGGAGGTTTTTAAAATGATGCAAGCAGAAGAGGTAAGTATATATTTCATTCATTAAAACTTTGAATTTATTCCATGGGAACTTGGTTAAACATAATTATGTTGCTTCCAATATTTTTGTTTCCTCTAGTGAAGCATATCTGAGCTCTTGAACATGAAAGCAGTAATTGAATTCAGTGCAACAAAATATCCATAGCTGACTTAAAGATATTAACTGTGAAAATAATATTCTGAACCTGTCTAAATATTTACATAGTTTTCTGTTTGGCTAAATTGAATTTTCTACAGATGATGAAAAAATTCCTTTTTAGATATAATTTGCCTTCCATGGCTTTAATGCCTCTGTTTTGAAAATCAGTTTTATTCTTCAAGAGCTCTTTGGTCTTGGAAGAAGTGCAGTGGCTTTTAGTCAGCACGTTGTTTTGTTTTTTTAAATAAAATTTTTAATAAGACCTTTTGTATTAAGTTTGTTGCAGACATCGCAAAGCTCCCGAAGAATATTTCTAATTTTTTTTTTAAATTCTATGAAAGAATAGTCTGTTTTCTTTAGTAAGGTATGAAAACATAGGCCATAACTGCCCCTTATTCACTGACTGTCTTGAATTTTGCACCTGTGAATTAATATGTGATACAGTTAATTTGTTAACTGCTGCATGTTTGCCATTTATCAAGGCTCCAAAGACACCTCTGCAGAAGAGCATGGATCTCCTGGGAAAACAGCTTTCCTTGTATTCCTTTGGTATAATAGGTAAGATAATTTATGTAAAATAATTACAGATAATTATCTAGTGGAAACTGATGTGTAGGCCTGGGTAATGGAAGGCTTGATCTCTTTTTAAAAAATATTGTGGCTTCTGATTTTATTGGTCACTTCTGAATTTGTTCCACTAGTCATCTGAAAATTACGAATGTGACATAACTCTGATCATAAGGTCGTTAACATGCTTCTTCCTGCAAATGTGCTGTTCTGACTTGCTTCTTGTCCTTTGAATGCTTCCTTTTAAATTGCAATATGCCTTTGTATTCTGATTGAGGGTGTGCATTAGTGAGTACCTCACTGTTGGTATGATTGGGCAACTTGACTGGCAGATACTTCCCTCACCTTTGCCATACTAATGGAATCACGCTTTGACAGTGAAAGAACTAACAGATTCTTTTTATAGGTAGTGTAATGATAAGCTTGGTTTTGGCTATTTGACTGTTTTTTTTTTTTTTTTGGTCCCCTTGAGGTTACAGTATATGTTGGTTTTACATTTTTCCCGACGACTATTTTCTTTGTAGGCGTTATTATGCTAGTTGGCTGGTTGCAAGGAAAGCATATCCTTGATATGTTCACAATTGGTGTGAGGTAAGATTTTTCTTTTTAAATAGTGCAGATCATGCATTCCAGCAAATGTCTAAAAGCTAGTGATGTGCTTTGTGATATGCTTGCACACACTGCTCTTAAATTCACGTTAAATAATTAAAAATGAAAATAGAAAAGCAAATTTGTACTTATTTTTAATGATACAGTATGTTCCTGTCAGTCTCTTAAACTGCACGTTTGTATGGTGATTTCGGAGTGTCGCGGGGAACATCTGCAAAGAAGCACTGAGTTATACAGTTTGAATTTTCATCACTGAGTAAATAAAGTAATTTAATAGTAAATTTAATAGTAAAATTTTATAAGAGGCATCTGACAAAACTAAGTTACTGCAAGCCTTGTGTCATGTAGTTCAATAGCTCATTTTCTGCCATATTATGCAAACTTAATCCCAGGGTGTTTGCTGAGAACAACTCTGAATTTAGATGGTCTAACTCTGTACTCTTAGAAAAGTTCCTGAGATACTAATTACATGGACAGTGCATAAGGCAGAAGTGTTTCTTTAAATTACATGATCAGACTCTGGATATTTACCCTTTTGTGGAGGGGAAACTCTTCCCCCCCTCAGCCCCCCACCCCAAGCTGCATCTTTGAGCATTGCCTGATGAGTTATTGTGATCTTGTTTACACTGTCATCATGCTTTTTATTTGTTTGTTTTTTAAGAGTGCCATTCCCTCACTTAAATGCCTGCCACATTATGATCTTGCAGTAGCCCTTGTTGATCAGTTGTGGCATTTCTTAGTTCTATTTAGCGCTGACTACACTTATTCTTCACAATCTGGCCTGCTTTGCACAGCCCTGATTAGTATTTTGTGTAGGCAAAATACGTACAATCAATTTCTCCCTTAGCCCAACATTTCTTCATACTTTTGCATAAATAATGAGTAGAAATTATCTAATTTATTTCATTTTTTACTGTCTTCAGTGGACATGTTTTAATGAATGGTATACATCTAGAGTCACTTGGCAGCTTCTTCCTTTCAGTTTTAACCTCAGTGACCAGACAGCTACAAAAACAATGTTCTGAATTGTAAATGCATCATTACTATGTAATCTTGTATAACGTTCAAAAACGAGATTTGTATATTTACTTTCATTGCAGTTTGGCCGTAGCTGCAATCCCTGAAGGACTCCCAATTGTGGTAACAGTGACACTGGCCCTTGGTGTGATGAGAATGGTGAAGAAACGGGCTATTGTAAAAAAACTGCCTATTGTTGAAACTTTAGGTATGAATAGACTAACTTAGAGATAGTGTTTTGATACAAATGTTAAAAAATCAAAAAAATTGATGACTAGTGATAAAAACAAAGCAGGTATTCTTATTTTGCTAGCAGTGTGGTGACATCTTTAAACATTTCTAAATAGAATGGGTTATTACACAGTAGCAATTCAGGTAGATGTTTCTGTGGGCCTTAACTTTGTTTTTTGAAGTGAGATGAGCAGTTAATAGCTTGCCTAGCTTGCAATACTCTAATCTGAGTGATTGGATATATAGACTCTTTAAACTTATTTGCTGTAAGATGTTCTTGTTAAATAAGACTTATGAAACGATTTTTAAACTAAACATCTTCGGTGTAAATTTAGGAATGATATTGACAGTAGAAAACAAATCCAGATTTGAATATTAGAAAAAGCTTTGTAATCATAGTGCATCTTCAGGATGTTATGCTGCTCATATTAAAACTTAAAATCGTTTAAAAACATTTAAGCTCAAAAACATTTGGTGTGCATGTTGAGTTGTAAAAAATGTAAGGCACAGAACATGGAGCAGAAATAGAAATACTGAGTTAAATAATTGCATTTGAACTTCTTTTTGCATTTGAAGATTGGGAATATTTTTTTCCAATGCCTCTAGTGGAGTTTCATTAGTGTTGCAAGGTTTTTTGTTGCTTTTGCAGTTCTTGCTGTCCTGTCCAGAAATGTCAAGATGCTGCAACAGTCTGTCTGAATCTCCATTCCGGAGTTATAAGGCATATAGAAATCTCACATTTTTGTAATCTTTTGAAGCTTATTGAAATTTGAAGGTTTATTACTAAGTCACACTTGTATGACAAAAGTGTTGTGGCTGGTGTTAGATAAATCTTGTACTTTTTAGTAAAGAGGAATGACTGCTGTAAAGCAGGGCCTTAGTTTTCCATGTCACCAGGAATCACAACTGAGATTTCAGTAATGTAGTTTGAGATACAGCAGAATAAAATAATGGAGAGGTAGTAAATGGAAATATTTTGGATGAGTTGTGAATTTGGGATTTTGATCAGGTTTTTTCTGTTTATGGACAGACTTGCAAAGAACCTTGTACAACTATTAATACTTGAAAATTTGCTGTCTTTTGTTAAATGTCACTTTTTTTTTCACAGACAGCTGCAGTATTTGTAGAAATTTGCTTGACTTGAATACTTTTGGCTTTGTTAGTTACGTTATTCTAAACAAGCTTTGTCTTATAAATGTTAATTGGTTATTTCAGGTTGCTGCAACGTAATTTGTTCAGATAAAACTGGAACTCTGACAAAGAATGAAATGACTGTTACTCATATTTTTACTTCTGATGGGCAGCATGCTGAGGTATGTAGCGTGATACTTTAGGCTTGAATTTTCCATTTTGTTTTGTATATCAGCTCAAACATTCTTGAATACACTGCAGGTAAAGCATTTGTCAGGAAAGCCTAAATTTATTGCACCAAACTCCTGCCCCTCAACTTCCAACCATTTCTGTTCTTGAGTACATTTAGTATTGCAGCCTTTGAGCTATGTTATCCAAGCCTTTTCTGGTTACAGAAGAATTTTTTTGTATAATGTGTTAAGTTCTTGCATCTCTTGATGGCTGTAGATCACAGTAAGAGACAGATGCTGAGATACAGCACAAAGGCAAGTTGAGAGATTGTGTTTGTCTTCAGTATAGAAAGTTGAGGCTATTTTACTGTTTCAGGTGCATAAAAATGAAATTTACATGTTAAAAACATTTAAAATGGGGATATCTAGCTTTTGACAAGTTTAAAAGACACTTTATTGTGTGAACCCTTCATACTGAATATGTACTGTCATTCTTAGTTTCTTTTATAATGGATGGAGTTCAAAGTAGGAGTAGGACATGAAAGAGTGGTGGTTGAGTTTGAGGGTTTGCAGAACTAATTGCACAAAAGAGAGGCAAAAGCAGCAGGAGTGGAAAAGCAGAGAGGTGTGGAACTGGGAGTGTTTTAAATAAGTTCTTAAATTCTCTAACTCCTAGATCCGGGTTTGTTTCCATGGTACACTTAATAGGTGGTCTTGCCGTTTTCTTTTGTAAGCATTAAATACTGGCATTTTTTCTTACTGTTTCCTATTATTTATCTATGTTTTCGTATATATCCTGATAGCTATTTTTTTATTGTTAGAATACTGTAGGAATACTGTAACTGCTTTTCTTTTACTACTAGCACAGTTGTATCTGAGTCAAATCAGCTCCTTTATCCTAATAGAAAGAGAACTTGAAATGACTCTGAAACATATTAGCTGTTAATGCTGTAGACTTGAAGACTTTTTTTAGGATCCTAGTGGGATGCCTGGTTTTTGTGCATTAAAAACACAATTTTACTGGTTTTAACACCTTCCTGAGGTCTCAACTGAGAGGCTGTTCAACTGAATTTTTTTTTTTTTTCCTTCTTACTGGATGAAAGTAGGACTCTGCTCTGTACTTCCATTCCCCTGCAGGGGGTATGCATTATTAACCAGTGTAAAGTTGAATAGGGGACAAAAATTAGACAGCAAAAGAAAGAGGAAAAAAAAAAAGAAAGCATGCCTAATGCTGTAAGGAAGTAATGTACACTACATTTATTTATGCTAAGTAATAAAGTTGATACTTGTTAAAAAAATTAGTCTTTAATGTATTTCATTGAACTCAGAGTGTTGCTGCATTAGAAGCTGAGTAAGAAGAATTTGTGCACACTGAGTAAAATCAGTCATTATGAATTGCATTTTAAAAATTTTCTGTAATTTATAGTTTGACTCCTTGTTTTGCAGGTTACTGGAGTAGGTTATAACAGGTTTGGAGAAGTGATGCTCGATGGTGAAGTTATTCATGGTTATAACAACCCATCCATTAGCAAAATTGTTGAGGTAAGATCTTGGCACAGAGAGGTGAGTTTTAATTGTTGATGTAGCACAAGAGCTTTATATGGCATTTACTTTGTGTTCTGTTTTCCCCTTTCCTTCCTCAACTTTTAGGCTGGTTGTGTGTGCAACGATGCTTTGATTAGGAACAACACACTGATGGGGAAGCCAACAGAAGGGGCTTTAATTGCACTTGCTATGAAAGTGAGTACTTGATGCTTTTTGGATTTATAGCAGGTGGGAAGTATGTAGAAATAAGCTGTGGTTTTGTGTTTCTCATTTTCTTTTCCTTTGGGTCTAGTAGATTCGTACGGCAGCTGTTCATCTCCTGTGTTTCTTCGTTGTAAATCTTGGGTGTTCTAATGGATAATAAAAAAATAATTAGGACTGAAGTAAAATCTCTATTTTGATCTTCTTGCACTTAGTTTGTGGCAGGTAAAAAGACAGTACTAATTTACCTGTTGACTGTTGATTGTACTATCTCTTTCCTAGTTCTCATCAGAAGCAGTGAGAAGCTGATAGCAGATGTGTAGGTGCCTGCAGCATTTATAGCTCTTTTTAAGTGCAGGGTGCAGCTAGTTTGAATTATGGACACTGTGATGAACTACTTGGGGATTTTTTTTGTGGGGAGGAAGGATAAAGGGTGTTGTTCTTTATTTATTTTTTTTAATTTTTTTTATTTTTTTGTAATGCTGTGAAGCACCCATTACAGTTACTGAGAAATGTAACAAGGCCCTTGATTTAGCACTTGATTTTTTTTTTTTTTTGACTGTGATGGTGAATGAACTCGAGAACATTAAAAGATGAATGTCTGACAGTCTTTCCCTGTGTAACTCAGGCATTAGTTGTAACTGTCTTTTTGCTGAGACTCATTCTAAGTCCCCAGTCTTTGACTGGAAAGGACAAGAGTGATGTTATTTTGGCAAGTGTGTAGAAACTGAAAAGGCCAGGAATTTTTCACATCTGTTGCTGGAAAGAGAGATAGTAAGGGGGCTGTGAAGCTCTTTAAGTACTACGAGTGGTTTATATGCTGGTTTTGCACCTTCTTTAATTGTCATTTTCCTTTGGAGTTGGATAAGAGTAGAGCATAGAATGCAGCGAATTGCATCAGGGCTGGGGACAGAATAGCATTTGAAATGAAATGACTTTTGTCTGAAGTCTTCATGGTTAGTTTCAGTTTAAATGCTTGGGTGATCCTGATCACTTAAAAAAAAAAGTCATTTCAGATTGGGTCATTCAAAGTTAAAATCAGAGTCTTGCCTTCTCCAGACTTTTTGCCATTGTCTTGTGTTACAATTTTTTAGGCACTTCTAGCAGAGAAATTATATAGAAGGTATTAAAATAAAATGCATTAGGGTGATAGACATTTTTTGTCAAACCAAGAACTATGTTGCTAACCCTTGCAAGACTTATCTTTGGATCAAAGGTAGGAAATAGTGTTAAATGGTCTGACTCATGCTGAAGCCTGAAAGAAGTGTGTAGGTGCTTTCACTGCTGGTTTGTCAAAAGTCTACCTAAATTGGAATAGTGTACACAAAAGCAACTTTGGAGATGAGACTGGTTTTTAGCTATGTGATATTTGTAAGCTGAGGTGTCTCAACAAGTCAACGAATTGCATACCTGTTGGAAAAGAAAAGGCCCTAACGTTGTGGTGGTACTTCTGTTTTATACAGATGGGTTTAGATGGGCTCCAGGAAGACTATATAAGGAAGGCTGAATATCCCTTCAGCTCAGAACAAAAATGGATGGCTGTAAAATGCATTCATAGAACACAGCAGGTAAACTTCAATGACTGTTTGCTTGTGCACTGGCTTTGTGGAACACTTACCTACGTTGTTTAATATCCTAATATTCCCCTTCAGAAGTTATGGCAAGCTGGCAGTAGTGCACAGTCCTGGAAACAGAGTTTGATAATAGACACAGTAATTTCAAGCTCTGGGGTGGAGATAAGGAATAGCAAGAAATTATTTCTTTAAAAGGCATTCTGGGAAATTATTTTCAGGATATTGAAATGTCTTGAATGTAAGCCTGGCTGTTTTTTCTTCCTTCTCCCTCCTCAAACATTTAAAGCAGTTCTGCCAAACTTGTGCCAAATTGCTGTTTCAGTGCTGCTTAGTTACATAATGAATTAAGAGCAAGAATATGCATTGATGTTCAGTAGTAAAATTTCTTTTGTTTGAAAACAGAGTTTCTGTTTTTGATGCAGACCTCATGTCCACAGTGTTGACAAATTTTATCCTGGATTATCAATACAATTTATTTAACCTATTTTTCCGTCTTCTGGTGCTTTCCAATACATACTTGGTTTCGTGTTTCATTTAGACCAATCTGAATGTTTTTGTTACAAGTATTGACATAATCACTTCCAGTCTGATAGCTGGAGCCTTCTGGACACTGTGTGCAACATCGGACTTTATATTGGATTTATGGAAAATTTCCTAGTGCTTCTGACCAAAAACAGGCTTGCTGACAAGTGTTCAAGTATCACAGTAAAATCTTTGCTTTGGGAGTGAAGCATTTGACTCCTTTTATTTATTTGGATTATATGGTTGATTATTCATGTCTGTATAAAGAGTGGTGAGCAAGAATTGGTATAAGATTTTAATCCACGTAAGGATTTACTGTGTTTGTGTTTTGGAAACAGCGATTTTGTGAGATCGTTGAAAAATTTGAAACAGATTTAAAGGGAGCGTAAATTATTTGAAGGCTAAGAAAATACAGTGGGTTTAGAAACTTGGAACTCAATCACTTAAGCCTATCATGAAAGATTGAAATAACTTGATTACTGTGCATAAATACCTTCCCAGGGAGAAAATAGATATATTGAAAAAGGCTTTTTAGTTCCATTGGAGAGAAGGTGAGTGATCGGTGATTAGAAATTGAGCAGAGGAAAATGGGGGAAGGGAAGGAATGAGTTGATTTAGCATTGGAGTTTAGTGATTGAGGTAGGTGGTGGACTCACAGTCCCTTGATATCATCATATCAAGGCTAGATGGCGATCTAGAAGATATTGTTAGGCCTGGAACAAGGATGCAGGTGATGTTTATTTACCTGGGCAGCTGGTCTGACGATGATCTAAAGGTCTTTCAGGTCCAATGTTCCCTGTAGGCTTAGTTTCTGTCCTTCACATGGCCTCTCTAGTCTATAAAGTGACTTTGCATGGCCTCTTTAGTCTACACGGTGACTGTGGTTAATGTGTCTGATGTCTACTGAAATGAGATATTGATTGTTGACTTGGCTCTTTTGATGTTACCGCTCTTCAACAAACATTGTGCAGAGATACTGAAAAGAACAGAATTTTTGTTTACAAGTTTGATTTTCATTATGTTCTGAAGACTCTAAACAAAAGTACTGATATGCCATTCTTACGTGTCCATGTGTACATACTTGTGTGTGTGACCTTATATATACACACATGTGCACACAAAAATTCATTTTCCTTTCAGGACAAACCTGAAATTTGCTTTATGAAAGGTGCTTATGAACAAGTCATTAGGTACTGTACATCATATAACTGTAAGGGACAGACCCTACCTCTTGTTCAGCAACAGAGAGAGCAATACCAGCAAGAGAAGACATCTATGGGCTCTGCAGGACTTAGAGGTAAGGCTGTTTCAGTGTCTCAAAATAAAAATTTTTAATTTTTTTTTTTAAATAGCACTGCTTATTGTTTTAAAAAAGCAATAACAAACAAGAGCAGCCAAAAACACTAGGATCTTTTTTTATTATTATTCAGTAAGTGCCACGGGGTTGTTTAGTTTTTAGGCCTGTATAATAATGTGATTAAACTGCAAAGGGTGAGAAAAGGCACTGTTGGTTCCTGTCATGTGTGTGACCTTAACTTAGTGGTAAACTACTAAATAGTAAATGATAAGTAACTTCCATATGTTATTATAGATGTCTGTGGACTTTTTTTAATGTGAATGTGTTTATTTTTCTACTACTTTGGCTCCTTCCACCATCATGAGTTAGGCTAGCACAACTGATTGCAGGTCAGAAGATGCCATTATAATTAACTTCTATATGTAAACAAGCTGTGTAAGATTTTAAATATAAAAATATTTTTCTCAAAATGATTGTCAGGAGCTGATTTGGGGCCAGGATTATACATGACTTCAGCCTCTGTAAAGAGAACTCTACGGTGTCAAGTCCATACATAGCTTTTTTTTTTTTTTTAGGGTGTGGGTATTCTGTGGCTCAGGAAATTCCTAAGATACAAAATATTAGAATCTGAGAGGATATGCTAGGAGGGCCATCTCCTTGTGTTGTTTTGTTTGGACAGCCGTTCTTTCTGTCTGTCAAACAAAAAAGTCTAGGGTAATGTTTTGAAAAAAGTGAACCTGCTTTTTTCCTTGCAACTCTAACGTTACTTAAATCTATTTGAATGAAGAATCCTACTGTAAAAGGCATTCCAGAAAATATTCAGCACGTACTCAATGAAATCTGCCTCTCTAAAAGGAAAAAAAACACCAAAGCAGAAAATAAATACATTACCTGATCCTCCCTTTCATCCTCATGCATAAAAGAAATGTGCAGAGAAAGCACAAAGCTAGATGCTGTTCTTCTTAACACACAGAGGAAGCATGAACACTTTCAGCTGAGAACAGATAGGAAAGTTATCTTTAAAACCTGGAATATGACTCTAAGAAGTAAGAAACCTACATATACATAAGTAGGCTATTCTGAATATTCAACATACATTGCTACCAGGGTTCTAAAAAAAAAAGGAAAATTGCAATTCCCACCTTTTTGCTTTGTGCTGGCCTACTGGTTTGAAACAGTTTTTTTAAATGCTGGTGTAAACATTAATTTCAAATTATAACATTCATGTTTTGTTTGTTTCCTTTAAGTTCTAGCCTTAGCTTCTGGTCCTGAGTTAGGACAGCTAACTTTTTTGGGGCTTGTGGGAATAATTGATCCTCCACGGACTGGTGTAAAAGAAGCTGTTACTACGCTGATCACGTCAGGAGTTGCAATAAAAATGGTTACTGGAGATTCACAGGAAACCGCAGTTGCCATCGGTATGAATAGTCCTCTTCACTTCATTTTTTACTTGTTTTCTGTTTAGCTAATTGTTGTGAAGTGTGAGTATTAAGTCTTTAATGTTTATGAGTTTTGTGTATTAGGTTACCGTATGGCACAGTGGAATTCACGGGAGAGAAAAATCAAACAAAAAACCCAACATCCTAGCCTGAAGTGGTACTTCGGTTTCTCCTTTAACTGTAATTTTTCTAATTTGCTTAATAAGGCCTTTGCTGTTTGAAGCTGTGTATTTTCTTACTGTATTTTGGTATAGCATATACTTGATTTCTGATTCTGACACCCTCAGTACCACCTTCCTTACACTCAGCTTTGGGTACCCGCCTCGTGGCAACGGGGAGAAACTGTAATAGCCGGTGACAAGGAATATTAAACTATGGCACTTCAATGCTGTACTTAAGTTTGAAGCCTAAGTACCGTTTAAGTATTATAAATGTATAAACAAACAGCTTCTTTTTGCCATGTAATACATTAAATTACAAGTGCTTCAGCCAGAATGTGAATTCTGGCTTACAAACAAGATGGTGAACAAACAGTTGAATATGCACATAGAAAGTATACCCCCAAATTAGCAGTACTTTCTCAAACATTTTTTTAACTTGTCTACTTGATGTTATTTTTCATTTTCTGTCTTGTTATTTTTTGAACTGTGAATTATTTGAGAGTGCTGAGCCCTTGTGTTTGTTTATATGACACCTGACAGAATGAGCTACAAACCTTTAGACCTAAAAAGACTAAGTGAATAAATATCTGATTAGAATAGACTTTGTAGCATGTTTTTGTTACTCAAGAGTTCAGATAATTTACTCCAATGTACTGAATCAATAATGCAGTAAGATGGTCTGATCTTCTGTGGAAAATATTAGGATGAAAAAATATAACTGGGTAGTTACCATCTTAAACTGATAAATTATTATAATATGTCTTTTATATTACTTATTTACAGCTAGCCGACTAGGATTGTATTCAAAAAATTCACAGGCAATTTCTGGAGAAGAGATAGATGATTTGGATATTCAGCAGCTTTCTCAAATAACACCAAAGGTTTGTTTTGATATACTACTTATTGAAATGCAGTAAAAGATACATTTTTATATTGAGAAATGCTTTGTTTTCTGTGGAAAGCTAAAATGTAACTTCTGAGATACAAATAATATTGTTCTATTAAGTATCTTTTAGTCTGACATATGACAGTATGAAAATTTATTTCTTTCAACTTAGTTATCTTTTTAGTGAGTTTATTACTTTGTCTCTTTTAATGATTCAGTTTGGTTTTTACCTTTCAGTGCTTTTATTGGAATGTTCACCTCCAAGTGATCATCACCTTTTTGTGTTATTAGAACATTTTATTTCTGAGTCACTCAGCTCATAATTATATTTTAAAAAAGAAATATATATAACACCTTACAGTCTGCATGTTCAGACAGCCCATTGTTTTGTAATTTGTAAGAGGAGCTGTCTGTGTTTTTAATGATTTTAATCGATCTGAGGTCACTAGTTGAAAATTTTGAAAGGGTCTATTTGTTAAGTTACTGCTTAATACTTTTTAGTTATTAAATAACTAAATGGATTATCCAGTGTCAAAGCTGTAAATATGAAGGCATAATCAAATGCAACTGAGGTTCAGGTTTAGCTGTGTTGCAATATTTATGCATCAAAATGCTGCTCTGTTTGCAGAAGACTGCAGAATTAGACTGCAGCGTGCTTGTGTCTGATGTAAACAAGCTAAAAGCCAGTATTTACAATCAGGAAGTGTGCTGTCAGCTACGTGCCTTTCCTTAGTGACTCACAGAAACTTAGGGAAAAAAAGAACTGTGTGGCAAGTAGTAATTTTTAGTTTATTTGGCAATACTTGTTTTTAAGGGCTCTCCAAATTAAATAACTGAAATTACTGCAGATTTACTGATGCACGTTTGACCTGAGACCCAATTTCTTTTCTAGGTGTTTACTTAAAATCTTATTAGGAACTAATTAGAATTAACTAATAAGATTGATATCTGTATGCAGTCTAAAGTGACTGTTGAAGTCTACCTTCTTATTAGGCTTTTTAAAAAGGAAAAATGCTAACTATATGGAGTTTATGGAAAACTAAATTCCATGTGCTCAAATTTCAATTTACAGAGAAGTCAAGAGACCAAGAAAAGTCTGAAAATTATTCCTTCTAAACTGGAATCTTTATTAATTAGCTATGAAACTTCAGTTGTTAATATTATGATACAGAAACTGGTAAATTGAAATATCCTGAGTAATGTGCCACTAGTCCTGACAAGAGACAAGGTCATTAACTGTAGAGTCAGCATGGCAATTGCCTGTGTGAATTTAGTCAGAAAGGCCAGCAGCCACTGTAGCTCAGTTACTACGTTATTTTAGAAGGTTTCTAAATTGTGTATTCTATCCTGAAATAAGTAGCACCAACTTTGTTTACCAGAAGACACTTAAAATCTTATCTGGAATTAAGGATTTCACTCAATTTAAAAAACAGCTCACTAGTGCTTCAACTTTATAGCTAACAAGAATACAGTTGGCCCTTGATAGTATATTTTTTATCCTCTAGTTTTGTAAAATCCAGTGCAGTTCTTTACATTTCTCAAATTTCCGCTGTTTCTTCTTTGTGCTTTTAACAGGTTGCAGTATTTTACAGAGCCAGTCCCCGACATAAATTGAAAATTATAAAGGTACGTCTCATAGAGGCTCAAATCCTGGACTGTTGCTATGGGTATTGCCCGTGGTGCCCTTACTTAAACTGTAATGTGCTACAGTGTGTCAAGATGAAATCAGAAATGCTTTGAAAGTGAAGCATGCTTGAAAATATTACCTAGAAAAGTGCATAGTGCCCATAAGGAATAGGCAGCTACTGGTAGGCAACACTGTGCTTTCTTCTATGGAGGGAGCTGAGGATTGATCAAGATTTTGTGTCACATTGCAGTTGAATTGACTGGGAACTTGAAAGAATTGTATATCTGATTCCTCTCAGACAAGATAAAAGGGCATGAATTTCAAGCCATGTCTGTGGCAGTGCTTCTATTCAGAAGTTAACAAAAGAAGGCAGCAAAGAGGGACATACTCAATGTAACAATTGGTACAATCAAAAAAGTAACAAAAAGGAGAAGGAAAGTCAGAACACCGAGACAGCTGGAATACATGAAAACTTATAAGCGGGTGATAAAGTTAAAATGTCAATACAACGTCTTCTTTTTTTCTCTGGAGTTTTTTGCTTTCCCTTATGGGCAAATTTTATATACCCTGGCTTTAAAATTTAGGCTCTCTGAATACATGAACTGAAGTTTAACCTAAAATCTTCTATAAAAATTAATTAGAACAAAACCTGCTGCTTTTTTCTTTAGGATGTTATGGTGCAATTATAGGAAACCAGAGGAGGGCAGGCAATGACACAAACCTTGTATCTAGAATAATTTTATAGGATGGTTTATTTCAATCCCTGATTTAAGCTCTTCTCCCTTTCTTTAGTCCCTGCAAAATAATGGTGCTGTAGTAGCTATGACAGGAGATGGAGTGAATGATGCTGTTGCTCTGAAGGCTGCAGATATTGGTGTAGCAATGGGACAGACTGGAACAGATGTTTGTAAAGAGGCAGCAGATATGATCCTCGTGGATGATGATTTTCAGACAATAATGTAGGTGGCCTTTATGTACATATCTGGTACGGTATAGTTTAATGAGATGTTGCCTGGGTTAAAACCAACAGAAGTTCCCTGAACTTGTAAATGTAGCGGCTGTGAATGAATTTTTCACTAAGGAGAATTATCTTTATGTTGATCACCTGTATTATCCCCTTAAAAAAGATGTGGGAACATAATAGTGCAATGGACAACTAAGCATTTCTGTGATTTTTTTTTTTTTGGTATGTTTATGATAATATAAGCATGTGTTTACTTGTCTAGACCATTTTCTACTTTGGACTCGTACATAGATCAGATGTAAGTAACAAAGGAGGCTGTGCATGTATGTGCTATAAAAAGGAACTTGTATTTCTACTATTCCAAGTAGAATTATGGACATAGCATATTTGGAAACATAACTGAAGTGAAATTGTGAGTCTATTAGCTGTCAGTAGAATTCATCTTCATTTAATTTCTTACTTCAGAAGTACAAAATTTATGAAAAGATGACAGAGCATTCCACTCAAGGTTTTAAAAAATTGACGTAGTTCTGTGTTCATTTTCAACTTTTAAATGTTGTGGTGTTGCAAGAAAGGAAAAGAATATGAACTATTTGTATATCACAGGTGAAAATATGTTATCAGCTTCTGGTAACCAACTGTTTATACTTGTTCCCTTTTTTTGTTTAGTGTATTTCAAAACAATAGGATAAGTTTTAAGCTATCCTATTTTGACTTTAATTCTTCTGACTTTTGAAGGTGACAGTTGTTGACAGAGCTGGACTGCTGTCTAGCAAGATAGCTTCCATTTAGAAATTTTGCATCAACCTCAGAACATTTCAGTTTCGAACTATGACACTTAAGCCTTGGGAAGAAGTGACATGTAGAAGTACAATACAAGAAAATCTACCTAGTTAGCAGTATGTTAAAGGGTGATCTGAGATTTAAAAGGTTTCTATACTAATTCAGCCAACTGCAGTGTGCAGTTATGCATAAACAAAAGAGAGAAGTGCTTAATGAGGCTTTTGCTGCAATGCTTTATCCAGTTTTGGTCTCTTCATCAGGAAAATTCTCAATATGAAAAGTGAGAAGAGTGATGAATGCTAAGGAGAAAAAAAAAAAAAGTATGAACTTCCATAGTTTTACATCCTCCTCCAAACCCTTAAATGTTTTTGTCTTAAAAGTTACAGAATGAATGCTGATTAATTGTTGTTCTTGGCTGTTGGGGGAATAGAAGAAAGAAATCTGTTTTATTTGCAGCAAAGTAGGCTTGATTTGGGTATTAGAAAATTCTTTCTCACTGCAGTAATGGTGATAATGTGATAGGCAAGTTGTGACACGTGCTAGGGGTTAAGAAGATGATCTGTATATATTTCATTCTGGTGCAGTAAGAATACGAGGTTTTCTGAAGTCATGCTATATTTCTGTGGATTTTTGAAAGTGTGTGTGTGGAGCTGTTTTTTGGGTTTGGGGTGGGGTTTTTTAAATTATCTGACTTGAATTGGAAGCTCTCATCAAAGCTGATTGGTGCATTTTGAAGAAGGAGATTTTACTATTAACCCTTCATTTTGAAAGTTAAGCAGCTGGAAAAATAACTTGCGATTAGTCACAATTAGAGAATGGTTTGGGTTCTTGTAGTCAAGTTGAAAAACAATGAATGCCAACATTATAAGAACATCAACTCCATTTGTTTCCTGCCATTTTTATTGCTGCTTAAATTAATAGCTTTCTTGCTTTGTTTTAACCTTTTTTTTGGCAATAGTTTTATTTGCCTTTGATGTAATCTTTCTTTTTAATTGCAGGTCTGCAATTGAAGAGGGTAAAGGAATTTATAATAACATAAAAAATTTTGTTAGATTTCAACTGAGCACGTAAGTTAGAAAATTTGTCAATATCAGAAGTTTGTAACTAAGTTGTGAATGAATCCAAGCATCATGAAGCGGATGTGCTTCATGTCAATATTGTAAATGTAATGGAAGATGCTGATACTCTGTACTTTTGAGGTTTTTTTGTGTTTGGTGGCTTGATACATTTTGAAACAATGAGAAGACAGAGCAATAAGCAGACATCTAACTTTGTCCCAGTTTTTCCTGTTAAGGCGTGTAAAGTCAGTTACTGAAAGGATGTCAAAAACCAGCATAGCTATCTTTGGGTCTCTAGTTTTAAAGGAGAAGCTAGTAGTCAGTCCCTCCTTAACCACAATATGTAGTAAAATGGAGGAGACCAGGAAAACAGGTTAGTTTTTCTGTGATCCATAAACTGGTTTGTGGAATGAATTAGCTATTCAAAGCTGACTTCCTTTTCTTGCGTGTAAAGATCCATGTGCTAGCTATGTAATGTGTATGTTAAGACAAGAGTTTATTAAGCCTTAGTTTCAAAAATTTATCTTACTGAATCTGCATTTTGGAACATGGCGTTTGTCTTCATCTTGTTATTCATGTACTTCGTGGCATTTTGGAGTGGTCTGAAAGTTGCAGAAATTAAAAAACAAAGCAAAACCACAAAACCCCAAAACATAAACCCCTAAACAAAACCAAAACAACCCCCCCAACCTACAAATAACAAATAGCCCCACCCAAATAATGCTCAAGAGAAAAAAAAAAAATCCTCAACAAAAACTCACAACAAACCCCAGGAAATACCAACTTCTTTACCTGCATAAAACTTTTATAAGAAGTGGCATATATCTCCAGCTTTGACTAGTGTTTAGAAATCTGCTTCTGAGAAATAATTGTCTAGATATTCTAGGAAAGTGTGCTTCCTGTTAGCCTTGGGAATGGTAGCCTCAGGTTTTGATGAGTAAGTTAGCCTTTGTTTTTTTCTGTCCCTCTTTGCAGGGAGAGCATAATAAGGTTCAGTAGGGTGCTAAATTTGGAATTATTAAAAGCCTTGCTCTCTTCTTGTTGGTTATGAAACCACTTAATCTTGAACTGACAGCAATTAGTGCTTACTTGTTTACAGAGGTTTCTAATACTGAACTTGCAGCCAGCTAATCTGTTTTTCAGTCTTTCACTCAGCCTTCTCATCTTGCTACCTAATGACGAGCGGTGTAGGTATTTTTAGGGAGCTTGGGTAGTACCTTGCCTTGACTGATCAGTCAAACTAGTGACAGGTGCACAAAGTGATTTTGTTTACATCAGAAGTGTAAAAGCAGTTTGTTTTTTAAAACTGTGTTTACAAGTTCCGCTTCTGGCACAATAAAAGTGTAGCACCCAGTTCCCCAGTAAAAAAAAAAATCAATTAAGTGAAGGTGAGTGATAACTCTGAAATGTCATCTAAAAGTTTGGGAGGTTTTTAGATGCAAATTTGCTGCCTTTTTATTGCCAGAACAATACTGGTTTAAACATGGACTGTGTCAGGATGAGTATTCCAAAGGATTTTGTGCTCTGCCTTTAAAGTTCAGCTTATGTCAGTCATGATTCACACTGTCAAAATCTGTATCTACTCTTAAACAGTTGAAGTGTTGATTACAAAGCAGTTATCAGCGGATCTTCAGAAATGTTCCATGCTGACAGTTATAAAAATGGATTCTTTCAACAGGAGTATAGCAGCACTGACTTTAATCTCACTGGCTACATTAATGAACTTTCCTAATCCTCTCAATGCCATGCAGATCTTATGGATCAATATTATTATGGATGGACCTCCAGCTCAAAGGTAAGTAATTACTTTAAATTACATTATGCTCTGTAGTCCTTTTATTTCAGCAAGGAAAATGGTTGCTTGTAAAGGAAACTGTGAAATGTTAAGCTTCAGTGAAGTGCTGATGAAACAGCAAACTTTTCCTTTGAATTACAACGTTTGCAGTATAGTTCTATGTTAATTCCATTTGGCTTGCTTCAGTGACTAACAATATTATGGGGGACAACAAGGATACCCAAAGATCAGTGGATGTGCCCATGAAACTTGCATGCAGGGTTTTGGCTTCCCTCTGAGGTTTTCCTTTGGCACTCTTCACTGCAGGTAGATGGTGGTGGGAGAGATGGAGAGGAAATAGTAATAAATCCTCTTTCTTCCAACTCAGAAAATCTAGTTAGAAGCAGTGAATTATTTTTATGATGATAAAAATTTAAGATGTTCTTTTAATTTTAAGCCTTGGGGTGGAGCCTGTGGATAAAGATATTATTCGAAAGCCTCCAAGAAATCTGAAGGACAGCATTTTGACCAAAAACCTGATTGTTAAAATACTGGTTTCATCAGTAATTATCGTGTGCGGAACACTGTTCGTCTTCTGGAGAGAGGTATGAAAAAAGTGCAAAAATTAAGCAGTAACAACCTAATTTAAAGGAAATCCTTTTTGTACCAGCGCTTGGAATCCAGAATTAATGTGAACTTAGTTGCAATTTTTGCCCATGCTTATTTAATACCAGCAGATTAGAGAGGAAGATCTTGAAAACAGTTGTTGAAATGAGAAATACAGTTTTATTCCCCAGTCTCTATTTTAACACAGGATTTTCCAGGTCCCAAATCTACTTGGGAAACTTTGACCCGTAGAAAGTAATTGTACAAATCTTCTAGCCAGCCTATTATGAAATAACCATTTGACTTTCTTTTCTCAGCAGAGAAAAATGTTGTTTGAACTTTTGATAGAACATCATAGAATTCTTGCTGTTCCATGTGCTTGCTTAAATGTTGGCCATAAGGCTTCATTTAATCACAGTTCAGAATTATAAATTGTTATAAGTTACAGGTGTGTAATTTTTGCTGTATGATTTAATAAATCAACTTAGGGCAAACAAGTTACTTTTGTTTTCATTTCCTAGCTACTAGAACTTGAATTACTGTAATAACTTTGTCTAATTGTGGCAGGTATAAAGCGTGCTAAAGCCACTTCATTTTCTTTTGTTGGCAGTTAAGAGACAACGTAATAACACCTCGAGATACAACCATGACTTTCACCTGTTTTGTATTTTTTGATATGTTCAATGCTTTGAGTTCTAGATCTCAGGTAAGTGATTCTTACTGTCCACTTACACAGTATTTACACAATAAGAACAACTTTATTTGAGGGAAGATCTTGCTATGTTTGTTTCAAATGTTTTCCAGCAGATTTACTTCACATCTGCTATTAAGCTTCAGAGTTTCATGTATTTACTAGGTAGGATTTCTTAAATTACAGATAAGTTAGGTTACCTAATTTGTTTGCATTGTGCAGAGCTGGAAGCAATGCTTCTGTCCTGAGAGAAGCAAGGAAATTGTTGTTAAAAGCTGAAGTGTTATGATTCTTTGTAGTGTTGTGTAGACTTGGTGGGTTTTTTTCCTTTACCAGAATCTGAAATTTCTGGAAGGCCTTAGGTTTTATAGTTTATATTTTGTAATCCTAAACCCATAGTCCAAGGAAAAACTTTTAAACTGTTCTGTCTATATTTTTTTGTTTTAAGGAAAGTCTGAAATTTCGTGCTAGTATACATTGCTACATTTACTCTAACTACCAGTCTGTTTTCCAATGTGAATTGTCAGATCACCAAAAAAACCTTCCTTCTAGTATAGGGGGAACGTTTATCTAATGCACTGTAGTTGCAGAAAAGTAAGCTCAATATGCAAGTTGTTGACCATTAAGACAAGATTGTACTCTGTTTAACAGGGAGAAAATGCAATTAACTTGTTCAAGAACTTGTTCAGGTTTATCTAAGAGGTCAACAATAGTATTTTACTTTTTTTCTAAAAGTCTGGATTAAAAGAAATTGTAGTTATGTGTATTTTCTTGTCTAGATAATTAAAATTACATTGACAGTGTAACATATTACTTTTTTTACAGACAAAATCTGTGTTTGAGATTGGACTTTGTAGTAACAAAATGTTCTGCTATGCTGTCCTTGGATCTATAATGGGGCAGTTATTGGTCATTTACTTTCCTCCACTTCAGAAGGTTTTTCAAACAGAGAGCTTGAGTGTCTTGGGTAAGAACAGTTCCCATTTCAAAACTGTACATTAAGGATTAATTTATAAATGTGTTAGGTGATTGGAGCACTTTCTGGCTGTTTGCATACAACAGGAATACAAAGTCTGCTGATCCTAGTTGTTTTGTGTGGGAGATTTTTGGGAGTTGGTTTGTTTAATTTTTTTTGTTTTGTTTGGTTTTTTGTTTTGTTTGTTTGGTTTGTGGTTTTTTTTTTAATATTTTGATTGGTTTTGTAATATTTTTACATATTTTCTTTGGGAACCATGATTTCAATGCATATGGTACACAACTTATCACTGTGTTCTTAAATTTTTAAGTGCTTATTTATACTGGACTTTTTAATATCAATTTTGTTGCAGACAGTATTATGCAGTTGGTAGTTTTTTGAGCACTATTAATTTTGTTGTGTCACAAGTTTTTTCTCCAAATATAAACACCTTATTTAAAAATCCTGATCCGTTATTATCAACTGCATTGTCATAGGGTAAATAAATGTGAGGATTTTAAGAAGCTATAGATACATAATGCTGTTGGACTCATTAGGTTTATTACTTTTATAGTTTTCTGCAGTTAAATGATTGTAATGAAATAAGTGTATTTATGTCAGTCTTTTTATTGTAGCATATCTTCTGATTGTTAATTTTTTTTCAGAATAAAGTTAATTATATTGCTAAAAATAAGATTATGAAATACTTTAAAATCTTGTAGTATCGTGCCTGTACTGTATGGTTTGTGCATAAACTATGCATGTCAGTCTTCAGGTCCTGCAAAACATTGTATTGTTTCATTTCTCCTGAACTTACCCAATGATTGGGAGAAAATTTGAAAGTCTTGTTCTTTTCTACGTCTCTCCTCAGCCTTAAATAGCAGTTTTAAAAAAGGCTAATTATCTCTTCCAGATTTACTGTTTCTTCTGGGACTCACTTCCTCTGTGTGCATAGTGACTGAGATAATAAAGAAGTTTGAAAGAAGCAAGGAAAAGATCCAGAAACGTGGAAGTTCTTCTTCGTCAACTTCGTCTTTTCTTGATGTATGATGCATATTGCATTCTTTTGTTTGCAAACTTAGCGATTGCTGTCTAAAGATGTAGGAGAAAGCAAAACAATAATTGGAGGATAAAGAAATCCTGAGGGCTTTTGACAAGTCCTTTGTTTCACTGGCTAATGACGAACTTCGTGTTTCAAGACTGTTCAGAATTTAACTTCCAGCTGTGGAAGTAACAAACGAAATTATGCAACTTTGGTAACATTTTTCCTCAAACACGAATTTACTTTTGAGATTGAATGGTATTGCAGGGTGGGGGGGTGGGGGTAGGGGTTAATTTAAAGAAAGATCTAAGCCCAAGTCCCATTTTCTGCACTTAAAAGATATAACTGTGTAAAATCCTTCTCTTAGATATAAATATTTTAGTTTGTTTTTATTTAAAGCATTGTACTATTCTACTTTTCTGGTGGTGGGACTTTGCTACTAATACAAGGATAAAAATATTTCAGAGGCATTCCACTGGGTTTAGCGTCCGTCACAAGAGTGCCATATTCTAGCTACTGTATTTATTTACTTTATCCTGCAATGTGTAAGCGGCTCAAGTACCTTGTGCTACAGTTCTTTTGTATCCCAAGTTTGGGTTTTGTTTTGTTTTGTTTTTTTTTTTTTTTTTTTGCACAGGATGTGACCGCTGTCGGATCACTGTTTTTCTTTTCTTTTTCTGTGATTGAAAAGCCTATACTGCAATTTGAAGTAAATGTTTGCTTTTCTTATAAGAGTGTTGTCTCTTTGTTTTAAAAGAAACTGGCATTTTACACCAGATAAGCATGCTTGTTTTGATGGAACTGTAGATACAGGCTTTGTTTCATGTCTCATTCCATACTTACTTTAGCATATGACTCTTAGATCACTTGAGTGATTATAAGACAGTAGCTCTTGAAATTATTTGTAATGCACTGAATTAGAAAATGAATGCAATGCTCCTTACTCTAATGGCAAAAAAATCCCACCCCTCTTTGAAAGAAGCTTCATTATCCTTCCCTCTTCCACCCTGTTCATAAAAATAACTTTTTATTGGTAATGTAACTTTAAATTTAAACCTACGGAATTACTTTTGTGGCTAGAAAAACATGATATAAGATTTGTGGCTTGATGTGTTAAAAGTATTTTTAATTTATTACGATATCTGAATACTCTCATATTCACTAGTTGGAAATAGTTTTATTCCTCAAAATAATCTTGTTACTGTTGTCATCAGTGTCTTCTCATCAGAGTAGGACTCATCATTGCTTGAGGAAATGCAAGGAACTATTATCTAGGGAATCTTAAAAAGAGGATATCTGAGACCTCTAGAGGGAGTCAAAGACACAGTGGTATCTCTTTTGCTTTGTAAATATGTGCATATGCATCTTTCATCACTGTAGCCTGCAAGTCTGGCAGTGGCATTGGCTCTGGACCATGCTGTCATGATTGTTATCCTGTCAGTTGATGAGGAATTGTCGGAAACAGGCACTGGAGTATTTCTGCTCTTACTATTGTGACTTACCCCACGTACCATGCTCAGAATCGGGGGAGTTCTTGGAAAACAGTTTGGCAGTTTGGAAAGTGCTGTATGAATTTCTCTGCTACTGTGTTAATTGTTCTCTTCTTTTTTCCTTTGGAGATTCCCAGACTTGGTCAGGAAGCGGGGCATGAGTGCCCCACTGAGACTGCTTTACACATGCAGTTCATCCATTGCTCTGCCTGACCCTGGGCCTGCTCAATATGCACACATTACCTGGGCTAACAGTGTGCTGGAGATCTGATTGTCTAAAGACAAAGACCCAGCATGTGGCCCTCATCTCTTCCTGTGGATTAAGTGAGCCATTGAACTGGTGGGGCCTCAACAGGATGAACTCTTACAGAAATGCTCTTGTGTCTTCAAGCAGCAGTTTCTTATTTAGATTAGTTCTGCCTTTCCAAAGCTGAACAGCTTTGACAGTTGTTAACTGTCTTTGGCAAGTGAGGCTGTAGCTGTTCAATACTGTAGGGTGTTCAGTATTCCAGTAAAATTTCAGAACATTTTATTAATAAAATCCTTAGTATCCATCAATAAAGAGAGATAGTAAAAACTGACCGTGCATGCTGATGAGGAAGCTCTTTAACAAACTTTGATTTTGAGAAAGCACAGTAACTATGCCTTTCACATAGTAAGTCTTAACTTGTGGTTGATATTCTTCTGTGGGGTTTGGCTGCTTTGGGTGCTGCTCTTTATCTTGGAGCCCCAGAAGTCTAGATAAGTACAGAATTGCAGATGATGCCAAATTGTTGTCTTCTCTTGGAAGTGTCATTGTCTAGTTTTTAAACAAAGGGTTTATGAAGTGCCCCTTTCCCAGCACAAGTCTTGCTTTCTGAATAAGGTATGACAGTCTAGACAAGAAATAAAATGTCAGTCTCCTACAGACAATTTTGCCTTTTTGGAAGTGGATTTAATTGAATGCAATTCAGTTTAAATATGCCAAAAGTTTTGGTACTGTTTTCTAATGGAAGATAAAATACAAATAATAAATCCAGCTCAATGTCATCATTAATAAAAATTGCTTCAACTGAATTCCATCGACATCGTTTTGGCTCTGCTTGTGGTTTCATTACCACCATTCATTGCGTTTGAGAGATTTTTCTGCAGAGCAGTTGAATCAATAGTGAGAATTTTCTATAAAAATGAGGAGGCATTTCTTGTGGGGTGAAAGCAGGCACCAACCAAGGAATTTACTTGCTTTTACTTAAACATGAAATAAAGAATGTTTCAGTTTTAATAAGTAAGGGCCCTTTGTTTTCTATTTTTTCTCCAAAAATGTTTGAGAACCTGTAATGAATCAAAAATGAAAACTAACACTTGATTAAAATTCTGCATGGTAACACTAGAATCAGTAATTATTTTCTTCAGCATACAGGACTGGTGTTTGCAGTGAGGTGTGTGTCATTTCATCAGCAACAAAGAACAGCTGAATTCTGCATTGAAAACACATTTCCGGTACAGTTAAATCTTAATCATTGAGTTGGCATTCCCAAAAGTATTCTCAAAATGCCATGTGGTCATAGCAGTGTTTTTATCTGAAAGTGGATATTTGATCTTATCCTAGTTTTCTAAACTGTCTAATTGGAGATACCGCTCCTCAGAAAGTCTTGAGAATTTTTATGATCTACAGCAGTTTTTCAGTATGGGATTCAGAGTAAATTAAGATCTCCTCACATCACTAACAAACTGGAATCAAATGTGCCTGTATTTTTATACTTCGGACTTACTTTACATGTGACTATTTCTGATGATTAAGAACTGATTAAGAATTACAAGCTTGGTAAAATAAAACACACGGGATCATAATGAATCAGAGGATGATTTGGACGATTAAAGATTCAAGTTTTAGTTAGTAAAATCAAGATTTTTAAATTTAACCCCTTTCAACTTTAAAATTGTCTGATGGAGATGCGATGCTGTAGGCTGCTGCAAATAGAAATCTATTTAGAAATAGGTTGTGAAGTTCTGGTAACTTGCGGTGTGGTTGAGTGTAGGTGCCATCTGCTGGTAGTTTAGCAAGTAGCAGCTTTTGTACTGAAATCTTGCTATGACAGACAGTATCTCAAACCCAGTTTTCTCAATTATGTACCATCTTACAGATTATTCTTTTCTTATTGACTGTATTAGGGCAGTGTCGAAATTCAGCTGCATGGTGTCAGAGATCTTTCCTGTAAGTCCCAAGATCTAGTGAGTTACTTCCATGTGAACAGATGTGATAGGGAGCATAAGCAGGACTGAAAACTTGAGCAGACAATACAGGAACCAAGTCTGAATTCTGGTAAGTAATGGGAAAACTTTAATCATGAAAGGTGGAAATCATGATTTCCCTAAATGTAAGAAAAGGTATGTGGATTCTTGAGGAGAAAAAACCCAGAAAGGTAGTAATTAGAATTTACATCGGGAAGACACTGGAAAACCAATAGTTTTGTAAGAAAAGCATATATGTAAATTGATTAAATATGCTGAAAAGTTTGCTAATGCAAAGCACTGGGAAATACTGATGTAGGATTTTGCTTTTTTATTATAAATTGTTTTTCAGTATTACCATGTTGATAGCAAGGGTTTGTCAAGTAATTAGTGTACATTAGGGGAGTGAAAAGTCTGCTGTTTTAGTATAGGCATTATAGAAAGAAGAGCAACGACAGTTTATTGGCAGAAGATTGTACACAATGACCGTGACAATGACTTTGAATTAGCAAACCTTCAGAAACGTGCTCCCATGTGACAGCTTTGTGCTGCACTTAAGTCTTTGTTTAACCATGTCACAGGGGAAGGGGGAGGAACAGAAGCTGAAGTTTATCCCCAAGTACAGTCAGTACCTGTACTACTCAGTTGTCACCGAGTAAAGCTAGCTCTCCCTCAGAGTACAAGTACTCTACCTGTAAAGACTGATATTACAGTATTTTTAAACTTGGCAATTTACATTTCAATCTCATCTGTAAGACTGTAATCACTGTGTTCCTCAAACACATTTTTTCGATTTTTTTGGAAAGGAGAAGTGTTCAGAGCGGAGCCAACTATAAATGTGCAGGAAAAGAATTCTTCAAAAATTGTCCAGCTGTGAAATGCTGAACAACTTTGCTCTTGTTTTCAATTGGAGTGATACTTTAAAGAAAAACAAAACACCGCTTTTATATAGCATCTCTTTTATATGAATGTAAGTTACAAAAGGTGAATAAAAAAATCCCCTGAAGCCAGGTTTTTGGTAAAGATTAAATCAGGATCTTGTGTGAAAACAGCAGAAAAATTCCAATACGGTCATATATTGTAATGTAATTTCTTTCATCAGTATGGCATTAGAATTTGTTCCAGGAGTAAAGCTTTCAGTCATCCACTTCCAATGATGCAAACCTATTAACACTGCAAAAATGCAGATTTTCTGGCGTTGCACACTTGGCTGTTTTTTTCTTATTAGATGCTTTCTTCTTTTTACAGGAGTCTGATCTAGTCTTGGTCGTTTTCTGAAAGAATTCTGGAGATACAGTTGCCTCCACTGTATTTAACAAAAGCAGATAAAGCTGAGTCATTTTTTGAGATAAAATAAACAGATTTTCCACTGAAGGTGTTGATTTAAGCTCTTGATACAGTCTGTGCACAAGGGTCCCAGTGTAAAGCCTGCTCAAGGGAAGGAGAGAATCTTCATTTAGAGTTGCATTTCAACAGGTACAGAAAATGTTGCTCAGTGAATAAACACAAATGCATACAGTATCCAACAGTCAATGCCTAAGGGACTTGTATGCTACAGAGTATTTATCTCTGTATTATTTGCTTTAATGAAGGGAGTTCGAATGTAGTACAAGTGGCCAAAGGAGTTTGACACAAAGTAAAACAACAGGTGAACAGGTTCCATCAGGGGCTTGGGTGGAAAGCAGATCTCTGAAACATCCTTACCTACTTAGGTCTGGCTCAGAGAGAGGAGTGCAAAGTAGCTGGTTGAGATACAATCCCATCTGAAGACAGCACTGCCACTGGCAAAAACTGTGTGCGGCATCTAAATCAAAGTCGTTATTTTGCAGTTTCTTTTCCTTCCATTTTAGATATTCGTTATATGCAATACTGTCATCTTCAGCACGTAAAACTGTGGGAAAAATGTTATATTGAGGGTTAGCACTATTTCTCTGCACATATCGATGCAGAGAATGTGACACCTCAGGATAGAGTGTAAATCAGTGCTAATTCATCTAAATTCGAACACCTCACCATAAGTGGGAAAAATTAATTATTGCACAGATTTTTGTAGTAGCTGAACACCTGAAATTGTATTCTTTGGAGACATACCTGGATCATCATTTATCCTGTGCAGTTCTCCAGATACTATCGTTAGAAGTAGAGCCTTTAATTGATGCAACTTAACTTTTGGTTCTGAACAACGTATCCAGTAACATGTTACAGCAACAGGGAGTTGTAAGTGACTTGGGATAGCTTCTAGGAAGCTCATTTTCACTCCTAGAGTCTCCAGCAAAAGCATCTGACGGCATGACGTGGACATCTGAAAATAAATTTAAAAATTCAAGCGGAAAAACAAAGGTAAGAGAATTTATTTGTTGTGAGCAATTTTCCAAAAGGCAAATAAGTTTCTGGTTAAACTAGCTAGCACTTCAGATTTTTTTATAAAAATTTTTTTAAAGTTTCATAGATACTCTCTACAGGAAATATTTTTTAAATATTACTTAAAACTTAAAAACTATACAGTTAAATGTAAGGTAGAAAGATAAAAGTAATCTTTTAGAATTGCATGAGGTGAGATTTTAAGAGGTTTCAAAGTCTTCATATCAGGTGATTTGTTTGGAAATCTTGTAACCATAGTGCATTAAAATTACGGAAAATTTTATATATACAAACATATATATAAAACCTTTATTAGAAATTTTCCTTCCATTGTAAGATGTAATGGTGATGTCTGTTCTTAATACGTTGAAAGCATGCTTACCTATAATCACAGTGAAATCTAAGTGTGAAGCTTACATTTTTCACCTGCAGTGTATTAACTCCTAGCACATGCTTGCTCTTTCTTGTGCCATTTAACTTCCAGAAGTTAAATGTTATAAGCTGTGCCCCTAACTTCATGCATGCAGCAGAATCGCAGCAGGCTGTTCAATTGTAATTCGAGTGCTTTGAAAACCTTGATTGGGATTGTTTTACCTACTCTCAGGCAGACATCCCCATGGCAGAAGAGAAACTGAAGTCAGTTTGTCTAGAGCACTTTCAATGCAGAATAACATTTCTTCTTTTAACTTTCTGTTCAATTGATTATTTCTGTATATTTAGTAAGGAAAGCTGGAATAGCAGAAGCTCAAATTCATTAAACAAACAGCACGCATGCCGAGGTAAAGTAAGGTGTCATTAATGTCTCCTATAATCCCAAAATATAATTTTTCAAAATCTTAAGTGCTGCACAATGCTCGTTTAAAGGGCCTGTACCAATAACCTGTGTAAAATGACCTGTATGTAGGCCTTTGGATCCATAGCTGTCTGTAGCATTTAATAGGCATAGCAGTGACTCAGTTCCTTTACAAAATAGCCACCAGCAAGTGATAAAAACATCCAGCACTGACTACACACAGAAATGTGTTAACAGTGGATCTGAATGCCAGAATGGATAGAGCATGTGGCTTAAGTATGCAGAATTAAGAGAAACACATTGTATTTCTAGATGTTGCAGAAATTACTGCACACAAAACCTATTATGCAACTTTGGGAACGGGAGATTACTTTCCAACACGGCAAGAATTACAGTCTTAATCGTTAGAGTTTAAATATACAGAATTGCTACTGGTGATGGGAACTAGCCTAGTACAGCTTTCCTTTGGTTCAAGCTGTCTTTCCGGTCCTGTTCTGCTCTGTCTGGCAAGTAGTAGGGGTTCACATTAGCAGGAGCCTACCTGGGGCAGGTAAAACTGCTATGCAGCTGCAAGATGCACACATGAAATAATGATGATTTTTAGAAAAAGGCATGGGTCGGATTTTGTTTCAGAACATTGCTCTGACACATCTATAGCTTGATCAAATACAAAGTAGGTTTTGTAGTGTTAAATTGGACTTTTCTAAATTACAAGACACTGAGTTCCTTCCTATAATTATAAAAGCAAGTATTAGTGTAACAAAATCCACAGGATGAAATAAAGGCCTAGTATAGAAAATTTAGGGAGTACTGCATATACAAACAATAACTTTTCATATCATTTATCTTGGTACACTTGAAGGGAGGCAGGAAGAGAAGGAGATAAAGACAATCTATGTAGCTTCCTAAATATCACAGGTACCTCTGTATGAAGCAGTTACTTACTGAGGTGGCTTAGTTCAGACATCACATTTAGCGACCAGCTGGCAAACATGAGTCCCAGCTACTTTTGTCACTCGTGAAACAGTGTTAACCGTGATCTGTTGTGACAACCATTTACCTCCATTAACTTGTCCAAAGGAAAACGATCATCACAAAAATCTGTGGGTGGGCTTGCTGCTTGAACAAATGTTTTTTTAATTGTCTTTTGGCATCTGTCAAATTCACATACAACGGGCAGCTCGTGGGTCTGCTTACTTGGAGAAGCAGCCTCAGTATTTTGAGATACCCCCAGGAGCAGTCCATAGATAACTTGTCGGATGGGCAAAGATGCGCTATGAGCGCTCGGTCTCTGCATGTTCTCCACCTGAACGCGGAGGATGGTACTTCTTAGTATCAGTGCATTGATGATGAATGGGGCCAGCTTACCTTTAGCCAAAGCATCAAGTACCCACTGTGGTACGTCTGCTTTCCTGGCAGCTTCGCATTCATACCTTCCATTCTGAAAGAAGTCCTCAAGATTCACATCAGACGGAGCGTAATCCTCCATTGAAGTGCACAGAAGCTCCCTTATTTCTTCCCTCTGATGTTTCTTAAGGTACTTCAGCACATTCTCGACGGCCTCGGTGGGCTCCGCGAACTGCGCCAGCCAGTTCAGGAGCCCCTGGAGGCGGAGGTGCCTCCCGCCCTTCCCCGCCGCGCAGCCCCTGGGCAGGCGCACCTTGCTGAAGAACGCCTCCAGAGCTGCCAGGCCCACGTAGTCGTTCCCGTTCATGACGGCGAAGAGCGGGAGCAGGCTCTTGTTCAGGCGGCCGAAGTGCCTGCAGAACCGCTCCGCGGAGAAGCAGCGCGCGGGCACGTAGCATCCCTGCGGCCCGTCCGCGGCGCGCACGCTCTCCCACTGGAAGTGGGACAGCGGGCAGTACCCGCCCGCCAAGTCGAAGACGCAGAAGTCGCTGTCGAGAGAGAGGACGGGGCAGCCCCAGCTGTTGGCCAGCGCGGCGATCTCCCGGTCGGCCTCGGCGAAGCACTGCACGAAGGGCACGCCGAGCCGGCCCAGCGCCTGCACGAAGGCTTCGCGGGTGAGCAGCGGCGCCAGGCAGCCGCCGGCCCCGCGGGACAGCCCGTGCGCCGCCCGCAGCTGCTCGGCGGCGCGGCCCCGCAGCGTGGGCAGCTTCCTGTCCTCGGCGCCGCGCCCGCCGTCCAGCACCACGAACGGGGCCACGCGGCAGGACCGCAGGGTGCCGAAGAAGTCGCGCACGGCCGCGGCGAAGGCGCCGTAGTCGCCGCCGCGCCGGAAGTCGGCGTCGGGGGCGAAGCAGAGGCGGTGGTAGAGGCTGCTGCCGTCGATGACCAGCTTGGTGTCCCGCACCCGCAGCTCGGTGAAGAACACGCCGCGCTCCTCCACGAATCCCGTCAGCCCCTGGACGCCCATGGCGCCGGAGGCGGTGCCGGGAGCGGCACGCGGGGCCCTGCGCTCCCAGATCCGCTTCCTCTTCCCCTCTCTTCCCTGCCGGCCGCTCTGGGGCGCGTGCGCGCCGTCTCCTAGCGACGGGGCGGCAAACACAGCGTGGGAGGATCCCTCGATCCGCGCGCCGGCCACAAACGAGCCGGGGGACCCGGAGGGACCGTAGTGACCGTAGTCCCCTCCGTCGAGGCCGGGCGCTGGAGCGGTGGGAAGGTGGGGTACCTGGCCGTAGGCCCCGAGGAGTCCCACGCTTCCCGGAGGGGTGAGGAATGGGGACGGGGTGAGGGCGTGCTGCTGTCGCCCCTCTGCGTGAGGGGAGCTGGGCGACCCTCGGAACGTGAGTTTTGAGTCTTACACGGCGTTTTAACAAGGTGATAACGTCTCTCAGGTTATCCCTGGGGAATCTTGGCTTCCCGAATGTGCGTCAGATACTAAATATCTTCTTTGATAGTCGAGTACATTTGACCTTGTTTTGCCATCACCCTCAAGCTCCTTTGCTACCGGCACTACTAATAAAATCTTAATTATCCTTTCTCTGGATAAAAAAAACCCAGTATAAAACTGAGCCAAATGAGATGATGTTACTTTAGGCTTGGGTAAGTTTATAAAGGTATTGTAGAAAATAATAATGTAGTCAGTGTTTTTTTTAAGAAGTGTTTTTGTTTGGTTTTGGGTTGTTTTGGTTTGTTTGTTTTGTTTTTTAACGAAGGAAAATACAAGGAAAATCTCGGGGTTTTATTTTCCAAAACATTTAAAAGAACAGGCCAGTGAAGTCGCTGGCAGGAAAAAAATTCAAAGTAGTAAGAACTGAGGCTATTTAGAGCTTAAATATAAAAACTCTGGAATCTGTGCTGCAGGGGGTGGGAGGTAGCAAATGTTGATGTAGCATAGTGGTTCTTAAGGAATAAAAAGAAAACCTAATTGAACTGGAAAATGGCCTTGATGGGCAAAGAAGGGTTTATCTTGGAAGTAGAAAGTGTCAGGGTATGTAAGCTGTTGCTAAAGAAACCAGGGGGTTAATCTTTCTTAAATAAAGTAAGAAAGGTCAAGGAAAAAGTTGAGGTGCTTTGTGCTTAGCATGTGTAGGTGGAACTGTGAAACCCTAAACAACTACTTTCCTTTAGCTTAAAGCACAAAAAGGAAAATTTAACTCTAGCCAAGAAAGAAAATATTTTTTAAAAAGTGATCCAGAAAATGTCATTGCGTTAGTTTGGTTGGCATCAGCAGTCTGCCAGGCTCTGGGATAGGACTTGGGGGTGGTGGGTGCGCGGGACAAACTTTAAAACATAAACTGTTTACCAGTGCTATTGGATTGTGTATACCGGGATTTTTGAGGAAAAGGGAGCTGAGGAGTTGATTTTTTTTGTGCTATCTTTAGTTATTCTGAACTTTAATGAAGCAACTGATGCTGCTGCTTGGGAAATACCTGCTCAGTGGGAGAAGACGGACACTGGTGGGAAATACAGTGAAGGTTGGGCTAAAGGTTTGAGTGAGGTGGAAGAGGCTACTGGTACATGTACTTCTTGAAGAATCAGTCAGTCTTATGGTTGAGTTATACAGGTATTTCTTTCAATCCACCTCTTCTGTGCTGCTAAAATGTGCTTGTGATGCCCCAATGCCAATCACTGTCCGCTGCCTTTTAACACCATTCACCAGGAGATATCAAAGCACTTCACGAAGTTACGTAATGATAGTTATTACTATTATTATATAGAGAGGGAAACTGAAGCATAGAGCAGATGGTGAGAGGCATTATAAGAAAGCACAGGAGTTACATTCAAAGGGCTACTTGATCTTAAGCGTGATACTGTAGTGTAAAGGGTTGTGATATATTCCTAGGGCCCAAGGAAGTATGAAAATTTGAAGGTGAGCTGTGCCAAGTTATTTCTCTCTCGAAAAATAGGTATAGATCGCTCAGCAGTTGTTCTAAGTGTAGTTATTTCAAAAGGCATTTATGAAGGCATGGATAAAACAGCAACTAGGAGAACAGTAAATGAAAATATTATGTAAATTTTCTAGAATTGGCAATGTAATATTTTGTGGAGTTCATCTTCCTGCCCTCTCCTTCTCCACACCTCAATGTGATCCATTTATGTTTCTTCAGACAGATTTCAGAGAAAGCTGACATTCTTTCCTTAGCATTTGCATTTCAAAATTTTTGTCAGTGTTGCTATCTGAAAGAGAATAAAGAAAAAAGTATTAGGAGTGCTATAGTTTAAAAAACATAGAGGATTTGCATTATTAATATGTCTTGTAGTAACTAAAGTTTATCTGTGCTTCAAAGCATAGTGACAGGGCAATATCAGGCTTTTGGGCACAGTGTGACAGCAGCTCAGCAGATGGGTATTAAAATAGGTTCTTGTGCATGCACACACACAGAGTTTGTTGTTGCAAGATACAAATTTGTAATCTTAATTTAGGCTCTGCATTTGTTTCGAAGAGAAGCCAGTGACTTGGAACCTGAAGTTATATAACTTTTAAAATTAAACAATTTATCTTTGCTCTTCCAAAGCAATTAAAAAAAAAAAAAAAGGCGTTTTTATGTGCTTGCCTTCACCTTAAAATGGAATGGTGAACAAGCCTAGCGTGGGCACACTGCACTGCAGCTCAGGCAGTGCTGACAGTAGTATTAGCACTGATCTTGAAATATCTTTATTTGTTCCAAAGGGTCCTCAGGCACAAGTGACTCAGGTAGCATTATATAAACACAAGGTAATGAAAGCAATATTGTTGTATTATATGTAGTGAAATACCTACCCTTTATCATCTGCAATGAGGAAGGGTGAATAAATGAAGTTACTCTAAACTCATATTCAGTTATTGAAAACCATAGAAACACTACAGGTTTGCCTCTGCAGTCCCTGTGTTTGTAGAATTAGGACTTCAGTTAGACAAGAATTCCAAACCAGAGCTAGACTGTTAGAAAGGTGGGTCATGAAAGGACATAGCAGAGGAGAAATTAAGAACTTTTGGAAGGATTAGGTTATATTGAAAGTCTCGTAGGCTTGCATGTATCCACAAAACTCTTTGCAGAAGATATCACTGAATCACAGAGAAGCTGTGAGGTCAGCACTGCAACAGATGGTGAAATCTGAGGGATACGTGAAAGAGCGAATAAAACAGCTTTGGAGTTGTTGATGGGAGAGGACTCAAATTATGGATGGAGGTTATGCTTCAGTATATACAAAAATCTTGAAACTTTTTTCCTGAAACACAGATAATTTTGGTCTCAGGTAGTGTGATGGTATAAAGAGAGGTGTTGAGGAAGAGTTGCCATGTCTAGGGGAATTGTCAGGTGAAATACAGCTGTAGTTGTCCTTGCAAAAAGCACTTGAGCTTTTCAATAAGCACCTGCATGACATTTCCCCTGTGTTAGCAGTTCAGCGAGTTAATTTAAGGTTGTTTTAGAGGAGATTGACTATGTCACATCTACAGTATCTGTGGCAATTCCACTTAATTTGTGGGTTGCTGCAAGCTAAGCACTCACTACAAGCGCTGCCATAGAATTAAATGAAAAGTTTAGTAAGAATAATACACTGACAAATCAATTTTTTTTCTGTTTCAAGTGATTTCTGTGAACATCCATAGAGGAATAAAAGGATTTCAAAGCTACGTTCTGGAGAAATCTGCATAGTTTTTGCTACACAGAGAAATGCTGAAATTTCAAGAAACTGCTAAGCGTGTCACTGTTGCCAGATTTAACTCCACTTGCCAAGATGCAGTGATTGCAAGAAGATACACTATTCAGAGGAAACTTGGCAATGGGAGCTTTGGAAGTGTGTATTTGGTTTCTGACAGAAAAGCAAAACAAGGAGAAGAATTGTAAGTAAAGCCTTCACCTGCTTTAAATAAAAATTTTGTAAAATATTTCTTGCACTGTGGATGTTTTCTTCTTATTCGTGTCTCATCTCGGTTTGGTGTTACATTGCAGCCTTAACTGTTTAACTTTAGTGAGGACATAAGGTAAAAGCAGATTTTATGCTGATTCAATATTCCAACTCAATATGGTTTTGTTCAATTTAGTTTATCCAATATATCTGTTTTACTGTGCTTTTATCTAAGCCCTTTTTCATTTGTTTGTGCATGGCAAGAGTGGGAATAGATAGAAAAAGTCAGACCCTCATCTCCATGTTGATGTACACCTCTGAAGCTTTTTTAAAAAATAATGAAACTAGTAAAAATATATGTAACTTACCTATTTCTCAGTGTCACAGGTTGTTAATGTAAGATTAACTGCAGAGAAGACTCTTGAGCTTACGTAGAATCAATGTTAATTTTATCACTGGCCCGACAAGAAGCAGGGCAAAGGTACATACCTGGTTTCACAAATTTGCTCTTCTTCTTTGTAACAAAGCTTTGCTAAAGGCTTAAATGTTTATAATTTTAAAGTTATCATTTCATAATTATGTCAATACATAATAGATGTGTGTATAATATGATTGTGTAGTTTATTTTTGAGGTCTTTGTAATTTCTAAATGAACTCAGTTCTTGAAGTTCTTTTTTTTTTCAGAACACTTACTGATGTGCTGGGTGTTTGCCTTTCATCCAGTGCTTCTCCATCCTCATGAACATGATTTTGTTTTTAATGGTTCAGAAATCAGCTGTTACTGCACACATTCTTAGAATATTAACAGCATAGTGAAATGTGGGTCTTCACACGTTTGCTGCTATAACAAGCTGCCAAACGTCAAAACCAAGGAATATGCACTTATCCTTTAAGTAGCTATTTCTACTTTTTTTCTTAAGAATTTTAGTTTGAGTGATTTTCTTGAGCAAACATTCATGGCCTGCAGTATTTCATGTCTGTGTTTTGTTAGGAATGAGCCTGAGCGTGTCCTCTGCTACCTTCAGGACAGAGACCGAATATCAAGTGACATTTTTTAAAAAAAATTTTTTCTTTTTTTTTCCAAAATCAGTCTCTTTTTGTGACCGCAGTCCATCACAAACATAACAGTATTTAACAAGCCCAAGTGCTGGTGTGGTGCTGTAGTTCAGCCTTTGATCACTAGGTGATGCTCGCGTATCACAGTTCATTCCTTCTGCGCCTCGACAGTAGATTGGCGAGCGGATCCCCTCAAATTTCTATCACGTCTGTGCCAGTGGACGGCAAAAATACTGCCCCGGGTGAACTTGAAAACGCAGGTAACATAATGAGCTGGAGTGTAGTCACTTTCTTCTATTTATAAATACTGGGTTTAGGTGGTAAAATATTCTGGAAATCACATTCTCAGTACTACTTTCAAATCAGAAAATAATCTGCTATGGAACTGTATTGTTTACTGCTTCTGTTATTTATATACTTTTGAATGAAAATTTAGGTGGCTATGGTTCTTACTCTTTAAGAAGAGCAAGTGCTTAATGATGCTCCGAAGGCATTTTGACAGAACAAACCCCAAACAATGCAATTGTGACCTCAGCAGAATTATAAGTCTATTTTTATTGTTTTGGAGATGATCTAGAACATGCTGAGACAAATGTTATGTACAAGGTGAACTCAGCCAGAGATAGTTTCCTGAAAATTGCTGTAGTCTAAAGCACTGTGAATAGGAATAAATCATAAGAATAGGAATAAGTAATAAGGAGACAAATTCCCAAGAAAGGTGACATCTTGGCTATTGGTACAGAAGCTGTTCAGGGATATCTTTTCAGTTTTCCATTAGTGCAATGTCTACAGAATGAGCTAAGGCAGAGACTATCAGTGGTTATCATGTAATTTCATATATGTTCAGCAAAGCTTTTGGATGATTCTAGGTATAGTACTGGGTCATGCCTTGTACATTGCTACCCCTCAAGGATCATACCTGTAGTGAGTGAAGTGTTATCCACAGAGTTGCTTCATCTGGAAAGGAGAGAGGGTTGATTTTTTGGGGCATGCCTCCTGTTAACAGACTTACTTCACATAAAACTCAGACCTGCTCAGGCCAGCAATACTCACCTCTCTAAGAAGTACATGCCTGCTTCATGCTTATCTCCAGTTCTGTGTGTGGATGGGATCGGAATAACTGACTTTCTGAATGTCTAAGCCAAGAAAATCCCTAGTCATACAACACATCTTCTGTCGAGGAACTCTGTTTTCCTGTAGAAAGCAATGGTTGCAAGTCCTTGTATATTCTCAAATGTGCTTGCGTAGTTTCTGATCATGTGTAAGTTTACTGAACAATAGGTTCTCTGCTTGTTTTTTCCAAGGTATATTTCCAAGTATTTTTAGAGCCATGAAGATGGTGAAGGGTCAAGAGGGGGAGTTGTATGAGGAGTGGCTGAGGTCACTTGGTTTGTTCAACCTGGAGAAGAGGAGACTGAGGGGAGACCTCTCTGCAGTCTACAATTTTCTCATGAGGGGAAGAGAAGGGGCAGGCACTGATCTCTTCTCTGTGGTGACATGGCATGAGGGATGGCATGAAACTGTATCATGGGCTGTTTAGATTGGATGTTAGGTAAAGGTTCTTCCCTCAGAGGGTGGTTGGGCACTGGAACAGGCCCCTCAGGGGAGTGGTCATAGCACTAAGCCTGCCAGAGTTCAAGAACTGTTTGGACAATGCTCTCAGATACCTGGTGTTATTCTCAGGACTATTCTGTACAGAGCCAGGAGTTGGACAAGATGACCCTTGTGGATCCCTCCTGACTCAGAATATTCTATGATTCAATATTAGCCATGGTAGAGAGGGAGAAAACCAAACCAGTGATTAGTATTCTGGATTGAGATGGTGCCACCATGGGGTTATTTCAGATTGGCTGTTAGACTTAAGGATCACAATTACCTCATTCTGAGGTATCTTCTTTGTGTGAATGTGATTAATAACTTTTCTGAGTTTCATGACAATTTCCTAAAAAGAAAAGTGCAAGTTCCTCATTTCAGATCTGTGGCTAGGGAAGATGACTTCTGTCTTCCATGTTTGTGTAGTAAGTTATGCCTTCCACAGAACATCTTCTACAAGAGCTTTTTATCCTGTTGGGATGATTCTCATGGAGTATGACAGAATGTTAAATATCTTAGAAGTCCCTGCAACCTGAAAACAGACAGCAGAGTAGAGAACAAAATGAATGCCCTCAAAAGAGAAGGGCCAGAACCTGGGAGGTTCTTCACTGTGAATGCAGTTTCTCATGTACTAGATGATCTACACAGGAGAGAGATTAATAATTTTCCCCAGTTTTGGAAGAAACTATAGTCAGAATCTGTATAATCTTAGACTCTAAATTCAGTTAAATACAAGAGACACATCTGTAAAAAAAGCAAGCTTCTTAGTTCCAGTTTACACAGGATGCTTTAGTTTGTATATTATTTGATATTTATTTGTTTCTGAACATCATGGACCTAGACCTACACAAAATATGTTAGATTATTTGATTTGTGTAGAGAAAGTAGCAGGATTGTACCAGCATTTTTACAACAAACAGTAGTTCCTGCAGGCACTTCTATCCCAGTCCCCCTGAGTAGCTTATCAGGTAATTATTACAGGTAATTATGGTTAAAGACAAAGTCTTTTATAGCAGAGATTTAAGTTCAGCAGTAATCTTGAAGGACAGTGTGATCACTTAGAGATAATGAATGTCCTAATCAATTGTGCCAAGGGAAGCTCTGGGTTAAGTTCCACTAATTCATAACCTTGTATGGGTGAGCAGCTGAAGTACACAGTAGGCAATAGGGGCTTCTCGTTCATAAATATTCACAAGGTACTTATGTGTCCCTGTGGTGGAAAGCACACGCTGACAAAGTGCCAAACTCCCTGGACTGCTCTACTGTGTGGTAACTGTGGGGAGTCAGCTCAACTTCTGCATCTGACTTGCATTAGAGCATTAATCCAGACTCATGCTATGATTCCTTGGAAACTGTGCACTTAGCTGAATAATTCATCATGTGACTTTCAATTATTTATGACTTCTTATAACAAATGAAATAAAATCTAAAGGTGGAAGGGATTTGTAACTTATGAATATCCAAGTGGCAATCAGCAGATTGCTGTGTTGTCAAATTCCTGTGTTCGCTGCCCGTTTGCTTCTCTGAAGGTATTCCAAGGGAATGGTCATTTGATACTGAATTGATTAAAACAGTAGCAAATTATTCCCTGCCAGTTTGTCATGTGCATGTTCATCTAATTGCACCTCTTTCCTTTTTTCTTCTCCCTCATTTAATAACAAAAACTAGAAATTAAAACTGGAATCCATCAGGACATTTTAGATTTGTAAACAGATCTTCATGATGTCCTTGAAAACTAGTCAAAGGTGCATTTCCTGTAGGATCTTCCTTGATTGCTGCTGATTTTTAAATAAGCTTTTCTTAGCGAACCATCCTTTGCTCGGTTCAGTCACGTGTCCTCTGCTGCTTTGTGTAGGCTCAGCTGCTGAGCATCAGCTGAGCTGCCATGGCTGCAGCTGAAGTACAGAGTAGGCAATAGGGGCTTGGCCCCAAATAAGAGACGATAAAAACACTGACAGAGAGGCCTTGCGGATTTAGCTAGAGCAGTTTGAGGAGTTATCCTTCATGAGCTTTCCGCTTCAGTGGCTGAGCCTGACTTTCATATTCTGTGAGCAATGCTGTGGGAGTCAAGACCTAGAGCTAAGTGTCCCAGTCCTTGCAGAATCCTCTGTAACAATGGCTGATGCACTTGTTGCTGATTTAAGAGTCCACCTGCAAATGGAGGTTGCCAGGGAATGAAGCTGTAAATGTGTTGTTTCAAAATTAGCAGGCAGTTCCAGATATAGCCACAATTGTTTCAGATAATCTCTAGTGCACACCAATACTGGTTCAGAGGCAAGTTTGATGAGCCCAGATTCATCCAAAGCAGATCTTACTGGAGACTAAAGCAGCTTTAGTCCCTACCTCCTGCATCACTGTCAGTGCCCAGCTTTTCCTGCAGCCCAGCATTGCGCAGTAGGGCTTCTCCAGGCTTTCAGACCACGGAGTGAAGAACCTGCAGACCTGCCTTGCTGCGGGACTGTGACAGTGCTGAAGTACAGCATGGGTGCAGAAGGCAGGAGCTGCTGTTAGAGCCCACAGCAGTTCTGCATTCCTCTCTCCAGTAAAGTTGTGCTTTTACACAGATACCACAAAGCTACAGAAACAGACGCACACCTGCATCTTTGCATAGGGATGTTCTGCTAAAATTGGTAGCACAGCAGAATCGATCATTGCAACACACAGGAGTCCAAGAAATGGAGTATCTCACCCTGGAACGATTTATTTAGAGCTCAGGGTAAGAAAGTTTGGAAATTCCCTGTGCTAAATAAACCTCCAGTGGAGGCTGCAGGGTAGCTTGGCACTGGAGCACAGATAGAAGATTTTACCCTGCCCATGCTGGGGATGGATTTGTCAATTTAAAGCCACAGCCATGCTGTAGTCTTTTGCACAGGCAATTACTTTGTTAAAATTTCTAGTTCTGTCATTATCAAAAAGCATAAAACCTGACATTCTGTGGCTTCTTTGAAATCAGAAGGTGATTATTGGAACATGTCGAGACCCTTCGCTCAGCTTGTGTAACACAGGTGTCTGTGAAATCCTCTGCAGCAATGTCTGATACAATTTTTACATCTGCTTAGTCATCTTTATGAGCTTTGGTGGTATTGTTATCAGACTTTCTTTTTTTTTTTCCTTTTTCCCTTTTATTTTTTTAAATGCTCTTCTTTTAGTATATACCTTCTTTGAATGAACAGCCAACTTTTTCATTTTCAGTGGGATTTGGCCATTTGACTGGGATGGATTCTAACTAGGAATTTAATATATGTGAGTGGGAGGCAGAGTGCCTTAGAGGAAATATTACTTGGGTTTACAATAAATCTCGGTCCTCACAGAGCTCCGGGGAGCTCTGTGCTGCAGCACTCAACGCATTCTGATCTGATGTGCAGGCAGTGAGTGGTGCTGATGGTTGAGTTCATTGTTTCGATAATTGTTTACAAGTAGCATTTTTAACTTTAGGTGGAGAACTGTGCTTAAGGCATTATTGGTGAATTACCTTTCTTTGAGGTGAATGGCAGAGAAAGAATTTAATGATTTTGTAATTAAGCAAATGCCTTGAGATCACTTCTGTCTCATTCGTTTTGTTGAAACTGATGTTTAGCTTTTATGCATTTGTAAGCTAGCTTTAATAAGAAAATGGAGAGGTGCAGTATTATTACTTTAGGTTGAACTGTGGCCACCTGCCTCAAAGATACCTTATGTAATTGAAATATTCTGATATGGCTGTCTAATGCATATTCTCACAAGTTACCCCTGTTGGCAAAGTGTTTTCTCTCTTCTGTGTCAAGGATGTTGTAATTTCTTCCATGGAGAGTGAGCCTCCAGTTCTTTGTTGCATTCAGTACACTGTAATGAGAACACTGCTGCAGTTAGGGAAATTCTGGATTTGCTGGAGAGTCAGTGAATTTTTCCCTATTTTTTTCCTATGTTTTTTGGGTTGTGCTTATGCGACGTATTAGCAAATATAATTCCCAGTTCACTGTTTCTCTTAAAATCAATGATGTGTCCTTCATGTGTTCTAAAATAACTTTTCAATATTGCTGGGTATTTTCTTCATTTTTGAATTGCAGGTGTTTCACTGATTGTTAAGATCACAGTATCACACTTGGGAGGGTTAAAAAGTATTAAAAGATTTGTATCTAGCAGTGGATGTTATATATGCAAATAATTTCCTCAGCATTGCTAGATTCCCTTTGCCTTTGATTGTAGACTATTTAGTAACATGCTTTTGTAAAGCTGTAAACTGTGCTTTTATCTTTTTCTTCCCTCAAGTACTATAGATACTTGAGTGCATATCAGAAATAAACACTGAAGGAGATGACTGATAGAAGGAGACATGTATGAAAAGTGAATTTTCTCATTAAAGTTGCAGCAATTAGTATTCATATTACTTATGGGAATTAGTTTCACTGAAGGGACAGTGCTGTTGACATTAATATCCTTGCAACATTGAAAGGAACATCATTCTGCTTGCAAATATATTTAAATTCAGAAAAGAACCAATTAAATTTTACATTAGGAAATGTTTTAGTTGAATTTCTATGGAATGCATTCTTACAGCAAATATTAGTATGTCTGGTTTCCCTTTATAACTCCTGTTATTCAAAATATTCTGTTTTCTGTGAACTGATGAATATAGATGAGTTGATATGAAGGCCTTTCTACAAAATTTCCAATTGCAACTAATTTAACAATTCAAACTAATTCCTATAGAAGGAACATTCTTTTTGACAGATGCTGTAGCCCAAGGCTACAAGAAGAATTACAACATGGCAATCATGAGACGTTTAATTAAATTAAAATGGTTCAAAACAAAATGTTGCATCCAATCTTTAGTTCTGTAATGGTATTCTCTTTTTTTTTTTTTTTAAAGGGAACAATTATTAGCAGAGGGTAGTTAATAGTGAAGTGTATCAAATATGGGTAATGAAATCACAATGGAGAAATGGCTGGTTTAGATGATTTGATGTTCGATGGAATTAAATCTTCAAAGATACAGAAAACAAACAAATTATTTAGTCCTTGTCAGATTTCCCTCTAAAATTCCTCTCAGGTTAGTGGCAGCATGATACTTAATTACATTCTTGAACAAGACTAAACTGTGGAAAACAGATTGAATGAACAGTAGATGGTGATAATGCAACACGTAACAATAAAGTATTGCTGAAAATAAGTATATTCACAGGTCTTTAGTCAGTACCTAATAATAATTTTTAATAATTTTCCTGTTCAGGCACAAATTTCTTCAATTCAGTCACAGTCTCTTAGTATTTGATTTAGAGCTGAACCATATGAAGAGACTATAAATTTTGTATGTATGGGACTTTGCTAAGTGCTGAAGAAAATGATATAAGCTCTATTCCTTGAAGCTAACTTACTTCAACAGTATTGCCTTTCATGTTTCAGAAAATATATTCTACATTTCTTTGGGATACTAATTAGGAACTGTTAATTTTCAAATAACCGTAAACTGTTTTCATCATGAGCTGGCCTGTTCAGTGTTAGTGCATATGTTAGAGCATTTGAAAATTTGGCATCTTGAAAAATATTTGTAAGTGCTGTAATTGTGACTTGCTGATGGAAAAGTGAGTCATCCATTTCACTTGCAAATTTAAGAAATCTCATTGCGATTCAAAGGTATTTAAGCGTAGTTAAATTAGTTAAAGTGCTTATTCAGAAAATGAAATTATATTTAATCCATCTACATGTATTACAGTGCTCATATAGTGATTGAATTCATAGTGGTTAACTCAGGGATTAGTTCTCAATGTTTATGAATATTCATGAATGACATGAATAGGCTGTTTTGTAGTTGTTGACCACTGTTATGGCTTCAGTAGTAAATCAGTAGTGTTCAGGGGGGATGACAAAAGAAGTTCAGCATTTGATTTAAGGAGTTATGGAGCAATACTTAGGATTGGAATGGGTTTATGCCTTGACTAATAAATCCATAGTGGGCAAGGGAATGATAAAAGAAACCCGAGATTTGATTTTAGAAGTTATGTAGTAATACTTAGGTTTGAAATGTTTTGATTAATGAGTAAACATATATATAAGGAGGAATACCAAACAGCACTCATCATTTGCTTTTCATTGGAAGTGTGGTAATCTTCTTGATTTTCCCACAGAAATCAAGTGCTGTTAATTTACTATGAGTGTTTCTTTCCTTAGCTAAACCCAAATATTCTTCTCCATAGGACTGATTTGTTTATGGTGACTTTTTGTATTTCATGGTTTCACCAGCTTCTTCTTTCTCAAACAGTTAGATGGATGTCTTTAAACTGTCTGAGCATGCAGATACTGGTATTCCAAATATAATGGGTAAAGTATAAAGAATGGTTATTTGAAATTTTGTTGCTAAACTGTGAACTACAGAAAAGCCAGTTCCTGACACCGGGGAGAGAAATCTGATCAGATTACCAGTAACAGAATAGCTGCATGTATGATGGGTAAGGATTAGCTGACAATTACAGTGGAACTGGAAGACCAACTTCAGTGAGCAAAGTGGATTCCAGTAAATAGGGTGGCATTTAAACTCAGTAAAGTATCTTAATTGTAAATTAAAGCTGGATGTGCAAAAGTGCAAACATGAGAGGTCTGAAAGGAAATGTGAGGAAATTGTAGCACCTGACAGCAGGCTCGTTACTTTATATAAGGAATATTCCTCGTGCACAGTGGAATGTCAAATCAGAGGGATCTGTAACATCAGGATGTAAACTGTACAGAAAGGAGAGTTTCAGCTGGTGATAGGCATGACTATGTATCAAAAAATAGACTCAATATAATATCTCAGTGTGGCAGTTATAAAAAGAAATCTAAAATTATTATTTTAGAACTACACTTGTCCATGACATGCAACTATCATCATCTGTGTGATATTCTAGAAAGCAGCTGACTGAGAAGCAGTAATGATAGGTGACTTCATCTTGTCTTTAGGCAGGTGGTGTCTGTTACCAAATTTCCCAAACAGTTTCAATACTGTGGAAGCTGTTGTGCAGACCTTTTGTGGGAAAGTTGTCGCCTCTTCTTCATTTTGGTCCCCATTTGTAGCACTGTACCTTCTCTGTTTGCCCTTTGATAAGTAGAATTGAAGACATCATTGACTAGATAGGCACTCCTTTAATTTTATCCTTTATGACCAGTTTCAGATCCAGCTACAGGCCCAGTGAGAGGTGATGCATTTTTACAGCATTGCACCTGGTCCTTGTTCTGAGGAGTTACCAGGGTGAAGGGGTAGCCCTGCAAGTGTCAGTGTGGATAGAAATACAGTACACAGTTATGGGTGATGTTACAACTCTCCATATTGGCAACTCAGAAATAATAAACGAAATTATGATTACTGCAATTAACTGAACAACTGCCCACGTACAATGAACTTTATGTTTAATTATTAACTTCAAATTTTGATCATATGCTCCTAGATCACACCTTTTCTGTGGTATGTTATCAGACCTATTTATTAATGACATTAAAAGAGTTATATTTCTTGTACTTCCTTATCAGTAAGCAAATGTACCTAGTCAATAATTCATGTTGCAGTTTACTCAATAAATTGAGAAATGCTTTCTTTTCAGAATTGCATCTGATCCAGTAAACCAAATTATATAATAATAAAGTATGTCATCGATGTAAACATATACCAGATGGGTTGTAAAATATTTAATTTTAGATCAGTGCAAATAGACTGAGATAAACACTGCTGTGGCGTATTGTCAGTCACTAGTGAAGCTCGGAAAGGGATTCCCACTGTGGGTCCCTATTTTGAAAGATTCCACCTTCTTGTTTGTTTTTCTCTTGCCTTAAGTGTTTAACACTTGCTCTCTTTAGCCCCATTTGCTCCTTGTTAGCATGCTTTCAGAACTAGTATGCTGGCATGGCGGCGTTTCAAAGTGTGACAATACAAGCCAGCAAGGTTCTGCTGATGAAAATAGATGATCCCAGAGAAGGTACTCGGAGAGAAGGTCTGTGAGCCTGCTGAGGCATGGGCACTGTGGAGCCTGGGCTGCTGCTTTGTGTAATTTGGGAAGTGGGCTTATCTCTTTTTTTTTTTTGTTTTCTCACCCTGAAGAGGTGGATATTGTTACCTGTGCCAGAACCAGCTTTCTTCAGGATGGATGTACATAATTTTTTACTCCTAAGATGTAAATGCATTCACTACAGGAGTCTTTCAGTTGTGGTCGGTTCAAGATGAAGTCTCAAGTGTGTTTGCATTATTGAATTGCAAGGCTATGGGTTTTTTTCTACACAGTTAAAATCCAAAGGCTGTTGTTCTGTATTTAAGATATCTGCTAGCACTGCTATAATAAAGTTTTCTTACTGTGTGTTCAGTGACATTTTATCTTATCTCTAGGGACATGGTTTAGTGGTGGATTGGCAGTGTGAGGTTTGTGGTTGGGCTCTATGTTCTTAAAGGTTATTACCAACCTAAACAGCTCTATGATCTGCATGTGTCTGTGTTCTGTAATAATTTATAATAATAAATAAATTTGAATTTAAATTTTGAGGTGTATTTGCTAAAATATCATCAAAAGCTTTGCAGAAAGCATGAAGTCTAGTTATGTTCTTCATATTAAATGCACTAAAATCAAACCTTACCTAAATACAGAAACACTACACACCAGTGACATGCAGATATACTTAATCTCGAATGCATGACAGAAACTTTCTTTCTAGATGAAAATGTCTTCCAACTGTGGATATGAATTAGAATTATGTATCAGAAAACTAATACCTTATTTACAAAAAGTGTATTTTCTTGATTCCCTCTTCTGGGAATAAATTTAAATAAGAAAAACATCTGTCATCTTGTCTGACAGCTGATGACAGCGTCAAAATCACTGAGTGACTAAGATGACAAGCTATTCCTACACATCAGCACATCAGGCTTTTATTGCTCTCTTGGGTATACAAGAAACTTGTATTATGTGGTGTTTAACAAGGACTCATTCTGTTTGTCAGTTCTGTGACACAATTTATATGAAGGAAGGGGTAATGTCCCCATGTCAGCTGAAGATGAGAAGATTGCATAGATACTGTCTGTCTGAAGCTTGTCTGTGGAGATGCAAACAAATCAAAGGGCATGTTTTTTCATCACACTTCCAGATGGGGATAAGGCAAGTTTATGTAAAAATTCATGCATTGTTAGTCAGAAACTGATTGTTCAGATTTAGGAAGAAATCTTCTTATGAAGAAATACAGCTTTCTTTTTTTTTCCTTAAATCAAATGAGTTACTGTCGTTTTATTGCTGTCATGTTTAACTACAGTGACTTTACAACAATGTAGTATTGAATAGGGAAATTTCTGAAAGCACTGTGAAAACTTCCCTTCAGTATGAAACTTGCCTTTCACATACTCAAAAGTTTTTGGAAATTCATCACTTTGTTTCAGTAAAAAGTCATTATATTCTCTGATAGTCTCAACGTTGCCTTCAGACAAAGTCCAGTAATCCATTCCTCAGCAACTGGTAAAGTAAATGGAAATGGGATGTGTTGTGTGGCCATTTTTAAGCATTTTATCAGGAAGATCTCAGCAAGATATGCTTTCTCACGGTGCCCTGCAATAAGGGTTTTTTTCCAAGTTAAGTTGGCTCTAAACTGCTCTGCTCCAGATTCTGAATGGATCCAAGTCTGAACTACAAATTTTCCTGTGGCACATTCATATCTTAAAATTGAAGAATATGAAAAAGCCCTAGATTTTTACATCCTTTTCCAGGGGATTTAGGGTTTCCCTAAACAAACGTTAAACACTAAAGAATTAGAATTCACTGAAGCAGTATAATTAGAGTTCAGCCACAAATCCAGGTTTGCACTTTTCACCTAGGTGTTCAGGTGAGCAGGCTGATCTTTAAAAAAAAATTGACATCCTGAGTTTATCACCAGAAAGACAGTCACAAAAATACTGTTCTGTGTGATTTTTCTCATGCCTCCATGAAAAGACTTTGGCAGAAGCTGCAAAAGAAGTTTCTTGCTACTCATTATTTCATATATGAATCTTGAACATATGCTCTGAGTGGGTTTGAAATCACTTAGATTTGATTTTTTATTTATGTTTATTATTGTGCAGTAATCCATAGCACTGAAAACATGTCATAAAGAAAACTGTGCAGTTGGGTATTAGTGGGAGAAATATTTCAAAACAGTATTTTTAATATGTTGCTTAATCTCTATGGTGACTGGCATATTTATTTGATTTGTAATGCATTCTCTTTGTTTACCCATATTTGCCCCATCATTTCATATTGCCAGGTATTTGGTTAATATTATTATTTTGCACTTGAAGAAATTATGATGGGATTTTGAACATTACATGATTTTATATTTTTCTGGTTTTATTAATGTAAGTATTTCTTTTTTCCTCTAGAAAGGTCCTAAAGGAAATCTCTGTTGGAGACCTAAAGCCTAATGAAACAGTTGAAGCAAATCTGGAAGCACAACTACTCTCCAAATTAGACCATCCAGCCATTGTCAAATTTTATGCAAGCTTTGTGGAGCGAAATAGTTTCTGCATCATCACTGAATATTGTGAGGTGAGACTCAAGAAATTTGACAAAATCTGGCAATTTTAAAAAAATGTTTTAGTTTGAATTTTAGGCTTTATTTGTTACTTATGGTATCACCTGCTATTTGTTAGATGTATTTCAGATAAGCAATGTTAGCCATTGAAGAGAGACTGATAGATCACAGAAAAACAAACCAGAGAAGAGTAAATAGGTAATTTTCACTCCAAGTCCTTTTTGTGTGTTATAATCAGTATTACAAGGAAGAGTTAAATGCAGATATGTTACACATCTGTGGGAGAGCTCAGAAAGGTTGTACCACATGTGTACTGCTTATAGGTAAGAGGATGAGACTGGGAGTTTGGGGGCATGATATGAAATGTGATATAAATGAGGAAGGGAAAACTCACTTGTCATTTGGTGTTGATTACAAGAAACTTAAGCTTGATCACATGGATGATGAGATTGGTAACAACATTGGCTCTGTGAAATGAAAAATAGTGTAAGTAAGTCAAAGACCAGAGTGTAGTGGATACAAAAAATATTAAAGCAGGATATATTACAGTATAGTTACCATTCATTTTTCAACTCCAGCATGTGGTTTAAAAACATATTGCTGAAATCTGTCTTAGACTTTAAAATAAGAATTTAAAAATATTTAAGCCAGCTTTTTAGGAGTTTATGTAAAACAAGTGCCTACTTTATATTAAATATAGATATGCTCTTAAAAAAAAAAAAATCTGTCATACGTGAAATGATCTTTTATGAAACTGTGAAGCAAACTCTTCAGTTGTGCTCTGCTAGATGTGCTGAAATGCTTTGGGAGCTAATGATCTTTATGCTACTGGATTGCCTGTCCACAAATCAGACTTGACTTAACTAATCACATTTCTTCAAGAACTTGGCTTTGGTGGGAATAATTAAGCAAGTACTGTGCCTACAGTTATTTCTTTCATAGAAGCTTTGTTTGAGGACAGTTAAATCCCTATTTATTGCTGGGATTTTTAAAATTTGAATCTGAAATATTCAATTCTGTGAATCTTAACAATCTTAGTATTTGTTTACAAATTATTTTAACACCTGTGCAGAAGCTCTTTGTGTCATTCCCTGAATGTCTGAGAGCTTAGGCTTGAGTGTGTTGCCAACTCTTCGAGGAAGTCCAGAGCTCAGAACTGAAGGATTATTCTAACTGTCCAACTATTCCCATACACTCATAATTTTCTCTCTACTGATGGTACAAAATGGCCCAACACCAGATAAGTTAAACATGTAGGAATAAAGGAGCCTGTTTCAGCAGCATTATATGGCTTTTGTCCACTGATTTTCTTCTCTTTTCTTTTTTTCTTTTTTTTTTTTTTCTTCTTTTCATCCAGAATAAAGTTATAGGTGAATAAAAAAGAGTATGATAGCAATCACTGGAGTAGTCACAACTGTCACACCTTGGAGGTTTGGGGTTTTATTCAGGCAATGTAAACTACCCTGCATGAAAACCTTTTGGTACTGAGCTACCCTAGGATCTGGGAGTCATATACTCAAGCACATGAGAATGTATTAGAGCAAGTCAAATGAAGGAGGAGGAAATAGGTTCACTGGCTATGCACTGAATCTCTTCAGTTTTGAGTCTGCTAGGTCAGGTCAGAATGATATTTGGCCCTATAGGATGTGCTTCTGACTTTTTCCAAAAGGACACATTGTGTGGTGTGATTGCATTTAAGCAACTACAATATATTTTATCAGATGTTCAGGCAAGAAAGGTATGAAGCAAAGTGGCACACAGTGCTATAAAGTTTCTTTCCTGTTTTAGTGGGAGTATTTTCAGAACGTATACTTTTGTATTTGCTTATCTATAACCTGCCTTTGTATGAGGCGGGATTTGGGTCTTTTGACCTAGAAGATGCCTGGTTAAACCATGCATAAATTGAGAATGAGAAAAGTGTTTTGCTACCTGATGTTGTTTGGAAGTCTAGTACACTCAGTTTCTCATGCATAGAATAATTACCAGATTGGCAGTAATTGGTACTCTTGGGCAGACTCAAAACAAAGAACAGACATTAAGTTGGCATGGAAACAGAACTGCCCTCTGAGCCTTGCTCTGCTTTCTCCAAAGTACCGTGACTTATTCATTAGCCAGGGTGCTTTCTTCATTCTTGCATGAGTAGCATATAGTGAGCCTCCAGTGCAGCTGCCCCACGCTATACTTGTGCTGTGAAAGAAAAGACAAGACAGCATTGGTCTCCATTGCTCAGCTTGACATCTTTTATTATAACTGAATTCACTCAAAGTTATAGAAAAGAAGTATATGTGTTCTGTTTTGATCTTCTTGTTGAGCTTCTTTGACAGTTTCCCCCAATCAAAATGTTATGGGTAACATAAACATTGTCAGCTAAGGCAGATTTCAAACAAAAATGCCCTAATGAACCTTGGATTTCATTTTGTAGTATAAATTGGACTTCAATAAAATACAGTTTTTACAAAGTGGTTACTTTAAAAGTTGCATAATTTTAATATATTATAAACCAGAACTGGTTGTGCTTTTCCCCAGACAATTATTTATGTCTCTTCACTGTGGTCTCAGCTGTGATGTGAGTACACATATGCTAAGGAAATCTGAGCAAAAAGAATAACTAAAGCAATCAATGCTTGTTCACGTTAGCAGCTCTAGATGCTAAGCGTTCTTAAATAAGTTACTGGTGTGTTTGATACTCTTGATACTTAAATAGAAACTGCAGCTTGGAAACTCCATATATACTCTAATTGTTAAATTGTTGAATTCCTTATGAAGTTCATTATACTGACCTTCCAAAGTGCAAATTGGATTAACAAATTTTTTCAGTTTCACAACAGCAGTATTTCAGCAAATCTTTTATGATGTGTTTTTGTTTTCCTTTTTTTAGACACAAAATCAAGGTTAAATTTATTGTAGGACAATGAGATTGCTCTTCTCTTCTTGAAGTTAAAAAGCCATGCAGTTATGTGAGGGCATATGTAGTGCATTATTGAACTGCTTTTGTTCTCCTTTGACCTTTTGAAGGAATTGTCCTTCAACTTCAGAGTATTCACTGCCCTAACACTGGAGGTGCTGCACTTATTTTCTTTGCATTTTTCATTCCAATGTGCTATTGTGAGAGGGGCCACACTGGGACAGGGAGAAACGCTGATTGGAGCCTGCTGCACTTCATTTATCCTCACCTGGATAGTATAAAGTCCCTTGTGGCCAGGAGCACAAGTTTGAGCATCCCCTCAGTTTTGGGCAATTGTTACAGTTGGGTGTGGATGGTCTGGGGATTCCATCTGGAACAGGTGAGTCATTATTTTTGAGGTGTGTGAGTAGGCTCAGACACAGCCCATCTAGTTGCCATGCAGCAGAGTTCCCAGCATTTCTCTTTCTTCTCTCTGCTTTGCTGCAAGCAGCCACAGGGGAAGCTGCTGAACATTTGGAGTTGCAAAGGGGAAGCAGCTGCTGGGAGCTCCAAGTTCCCAGAAGAGCTTCTCTCTGGTCTGCAGCAGGGAGGCAGATGGAGAGCTGAAGCCATATTCCTTTCCCTAGGGAATGAGATTATTCAGACATTTCAGTTAAAAAATTGCAGGACATTGTCAGGGGCACATGTTTTTGCTATATGACAAAATACTTTTGCTTTCTTTTAACACACTCTCGAATCTTGTAACTTAGAACCTCAGGGGCCAAAGAAATTACTGTAAATTCATGTGAAAGGCATGGGATATAAATGCATGGATCTTTGAGGACAGAACCTGCTTATTTTGTAGCACTGTGGTGCTGGGAACAGAAAAATAAGAAATGCTGAAGAGATCATAAAATGTTGAGGGTCAGCAATGCAAAGGGTCAAAGGGGTTGATGATGGGAAATGACAGTACTGACACAGTCATACAGGCTAAACTATTGTATATGGTGCACAAAACTTCTGATTTTATGCAGAATGTATAATGTAAAAGTAATGATTTATGGCAAATAAGCTGTCCTGGTGTAAGGTAATTAGTCATTAGAGTATAATGAGGCTCACAGTCCCTTTGCTCTGGGGTTAGTTACCTCAACACATTGCTTACCACTAATGTGAGTGCATTCTTGTAGACAAAATCCATTCATTTTATAAACTGGATAAACAATCAGCTGACAGCCATCTGTCTATTTTTTTAGCAAAAAGAACAGTTTTCCTGTAAGTCTCCTAAAAATCCACTTTCATCATGTTGTTGTACAATTAATTTTTCCAAACGTCTGGCTTACAGTTTTAAAGTAGTCTTTTTCTGAATATTTTTCTGGTTTATTGTCACTCCCTACTGTGTGTCATATTGTTCCATTTCCAGTATTAATTCAAGATCAGTTGTAATTTTAATGAGGTATTTGCAATAACACATGCTACATCTTCTTGCAGCTTTAAGTCTGCTTTGTTTCTGGAAAAAGTGAGTTTGAAAGAGGGGCAAAGTATCATAATTAAAGACTGTATTTTAATTCTTAAGAGAGCAGCATGGTTTCTTTGATGCTGACATGCTTATTTTAATGTAATAAAACAGAGTGTCTCTTGACTGTGCAGTGTTTGACTGGAGTGGAAAAGTTTTCCTCAAATTTATTAACTTATTTAGACTGATTGGGGCAGATAGATTTTACTTATTTAAGTGTCTATTTTTTAGCCAGTCAGTGTAGGCTCTCATCATAAATCTTTGCAGAGAAACAGCATTTCTACAACATGATCCATCCCTTCCTAAGGTACACAACTAGATGGCAGAGATAACTGCTCTATACCGGTGCATGTTGCTTTGTGTTGAATATAAAGGGAGTTTGGGGTGACCAGCTTGGATGCACACATCTAAGTTGGATGAAATGAAGTAAGAACACTTGAAAACTTTGATGATATTGTGTAACGTTAAGATAAAATTGACCTACCTTCCCTGTGAAGCCAGACTTCTTGATCTCACTTTGATCCTCAGCCGTGCATGCTTTTGGTCCTGGGAGAATTCAGAATTCACATGTGTGCATTAATTTTACAGACTACGTGGTAAGGAGCCTGAAAGGTCTAAGAAAGTGGAGTCCTGTACTTCGATGAAGGAGATGGCATTTTAAAAACTTGCTTTAAACATACAAATATGTTGTGATATTTTTCAGGGTGGAGATCTAGACTTCAAAATTCAAGAGTACAAAGATTCTGGGAAGACATTCACTCAAAGTCAAGTAATAGACTGGTTTATACAGTTGTTACTCGGAGTCAACTATATGCATGAAAGGTACTGTCATTTAATATGAGACCATTTAGCTTGGGAGGGGAATGAGTAAACTTACTGACTAGTTGCAGATACTCAAACAGAAATGAAACCATGTGGATTGTCTTGTATTGGTATATAGTTCTGTTCACCAAACTGTTTTACTTAGTATATGTCATATATATCAATTGTAATTAATTATCTATCCTGCAAGAACATTGTGCATTATATCTTTTAGCAGCACAGTGCTAGCTGTCTTTTAGCGTTAGACACACTTTTTCTAAGAGCCAAATGAAAAATGTATCACAACAGAAAGAGTTCAATGTTGTTTGAAGGAAATAGATTAAAAGTTTAAAAAAAAGTCAACTTTTTGGAGGGGAATCAACAAGGATGTCTTGCTGATACTTGAAGAATCCAATATATGTGCTTGATGGACTCCCAGTAAAATCAGTGAAGTTACATACATACCTTCTTTGAAAACAGACATCACTTTGAACAGAACATCAAAGATTAACTTAAAAAAAATTCTGCAGGTGATCCAGATATGTGGAGATCACACATGGTTTGAGTAGGACTAGTGTATATACGTGAATACCTGCCTGATCATATCCACGAGTGCAGTTCTTGCCTGTGATGTGATTTAGGCAGGCTGACCTCAGTGATCTAAGCAGTTCCCTTGTTGCCAGTGTACTGGACATGTGTGTGAGCCCTGTCTGATCCCCTTTCTGCATCACCCGGTGCTGTCACCTTTTCAGGGCTTGGGCAAAATTAGCTTGCCTGAATTTGAGTTACAGCAGAGCAATAGGTAGGAGAGAAAGTCACCTGTCATCAAAACCACCCATTTCTGAGTTGAACTGAAGTTAAGTGCGTGGGATATGTTTGACCTAAACTGATGGACACCTAATGAATTTTTGCACCTACAGTGTCAGAGTGTAGAGAGAAAAGGGCAGAGTGAATTGCTGTCCAGGATGCAATAGCATTTGTGTTCCTACATGCCAGTTTATCTAGGGCTTGTACATTAAGTGCTTCCCAACAGACTGCAGTGATGGGAGCACAGTGAAGAGAGCTTTCTTGAGGTGCCTTGCTCTCCAGCATTCACCACAGGCTGACAGGATGGGGCAAAATGGAAATAAAAAGCCTGACAATTTAACTAAACTATCAGCATGGGGATTTCCTTTTCTTTCTCGAACTCCAATTTAACAATTTACCATTAAAAGTTTTGGTACTTTGTAAAGTCCAGTTTTGATGAAATCCTTCCTGTAGTGTATGTGTTTAGAAGATGCATTGTGCAGACTAATGCAGAATAATAACAACATTGCACTTGGTCTCGGTGATCATTGTAGGTCCTTTCCAACTAAACTATTCTATTGTATGGGTTATTCTTTTTGTCTTTTATTTTCTGTATTTCTTCATGCCTCTTTTATCTCTTGTTTTCACATATGTCCCTTTTGTCTGCTCTTCTCTTTATGTTACTCATCTTCCACTTGTTCTCAAAAAAATTTTTAAAACCAAATAAAATCTTAAAAATAAACTTTCTTCAGTAAATATGTATATTAAATTATTTGGTTTCCTGAAAAGTAGGTTAATTCTCCAGTGGAAGCAGCAATTTGATTTTCTAAACAGCATTTAATTTTCTGCTTTTGAAACATTGCTATTTAATAGTACCTCTCCAGACACTTACAAATGACTTCACAGTTTTAATTTTATTTATATGTATTTGTTTGTATAATGTGTTATTTGAGTATGCATATTAAAAATTTAGGTTTTTCTTCTTATTAGTTTAGAGCCAAACAATAGCTTAAATTGGAAAGGCTTAAAAGAATCTAGAACTACTTACAGAAATTAATTTGAAATACTAAAACATAATAACAGTCCTGTTTCTGTAAAGAGAAGTCATACATGATTTCTTCTCTACTGATATAGAAAAAAAGCTGTAATATATGTTTCAATTATGTCCTAATGCAAAGAAAACTTTTCCCTAGGACTAGAAGCTTGAAAGGTTTGTAACCTGTGGGTTGGGACTTCCTCATGCCATTCCTTAGCAAACCCAGCTGCTGTGGATGGGTGTTTTTATTTCAGAGCAGCAAAAATTGTTATTTCTGGTTTTAAACGTAGACTGTTCACTTGGTTGTCCTTCTTGTACAGCTTTAGTTGAACTTCCACGCTTTTTGAAAACTCTTATGCTGAAAACTTACTTTAAACCAGGACTACCTCAGGTTTTTTGATTTCTTTTCCTGTGATAATAAAGATTATACAGGTTAGACATTCCTGTCCTTTACTTATACTTCTTGAATTCCAAAAAGTGACATAAATATCTTGTGGACATTGCGCTATCTACTGACTATTTTGCATTATTGGAAAGATTTTTTAATTTGCAATCTGAAAGCTGACTTATCTAGAATTAAACAGATTCAGTCTTCATCTGTGTTTGATATAACCAGAGAGAGAAAGAGAAGTAAGGGAGAGGCAACAGAGTTCAGTGGTCTTATCTAGATGGAGACAGCATGAAACCATCATGTGGTCTCTTGACACACATACAGCACATCACACATCAAGTGCACAAAATTAATCCCACAGCAATCAGGCAATGAGGCCATTGATTAATTTAACCTCAACTTGAATAAATCTGACCATTGTGTTATCCATCGCTTTGCCAATCTTTATGAAGAATTTATGAACACAGAGATTTTTAAAGGGTTGCCGTTTATGTAAACAGCAGATCGTAAAGGATTTAGGCTTACCCAGAACCTCTTATTGCTCTACATAGTTCTTCAGACAGAAGAAAGAGAAACTAATTGCTGAGTATTTTCTTCCATCAGATTCACTTGTTGCTGGTTATGTTGCAGACAGAGCTTTATTCAAGGGTGCTGCCCACTGCTCAGTGCTTTGTCCTGTTGGTTTATGACTAAGAGACAGCAAATGAGTACTCTGTTGAACATAGATATATTTACAGTCCAATTTAGAAACTGTCCTTAAGTGTCAATTTCTACCCAAAACAATCAGTCAATAACTACTTCACTGTCTGTCAAGTTTTACTGGAGCCCATTTAATTCACGTTACCTTTATAAGTCTGTCTTTTGCTGCAATAAAGAAATCGCACTCTATCTTAAAAAGGATTTACAGTACTTAATATTTTTTTCTTCCTAGAATTAAAATAGTTTCAGTTAAGGTTTCATCTTGTAACTTGTTTATCTTCTGATACATCATGGCAGAATATGGTGGCTTGCACTGAGAGACATCATCATGGAAAGCTCCAAAGACTCACCCCAAGTATTTCTTTGTCATATTAATATGTGAAAGCATCTTATAATTATTGGTAATACAAATAACGTTCATCATAATATGAATTTTCATCAATACATCACAAGATTATATCAACATTACATCTTAATTCAAGCTAATGTGACTCAAACATCTTTTCATCTCCTTTTCAAACAATGTGCTACCAAAAGCTTTCTGGATAGTTTTTATATTTAAAGGTACCTGTTATTAAGATAACAGATATCCAGAAAATGTTTAGGTTCAAAAATTCTGTGGTTATATTTCTAGAAAGTAGTAATAATAGAAAAGGTTAAACCCCACCAATGCTCAACAACAATATGCAAGAAAACATATGAAAGACAAGTTCTTTCAAAGGCTCTGTGTGATAAATGGTAAAGAAAGGCTTTATGAATCTAAATTAACACAGCAAGATTTCTGTAAAACTGTGCATGTGTGTTTATATATATATATATACACATACTTATGAAAGAATAATAAATACCATCTTAATATCCTTACTGATGTAATGTACGATGAGTGCATGTGTATTACGCAAGAAAGCTGTCAAATAGAAAGCAAATAATTTATAAACATCAGTGTAGGCCCACTGAATAAGACTTTTATTTTTCCCAGTGTGCAAACCTTTCTCTACAGACGTTGCTTTCAGGACACAAAATTGAAAGAAAAAAAATTGAAGAAAAAATTGCTATAGGAAGCATAAAAAACTCTTTACTTAGACCCATAAAAAAATATATTTCTTTTTCATGCCCAGTCTATGTACATACTGCAATGACTTCTAGTATTATTTTTCATGGGTTTTTTTCCATTTGTGAACTGAATTTAATATTTTTTTCTCTTCTTGCAGAAATTATTTTCAAATGAGTTGTGGACTTAACTGTGTATTGAAATTGTTCTTCACAATGCATATTTTTTATTCTTAATATAGAAACTATTTTGAAAATAATTTCATTATGCCAATGCATAAAATTTTAATAGTTCAGTCAAATTTGAGATAATCCTTGGGGATTGCTCAGGAAAAATTAAAATCGATTACTATATTTGTTTTTCCTGCCCACATCTCAAGAATCTTAGACATGAGTTGCTTCCTTTACATGATCTAAATGGCTGAATGACTACTGTATTTGTATTAGCAAAAACAGTTTCTGTAGCCAGTATGTATCAAATGCCATTCTAACCTCCTCCTGAGCAGAGCTGATAATTAATCCTCTGTGTTAGCAGTCATTTAAAAAGTGGATGAATTCTAGTTTAGTTGAAGTTATAGGGAACAGTGCTTTTAGAAGACTTATTGGCAAGAATTAGTTGAGAACGTGTTCTGTAGAGGTGTTCTGTTTTCCTAAGGGGCTGCAGAATTACTGTCACACATGTAAGATTTCTAGAAATGGAGAAAATGCTTTATATCCTTAAATGCTATGTAGCTTATCATGTTTTTCAGGCTTTGATGGAAAAACTAGTCTGCAAAAGCTAATTGTTCTTTTCCTTTTCATCTCTGTCTTTACTGTAAAGTTCTTTTGTCTTCCACACTGTTACTGTAAAAAGTGAACGACTAGCCTAGTCTATATACATATTTGTCTTTCAAGTAATACTTTTTCTCTGAAGGAGAGTTCCCTGAGCTTTGAGAATCTCTTACTGCTGTTTTTCTCATCACTTATTCTCTTGTGAGACATCTCATTCTCCTGGCAGAAAATAAGATGTAATGCTTTTAAGACAAGTCAGATAGGAAGACTTGCCTTTCTGCCTTCCTCTGCAGCTCATGCTAAGTCTGTGTCTGTATTCTTAAGCTGGGATCCTCGGTTATATTTTTATTATCCTGGCTGCTTAGGCTCTCATCCTGCATGTGAGTGCCTGTGAATGCACCTCTGTGTTTATATGAAGCTCCTTAATGCCATCGTCTGTGCATTGTCACTTGCAGAATTAGCCTGTAACAGTAGTGGGCTAGCCTTTCAAAAAAGTTAAATACTAGAAATACTTAATACATGACTGTGAATGCTTCCACTTGGATGAGGTTGAATTTCCTTTTGTATTCCAGACGGATACTTCACAGGGATTTGAAAGCGAAGAATATATTTTTGAAAGATAATCTTCTTAAAATTGGTGAGATTTCCATACTTTTTAAAGATATAGTTTTGGGATGATAGAACAGTCCAGCAGATGTTTTGTCAATAAGGAAATTTTAAAAAATCGTGTCTGAAATAACGATTTGTGGTCAAACATTTCTTAGACAGTCAGACACAGGAGAGGCAGTGGAATTTCTAGCCTTGAAACTTGCTTGCAGCCAGGGATTTGATGTGGGTGGCCTTGTGAGACCTCTTTAAACCCACATAGTTCTGTGATGTTATGCTTTTATGGTGTTTTTATTTTGAAGAATTACAGAAAATCAGTTTTTCCATTGTTTTAAATACTGCCAGGTTTTTTTTTTTTTTGGATGTACAGTAATTTCTAACAATAAACAGAAAAAGTTCATATCATATAGATTTATATTAATAAATTATTGGGTTTGCTTGTATTTTTAGGAGACTTCGGAGTTTCTTGTCTTTTGATGGGTTCATGTGATCTGGCAACCACATTTACTGGGACACCACACTACATGAGTCCAGAAGTACTGAAGCACCAGGGATATAACACAAAATCTGATATCTGGTGAGTAGTCAGCTATTTTAGTTTGATTAGGTATTTATTTTCTAGGTCAGCATTTGATGTTATTTAGGAATTGCTCTTTTTTTCTTTTTCAAAGACTCTTTCAGTAGGGTGCTTACACTACTCCACTAAAACTATTTCTGGACATTTGAATCATATGTTGCCAATCTGAAGCCTTGCACTTTATGTTAAGAAGCATGTAGTTTGCTGTTATTCTGGGTTGTCTGGGACTTTAAAAAAGAGCAAGTGTCAGGTCCAGTCTCTGACATGGGTACAGGATGATTGTAGACCAAGCTCAGGTTTTGCTAGGAAGGGGGAAATCTCTTTTTTTCTCATATTGAGATAGATGAATTGAAAGAAGCAACTTTCTGTGAAACTTCTAAGTGGATGAGCAAAAGAGTGACTCCTGGCTGAGAGAATAGCAGAAGGACCTTCTTAGGAACTGAACTGAAAAATATTGGCAAATGTTAAAAGGAAGAAAGCACTTGGAAGTGGAGTTGAAAATGAGAATAACTGTGGTGTTAGAACGGAAGCAAAAAGGCACTCTGTTTTAGGAAAGGTTCAAAAGTAGAAAGGAAAGTGTCAGTGCTGCACTTAGCTGGCACAAATCCTTGAGATCAGGACTTCTGAAGTGATGATTAAAGAATGAAGCTGAGAAGCCAAGAAAGACTTTAGGAAACTTTTAGGTGTGCAGGCACTCTTGCAAGCCAAGATGAAAAATTATTTGTTTTGGAATGGGGAAAATATCTGGTTTGTTTATATGTGTGTCCTAAAACATCTCATGCTTTAGGACTATAGTTAAAGCTATTGTTGTTTTTTTTTTTATTCTGTCATAGTATTTTTATATGTAAGGGGCTTCGTTTCTTTTATGAGGTGTTTTAGTTGTCTGGTTTGTTTTTCTTTTTCTGTAGGTGTGCATATCAGAAGGTTTTTTTTATAAATATTTCAAATCAGGAAAATTCCTTTGGAAAACATTTGGCCACTGAAATATAATGTTTTTTACTTGATAGTTTACTCTATTTTCAGCTCAGTTCTGCCTTTTCAGAATATACTTGTGACTGCAGGATATAATTCTAAAAGCAGAGAGCAATCATCTATACTTTCAAATGATAGCAACCATTTTTCACAGCTAACACATTCAGTCCAGTCAATGGATGTGTCATGAATCTCATCTCATGGTCTGTGTAGCTGACTGCTATGGATTTGATGTCAGATTCTCTCTAGTTCATCTGTATCAAAACAAATACCAGTTAATACTTGTCGTCAATAAAAATATATTGAGAGAAGACTTCAAAAGATATCAAAGCAAGTGAATAGACAGGGAAGCCTGCCTTTTGTGCTCTTTTAATGTAAGGAATAAGTGCTCTTATTGCATGTTTAAGTTCTATTTGTGGTTACTAGCGTCAATTTGTGTAAGTCATTGAAGTTGTACAGAGTAAATGCAAACAGAGTTTGGTCCAGTATTTTTATGAATGATTTTTATAAATTTCAAAATTTTATAAAAACACAGAAAAAAAAGACCCCCACTCCAAACTCAGTAGCTACTAGCTTTCTGCTTTACTTTATGCATTTTGTAATCTTTCTAAAGCATGACCAAGGGCACTTATCTGATAGTGGAACTGCCTTCAGTAGGAGCTTTATGGCCCTCACTGTAGGGGCATGAAGGACGAAACGTGCCCTGACTCACTAATTCTCCAGCCTAGAAACCCCTTCTTTTTCTGAGACAGGAAACTCTCTTTTCATCAGGACTCTCATAATTTCATCTTTTAATTTTTTAACAGTGATTCTATTTGATTTCTTTTTTTTCATTTTCCCCATTTAACAGGGCCCAAAAGATAAGAGGTCCCTGAGCATACAAGAGAACCCACCCTGGAACTTCCAGATGAGATCAAGTCCTTGGGCCACTGTGCAGCAAGTTCAATTGCTCACGGAGAATCACATATTCACAGAATGGTTTGGGTTGGAAGGGACCTTAAAGACCATCTACTTCCAACCCCCCTGCCATGGACAGGGACACCTTCCACTAGAAGATGTTGCTCAAAGCCCCATCCAACCTGGCCTTGAACTCTCAGTTTGAAGCCATTCCTCATTGTCCTATCATTGACCCCTGAAGAGTGCCAAGGAGTTGCCCTAGTGATGTTCTCTCTTCAGACTTATCATTCCAGTCTCTAGCAGGGCTCAAAATATTCAGAATTACAAGGGTTCCGTGTTAAATGTAAGATAATGTAAAATACCTTCTGTTAGATAGTTAGTGCTATCTCACTATGTTATCATGGTTCTCTCACTGTTCACTCCAGTTAATCATTGTTCATTGGAAAGACCTTAATTTATGCTGCATTAATGATGTGCTCTAAAGACACATTGTGCTTTTCATGTTCACTTGCATGTTCTGCAACTGGCTCTTCAAAACTGGCTTGAATATTCATAATGCAGTGGCAGGTGTGAGAAGTATTGTCCTTTATAACCCCAGGCCAATAGATGGGAAAAAGCTTCATGTTTTTCAGTTTTTACGTATGGAAGTTCTGCAGTTAGGTTCAGAGAAGATGCAGCATTTTTGCTTGTCATCAGTTAAAATTTCAAGGCTGCAGTTCTTTGCTTTATGTCAAATCTAAATTCACAGGAGGCAAATTAAAATTGGCTCACATGTTTTCCTCATCATCCCTGAGCCTGGACTGGCCAGGCTGTAAGTGAAAGCCTTTGCAGATGACACAGTCTGGTGTTTCTCCTTTCCATGTGAAGAGCTTCCTCAGGGAGCTGGTCTCAGTTCAGCAGTTCACCTACCCCTCTCCCCATCAGCGCTTTCCCCTAAAAGCCAAAGCAGTGCCAGCAGCTGAGCTGAGACAGTGACTAACCCAAGAGGCCAGGGCAGGTCGGGAATCAGTCAGTGGTGTGTGTGTGTGCAAGTGGTAATTGGGCTCACTGGTACCCCAGCACAGTGTGACCCAGAGGCACTGCTGTGTCCCTTCCTGGCCTTATGCACTGCATGGTGGGACCAGTGCTGGTGCTGGGGGTTGGCAGGAATTCCCATGGCACCAGCACTATGGCACTGCATTCATCTGGCCAAGCAAACTGAAGCAAACAGTTACCAGCAATAACATTTCTAACTCTTCTTTTCAAAAATATGAACATATAAGGTAAACTTCATCCAAGAACTTTTCAACGGATTTGTGCATATTGTATGTTAGAAATTATCTCAGGGGCAAAAATTATAACAGAAATACTTGTTGAAAGACAAATGCCTTTTTTCCCCCTTTTTCCAAAGTAATGTCACAATTGCATGTAGATCCATTGTACATAAATTGGGCTACCTACGTCACAGATCTTGTGACTTTGATTTTATCGTGCTTGCTTGTCTGTGCTTTTCCCCAGGGTTGTCTTTTTCTTTAAAAAGCAATTAACAATCTATTAACAATCCAAAAATGGCTTGTTTGTTTGTTTGTTTGTTTTGCTGCCAAATTTTATGTGGATTAGTTACCAAAAACAGCAGTAAACTAGTGAAGACAGTGGCTGAGATAGTTGTGACGGTGTGAGTACATAGAATCATACATTATCTCAGGTTGGATTGAGCCCATAAGGATCATGGAGTCCAAGTCCCTGCTCCTCACAGGACTGACAAAAACTAAATCATAGGACTAAGAGCATCATGTTCCCCATGCTTTATGGCAGCTTCCTTCTGTACATGGTGATAGAATTTGTGTCCACCCTCTATTTTCCAGCCACTCAACTGACACTGTTCAGGTAGGAGCAATGTTGAGGCTGAGGTGATGGGGCTGGGGAGGACAGCCAGCATGGGGTTCTCATTTAAGGCTGATGAGTGAATATGAAGAAATTAAATTCAGAAACATATTCCTCTGAAGCCAACAAACTCTGAAGACCTGCTATGATCAGACTGAGAGATGTAAGCCACAAAGGTATATCCATTTACATTATTGGCTTTTGGAGCTGAATTTAAAAGTTAACTTGGATCTTACAGCCTTGGAACAGCTGTAAGACATTTTTTACAAAAAACATCAAAAGATGTTAAAAGGACAAGAATGCTTATGCAAACATTTAGCACCAAAAACCTCAGAGTGGTTTCTCCTGAGAAGGAAAAGGTACAGGTCTGTCAGTCAAGGCTGTAGAGAACACACTGAAGCCTGTCCAGATGATCCATTTTATGATATAATTAAGCATAAGCAGCTGCAATGTGAACCAGTCATACAACAATTTTGCTAAAGTTTTGTGCTGTTTAGGAACTTTGTCAAACGTGTTTATGAATATATGGAGTTGTCAAAACCAAATGTGTTGGCTGGATGGTTTAATGACTATTTTAGAATTTTATAACACTGGCAATTATATGGACTGAGATTATAAAAGTAATTAAATTATATGTCTGGATCATGTGCAGATTGCTTATGGGAATAAGGAAGACATTTTCTCTTGCTCCTTACAAGGTGCTTAGACCAGAAATGTAGAAACACAGCTGAGTTTTGAGGCAAAAGCTTGGTGCAATTGCAGCTCAGCAGCTGTCCTGAGAAGAAATAAGCCTGCTCTGGGACCCAGAGCAGCGTTTCTCAGCTTAGGAGATATTTATTTAATTTCAAAGATTTGTATCCTGCACTAAAAACTTTATTCCTTTTCCCTCATTTTGCTTTTTTTTCCCCCTATATTTATGTTTCATAGGACAGATGGGGTTTTCCCTGGGTAGCCTTGTTCATGGCCCTGGCTGCAGCAGAACACCCTGGGCATTCTTTTCATCCTTCTCCAAAGCCTCAGGTGTAGTCAGAGTACTAAACTAGATGAATAAATCAGCTTCCCTGATGTGGCAAATCCTCTGTTCCTAATGGCTCATTAAGCAATTTTTAGTTGCCAGAATCAAGCAGCCTCCAAAACAGATTGATTCTGCAAAAAGAAGTTGTAGTACAGTCTGTCAGGTTGGGATTTTCCTTCCTTTTTTTTTTTTTTCTTCTCTCTGTCTGGTTTCCATATTTATTTGATGCTATGTGTGTAGGGGTTTTTTTTGTTGTTCTTTTTGTTTTAAGTATTTTCTCATGTAGTAATTATTTTGTTTCAGAATTTGAACATACATCATAAATGTAGATCATCATTTGTGTGTTACTGTTTACTGATTTTGGAAGTTTGAAAGCTGTTTGACAGTTAAATCTTTAAAAAACTAGGCAATTATTTATGTACCTCGTTAGTTGGTCTATAGGCTGTCCTTAGCATAAATTCACTGGTAATTGTTTTCACATAGTGCTTGAAGAGTACCGGTGAGTGGACTGCCCCATTCTCTCTATTCTTCCCTATTTGCACTGTGTGTAGACCCTGTGTTTCAGCTTTAAAATTATTTGCTCTTGTTCTTTTAGTGCTAGATGGACCAAAACAATTCTTCTCCTTTAACCAGAATGAATAATTGAAACTTTATTCACTGTTTGCTTTCAAAGATAATGTTTATATCCTTTTCCTGAAAGCCATTCACCCATACATACTTCTAATTATTATCACTGTGCTTTATTTTCTTACTACTTCTGTGAATTATAAATACCACAGTCAAATACTACATTAAGATATTTAAGTTGGTCTTGACCTGTGTCTGCCTCTCACCAGCATTTTCCACATCCTTGATCAAGTCAGTTCTCAGTGTCTCAGCTCTCCTGAGTGTAAACTGGAGGTAACACTGAGCATCCTTCAAAGCCTGGAAATATCAACACCACTGTTTTTTAAAAAACACTTGTCAGACAGAACCTGGTTGAAGTGCAAACTATTATAAATAGTCATTATATAAATTATTATGAGAGTGTTTATTTTAAAATGTTCAACTTGCTGATTTTTTATGATCGCCATTAGTGGTGGATAGGGTGATGATAAAGCAAAAGGCCTTTTAAAATTGTTTGCAGTCATTCTTCCTGGTTTTTAATGATTTAAAACTGACACTGGTTTTTAGCTAGGTCTCCAGACCTACATGTTCAGATTTCTTCTTTTCTTCTCCAAATAAAATTTTGAGGAAATTTAGTTTTAGGTGTTGCAATACGATGCTCTCACCTAAAGTTCCTTATTTCTTCAAGTACAAACTTATTTCATAATCTATTTTGAGTATGGGGCCAAGTGAGTGAAATCACACCAGAAGACACTTCTGTTATTTGAAACTGCCATTATTTAATTTGAACTTGAATTTTAGCTTCAGTCTGTTGTCAGGAATTAATTTGCAAAACCAATTTAACCAAACCTATGCCCAAACACTACTAAACTGTTTTCTTAGTCAGCCACTAATTAAAAATTTGTATTCTTTACTTTACTCCTTAATGACTGCTTAAGGTAGTTTACCTAATGGGTTTTTACTTTATTTTTACATAACTATATACATATGAATATGTGTATTTATATACAGAATCTATGGAAATAGAATGTTGATTTATCCTGTTTATAAATTTATCAATTTGTGACCTGCATAAAAATATTTTAGATTAAAAGGATACTATGATAATGAAATATCCCTCCCTGGAGAAAAGAGCATACAATTGGGATTTTACTTACTATATTATCAGAATGCATGCTACTTTCAAAAATATTGCTTATGCTATTCCTATTTGTTTATTTTTCAAGGTCTCTAGGATGCATTTTGTATGAGATGTGCTGTATGAACCATGCATTTACTGGACAGAATTTTTTGTCTGTTGTGATAAAAATTGTGGAAGGTGACACACCTTCTCTTCCTGATAGATATCCAAGCAAACTGAATGCTCTGCTCTGCAGGTATATTATTTTCTTGCTTAGCGGGTTTTTCAGTTAGTTTGAAAAATCGCTGAATTATTAATTTTGGTTTTTTGATGTTCCAGCATGTTAAATAAGAATCCATCTTTGAGACCAGCAGCAGCTGAGATCCTAAAGACCTCTTATATTGATGAACAACTAAAGGTGTGTAAGGAAAATTGATAGCTGTACACTTACCATTTGAGTCTGCATTTTGCAAAAGCAGAATGGAAACAAGGAAAACATGTTGAGAAAAAATAATTAGATAGCTGTTCATGGGAACATTAATCCAGGGGACTTTCAGAGTTGTATTACAAATATGACTGAGGGAGTGAGGCAGTGAGAAATGAAGCCCTTGTCACTTGATATGCTGAATGTATCTCCTCTTAAATGTTATGAGCAATAAGGAAAACAGAGATTTATGTGAAGCAAGTGCAGATCATTTAGGCCTGCAAATACTGTTCTGGTTAGTAATAATTATAATAAAACCCAATGCATCTTGCTCTTTTGGATGCAGGGGATATATTATTTGGCTTTAGAAGAAGGTGGAGAAGGAAACTGCATAGTCAGGTTTTACATTAGGACTGTATTGGGTCATAGCTGAAGAGTCTGGATAACTTTAGCATCAACTGTTGACACCCCTTCTATTTTATTTCCTTGCAGAAAATAGAGTTCGAGTTCACAAACATGACTGTGAAAGAAAAGGCACTTAACTGGCAGAAAGATACTGCTTCCATTTTTGATGCTGTGTAAGTATTTTTACCAGTTTTATAGGCAGCAGTATATGAAATTACAGTATTGCCAAGTAATATAATTAATACTTCTGTTAATCTCATAGTGCTTTATATTCAGAGGGACCCATTCCCCAGAAACACAGAAGAGAAACCACATTAGTGAGGCACATAATTTGTGGATTTTTATTTTATGATTGTTATTTTTATTATATGACTGTGTGAGTTGTGCATGCGTGTGTAGTATATGCTTATGTTAATTTAGTACAAATTGGTATGTAAATCATGACCTTTGTCTTTAAATTTTGAAGGCTTAAGTCATCATTTTAGTGATGTCAGGATCGTTTATAGTGCTGCCGTCTCTGTACCTGTTAATAATTGAATGCAAAAGCTATGTTTCCTAAATGACACTAAGTTAAAAAGCATGAACTTAAACTAATATTCATCTAATAAATTTTTAGGATACTATTATATTTGTCTTGTAGCTATAGTGAGAAATTAAGGCTAGTGATATTTCTTGGCTCTAACGTCAGTAGTGTCTTTGCACATAATCTCTCTCTTAGGCACTGAATATATATTAAATTATTTAATTGCATTAAATTACAATGCTGCAACGTTTAAAGCAAATGTCTGCACGGGCAATTTAATTTTGCCTTTGTAAATTAGCTCTGCAGTTTCACTGGCAGCTGGATCTCCCCTTTGCTTCCAATCCCTGAGTTTTCTGTACAGGTTTTGCTCAGTTAGAAGCTAGCATGCTCAGAATCAGGAGTTTGTGATCCTGTGAGGAAGCAGTGGACGTCCTTGTTTCTTGTTTCCTCTGAATAACTTCCATTTCTTTGACAGCTATCTGAAATTTCTTTTGATTGTTAGGGAACAGCAATAAAGAAACCCACACTCCAGTCCAGGATTAGCAATGCTTTTGAGTTGATAGGCCTTTCCCCTTTGGTTTTTTGTGACCTCTGCTCTTGGACCAGGACCCACAGTTTTGCAGTTGTGGTCACTTTGCAGGTGCTGCCAATTCTGCTGCTTGCAGTCATCCCTTCAGAAGAGGTGACCATCTTCAGCTTTTCCAAATAAAGTGTTGTTTACTATCACCTGTAGGAAGAAAGCAGAGTACAGACAGTTGAACTCACATAGCAAAATCTTCTGTACATCATTTTACCCAGTATAAGTACTGGTAGTGTATCTGTAGGCTCTCATCTCTGCAAATTATGGTTTGGGTTTCTGCCCTGTCGCTTCTGTCTCTTGTTGACAGATAAGTCTCTGTATTTTTGTGAGAGCAAAGCTCTCTGTTTTAGTGTGAATAGGTACCTTTAGTATAAATAGGTTGTTGAATTTTGCAAGCATCGATGTGAAATCCAACAGTATATATTCAATATATTCAAGTTGTTTCAATTAACTTTGAGAAGACTCCTTCCTTTTCAAATTAAATACAGTTAAGTACAGAGAAGTTCCACAGAGATGTATCATAAATAGTTTTGGGGCACTGAAATCTTGCCCAAATATTATGCCAACAGTATCTGGATTATATTGAGTATTAATGCTTACTGAAACATAGAGTATGAGAATCTCCAATAGACTTTTAATCCGTGCCTTTATCTTGTGAGTGCAAGATTTCAAATTTTCTATGTGTACCAAAAAGATTGCAGCTGCTTTAAGGAAGCAGTGTTGTTACCTGCCCAATATATACTCTGACTTAAAATACCCCCATGCTTCTAGAACAGACTGATAAAACCAATTTCTATTGTTTGTAAGTTCTATACCTGATGCATTGTCATTATTTTGAATATATTCTGGTTTTATACATTTATTAAAACATTCTGGTTTTATTTTTGTCCCAGTTTAAATGGGACAAGGGTCTTCTGCTGAGGATGGATTAGGAGGAAAAGACCCAAACTTCTTTTCTAAGCAATTATTAATCCAAAACCAAGAGGCTCTGATTGAAGGAAAAAAAAAACAAATTATGGAAAAGGGAAAACAAAAATAACAGCCCTTTATTAAAAGGTATGTTTGTATTAACAAGAACACAAAAAAAACCCAAGTAAAACAACCAAGTAATACTCCTATACCCACCAATAATCCCCTTCAAGAACAAAACCGATAAACCGGCAAAAGGAAAGTTTAAATAGTTCAATTTTTAGCACCCTTTGGTGCAGTTCCAACCACAGTCAGCAGGGGGCGCCGTCGGGTCACTGGAGATATAAAACTTGTAATGTCCTGTACCATTCACCAGGTGGCGCTGTTGGGTCGTTGGAAGTGCAGAACCTGTAGTGTCCTATGGTAGTCACCAGGTGGCACTGTTGGATCACTACAGGAGCAGAGCTTGTAACGTCCAGTGCCTGTCACCAGGCAGCGCTGTGGGATCCCTGGTCACTGCCACATGGGATGGGAAAAAAGGGGAAGGGAAGAAAGGAAAAAAAAAAACAACCCCCCCCCCCCCCCAGGGTATATCGGAGAAAAACAACAAAAAAAACTTGATTCCCCTTCCCTTCCCAAGAAAGAGGGGGGGGGGGGAGGGAGAAGGGGAAGGGGGAAGAGAAAAAAACCCGATAAAACAGAAAGTTCTCCCAATGGAAGAAAAAACTCACGAACTCCGGGGGGATCTCGGTGAGCAGGGACAGCTGGGAAGAACAGCAGCAGCCAAAAAAAAAAAAAAAACACAACTCCCCTCCGACAGGAAACAACAAAAAAAAAAACCAAAAGAACCAGCGTGTCTGCCGCTCACAGCAGCCTCTGCTCCTCTGCAGCGAGAGCCGACTCCCCCCCCCCACCTCTTTCCAGCCACACACCCCAGCCCCCCCCCAACTCCTCCCCATTCGTTGCTAGGAGACTGATGTTCGGCCATTAGCGATATGGCCAATTCTTTTGTCTCACCTGATGGGCTTCCTGAGCGCGCGCACACACACACACACACACGCGGGGGGGGGGGGGGGGGGGGGGGGAAGGGAAAGAAAAAAATTCCTTGCTGAAGTCGGAACTATGACAATTTTTTATTAAAAGAAAATAGAAACTAAGCTGCTGCCATGCAGAGGTCCAGAATTCCCATAAATTGAATGACAACTGCTTTTGTTTGAGCATGGAAATTTACCTGGAAATTTTAAAATTCAAGACATAAATGTGAGGAGAAAAAAAAAATCCTAGGGGAAGCTTCCCTATAAATTACCCTTACATGTGCTACAGTCTGATTATTTTTGTCCAAATATTTGAAATATGCAAAAATTCATGATCTTATCATGACTTTCATTGTACTTATGAGAACACTAGCTGTCTGTATTGCTGCATAATGCAAATTGCCAAATAATTTCTGCAATTCCCAGATCTAAAGAGGTAGGTAAAATGAACTAAAAGAACCTGAAAAAAAAAATGATAGAGAGTTGAAAAGAAGAGGAGAAAAAATTTAAGCGTAGTGAATTCTCCACATCTACTGTAATGAATCAATACTCTGGTCCCAGTGAGCATACAAAGTTTCTTGTAATGGTGTCCTCTGCAACCATTGCTACTTTATATTTAAAATTTTTAAAAAATACTAAAATACTACTTTTTTCTCACCAGGAATTCTTTTAGCCATTTATGGTTAACTCTAGTTTCTTCTAGTAAAGGCCTCTGATGGCTTACTTTATTCGAGTCCCATGCAAGTCATAAATTTTAAATGTTTAAGTAAGCATGAAGCTGTACAAGTTCAGCTTAGACTTGAATGAAAAAATGGTTTTTTTTCCCCAAGAGATTCTTATAATTTAAATTAGAGTTTTTTACACAGGACAAGAAATATGCCTACATTATTCATACTTGAAGAGTTAGTTCCATTCTTATGAATAATTGAACTCTTCTTGTCTGTGTCCTTAATATTTCATATTTCACACTAATATTAATATCTTTGCATTATTTGAAAAGCATAATGAAATGTTCTCTGCTCATTTATTAAAATCCTGATTTCAAAATGATAGTCCAAAAGGAGTGTTACAGTTTGTTTGTTTAAAAACCTGGCTCTTAGATTATCAGAGGTGAATTTATCTCATAAGAGCAAAAATAGTAATTTGAAATTAATACTTGTTATCATAAATACATGACAAATATATATTGGTGTAAGTGAAAATGACTGCCAAGGCATTTCAAACTGTGATTGAATTTCTGTAATTGCTGTAGGATCTGAGATAAAAATCTGAGGTTAGTATCCTTTTTTGGGTAAAGGACTAATATTGCTCTCCTCTGTTGATAAATACAGCTGAAATATGTAAGTCAATAATTCATGCTCACCTTTCAGAGATGGTCTATGCAGACCATTTCACCAGTGAATTGTTATTATCGATTAGGACCAGAAACTCAAAAGGACAACATGATAATTATATCTGTCATTAAAGACTCATTAATATTCTCCTTTATTCTAGACAGCTTGTAGCAATCAATGTAATATGTACAAGCAATATTGCTTTTTTCTGTGGCTCTCATTTAGAGACTGCCTGTGTACTTTGAATATGTCCAATAATGAAGCCTGACAGGGTAAATATTTCACTGTGCTTCAACATTTATTCTTCTAAGGAGATGACTTTACCTTTTTCATCCTCCCCTGAAATGATTCACATTCTTCACAAATCCAAGTTTAAATATTTCAATTTAGAAGAGGCTTTACTGTCCAAACTAAAGTCTATTTAGTCTGTTATAGTTCCACTGATTTTCTAATTATTCCATTTGAAATGTCACTATGTTTCAATATCAAATCAAAATAGTGAATATTTACATTTTTATATGAAGATGGGTTTGCACATGTTTCATTTCAGTCAGAGGAAAGTTCATTTGCAAACTCTGCAGGAACTGTCTGAAGTGCAGAAAATGACACCACGGGAACGAATGCGGCTGAGAAAGTTAAATGCTGCAGATGAGAAAGCAAAGAAGTTGAAGTAAGTTGTGCCCTAACCATGCAATTTTCCCCATCCAACACTCTAATGAGAGAGTTAGAACTGTCAAGGTAGAAATAAAAATAGAAAGGGTCTTCAGCTGCTCAAATTGAATGGGGATTTTTGATGACAGTAAATCACAGTAATTATTTATGTAGGAAAGAAGTCGGAACATTAGCCCAAAACTGGTACTTTGAGCACTGTGTTTCTGGTTAAATAAGTATATGAGAGATTTTCAGATGTGTTACAATACAAGACCTTTTTTTTACTGACTTGTTATTTTAAGAATTGAATGGTCTGAGGAGTTGGACATTTAGTTACAATCTAGCTTTTGTCAGTTGTTTCAGCCTCAGAGGTTTTCCGATAAAAGTGAATAGCTCAGAGAATAGTCTTATCAAAGGATCAAACGGGGTTAATAGTCGTGTTATAAAGGCTTTATGATTTCTGGTTTTTTATTAAGTGAGTGAGACATAATAAATGGTTTTGGAGGACATTATGTACTGATCCTGATGGAGTATGAGAAACAGCTGGAAGGCTATATGTCTATGCATGTTGGTTAATTTTGTTTATTTTTTTTTTAAACCAGAATATACTGTTTTGATGACACATTTGATATTTTCCCAGTTAAAAATATTCAAATATTCAATTTGGTGTGAATGAAAATTGGAAGAGCACCACATTAATTTTTAATTAATTTTTAATGTTTTCTTCTAAAGCATTTTTCAAAGTGCAACATAAATAAACAAATATTTATTCAGTATTTATAGAGGGTAATAGAGGGAATAATTACTTTTGATCATTAGAATTGGGATCTTAACCCTGTTGTGCCAAAGCATGTCAGCAGTTCGGTAAGACAGTGATGTCCCCGTACAGAAAAATATTGTGTGCTGACATAAAGTCGGAATTTATGGCCTCAGAAACTCTGCAGCTACATATACCTGCAAATAATAGTAGTTGCAGTTGAGCAGATGTGTTCTGTAAAATCACATCCTAATAATACTTGAGCTACCTTGTGACCCCCCTGCCCAAAATCTAGAAACAAAGAACTAAAGGCCTTCACGTCCTTTTGGAAAATATTGTCTGAAGAGCATTTGTGTCTGACTGAAACCATTGCATTTGGTACATAAATTTATTCTCATTTTAGAAAAAAAACCTCCTTGGATTGAAACCACTGTATAAAAAGTATTAAATTTAACACCTCTTCTGCCTGGTGTTTTCAGTAATATAGTAGGCCAATTCTAGTACCAATATGAAATTTATAAATAGGATGTCTGTCTCACTTTTTTAAAATGAATGGAGATTAGGAAGTAATACTAGTTGCAGGATAGATCTAATTTGCTTTTCATTTTCCTTGCTTTGCTTTTCATTTTCTTTGCCTTCTTCCATTTTGATGTTTTCTATCAAGATTTTCATTGGGATTTTTTTCCTCCCAACAACAAAATTAAATGTATTTGTTTTGTAATATAAAGGCAACATTAATATTCAAACCTTGTCAGTCATTAATCATTAAAATAGATCTACATGGAGCTCTAGATTATTCTCAGCTACTCTGGCTGAAAATATTTGAAACAATGCAAAAATTATTCCGTCTCAGACTGGAGATCTGCTTTCAGCAGTGCAAATCTAGAGATGGATGGGAGGGGAATATAGTAACAGGAACTGGAAAAACTGGAAAAACTCAATGCTTAATGTAGCTTTTAGTGCTTAATGTAGCACATGTCTTCAGTAGTTCCATACAGAAAACCACAATTACCAACTCCCCCATATGAAGCATTCAAAGCACACACAATGTTGCATGCCTATCTACAACTGAAAGGTCCCTGCACTATGCAGTGGAATGAAGCCCAAAGAATTGAAGACCTTTAGAAGAAATAAAAAAGACTGGGGCTAGTAATTTACTAATTCTTAATAGTATTATGCAGGTTGTGAAAATAAAATATAATAGTGTTTTGAAATAAGATATGAAATCCCTTCGAGTTCATGAAAGCCAACCTTATCTTTAGTACATGCCATGAATGTTTGACTAGGTGGTAATTTCATTGTGGAATCCGCTTTTAGAAGATCCCTTTGTGCACTCCCTGCTATCACATCCTAAACGCAAGCATTCTGTATTTACAGACAGCTGGCAGAAGAAAAATATCAAGAAAATGTCAAAAGAATGCAAGATTTCAGATCCCGTAATTTTCAGCAGCTGAATCTCAACATCCTACATGTAAGTATGGGCCACTGGTTTGGAGGGCTCATTTATGTGCATCCAGGGTACAACACTTTTCTGTTTCCCATATGCTTTTTTTAGCACCAGAGGCACGGTCCTGTTCTGATCAAAGTATGGACTGCTTAGCTGAACCTGTGGATCTGGGGTGAGGGAAAGTGCATTCAGTTATTCACATATGGTTCAACAGGCTCTCTGTTCATTGCAAAAATTTATTACATCACCCTTAAAGCTGAATCTGCTCTCTGAAATTTTCCTACTGACAATGTGGCATCAAAGTTCAAAATACGTTCATTTTCAAGATCTTTAGAATTGTAATCCTTTTAACACTAATTTGGCATGGCTGGGCGTTCTTTTCATTTGGTTGAGAATATTAACACTTTACCTGGCTTTTTAGTAAAAACTAATCTTGGAATGACTCCCAATGTAAGCTGTTGTCCTTTGCTTTCAAACTATCTGTAGCAGAAGATGGACTTGTGCAATTCTAGCACCACATCTTATTGTAGACAGAACAGTGTCCATTTGGAAACAGTCAATGAAAGCATCACAGAAATAATGAGGTTTTAAGTGCTTTGTCTTCTACCTTTCCTTTTGCATACATTCTGGTTTCTATTTCCCATTGTGTCTGGAGAAAAAAAATATGTAAAATTTGTCTCTGCTTATTGCTGAAACGTTAGGATTTTATTTTAGTATTTGCCCAGTAGAAGCCCCAGCAATTGTGTAGATCAGGGCAACCACTGCATTGAGATCCTGCTGAAAGCTCTAACTGTACCTGTTTCTCCATGCTGCTTCGTCACTGGACTAAGGAATCTGATGAACAGACTTCAAAACACCTCATTCATTCTCAGCCAGTCATTACATGTGACTATGTGTCCATAGGACATGATGAACCACGAAGAAATGAGACAAGTGAACTCTGCGTGTCTGAAGTTACGGATCACGGTAAGAATTCAAAATTTAATGTTGAAATGAAAATTCCTATCAAAAAAGCAAGATTTGTCCCTTGTAGCTAAAGTGTGGTGGGGAAACTGCAGTTCAGAAAGTGGTCAGATTTGTAAAGTTGCCCAAAAAATTACAAAAAGAGAAGGAAAATAATCTAGGTGGATGTGTGTACAGCAGATGTACAGCAAGGTTACATGGCAGGAGATCTGTGTTCCCAAAATTTGAATGATCCATGAGCAGAAATGGACATGACTGTACTTCCTCCAAAATGACATGCTGAATTATAAGGAAATAGCTTAAAATTTACGCACTTGAAATGACTGGTGTTGGAAAAACATTTCCTAAATTATCTCTCCGGTGCAAAAACGAATGCAAGAATTCAGAGTGTTTGCACCTTTGGTACATTTTGATGCCATTTTCTCTGTCTTTAACAATGAGAGAAGATGGAAACACTTTAAACTCTTCTTATCTATACTGTCCTCAAATACTTAGCTACTGTCTAAAGAATATGAAGTACTGGATAACATGTATTTTTCTGTAATAGACCAAAAAAAAGTCAAGATTTTCAAAAAGGGTCAGACTGTGGAAATGCTATGCTTAATGAGTATTTTTATGATCACATTTATATGTTTTGTTTCTACAATGTTCTGGAATAACATCTTAGTCTTAGATATTAAAAAATCATTGTGTAAGCACTATTATGGTGAAAGATTTTTAATTGGATTAAAACCTTGCAAGATTCATTAAACACTTTTAAATATGAACTATTTAAAATATTGAAAATATTAAATATGAAAACCACTTTAATCGCATCTGTGAAGGTACATGTTAAATTAAAGGCATCAGAATCAGTTTGTGGTGGAGGTGTTTGAGTTGTTTTTTTTAAGAGCAAATGGCTTTTTTCTTTCAATTTACCCTCATTTATGTCTGTGTAGTTGCCTTGCTGTTTCACAGTATGAGGAGAGATGACCTGTGTAGGAGAGAACCCAGCTGCTACAAATACATCCTGGGGGGGAGGGTGGGGAAATGTGCAAATAGAGGAGCGAGAGAAAGCAGTAAACGTGGGTGGGAGATGCATACAAAGATACCTAAATAGAAACAGAACAACATGCATGAAAGGAAAGAAACTGATGTTTCTGCCTTTAGAGGCCATTAAGCTGTGAAAGTATAATGACAGAAATGAGATGCATTTATATCTGTGATGCAAAACTTGGGTCAATCCATTGTACAGAGCTAAATGCATGCTTAATTGCTTTTTCCAGAGTCTCTGATGTGGAAGTGGTGGGTTCTGACAAAAAGGTTTTGTGGAGAGGTATCAGAAATTACGTGGTTTTTCTTCTTTGCTTGTTATTCCTGAAGCTGATGTCGAAGTTCTTACTTACTCTATTCAGTATTCATACTCTTCTTTTCTATAAGCATTTCAGTGCAACCATGCATGTCCTACATACCTAATTATTAAGTTATTAATTGCATATTTGTATTTGAAAATGTAGAAACTGTTCCAGCTGTTGATTTTTCAATAGAATTTTGTTCTTGAGCAATGGTTATACAATAATAAAACAAGGAAACTAGAAGGAAGGCTGTAAAATGGTTTTAGAAAGTTGTCTTACATGTTAATAAACCTTACTAAGCCATATTAGGTTAGCAGAAGTAGACTATGAAAACCAGAATAAGAAGCTCCCTCAGTATAACTAATAACTAAAAACTGTTCAGGAAGGAGAGAAAAGGCCGGAACAGCTTATAAAGTATTTCAGGGCTGACCTGAAAAAATCCTCTCAGGAATGGGAGAAGCTGCAGGTAACCATTAGGGATAGAACCCCAATCCCAACAGGTATGGAGGAAAGGTCAAACTACCTTTGATTCATAATCTGCAGTCCTTAAAAAATTTGCAACATGAGCAAAAGAGAAGATCAGGGCTTGGAGCATTGAAAGACCAGGCTCTTGAAGAATTAGGGAAGAGCATTTCATTTTCATTGAAAATTATCTCCAAGATTATGGATCACAGTTGTATGTCATTGTGGAAGGTGTCAAATACAAAGCTCAAGGTTTAGCTTTAGTAAGTAGTTTTAAAAACTGTGGCATCTTGATCCAATTTTAGCAGTGGTAGTTAAATATAACTGAAAGTTCAGAAAAGCAAGGTAGTGTAGTTAGATAAACAAAAATCACTATGACAGTTTGGGGGTTTGGATTTCCCAGTGGACAAGTTTCAGCAATGTCAAAAGCATTCAACTGCTGTGGACTTCATTGGGAAGTTTAAGCTTCTTTCCGTGTTTGCTTCTTAACTTCTTTATTCTAACTACTACCCCTGTGCACTTGAGAGACCATTTAAAGGAGTTCTTTGAAGTCACCAATAGCTGACCAGTTTGTTACTCTTCAAGCATGTTTGTTTTCTGGAACATGAAAGATGTGAGTGGACCCTGTGCTTTTGATGTTGAGTTGAGCGCAGTCTATTACAGAAAAGCTTCATCAAGATTCTTAATGGGGCAAGTTCTTGAGAAACTTAAAGAAATTATCTGATTCTTACGGAGAAATGATTCAGGCAATGTAAATACTGTTTTTTAATGGCAAAAATGTTAGTTTTTCAACACTGTGTTCCTTACTATGGCATCCAGCAATCCAATGCAGATTTATTCTTCCCTCAAAGAAGGTTAGGAGGGCTGTTCAGTCCTGTGGGACTAATTGAGAGCACAGTTTTTAAACGTTGTTGTTCAGATATCACTTGCAAAGCCACACCAGCTTATGATGGCTTCTGTACCTTGGGCAGCTGTTGCCTTTCTGCCTGTTCACTTCTGGGATTTTAGGCACGTGTTCTGCAGTATCCTTCATGCCTCAGCAGAAAATAAAGAACTTGGGGAGGGGGAGGAGATCGAAGAAACATGAAGTTTTGCAGACAGAAATAATTTTGAAATTCTTCTGTGCTTGTGTTACTTCAGCTTAAGAATGGGTTCCAGTTCTGGGAGTGGGCAGCAGTGAAAAATTATGTGAATAGCAAGTCATGCTATTTTTGCTTTAATAAGCCAAGAGATGAAGCTGTGCATTAAATACACATATTTCAGAGATATTATCTTGGCTTCTGTTGGTGCTCTGCTAGACAGGAAATGCTGTCCCTCAATCCCACGACTTTCTAACTGTTCGCTTCTGTTCCATGGAGAAGAATACAAGCTTCAATTTGACCACCAGGTCCAGACTGTGACTGCTATAGGAATCCACTCATACTGTTCCATTCCTAAAGGGAGCTGTTTTATGCACTTTGGAAAGTTCTCCATGCTTCCCTGTGTAGAAAGCTGTTCCTGGCCTAAACTACTGTGGTGTTTATGAACCTCCTTATTTCTGGCTCAGACTTACTTCTGGCTATTTCATGCCAACATTTTTAAGAGGCATTGCCTTATTGCCTTGCAGCTTAAGTACTTCCTTCCTTTGCTTATTCTCATGTTTTTATAGGCAGCAGTAATATCCTGCTGTGTATAAACCTCTATATAACACTTTAGTATTTTTCATACATTTTAATGCTGATCACTTTTAGCCTGCCTGGATCTTTGTTCCTTACTAATTCCTTAAAATGATTTCTAGCTCTTACCTCCAAATTAACAATAGACTATTTTGGTCTAATTGGAAACAAAATTTAAAAGAAATTGTATTTTGATAATGAGATATTTATGGAAAAGTATTTTATAGTTGTGTTTATTATTCACTGAAAAATGTAGATGTCTCCATTTTATGTGTCCAAGAATTTATGTAATTGTCATCATACAAATAATTTAACACTAGTATGGATAGAGCAGTTAAGAATATATTGACCTACAGCGAATAATTTTAGTTTACTGTAGGTATCTTTGTGTCTCTTCCACCTCCAGTTTCACCAAGTACAAACAAGAGACAAAAGAGTTGAATGAAGATTTGTATTGAGATTGTACACAGAAACACTGAGCTACTGTCAGTGTTAAATGCAAATATTTGTGTGTTGAAAATATATGTATCTGTATCTCTACATTTCATTTGTTTTTAAGGAGCAGTAAAATGGAATAGCTAACAATTCCGTTTGTATTTTAATTTAGATTTTTTGTTTTCTGCTTCATTTCTCCAGCTCATTTTATTCAACAATTATTTCTGATTGTTAAAAAGACATATTTTGCAAGTCACGGCAATGACACAGAAATGGGCAATGCAAAATGTGTCAGGATAAACTTGTACCTATATTTCTCTGTTCTTGCTGATACTTACCTAGAAAATAATTCATCCTCTCTTATTATCATAAAAAAGAAAAGCCACTTTGCAATGAATTGCTTAACGTTGTCCGCCCTCCCATCTCTTGACCCATTTTTATAGAAACTGTCTCCATTTGAACAACGATAGATATGCCAATTTACATTTTTCTGAAGATTAATGCATTTTCAGTGCATGTACCTATCTTTCAATAGTGGTTTCGTGAAAATACTGGTGAGGCAAATTATACTGTAGTGCTGGCAACCAGAGGTCAGTTAGTCTTAGAGAAAAAAAACACCTGTGAAAAAGAAGTCTGCATATTTAACTGCTCATTTCCGTGAATGACAGTGAGCGCAGCTGGAACAAAATAATTTATTTTCTAAAACATGAGCAAAAAATTATCAAAAAAAATAATAAAAGTGTCAATGAGCTACACCCAGCCTTGATTTTATGGAGGAATATGGTCAGTGTTTTCCTATGCCAGCTAGAACAAGGCAGTTCCATCTGGGCAGGCTCATTAGATGTTTAATGCTTAATGATGTGGCCTCCTCCTAAAAAGCTATTGGCACCATCATTAAAGTAATGTGCTACTTCCTAATATTGCAATAAAGTTCGTCTTCATCTACTAGTTTACTTTATTGAGCTTATAGTCTTTTCTGATTATAAAAGAGTAACTGGAAGAGCTGAGACCCATTTCTCCAGAGAAATGGATATTGAAAGTTTAGGATGCTGGAGGTCATCCTTTCCCTAGATTTTCCACTGATAGGCCAACATGGCTTTTCTGTGTGTGCTACTACACTCTGGGCTAGGTAGGGTTGAAAATCTGTTACTACATCACATCAATTGTTTGAGTGCAGGTCCTTTCACTTTGGTTGCAGTGTCTTCTAACGAAGACGGATTTTACAGCACAATTCCTCTCAATTCTGTGTACAACTCGATTTCTTTTGACTGGCTTCAAGTTTTCAGAGATATTTAATAAATTAGGAAACACTAGTTATGGGGACTTATTGTAAAAGATCCAGAGAACTCTGCATCAGAACATGCATTGTATTGATCCATGTGGGAAAATAGTGTGGAATATCTGAAATTTCTCAGTTTACTACCAGAAAATCCTCTAGGTAGAGAAGCTCAGTCTTTGCAGCTGAAAATAACATGAAGAGCAAGGTATAATCCTGTTATACAGCAGTAATAGCTAAATGTTCAGGGTTTCTGATTAAATTTCTACAGTAGAACTTGCCTTGAAATTGGCTACAAAATCATAAACTGTATCTAAAAGTGCTTCCAGATAGTTCAGCACAATTACAGATGCAACAAAAACTACCATTTCCTTTCCATCATTGTTGGTGCTTCTGATTTGGATCAGTTTTTACAGCTGAAAGATATCGAGTACAAAGCTATCTCCAACACCAAAACCCCAGACTTTTCACAGGAGCCATAAGGAGTGTTAAATTCAACAAGCTACAGTCTAACAGGCATGAAAACTTAAAGCAATGCACTAACATTCATGGCTAAAAGTGCCACTTTATATTCATATCAATTTCACAGCTGATGAGACACGGTAAACAAGAGTGGGGAAGATTTTTTTTTTTTTAAAGGTATTCAAGAAATTATTTACACAAGTGGATCCATATTTCTAAGAGCTTGTCCTCATTGCACCACTTCATTGTTTGGAATGAAAAAGACGAAGCAAAACAACACTGGACATAAGGGCCACTAATAAAATATTTTTGGATTGTCAGTACAGTGCTAACTGGGGCTTCACTTGTGTTCATACCCATTTCTCTAAGATCCCAGCTCTGCATAAGCTACTACTCTGCTCTTAATAGACATTTGTGTGTGGAAAGGGGTCAGGTTAAAAGAGGAAAATAGGTTAAGTTAAATACTTGCGGTATTTAAATTCTCTGTACAGAAAAACAATGTAAAAAAATTAAAGGCATATAAATGAAGGGACATATTATACAATCTTTCAAAACTGTATTATATTGCTTTTTATGTCTGTATACTGCAAGGATTATAACATATTAAATTCCATAGCTTAATATGTTGCAATACATTACACCTGGCAAATCTGATTTCACTACAGTTCCAAAATAGCTAAGTATGTTTCAGTAATTGCATACAGTGTTTCTATATTTCCATTGCTAATTGTAAGTTCTGGATATATTGCTTTGAATTTCATGTGGGCAAAGTTCAGCTGGCTCTCAAGTAGGAAATGTTCACTCATTATAAAATACTGTGGGTTTTTTCTACTCTGTTATTTTTACAAGTTTTGTTGAAGGACTTTCAAGGTGGTTTTGTAAGTCTTAGAAGGTTAAAAGCCTGTAATGTTTCTGAGCACATCTTTAGGCATCTATGCACATGCACATTTAGTTTAGTGCCTGTAAACTAGTACTTATGCATACTGATTGGATAACTGAGTAACACTCCAAAATACGATCATACAAGTGATGACACAGCTCAAAGGCTTTTAGGAAAATCAAGTCTTGTTTTGTTTTTCACTCTGGCAAGTCAAAATAAACCAGGATAGCACTTATAATAAGTGGCATTAAGCACCTTTCTGCGTTATTCTTGTTGTAGTATCCTCTGTAACCAGACAGTCTTGTCTCAATTAAGAAGATAATGTTGCAGTGACTTCTGCTGTGGGTTACCCATTGATCTCTTTCATGTGGTTACCCTACTTCCAGGATCACAAGGCATATTCCCTGAATTGCTACTTGCTGAAATGATAGCGTGGGATGCTTGCAGCGAGAATCTTGCTTCTTTAGTTCTGGCATTTGCAGTTACCAGTCCCACACTTGTCCTTGGAACATGGGGTGAAAAAACTCCTGAGACTCTCGCAGGATCTGAGGGCGTAGTGTGCCTCTCTGACCTCCTCATCTGTCTCTTGTTTTCATTGCTTGGTTTCACACTGAGCCCAGCTTGTCCCAGATTCAATTAAAGGACCAGTAAATCTGATTTTTTTTCTAGCAAAAGCAAGATTTAATGAAGTTTGCAGGTTTTAGCCAGAAAGTGGAAAATGGGTTTTTTTACATTGTCTGAAGCATTCTTGTTTAAGAAGTTCTTCGCTAGAAATACTGCCTTTGGAGAGCTGATTTCTTGCTTTGGTTGTAGCTCCCTGTTTAATATCTTTTTCCATGGGGGCAACCATAGAATTAAAGACATATTCTTGGGAATGTTATAGCATTTCGGAGTCCAATGTTTATGGTAAGTTAGAAAACTACATGTAGAGGTTTCTGTGCATTGTCCATTATTTTCAAGTTCTTGCTCAAACGCTTTAGCTTAATTGAGGGCATACAGAGTTGGACTCTACTCATAACCTCCTCAGGAAACCTTTTCCAAGTCTATGTACTGTTCAACACGCCCAAGTGACTTAAATCTTTTCATAGTTTCACAAAAATTTGTAGCTTACTTCTTATAGGAAGTCTTGCTTGTACAGCTTCACAGGGGGAAGCTTGTGGCATGAAGTCTTTACACAGCAGTCATGTAGAAAAACTCAAATGCTTTCAGAGTGTAGGAAGAGCAAATTATGTTACTGTATAGCTCCTGTATTTTTCTAACCTATTTTTGTACCAATTTAGTTTGGCGTTGATAAATAGAACCTACCTCAAAATTCACCTTGGTCAATGACTGCAGTTAAAATGTTTCTGGCCCAGTCTTTTTAAAACCTACACACAGGAACTCCCTTCACTTCTTCCAAAGCATTATGTTACACAACATTTACAAAACACTGTGTGAATTTAGGAAACAATTAGAAGCAAATACACTGAGATTGTATATGTAAAAAAAAAAAAAATACTGCATACTAGATAGCAGATATTTTAAGATAATTTCAGTGTTTCAAATCTTCTTTAATAAGAGCTAGTTTTTATTCCAACTTGTCCTACCTACAGAGCAACATATATTTACATTGCACTTTAGAGTCAAGGCTAAACTGATGTAAAGACACACCAGGCATTTCCTTGCAAACAAAGCATCTGTGAACAGGATGGTGTTGAAAAACATTTTATAAGTACTCCCACTCTGGCTCCAATTCAATTTTATGGGTTGCTTATCAATCTGAAGAGCATTTCTGGGGAGCTAAGTTATATGGTGACATAAGAAGCTGTAGCCAATTCTAAGTGAAGGAGCATTTGCTCAGAAAGTAGCTGTAAATGGTGAATTAGTTGCAGTTTCTACCAGTTTAGCTTTTAGTGCATGTGGCTGTCAGAAAACGAGGTGGAAGGAATGAGAAGGTGACAGCAGTGAAGATCTTAGTTGAATTCTCCTGCTACATTTTCTGCTTCACAGAGCAAAGTGTGCCTCTGCAATCTTGTAAATATGCTGGCCATAAAACCAGTTAATTTCAGCTGGGTGTTTAAGAACTCAATGCCTTTTTCCTAGTTTTGCTTGCTTGCAATAGCTTACTTGGTTTTTTATTTGTTCTACATATAACTTATTGTTTATATCCAATTTAAATGTATTTTGCATTTTTTCTACATCCAGACTCTTGTATGCACCAGTACGTACACCAACTTTGGATGTGAACCATTTCCATTTGTATTCTACTCTTTCAGTAACTTATAGTTGTGAAAATATCTTGAATTTAAGTCTTAAAAGTCATATTCTTGTTCAGAGAATATATTCTCTGTCATATTCTTGTTCTTGTCCTTCTCAGGGAGAAGGAAGGGGCAGGTTTTTTATGTTAACATGTGGATTTTTCCCTTCCCAACACTGATGTCAGACTGAAAGGGAAAGTATAAGGCAGTCTGCCAGATTCATCAGGAAAACTGAGTTTTTATAGGAAAGTGTGCTTTGACTGATCAAAAAAGTTTAAAATAACTCAAGGGCTAAGGTATTTTTAAGTTAATGTCATAAGGTATTTTTGTGGTCAGTTTTCCTTTAATTTACATCTCTTGCTCTGTTCCTGCAGGAAGCAGTTGAAATAATAGGGCAACCTTTACAATAATAAGGACTCTTTTTCCTAAGGGAAATGGCTCCCAAGACTCACTAAGTTCTCCCTGTTATTGACTACATTGCTATATTGTTCTTTCTCCTCATTCACCCATCAGTGCTAAAAGGATTTCTGAATATTTGGAACATTTTTAGATTTGCTGAACTTCAAACAGTGTTTCAAAGGCAGCATGGCTTCATCGTCATTGTCACTGCCTACCAGAGCTCCCATTTCTGTTTACATGACAACTAGAAAATCAGAAATAAAGACAACCAACCGCTCAGAAAATTAGGGGGGAAAATGTGTCAAAAGTGTTCCCACTTGCTCTTCATTTTTGTTAACAACAACTTTTGGCAGCTCCTTTTTTCCTCTCATGCTTTGTCTCTGTACTTACTGATAAAATACCAAGAGGGGGAAGGTTTAAGGAAAAGAACTTCAAATAAAACATTTTTCTTGGAAAATTCATTTTGGTTCAAAAAAGAATTTTTTCTTGGAAAGTCAGTCTGATTTACATCTGCTTTATCTCTGTCTTTTTGTAGGCATTTCACAATAGGTAATTCATCACTCAGTGAAGCCCACAGGTGAATTCAAGCTTTTTTCTTTCTTTAAAAGGCTAAGAGGGGAATTATAAAGTATTAATGTTTAAATTTGGTTATATTTCTGGTTCTCATTTAGAAAAAAAACCATTTTACTTTATGTCTAAGCCATACACGGCCACGCCAGAAGGTAATTCTTTTAATGAATTCATAGCCCTTTTGTGCTTATCCAGAAAGATCGTACAGGACTTTCATGGGCACAAAAGTCGTGTACATCCCCTAGTTCATTTCTTAAACACATGTTCTGAGAGTCTTTTTCAGCCTAGTTTAGAAGAGATGGACAAAAGATTCCACTGACTTTCTGAACAATGAAGCTTCAGAGCTTGATAACACATATATGGTCTATAGCTGATCAAAGGATGCTGATTCTCTTTGAAACTTTTAAAGTTGAAGGGTTTTGTCTTGTATGGGGGAGGGGAACAAATGAATCTGAGTGAGCTTCAATTATAATAATGGAGTTATTTTATTTTTCCTAGGTATATGAGTACTGACTTGAACTGCAGAGGGGTGCTGAGTCCTTACTCTCCTTTGCAGTAGAATTTCTCATTCAGGATTATGTAGCTCAGGGGAACATACCTCTATGTTTCAGACTTCTCTCCCAGTGACAGACCTCTAGTTCTTTCTGTTTTCTTCCTTGAGTTCTCTGTGTCAATCTTTGGTAGCAGAGATGTGGTAGCACCACTCTGTAGAGTCTTGGTTCATGTCAGCATGTTAGGAGTATGTTATATCTCATCACAGTACGTGTCAGGGCAGTTGAATGGTTTGCTCCTCGCTTTCCTGTGTGTAGTACTGCACAGACTGAGGAGTGTAACTACATGGAACTATAGCAATTTTTTCATTATGATGGGAATGTGGCAGCTGAGAAAATCTGCCTTTTTCCAGAGATGCAATGAAGCCTTTGGATCAAAAAATGACAATAGTCCTTAAGACCTGAGCTTGACTCTCTTGCTGTCAATACAAGCAGTGAAAATTTACATATGTTATACCATTCTGCTGTAGTTTTTCCCTTTCTCTCCTTTTTATAAATCTAAGAGACCTTACTTACTGTCTTCTGCATGCTCTGGAATGTGGGAATGATGCATCAATGCACAAATTATGACTTCAAGGCAAGAGAAAATTAAAGATATTTATCAAAGTATTTTCATATTTTTGGAGAAAATTGTTATTGTTGTTGCTGAGTTACCATGCTACCTGAAAGAAGCACTTGGTGGATTTAAGCAAAATATTACAAGTATCACATTCCTTTATTTTCTGTTTAGCTTGTCTTCTTGGGAATTAACCATGCTTTTGTGATTTTTTTAGATAATGGGTTTTTACCCTTCATTCCACTATTAGCGTCATGTTACTATTTAGAAAGAAATCCAAAGCAGAATGTCATTATTCAGAGCTTGTTTTCTTTTGAATATCTACCAGCACGTACCAAGTGTCTCAGTGCTGTACCTAAGCCACCTAATAATACAGAAGCAACAGCTGAGTTTGTTCTGAATTAAGTGCTTTGTAAGCAAATAAAAGGTACTGTGACTGGCCTTAGTGTAATACGCACAGTTGGATAAAGGACAGTCTGCTTTCAGAGACCAGCTGACAGGGTGTGAGGAGGCAGAAGCGTCTGTAGAGACCTTCCTTTGAACTTCATGTGGAGCACAAAACAGAGCCAGGGTACCCTGGGTTCTGCAGCAGCAGTTTTGTTTCCTTTTTCAGCATAATAGACTTGATGTTGCCCTCACTCGCACCACTTCTTGAGCCAAGTACTTTTCCATTTTATGTCAGAACAAAGGACAGGGTCGAGGTCCTAGCACTAGAGTCCACGCTCGGCTTTGCAGAGGTGTGCATGCAAGAGTCAAACAGACCTAGCCCAAAGACAAACACTTTTATTAAATCTACTCCTCTGGAAGCACAAACCAAAGAGTTTGCTTCTGCGCTATGTTGCTAAGTGTGCAGCTTCACCATTAATGTTCAGGAATGTGGGAAGTAACCAGCCTTTTGCCTCCTGGTTTGTGGACATTGGAGGTGTGTATAAAATATCCAGGATCACGGGAGAACTCAGGTAGCAAATGTTCTAGAGGATGGACTGGAGACATGGAAATGGAAGCATATGGGGTGCAAACTCCCCTGACATTGCCTGCCCCAAGCTGAAGATACCAACTCACTCAAGTTATCTGCCCTTGGGCTATACTTGGCCAGCACAGATACAGCTCGCTGTGTTGATTTATGGAAATGCTGTGCTAAAGCTATCTTACCTGTTCTTGAAATTCATCCCATCCTGGGTCTCAACTAAATAGGCTGTTCTGTACTCAGATTAATTCTGCAGAGAACCAGAGATGTGTTTGTGCATCTGCAACACGTGAAGGTCTGTGAGTTGGCTCTACTTAGTGGGACTCTAGGAATTGCTATATGGGACCAGATAGTCTCAGTGAATGAGTTGAAGTTTTGAAAACTCCTTCTCTAGAGATGCTACTCATAAAAACAAGAAGTTTTAAGAACTTGTCTTAGCTAAATCCCAAATTCTCATCCACTGGACATCCTGTCTTCTTTCTGAAATGTCACATGGAATAGTTTCTGAATCTTGGCCACTAAATATGTGTCATGTGGAACATGTCTAGCATCTGAACAAGCATTTCAAATTTTTATTTTTAAGCTCAGGGTAACTGGCCATCTATGTACAGCTGTCAAACCAATTTAACAAATGGTGAAGTGAATAAATCCAACAAGGATTCAAAAGCTGGCATGGAAGTGGGATAGAGCCAGTGCCAGCCTCTCTGCATCATTCAAAGGCATCAGCAGTTTTGTAGGATCATGGGCTGCTCACAAAGTATAGAGTTTGCAATAGCCTGAGTAGACATTTTGAAGTTACAATTATGAGTAAAAAGACTGGGTTTGATATTTTGTTTGGTTGGAAAGGGGAGGATTGCATTTCTTAGTACAGCAGTAAACAAGTGCAGAACGTGGGAGGAGAAAATGACTCAGAAAACACTAGCGTAGTCTGATGTTTGTATTATAACATGATAAATGGGCTGTTTTGTATGTATTTCACTGCAATGTACACATAGACAGAACGCAGAAGAACCTAATAAAATTATACTAATTGCAGGAATGACAGCCTCTATGCAAGAAAGAAAAATGAATGTTCACCCCACATGGAAAAGGAGATGTATCTTAATTTTGTAGTGTTCTTTCCACGTAGAAAGGAATGGTACTTAAGATTTCTTTTTTAATGAAGTGCTGGGCTTTTCTGTCAAATGGCACTTTGTAGAACTCAAGCAAATAAACACAAAAATAAATGCTTTCTTTTGTGGGAAAAAGTTTTTGGGTTGGGGGGTTTCTTCTCCTGGAAGCTTATGTATTGATTAGTTGTTTTGGGGATTTTCAAACTAAGAAAGGTGAAAAATAGAAACAGGAGGATTAGGATTAGGAATTGTGAACGTGGAGCATGATGCTATTATGCAGCTTTCATAAATATCTTAAAATGGAAAAACATGAGTGAAAATGTGTCAGTATTTTAAAGCTAAATCACATTTATAAAGAAAGGCAGTGTTTTTTAAATTACTTTGGAGACAGTAGATAGTGAAGCTCCTATCTCAACAGGAGAGCTTAACCACCTAATGCTGCAGTTAGATACAACTTCATGTTTTTCCTGAGTTCTCTTTCTTAGGTCTTAAAGGTTGGAGTTATTCCTCCTGCCCAAACTCAAATGTCTTTTAGTGGATTTTAATTGTGTTCCCCTGTTTGAATCCTTTGGGATTTTATCCATGTGAAACAATTAAAAAAAAAACTAATAATCATTTTTATGTCATATTGTTTGAATTTAATTTCTGTCAATGTAGTAAAATTTAAGATACTTCATATTTCTTTAAAGGGGCAAATTTAATTGAGGAGAGTGGTGGAAGTCAGCATTAGCTAAAGTTTTGACAATGGTGATTTATGATAGCTGAACATTAAGCACTTTTTATCTTCAACTATCATTTCTTGTAATACTATCTCTCTGAAGCAGATGCAGTCACACCTTGAGCTGTTTCACTAACTCCTTTCTTGCAGAGTCTAGGATGCTAAAGGATTTTTACACAGAGAAAAGTGACTGGAGTGTCTTCCATGCTGTGACAAATGTGTTGAGTTTTAATACCAATTATTGTACTTCATGGACTCAATGGCTATATTAATATTGCACTCACTGCTATTACCAAAACTTGTGGTAGTAATAAACTGAGAGAGCATTACACCCAAGTATGCATAGCTTGATTTTACTCAAGTTTCTTTTCTTTCATTATTGTTTTGAGTGGGGAAAGTTTGGAAAAATATATAGATTTAATTTCTCATATCTTTTAAACATGTACCTCGTATATATTATTTTCCATTTTAGCTTAGCAGTTGTATTCACCACAGGTTGTGTGTGTTAGAGAAAACCAAAGTGAAGCATGATTTCAGCTCACAGAAGCTGGATTCAATTCAGTTCTGGCCCTGCTTTGACTAGATAATCCCATGAGGTCCTTTCCAGCCTGAATTATTCTATGGTTCAGTGATTTCAGTGCAATATCAATATAGGTTCTTTAAGGTCATTAATTTGCATATGATAAGGATCTAACCTTTTGCCAGAGACAGCTTTAACACTGCTTATCATATCATCAAAGACAGGCATTTTAATCTGAGAACCTATCCTTTGATTTCAATTACAGAATGCATTGCTATTGACATAACATTGTGCTATAAATTTTGTCTAAGATCATACATTTTCCCCTGTATATTCTATAAACTCATAATTGCCTTTAGAGATCCCTGAAGACCCAGAAATTGCAGAGGAATATTATAAAGATGAGTTTGAATCATGTTCAGAAGACAGTGAAGAGGAAGAAGATGAAGAAGCATCACAGACTGTCTCTAAGACAAATCATCAGGTATATGTGACCTTTGAGAAAACAGTGCAGACTTGATGCTCATTTTCCATGAAAAAATTGAGTTCCTTCTGAGAATTTGTCCTACTGACATTACTGATTTTCTTTTTTATTTTTTTTTGTTTGTTTGTTTGTTTGTTAGGAATACTTGTGTATATCAATACTTAATTATTACAACTGTATGCATATGCAATTCTTCTGAGACATTGATGAGAAAGATTTTTGCATTCCTTTAACATTAAGGATAATACTCCCATGAATGCCTTCAGGTAGATAATTGTCAGGAAACTCCTTGTGACTCTAAACCACTCAGATTCCGGTCCTCTCATATGTTAGCTATGGTTTAAAATAAATTAAAGCTGAAAGTATGCTTCAAGCATAGAATATAAGCTCCAGCTCTAATTCCTGGGCAAAGATAGGCACCTCTAGCTGGCCCTTCTTCTTGCCTGTATTAGACATATTTTCTAGGACAGTGTGATGGACTATGAACCTTAACAGCTGCAAGACTTGACCAGAAAATCTGTAGACTTTCTCAAGAGTCACAGAAAGTGTCTGTGAAGAGAAAACTTATTACTGAAAGGCTTAAAGTAGTTGAGGCTGACATAAGAAAGTCAGGGGTTGCAGTGTGAAGGTTGAAGATTATTGGAAAAGGCACCTAATTTAGATCTGACCAGAATGAGCTGAGATGAATCGTGTCTCCAATGATCGTCTCAGTGAAATCAATAAACTTAAATGCCCAAGGCAGTTCTGAAAATGGATCTTCCTAAGGCACTCAGGAACAGTTCATTTCTTTCATGGGCCACCAGCTTAAGGCATTGCCTACAATGCCTCTGAATGGTACTGTCTGGTTCTGCTTAGGATCACTTATTTTATTCTGTGTTCATGTGCAACTTTTGCAGAACAGAGTGTGATGTCTTCTGCATTTCAGGGAACCAGCCAAGTATACTAATGCTCCTCACAAAATTATAAATAACCTGTGTTTTTTGAAGATTTTGAACTAATAGCTTCTTTAAGGTGTAGTTTTTATAGCAAAAGTAAAGTGTTGTGTGAGAAATCAGAATGATACTTCTATCACAGTAACAGGGAATTCTAAAGTTTTCTCACCAATAAAACTTGAAGTTTACTCAGAAACAGCTTTATTCTATCTAGAAATGTCCTCCTAGCTTTCAAATTAAACACACAGGATGCCTTAAAATTCAGGAGAAGTTTGTACAGTAGTGATCTAAAGAAATTATCAGTCAATTGTAAAATAGTGGAATATCTTAGACAGTGGGGTTTTTTTTCAATTTGCTGGGTTTCTGCTTACCCACAAGACATAGACATGCAAAGAGTCTGTTGCCCAGAAAGTCTACCACAATATACTCTTGAAAATGAATTATTGCTCGTTTTCATCAGACTCTGAGAAATTTTTTTTTTTAGAATGCCTTTTAAAATTCTCATTCAGCTTTCATTGATGGCATCATTAAGTGTCAATCAATAGTGTTTTTGAACAGGCACACTGCTGCTTAGAATTAATGAAGGGCAGAAGATAAAAATAGATTTCTCAATAATGTAGAATAAATTAGCTGCTGGCGTCCAGATGCAAGCAGTGACAGTCCCTCATGTTGCAGTGACTTAAAATTCAGTGATGGCAAGAACCAACCTGGTGGGCTAGACGAGCCATCCCACTGGCACCCTGTTGTCTCTGTGCAGCCCCCCTGGCCCTGAGGCTTTGCTTTACCAGCAGCCTGTGTGCACACAGAGCATTAACCCTCTGTGAACTGGCCTGCACAGACTGGCTGGGAAGCACCCCCATGACCATTTGTCTTTTAGGACATCTTGTATCAAAGAAAATAATTATCTGTGCTTTTGTCATGTTGACCTCAGCACCTTAGATATACAGTAAGTATGACTCTGGCTGCTGACACAATTACCTTTTCTATTTCTTGGGAAGTGAAAGTAGTCAATTTTCATTTTCTCAAGTGAAAAATTCTGCAGTAAGTCCGAGGTCAAGGCAGACTGAACATAGCTGTGCACATCTGAACACCTGTGTCTGTACTCACCAAACAGAAAGTCAGTACTGTGAGGGGAAGTAAGAAAGCATAATGCAGGTTAGATGGAATATGCTGAGAGGTCCCTCTTGGGTGATTATAAAGGGATCTACAGTTATTAGCATGCACAGGACATCTTCATTCTGGATGTCAGCAGTTATGCGAGATGAATCCCACTCAAAGGTAGGAGGGATCATGCTCAGTATTAATAATAAGCTTCAAATCCTACCAGAATAGCAGAGATTTGCTTCTGCAGTCATTTACTTAATACCAAAACTCCTACTTCTATTTCTGTGATGTATTTCATACTCTCAAACCCTTTCTTCAAAAATACCTTCATAAATTAGGCTTTTGGAGATGTGTGCTAACAAAGAAGTCATTCCACTGCAACCATGTAAGGACTTTTAAGCTAGTTGCCATCCTAATTTCTGCAAATCTCTCAAATTTCCAATTCCAAGATTGCTTTACTAGTTATTTCTGTGCAGAGAGTGCAGAATTGCTGCATCTGGTGGTGCTCCCTGGTGACCCCATTACTTCAAGCAAGGATTAAAAAAAAGTCCCAATGTTCATGCAGTAGCCTGGGGATCAGAAAAGTCATCTAATTGAAAAAAAAATTGGGGTGCAAGATGTAGAAAGAGATCTGAGCAATTTATTCAAGCTAAATTAAACTCCCACAGATGTCAAGACAGACTGAGTAGTAGTGGCCTTATGTGAAATGCAGCACCTTCAGTTAAAAAGGTAGAGTTAGGCACTGGAACACTGTGAAGCTGAGACAGCTTTTTTTCTTATGTTGATACCTTTCAATACAGCCTGTCTGATTTCAGATACATTGTCCAGCACTGGAGTTTAGTGTCCTTTGTTTTTGTGTTTTGGAGCAGGAATGCAGATTGACAGATTTCAAGCAGCAATTTGCTAACTATTTTTCCATCCCTCTCCCTCTTCCAGCCAATGGCTTTTTTCCACATGGTTTTTTTAAGGAGAACCAGTTTCTAATTAGGGGGAAATCATGAAAGAGAAGGACAACCTGTTTCTAGAAATATTTTAAAATACAATGTTTAACAGAGGTTTCATCTTGAAAAGTTGATGCACAGTGAAGCTTCCATTGGCTTTGATTTTGATGAGATGCTAATTAATTACTGCAGTTTATCACCTTTTTCTTTGTGTTTTCTTTTAGTGACCATAGTAACAAATTCACCCTCTTCATTATGACAAAGTCTACTAATGTGCTTCAGTAGGTTCCTATTTTAAAATTCTGAGTTGCTTCTGAGATTGTCAGACCAGACAATCAGCTGGCATAAATTATCATAGCTCCAGCAGCTGTGAGTGGTCTGTGTGCTGTCACCCCAAAAATGCTCCACTGGATTCCTCACGCATACCTTGGCATGGCCTGTGGCTGTTGTTTGTTCTGAATCTGAAATGTGCGAGCATTCATCCACACTGGCCCTCACACGTAGGAGTGCCTCTCTTCTGTGTGTCTGTCAGAGCCTGTTCTGTAGGGCTTTGCTTTCTTTGCAAAAAAAGAGAAACGTTAAAGGAATATATTAAATAGATAAGCATTAAATAAACGTATTAAATAAAACAGCTAAATCCACTTTCATTGCTAAACCCACATGGAGAAAAGGCAGGGGTGATGAAAGAGGTGAAAAAGTATCTTTTGCCTTACAGCATAAAGAGAAAAAATCAGCTCTGTTGTTATAATTGGAATAAATGTGATGTCCTGTTGAGAGAAGTCAAAGGTTTTGGAATTACAGTCTTTATCCCATTAAAAAAGAAGAAGAAAAAAGTTTTTATTACAGCAATAACAGTCATTTACTATGCTTTTCTGTATATGTCTGCAGATTTGTGCTTAACTTAGTAAGAATGAAAAAAACCACAACAACTATATTAGCAGAAAATTAATACTAATTTTTAGTTTTTCATGGAAAGTACTGAACTTTTTAATGAAGTCTTATAGGTTCTTTTAATAATTTTTTTGAAATACTGAGAAATTATATCTGTAAAACTGTCTTAATTCAATATTTAATGTGTATTGTATATATAAATGTAATGAATGCATTTTCTAGCATTTCCTGTGCATTTCACTGCTGAATGGCAAAAGCCCCAGTTAAACAGATTGAGATTAGTTTGGTCATCTGAGGTAACTTGGGCACTTTGGGTGGGCTGCAGAACTGGAAACTCTGGTGCTGACTTGATTCAGGATCCCACAGGCTGCTCCAAAATGGCAAAGAGGCTCCTTCAGACCTACAGCTTTGGTGTTACCTGTTGCAATGGGCACCAGGAAGCTGATTCCCATCGTGCTGAAATAGCAGAGCCTGTCTCAAATATTCACTTGGGATGAAGAGTAGTTATGCTCATCCATAACAGCTCCCGTTTGCACCAGAAGGTCACTAACCAGCTAGCAGTACTTGCCAACAATTATTGCTATCCCATCAAGGTATACTGGCAGTTCCTCAGTTTCAGATATCAAGAATGAGCATTTTGAGTAAGATCACAGAAGAATATAAAGCAGATTGTCCATTAAAGTGGAGATCAGTATTGAGGGTTTTTTTATCCCATTATTTTCTGTCTTAAAGGCATAGAGTGCTGAACATTTCTTTAAAAGACATAATTTTGACCTATTTTTTATTAAGGTCAAGATTTAAGTAGTCAAGAAATGTCATGTTGTCAAATGTCTAGAAACCCGGAGTCCAAGTTTCTCTTGCACTTAATAAAATTGTGATGTACTTCCTGGAAAACAATCATTGCTTAATGGCCAGAAGTTTAAATTTCATCTGTGTACATAAACAGCATTTCACATGAAAGATATCATGGAAAGACTGTTAACCATCTGGTAACAGAACACTTGAAATAGAAAAGTGCTAAACTCTCTTATTAACTAAAAGTTTTTCAGTTAGTCATTGTTACTAGATGTGTAAGTAGATGCAATGACATGAAACATAAGTATTGATTTGCTGTGGGCATCTATCATAAGCATAAGAAATTTTGGCATAGTTAAGAAGCACATCCTTGCCTTTTTCAGTGTAATGTTGGTTTAGATATTCCAGGACCAACTGATGGTAAAATGCTGGTGTATTTTCAGAGACTGCACTCCACAGTTAATATATCTTCTTTAAACTCCATGCACAGTTTCTCTAAACACTTGTGTTGTGCAAGGAATCTAATGTAAATTTTTTGGATATGACACCGTTCCTAAGCCTCATGTTTTAGGAGAAGAAAACATAGAAAAAGTCCTGGCAGTGTAACTTCTTTGTAGTCTAGTCTTGACACTTTTTGGTGTGATATCCTCTGTGTTTGTGGGTCTGGAACACAGTGTTTATATTTAAGTTTGTGTTCACACTAATGCTTTTCCTATTTCATTTATTCACAGAACAGTGATATCGAGGCAATGGTTAAATATTTGGAGGGTGTCCTGAATAACAGCTCATTGGGTAAGATGATACCTCTTCTTTAAACAATATCTGTTCTTTAAATAGCAGCAGTTATTAGCAGTCTGTACTCATCACAGTCCAATTATTTCCATTTTGCAACAAAATAACTCAAAAAATTGTGATCTTCTTGAAAATTACTTCCATAGTCTACTGCAGAGAAGTATAAATATGCAGAAAGAAAATGCATGCACAGTTAAGTGCTTTTCTTGAAAATAATAGAACCATTAAAGCATGATAGTCAGAAGTGTGGAATGTCGTAACAAAAGCTTTTAAAAACTTGGCTTCTACTATTTTTTCTCTAGAGGAAAATATTTGAGGATATGTAAACTGTTTTATAGTTTTTAGTACTGGCAACAATAAGAGAAAATTAATTAAATGTTTATTTTTTTTCAAATTATGGTCAAGGTTTGGATAATATTTATGTTGGAGCATCTCATCAGAGGTACAGAGAAAACACTGAGAATTTAAGTTTGCAATGCAATCCTAAAATCTCCTGCAAATTCTATGTATAAATTCAGAGTTTGAAAGCCTGGTTTCTTGTGGTCAACTCAAAAAGCTAAAAAGAAAACATATACAAAAGAAAACTATTTACTGTGGCTGCCTTAGTCTCTGGCCCTGAAGACCACCCAGTTGATCTGTGCCAGCAGCAGCAGCCTGTGTGTGAGTTGCATGAAAGCCCAGCTGAGTTCCAAAGACTCCCACGGGAACTGCAGTTCTCATTTAGCTGCTTCATTTGCACTCATTCAGTTGGATGAACCTGGCTCAGTGTTATCTTGTGGCTCCAAAATTAGAACACAGGGGAATCCTGGAATCCTGGGAAGTCCTCCTTCCAGAGGTTAATCCAGTGCTGAGCTCTGTTTCATCCCTGTTTGTGAGCATGGACTGGTGGGAAGAGAAAGCCAAAGAGGAAGAAGGGTGAAAGGGAGCAATCAAAGCTATGGCCAGCATAGTCTTGTAGCCACTGGTCATATTCTGGGTCCCTTGTCAGGGAGATCCTTAGGACTGAAGGAAGGAACATTTACATCCAGGTTCTCTTCACACTAACAGAAAACTGAAATCAGTTACAAATTCTGCAATCAGTATTGCATGTTGGTTATAGCCATGGAATTGCCAGTACTAGCCAGAGCCCCACTTCTTGTCATTCCTTGCCTGTAGTCCTTTACACCTCATCCTTTGTCCCTGCTTTTCAAGGCATTTGCTGTTTTACCAGGCCGGTATTTCTCTACACTGAGTTAGTTATAGATGTGTCTTTCTACACAGAACACTACTATCCAGGTTGTATGTTACAAGAATAAGTGGAAATAAAACAAAATAGCCACCACTAATTAGTCATTAGAAGAACTGCTGAAGAGCTTAAGCAATTAAATCAAAATTTCTGTCAGGACAAGATCAGACAAAGCCGGAATCCTTGCAAACTCAGATCTAGGTGTGTGGTCTGGTGCTAGCAGTGGCAATGCCATATTACTGGGCTACAGAGCTACAGTATAATAATGCCTACTCCTGAAAACAGTATGGATTTTGTGGCAGTAATAGAGCAGAAGCAGAAATTTGGCCAGGCCAGAGTTTCTTGCAGTGTCTTTTATTGTTAAAGGTATTGTGAAAAAATTATGAGTCATTTCAAGTGGTTGTTAGCGAACAAATAAGTAGAAAAAAACAGAACTTTTTTTTTTTTTTTTTAATGTTAGCAAAGGCTGTGATAAAAAGAATGCAATAAATACACATTGTTTCTCCACAGGTGAAGTTCTTTAGTATAAACCTCAGTGTTTAAGGGTAAAAGGACTTACAAGGTGACTGAGCTTTATCCTCAAGAGGTCCCACAAAGTCACACTGAATACCAGAGCTTTAGTGTGGTTGCTTTTTTGTTGGCTGTACAGGTACATGTGGAGTGTATTTGAAATAAGATAGTCTATGCTGATAAAAGTTGAAAAATTGAGAAGATCGCATAAAAGAGCTGCAAAAGGAAAGGGCAGTTGGAAAAAAACTGATTTTACAATTTATTAAGGAGGAGAACGTTAGGGGCAGTTGGGTCACTTTGTATTGTTTATGAATCAGGAAAACACATCTGACTCAAATCTTTTACACTTTGTACAAAAAGGCGTTGTAGGATCTCATATGTAGCAGTGAAAGCTGAAGAAAGAAATCTGAAATCCAAATGGCAGTCTATGATTCAGTGGAGATAATAGCTTCACAACACATAATGACTTACCAAGAGAGGCAATAGATGTCTGTCACCAGTTCTTTGGTCATTAGCGGAAATATTTTTAGGAATGCCTTTGGACCACAGTGTATGAAAAGTCTCACCAGATAATGCACCTGTGAATAAGCATTCAGCCAGAGGATTCATTTCCCTACAGAACCCCAGTGAGAACCTCAAACTGGTGCTCCATCACCTTAAAGGACAAAGATCTTTTGCCCTATATTGTTCTCTTGAATACGTTTAGAAAGCCACAATACCTGGTTTTGAAAAGTAAGTGCTCTTGTTTCATTTGATTTTGTTTAATGAATCAAGAACTATATATTGCATAAAAAATGCAAGTAGTTATCTGGTAGCTTTTTGAAGAAGCTTAGTTCCACACACTGTGTTGGTAGGCAAACTACCTGAAGCAGGGTGCAAAATATATTATTAATCAAGTAACTGCTTCTAAGAAAATAGTTTTGATATAAAAGTTGATGTGATAATGAATCACCCTAACAAAATTCTTCGAGGTGTGTTGTAGCACCAATGTGTCAAGCTTAGTAGTTTTCACTGAGAACTCATTTATTTAACGATTAACCACATCTTTGCAGCATCCTGCAATCTGCAGTCTTTGCTGCTTTGCAGTACCCAGATCTTATTAAATTGAGGGAAAGATAGATACTAGTTTACATGTAGAGAGTAAGTTTTGCTTGGCCAACTGCCAGTGTGGAGAGTAGACAAAGCAAGAATTATTTAGCCAGAAATCCCTGGAAAAAAAAATCCAAGAAGGATGTCTTTAATAATGAAATGTCAGAGGAGAAGGAAATATTGTAGCAATAAATAGACTGAACCCACTAAGCAGAAAGAATATGCTGAACTCTTACTACAGTGATATATCCTGTAATAATAATACCAGAATTTATCTGGGGCCTGTGGTTAAATGTACTCTTCCTTAAGAGAATACAAAGATTGTATTTTCCTTAGGCCAGTGGTGCTCAGGGCATCAATTTTTTTTGGTCTCAAAGCCCCAGGCCTGGACCTTAATTCTGTGCCAACTCACAAAGGAGCACCGTAATTCATGAGCACTGCTTTTCACAGTGCCTGGGGCTTCCTCAGGGCCACGCTGAGGGGAGCTGAAGTGTCCAGTGCCGCTAAAGGGATTCAATGCTTACAGACTCTGTGGCAAAATGTATGGACACGCATGTGTAGTGTTACAGTAAACGATCAGGAAATGTTTTTTGCATTAATAGGTGAATTAATTGGTTGCTAGTTAAAACTGAGTGTGTAATTTTTCATCTTTTAAGCTACATTAAATATTTTTCAGTTGTAATACTTAGGCACCAGACAACTATTAGCCATTAGGTGTAAAGATAAGCAAGGAAATTGTTTTAAAACGTCAAAACGTGTCAGATAAGAGTCAGGAATCCATTTCTTCTGTGGTCTCTCTCCACACTTGCTTCTGAGCTTCTGAATCCAGCAGATGCTTACTGTGAGTGATTTGATAAGATCCCTCACAATGGAAAGTTTTAATCTCGGCATTCAAATGTATGTGATTAGGACGTAGAATTGTGTAAGAACACAGGAGCTTAGCCCTTGGAAAAACCATGATTACACGTTCCAGGGAAGCATTTAGTGCTCTCTGGGGTTGACTATAGTGCTCATAGCAGGAGGGTAGCTGCAAGCTCCCTCTGCCTCCATATGATCGATGTTAATGCAATCCAAACTAAATCCCAGCTGAGTCCAAGCTAAAAAGCACTGCTAAGAGTGGAGTGCGTGCTCATTTAGACAAAGCACTGTGTTAATATGTTTTGCTTTTGGCTTTTTTGTATCATACACAGAACCCTCCCACTCCTGTTCAGAACTTGAGTCCTGTGTGCCACAGCCCACACATGTACACAGGATGTAGTCCCACCCTGATACATCTTCTCCTCTTTTGGGAAGTGAAATCCTAATACTAGGATTCTTCTTCTTTTGCAAGAAGCCACTAAAGTAGCTGCTTTGTTTAGCTTGACAAATTGGAAGCTGAAATAGGATCTCTTTCCAATTATGAAGGAATGAAAGGAGTATGCAAAAGAAAAGGAAAGAACTGAGTAGAACAAAGAATATGACTGGCACAGGAGGAAAATGAGCGTGGGCTGGCCAATTAGGAAGTTTATTCACGAAATAAGAAGAGAGATTTTAGCCACTAGCTCTCCCAGTGAGAATTAGGAACTGTCTTCCAGTGGGAGCAGTCAGGGCACTAAATGCAAAAATTCCTTAGGAAAACCACAGACTTGTATGATGGAATGACTATACGAAATTGCAGGATATTTGAGCTGATAACCCTGACAGTCCCCTGTGAATCAGCACTTCTGTGTTCCTCTGGATGAGCACCTCAGTGTTATGTGAACCTTAGGCCCAGGAGGCCTGCAGACAAAAAGAATAGGCATGTGTGTTTATGCCTATGTATATTTCTCACACATATATATGTGTTTATATATACAGGTGTATACATATATATATATATATATATATATATATGCATACATTAAAGAAGTACCTTTGTCTGAAGGAGAAAGTGATGTAGTAAGTTAAATACTTCCAGTTTACAGTAATGATCAAGCTAAAGGAGAGACTTGCCTGCCCAAATAAGTGCAAAAACAATGGAAGAAAATGCCTATTATCTGGGCAATTTTTTTTAAAAAATATTTGTCTGTCCCAGCACTTCCTCAAGTGGTTGTCCTTTCTGTTGTAATTCCTTGTATGTTACACAGAAAGAAAATTGTTGTTACAATTCTGGTGCCTTTAGGATATAAATCTACTTGTCCCTCAGAAAGGAGTTGCCTTTAATGTGCATTTAATAATCTAATTTATCTTTAATTAATGTGGCACTACCTTGTGAGAAACAGGAATAGTCTTCCTCCTTCTGACTGCCCTTGATTCTGCAATAGAGCTCAAGGGAGAAGGTGAATAAGGTTATGTGTCTGTGCATTGATTTGTAGGCTCGAGGACTGTCACCGGAGTGTCTCCAGGGACACCCCAGGGATTCAGAGCTCTCAACAGTACCATGGCTGAGACCAAACTGAAACGCATGAGGGAGTAAGTAGCATATTTATGTGTTACCAATATGCAGGCAAAGCATATGGATTTGAAAAACTGCAAAACACAGCAAAGAAAGCCATGTGTTGTTTCCCCACTCCAAAAAATCCCTCTAACAAAAAGAAGTGGATGGTAAGATGTTCTTTACAGATGCCTCCAGAGGGAATGAAAGTTGACCATCACTTCTTGTTTTCTTGTAATGTGCACAATCACTGACATCCTTCCAGGATCCAGTTTGCCTTCACTGCTGTCACTGTCGTTCTGAACTTCAGTTTCTTTATTAGCACAGCAAATGCCCATAAATTACCTGCAGATACACACATGACCATCATGTTTGCTCCCTCACCCACACACTTCATTCTTGCCTGAAACAAAAGGCAAATGTATTTGTTTTCCATGGTGATGTAATGTTTTAAACTAAACATGATTGCTGCTGTTGGCTGGGATTTTCAAATGAGACAGAGGAATTTGCATGTGCAGTTCGCTTTGAAACTCATTCATTGTCTGTTTGTTTTCAGCACTGCTGAAACTCTAGCTTTATTAGTAAAAGTTTCAGTTTCTTAAGAAAGCAAAGATCTGTGCTCCCTTCCTAGAATGTACTGGTTAATGTATCTTGAACCTTTATCTTGATTCAGTAATTTCTGGCTTTCCAAGTTTTATTGCATCCTAATTTAGGTGCTGATCATATTGATATGTATTATTTCTGAATTTAAATATTCTTTGCAGTGTTGCAGTGATTCAAATGCTCTCAGATTGTAAACTCTTTAAAAAAGGGCAATTTTCTCTTGTGTGGGTGGACAGCACCAGCAACATGGTGGATGTTATTGGGATACAAATAAGTTCAAACAGTAAATGCTAATAGTTATTTAAGTGAGTCCTCTAAAGAAAATGAATACAACTGCAACAGCATTGATGGCAGTCACTGTTTAAAACAAATCACCATGTATTCAAGGGAAATACCAATCAAATTTACTCCAGATAGGAGTTGTTTGGTTTTGTGATATTTCAAGATGTAACAGCTCCCAGGATTTCACTTCGTGGCTTAGACTTTATTGTGCAACCAATCAGCAGGTCTCACAGCCTGCCACTTGTATTGCTTTCCTTTCTCTTTTCACGGAAACTACTTATGAAAATGAGAAAATGAGTCATGTTGTGCCAACTAGTTGCAAGGTGAGGTTGTTTAGTCAAAATGTCCACTAATCTTATATCCTTCACCTTGTGTTCTCATGGTTCCCAGATAAGCCTTAACTGTTTGAACTTCATGGTCATTGCTTTTAGGGCTGAGGTATGACTAAATCACTTGCTTCTTTCAAATTCTGTTTTTCCAGTGCTGTTTCGTGGTTTTTATAATTTGTTATGACTCATGCTATTGTCCTTTCTCCAAAATAGGCTACAACTATGTAATTTTCTGAATATGTAAAGGTGAGGGAGTGTGTTAAGTGCTTGGAAGGTGAAGTGTTAAGGACCAAGTGAGTGAGCACAGTACCCAACATGCACACGCACAAGAAGATCCCTGCAAACTCTGACCCATGGCCAATCTGCACACAGGGCACAGTGGGGGTTTCAGGGGCAAGAAGGAAGTACATTTGCCTGCAAAACAATGCATGAAGCCACAGCTGTTCCGCTCATCCCTCAGCAAACTTCACGTGATGTGTTTGTTGCATGTCATCCACTCAGCAGTGCCACCTAAGCAAGCACCTAATATAATTTAGACTTGTGCAATTCAGTTTTACTCATGTAGATGAAGGCTTTTGGGGGCTTTCTAATGAAAGAGATAATATGGGGGGGTTGTCTTACAGAAACTGAGTAGATGGAGTTCTTATGAGGAAAGAGAAAAGAAGAGCAGGGGTGATAATGTGGAAGTGCAGTGAAATCTCTTCAGGTGTCGAGTCACTGTAGAAAGAGGAGTATGAAGGTTTGGGATTTGCACCATTTTCAGGTGCTAGCAACAATAGTCTGATGAGAGAGACTTATGTCGTGGATTGCTCAGAAAGTAAGGCTTGTGCCCACACATTACAGGTGACATTACAGAAAGAAAGTCTCATTAGCTCCAATAAAATGGTAGATCCATCTAAAATAACACAGGGTTTAACAGCAAAAGTGCCTTTTAGCCATTTCTAATTGACATGTGAATAATGTGGGCTTGCAAATAACTGTAGCAAGACAATCACTTGATCACAGATGTGATGTGCTCGTTCCTTGAGTTACTGCAGTGTGCTGCACTGAATGCTTCTTTGACAGTAGAGAGACTTGCTGCTTATTAGAGCATCAATTTAGGGGGCTTCTACTGTATTCTTGTATGGGACTTTACACAGATATTGATGCAAGAGGGAAGTTGTGCTAAAAGTCTTTACAGGAGTATAGAAGGAAGCCATTGATGTCCTTCAATATGGTAGGTTGGAGTCCTTGGTCTCCTCCTAAATTACAAAGAGAAAAAAAAAAACCAGCTCAGAGTGTAACCTGTAGACATCCTGAGCGTTTTTATCATTCAGTCACCAGCTTTCTTCACTATGACCCCTGAATATTTCCCCAGACTATTTCTTTCCAATTCCCATTGCACTCTCGGTTCCAGCATTGTGAATTGCTGTCCTCTCAGTAAAAGTCATGATAAAATCACCTACTCCAGTGAAAACAATTTCTAGTTTGTTTTGTTTGGAATCAGAATTTGTTATAAAGTTCATAGCAGCAGAGATTTACCTTTCAAGCAGAGTTCATTCTCTCTACAAAAATTTCCACGTCAGTGCTAAGCATTTTGATTATTGGGATCTTCAGTATCAATAAGAAATCTCCATTTCTTGATTTAAGTCCCACAAAGGTTATCTTGAGCTTTTTCTCATTATCCTTCTTCCCAGCCTTGCATGTTAACAGTGAGAAGTCAACCAAATATATAAATCAGAGTTGTGTGATTCATATTTCTCATATTTTAAGCTGAGGAGTCATGTCAGGTGCAGGAAACAGGAGGAGCCCTTTCTTGGTGTTTTCTGTCCTGCCTACCATCTAATTCTCATGGTGGTTCCTTGATGGTACTGGGTAACTTGGTGCATGCCTCAGGCTGAGAAGCACATTTGTCACACTCTCCAGAGCCAGATTACCATCACCAGAGAGATCCATGAAGAAAAACTAAAAACTGTTCCATTGATGCTCCCCCATAGAGACTTTCCAACTGCATCTCAGATGCATTTCCAAATGCATTTTAGAAGAGAACCACACTATTCTTCAGAAGAAACTCCTCAAACCAAAGCATTTTTTTTTCCTGTATCAGATCAAATCGAAATAGCACCTAATAATTTCTTTTTTCCCCTGAGGTCCATACAAAACTTAGTACACAGTTTTGTGCTCCTTTGTGGAGGTATCTATGAATATCCAAAATGAGTCATTTTAATAGCCATGAACTTTAATATGTAGTTTACAATTCAATAAAATGTATGTCAGTAAAAGGAAAAAGCTTTCACGGCCCAAATTTTAAGAAAATTAAAATCCTTTAACACAGCAGTGAGCACCTCTTAGTCAGTCCCTGACTGCTTACACACAGCAGCATACCATGATGAGGCAAAAGACTTCATCATCCCCTGCTGAGTGTAAGTAAAGCTGTCTTTCAGAAGTCATGGAGAAAAGGCATTTGGTGATATTTTTATTCTGCTCCTGTGAATGCTCATAACACCATTGGTTCAGACTCTTGAGCATTACGCGTATATGCTTCTTGTGCTTGTGACGTTGGCATCAAATGCATTGTTTATTTTAAAAATTCAGAAAGAAAGGTCATATTGAAGTCATTGAATAGTCACTGGATATTCTTTGAGATAAGTCGTTCTAAAATGCCTGCAGTATAGAAGACTTTTTGCACATTTATTTATGCACATTTTTTAATTACTGCAGTACAGAAAGTGTTTATTTGATGTAGTATTTTATTAGATGTTGGGTGGACCTTTTGGAGCCTGCTGACACTGGTTTCGTTATTGACGTCATTGAAGGCAGCTTTAGGTGAAGACAAAAGCAACAAATATAGAAAAGCTAATTGGTTTTTTAGACTTCCATTAAAAAAGTCCTCAGTGACTTTTAAATTGCCATTGACTGTCATGTTGGAGGTGCCATGATGCAAACATAGTTGAGGAATGTCTTCTCACAAACAAAAGACATATTTGGTAAGGAAGTTTATTGACACTGAGCTCTCATGTTTTTTGCAGAGGAGTAGAGTACAGTATTCTTTAAGGTATTGATCATGAAATGTTTCTGAGCATTGAATTCCTCTTACGCACACCACAGTTGTTCTGTTCAGCACTCCATTTTCTGAAAATAATTTCTGTCTGGTGTTCTCAAGACATCTTAAGGCATAACCATAGCTTTTTGCATCTCATGGGCTAAGCCAAAATATTGTTTACATATCCATCCTCCTTGTCACGGTTTCTCACACCTCATTTTTAAAGACCAGTCTTCAAATTACTTGAATGAGCTCATTATGGAAACATATTAAACATCTTAGTCCATAAGTTTCTCTTTCTTTTACTGTAAATGTATTCTAAGATAATTGCACCACTACATTCCAGACCCAAATTTGAAGGAAGTGTTTGGGGTTTTACTGTTTTCTGTTTGCTTTACAAGCAAGTGAGGGTACAGTAAACTAACCAGGAGCACTAGGAGAGTTAAAACTGCCTGTGTGTGACCAAGCTGGGAAATTGCTTTTTGGCTCCTATCAGGAAGAAGTGAGTGAATGCTTCTGGGTTGGGAGTCATTGCTGTCCCAGGGCAACAATGGAAAGTGAAAACAGGTGAATCCTTCCCAGGAAGAAATAAGGGAAGTGAGACAGTGGCTCCTGCCCAGAAATGTGAGAGTCCTCTGGAGCAGAAGCAGTGGTACACCCTCAAGGCTAAAACTGGAGCTGAGGGTCTCATTCATTTTCCATGGGTCTTCATTCAGCTTCTTCCCATTGTCCATACTCTTCCCCTTTCCATGTCAAAAAAGGGCAGTTTCTCTTGTTGGCCCTTTGTTTTTTGTACCACTTCTCTCCATCCTGCATCTGATGTGGGAAAAGCACATCACCTACCAATACCATAATTTCAACAGTTCTAGCAACTTCACCTTGGTTATGATGCACTTTGAAACGAATAATGAGAACAAACTCAGTGGTTACAGTAATTGAGTCTAATAGGGCACAATTAAACTCTGATGCATTTTCTTGGAATGCTCATTTTGCACATTACTTAAACTTCAGGTTCAACCCTTAAAATATTGTGTAATATTTTGTGAATTTCCTTAGATATGTAAAGAAAACTCAGATTTTTTTCAGCTTCTCTACTGAGCTGCTTGTCATAGATCCATAAGCCATTCTGTTATCTTGAATTTTAAGGGTTTTTTTTGGGAGTGGACAGTAATGTTCTCATTGTTTAGCACTAGAGAAAGTTTTTATTCAGTTTGAAAATTGCAGTCCAGTAGCAAAACACATAAAATTGTAAGTATAGACTCATTCTAAAATGTCAAGGAGCCCCAAACAAAAAACAGTTGGAGAGTTAGAGTTATACATCTTTTTGTTTTGCACACAAAGCCTGATTTCCCTAGTTTCTCATGCTGTGCATACATAATGCATAGATTGAGCTGTTCAATTTTCTAGCACCTTGATTTTGTCAATAGTTTGCAAATGTAAGAGTGCTTTCATGCAGCATTAATTATATAGTCTGTTTTCAGTATGGAACCACTTGAAGAATCTTGACAGTGTTTACTAGAAGCAGCACTGCAACCTTGGGAAGTTTACAGAGGCACTTAGGGGAAATAAAGGTTGGGAATATGAGAAGGGCAATTTCCAAACCCTTGCCAGGACTACCAATGTGTGTTGTGTCCCATATTGCACAGCTGGTAGCATTAAAAATAGGGGTAAACCACCAGAGTGGGCAACATACAAACTACCTTGCATTGGGAAGAGGTCTGCAGATCCGAAACACCCCATTTGCCATCACTCCAAAGAGAGCAGCTGCCACTTCTGAGGGCACAGCAGCAGCAGAGGTGGCTCTATTTCAGGTCTGCCTCTTTCAGCAAAGAACCTCCTTGCTGAACACCTTGTTCTCTTGATCTTCAGAGTTTGGAGATACCAAACCAACTGTACTACATTTACAGCAGTAGGTGCACCATTTTGTGTTAGCTAGACGTGGCCAAAGATTGTGACAAAAACAGAGGATAGTAGTATTTGTAAGGCCTAACCTTGCTCTTAGTTTTAATGTAACACAGTAGACATGTATCTCCGCTAACATTTTTCTGCTGGAAAATAACAGGAGTTGAATATTGGAAAAATGCATTTCAGCTAAATGACAATTTTTCTGCATCAGTCACGTTTCAGAGTGAGCTTGGGTTTTCTCTTTGTGAATCTACTAGCTGAAACAAATTATTTAGATAGCATATTATGATTGTTATGTTTCTGTGAATATGAGTAGAAATCTTTGTTATTCTTTTTTTTATGCCGTATTTTCAGGCATCTAGATGAACGATTCCCAAAATCAAGCCATGTGAGGAGCATTACTCTGTATTACAGCATTAACTCTGTATTACCACACAGCTGAGCAAAAGAGATTGCAGTTATATTCTTAAACTCTTATGAGAACTGTATATAATTATTGACTTTTCAGAGTTAACTACTGTATCCTCACATGCCCATGTTCAAGATGTAGCTCTATATTGTGCTTCTCTTCAGACACACCTGTCGAAAACAAATGCATTGAGAAACAAAGCAAATAGCATCAGGTATGTGTTAAATGTGCTTGACCTGTATCAGTGATGCTGAGTGAATTAAACTAATGACTTTTCAAAGATTCTTTGTATGCCATGACACTGTTAAAAATCAGGATGTTGTTTAAAATAATTTTAGCAACACCAGGAGGTCTTGAATTGCGTATAAAGACATTGCAGCCCAGGGAAGTGTACCTGGGGTGATTCTTCACGGGCACTAAACAGCATGATTCTCACCTATCCTATCTCATGAAGAATAGCTCTATATGAAAATCTCTTATTTTTAGTATTGGTAGTAAATTCCCTGGTATAGGAAGACTTTAAAATTGCAATATTCAGGTTTGATTTAAATAACTATGTTTTGTTGTAATTTGTTTCTTTCTGTGGGAAAAATCATTTTCTCTTATGAAAAAATACCTTCTAAATTCATAGTATCTAGGCTTCAAATAACAGCTCTAAATTCTAATTAGCACTTCTTCCAAGAGCAGATGTCAGTTTCAATTCCTATTTTACAAATTCATTTATCTCTCAAAATGAGGTGCATGGGGAATATTATTGTTGATATTTCTTCACCTGCGTGTCTGCATCTTTTAATAATAAGATCCTTCTTGGCTCATGGGAAAACACGTCCTAAATACGCTTTAGATTTTGCAGGTCTTTGAAGTAGGACATCAGAGAGTTTTGTTTGCAATCAAATTAAGGTGCTTTAATTCAGGAATTAGGAAGTAATTAAGGATGAATTATGAAAATTATCATTGTGTCTTCAAGTGAAGAAATTTTGTTCAGCAGTAATATGCTTAAAGTCAAAGTCCATTGAGGCTTGAAGGTGAAGGCTAATATTAGCAATTCAGATTTCTTTTTTTACTAGCTTTTATATAATAATTCTCTCAATTTTTTTTTTTTTTAAATAAACCCTTTTGTTAGACTTTGCCATTTCCCAAGATTGAACAGCTGTGAGAACTAGAAAAGTGTCGCCCTACCTTTAGAAATAAGTTCCTGAAAAATAAATTGTGGAACTTATTATGCACTTCTTCAAGCAGATCTCAACAGCAACAGACAAGCTTTGCTGCAAGTGTAGTTTTGAACCCAGAGCCATTTCTTTCAAATTTCAAAGAAGTTTTAATCATTCATAGTCAGTAATGTCAGCAAACCGAACGACAGGAAGATAATTTGAGAGGACAGAGATCTTTTGTGTTCTGAGATAAACCTGTTTGTTTACTGGACCATGCGATGGTGTAGCAGATATCCTAAGATGTTCTGGTACAGTTAGAAAACAGAATTTTGGATGAGATTAAAGATATGTAATTTCCTGATTCTTTTGCAGAGTCATCATGGGAGATAAATGTAACAATCTTTTTCACCAAGATTCACGTCACTACTGCTTCGCAGCAAAGTGGCACAATTGTACTGTTTTAAAGAGAAATATAAGGTTAATAAATTAATGCTTGGAAATAGCATGTTCAGGGACAAATCAGAGTTGAATGTATTGATAAGGATCCTAAGTAATACTACCGGACTCCATAGGGACACCCTGGGGTTAGGGAGAACAAAATTAAGGGGCATCTATTGAAATTACTCTTTCAAAGATCCCTGTACTTGCTTTTGTACCTCATGAGCCCAAATCAAGACAGATTTGCTTTCTACTTTACAGTATGCTCATAGGTGTTGAATTCAGGTGGCCTGGCTTCATCCAAAAAGATAAATGAATGCCCACTGGAATGGGTATTCCCTGTCCAGAAAGTTTATCTATTAAGGCTGAGGTAGGCATGAGTAACAATAGTATTTTGAAAAAACTGAATTTTCTGTGGTTGTCTTAGCAGCAGTGCATTTGTTGACTCTTATGGCAGAGGTGAGATGATGTTGCTGATGCCTGATGCAGATCCAGAGAGGTTTTCATGGTGTTACTCTGGCGTGTTCAGAAGTGACTTGTGCAGGGCGTGGTGACTTGGCACCTGCAGAGCCTCTCCTTGCCCCTGAGCACAGACCACACCACAGCTCGCTGGAGGAACTAGTGAAAACTGGGTCTTTGCAAGCAGTAAGTGACACTTCCCTTTGGGAGTGGATGAGGGAGAGCAGGATGGTTTTTAATGATAGTTGCCATCCTGCTGAATGACATTTGAAAATGAGAAGCTGAAAACCCCTTTAGCTTCTGATTTGTGTCATATTCATCCTTCAAGGCAGGCAATGACAAGCTGTTGAGAGATATTAACCCGGCTGCTAATGCCCACAGAGGAGCACAAATGTAAGCATTAATCTTGTTTTGTGGCTTTTGTCAGTGTTGCATAAAGGTACGTGCATTGTAATTGATCTCCAAAACAGAAAGGAAATGTTAATATGTAGCTAGTAGCAGAACAGTCAAAATAAAAGACCCATGGGATAATAGAAAATTCTTTGTTCACCTGGGGAAAGATTTACAACTTCCTCAGCCAGTTGAGAACACAACATTATTGTATTGTCAAATTGTAGTAATTTTTGCAGTGATGCATAGGAAATCAACTGCAAATCACCAGATAGCCTGACAAATTCATTTGCTCCCAGATGCACTAAATGACTTGGAACACTTTTAGACACCCTGAGTATAAAATTGCAGTTCTCAAGGCTCCTATTTAGCTCCCCTCTAATGCTGGCAGTGAGTCCAAGTAGCAAGTGCCCTTTTGCTGATATTCTTGCTGCCTCTCTCATGCTCAGAAGTGCCTTATCCTCGATAGAACCAAGTCTCTATCTCACATCCAAACCCCATTATTATCCACAAATGAGGTATCTGTCTGCTTCTATGGCCCTTGGGCTTGTTCCAGTTAATTTTCTCAGGCGTGGGTTGTGTGTTGCACAAGAGCTGGCAACAAGAGGCATTATTTTTCAGACCACAGCTTCCATGGATGACAGTGTCCCCAGACTGGCAATATCTGCTGTGCAGCCAGCACGTTGGTGGGCACAGCATGTCTCCAGGCTGGGGAGGTCCCCAGCCCTGTGCCTCCTCTGTCTGGAGCATTGAGACTGCTCTCTACAGCCAAAAGGAGTGAGAAAAGTTGTGCTCAGTGAATCCCTCCATCTATCTAAGCCTCTGTAACACAGTGAAATGAGAAAAAACAATCTGAGATATGACATTTAAACATTAGTGTGTATGTATCATCCTGGGTCAGACCCTTTATTGGTAGAGTCTGATGGAACTTCTTTGATTTCAGCACACTGAAAGACAATTTAGAGCAGTTTGGGGTGGGGGTTTGGGCCACAAAGTTTATCACAGTAATGTAATCCCAGATATCCCCTTTGCTTGTATTGTCTAGGCTGAGAAAGAGATGATGATTCATAGTGAGTCTGTAGGTGAGGGAGCTGTAAGATAACACAGAGTAAATGTCGGTAAATCAGAAAACATGAATGGCCAAATGGGAGTGTAAATGGGAATTCTGTACTTGCTCTCACAGCACATTTGGTGGTAAGGCTTTTATTCATTTCAAAACAGTAGTGCAGGTGTCCTGTATTTTATATGAAATCAAACTAACTATAAATAGAAGGGCAGTGCAAAATCCATAGCTGTGCCTCTGTAGGACTTCACATGGATGGATAAATATTCCCTAGCAAAGGATCAGGGCCATATTGAACAAACCTTGCATTCCAAGAGGTGATATCCACCCTCCCTCAATCAGGGTGATAGATTCACTCAGTAACACCTCTGACATTTACTGTCTTAGACTCCACACCTCTGCCTCTGTGACCACATCTACATGATGTGGTAGCAGTCATATTAATGCAGCTCTCAAGTCCAAACAGAGCCTGATGTCTTCTTTTGTAAAAGCAGGTTATAATTTTTGTTGCCTACCCCTTAATTTTCAACCTGTGAACATTTCCCCATTAATTCTATTGTATCAGCTGTTATACAGATTAGCTGATTTGCATGCTCTCCCAAGCTGAACTGAAAAGATTCAAGTCTGCAGGTCACATTTATTGGCAGAAGCAATACTCCCAAGGTACATGTTTGCTTAATTTTTCATCTTTAAATAGACAGCAGTGCCAAAAAATTAAACACTTGTCTAAGAGGGAGAGAGGACTCAGTAAAGGCACAGACAAAGTAGCAGTGTTTCAAAAGAGCTTCTCATGTATTGATTTTTAACTGTTGGAGAGAAATACAGTGATATTTTTGATGATGTTTTGTGAAGAAACGTTCATTATTTGTCAAACAAATCTCTACTTAGCTTTTTGTGGTAATCCAAACCCTCGGCTTCCAGTGTCTGAGAATTAATTATTTCTAAGAGTTTTAATTTTCCACTAAACAACACTCTTGGTAGAAAAGAAAAAGGCAGTTTCTAGTTATGGGAAGCAGAACTGAGTGAAGTCTGAACCTGAAGAGATTTCAGCTTGGCCCTATGGCTTCTGATCTTGGGTCTTGGCTTTCTTTGCCCCAAATTCCTGATCTGCCTCTGTGTCAGGAGCCAGCAGGAGGGGTAACATGAAGACAAAGGGGCGATCACACCTGGGCATGACCAATGTGCAAGAGAAGCAAAAAGCGAGTGGGATGGGAATGGAAGTTTGAGAAGCAATAAAGTAAAATTCTTTGTCATGTTTTCCAAAGAATGGGGGAATTTACATAATGGGGGACTCTTACTAGCTGCCTTCTCACTATGATGATATTATTCCTCAGCAGTAACAGGATGGTCACGGATGAAAAGCAACTGTTGCCTAAAAACTGTGGAGAAAAAAACCTCACCAGCCTAATTTAGTAGAGACAAGATATAGAGCGGGTCTTTAATGAAGGAGTACAGAAAGGCACGCACCCCTGTCCAGGGGTTCCACAATTTGTGGTCTAATCTGAGAACTAACCTCCTCTAGATCTGCCCCCTGGCATGCCTCCCCAGAAACTGAGTTGGAGGTCCTAAGACCCCTTTCTTCCTCATCTTCCTCTTCTTCACAGCACGTACTGTGTTTGGAGCTTCTCCAAGGTGCTGGGCTTGAAGGTTGCTTTGACTATGATGGTAACTTGTTGTTCAAGGCTAGGGTGTGTATGTTCTTAAACAGAATGTGTTTACTGTAGTTCTGCCTTGAAAGGTTCCTAAACAAGCCTAAAGGATTTAGAAAATTCAATATGAAATAGGGGAATAGGATTTGATGAGTGTTAACTACTATTCTAAAAGTGTTGCAGACTATACAGTTACATTAAAATCTACAAAAAGCTAAAAATCCTAAAAGTTCAAAGGCCTCACAACTACCACTTTAGGTAGGTTATGCTGTTGGACCAACTGACCTTGCCCTGGGGGTAGACATGAGCATTAGCATCTCAGACACAATTATTTGAGTATCTGGAAGAGAAATTTGTCAGAAAAACCTTCTTCAGATTTGCTGAGAAGATTTTATTGAAGAGGTCTTCATGCCATGACAGATCTCCTGTCATGGCATGAAGGAAAAGAGAATGGTTATCCCACCTAAATCCTTTGGAAATCCTAGCAAAAATGCTAGTGAGAGGAAAGGCTGTTTAGCACAAGTTTACCTGGCCAGAATAAGACATTTTTTTAATGCAAATTGCAGATGTTCCTGCAATGTGATTCCAATTAGTTCAGCTAACTTTCTAATTGAAGGCATAGTCACCTCTGAAATGTGCAAGTCAATTAGAAGACAACCAGCTCTCAATTGCTCTAACATATAGAACTTTAGTGAAAAAACCCAGCACAAATCCTGTGTCAGAAGTGTACAGAGTGGGTAAGTAGTCTCTGATATGCTGAAGGAAAATTACTCTGATATTTTCATCAAAATATTATGAAACATCACTGAGTGGAAAATTTTGTTACCTGTGGCCTGTGATACATAAATTTAAAGACATTTTCCTTTAGAAGGAAGAAATGCTGTTCATTGCCTTGCAGTGTTCAAATGGGTCTTCTTTATAAGTCAACATTAAGATGCTGTGAGTGTATGTTTTGTCACTGAATTACAGATCTGTTTTCTGATAAAAGGAGAGCACTGTAGGAAAAGAAATAAGTGCCAGTTAGCTCATGCTGAGCTTGTACAATGGTTTTCTTGTATTTGATAGAAGCTAAAATAAAGCAATGAATCCCAAAATGTGTTCACATAAAATGCCACTGGTGTTCAGCTGACTGGGGTTGCTCTTTTTGGTTCTGATGAAATCCAGACGAAATGATACATGTGTGTATACCAGACTTTTTGTAGATAAAAGAGTGTGTTGGACTCAGCGTGAAAAGGATTCTTGGATTGTAACAGTGACGATGGCCATGCTTCCCATGACTTTACTATGGCCAGGATTTTACTCTTGGGCTCTTTGTATGGCAAACAATCCAGGAAACTTTATTTGCTTTTACTGTCAGACAAATAAGGTGCATCGTGATATCATTTTAATCAAAACTACAACATTTAGAAAAATCAGTACTAGTTACTGCTTGTATTACTAATAGAATGTGAATTAACTTTTACTTGACCTTTTGTGCAATATTTCTCCCCAGATCTGCCATTGGGAAGCTGGGAGTGGACGTATTCGAGGCTGTGTACAGCTATCTCAGGCAAGCGAGACAGCAGAATGCCAGCGAGGAGGAGATCAGGAGATGTTTGGAGAAACTGGTTTCTAGAGCAAGCGATTGCTTTGAGGTGGATCAGCTCCTGTACTTCGAGGAACAGCTACAGGCTTCAGAACCTCATCTGCAGCTCTAACAGGTGTGGCAGTAACAGCGCTGAGAATGGCAAGGAGCGGGGAAGGTGCTTGGCTGCTTCTTCAGGCCTGCAGGCAAGTGCAGGAGGAAGGAAAGTGCCAAAGGGTAACGTAGTACATAAGCATGTAAGAAGGCTCCATTTGAGAATCCAGACTGCAGTGAGATGTGGGTAATTATGGCACAGATTAGAGGGGCAGGAGGAACAATTGTTTTTGACTGTGGAGGGGAGCATTCACCGTTACCCAAGTCTCCTTTTTCCACTACTTAAAGCGTAATGAAAGGTGTTCTTGTGGGCTGTGGCCAGGCACTCAGAGCATCACTGGCAAAGCTGCCTCTGATAGAATGATGCAGGATTAGACTCCAGCTGCTGTTGATTCCTGTTCTAACTGGTCCTTGTGACATTTAAGCCTGTAGTTTTTGTACTTTGGCAGATCTACCCTTAAACATACATGTATCTATATGGCCATTCAGCCCCTAATTGCCTTGCTATTATTGATTATTCCAAAGGACTGCATTTAATCTGTGTGACTTCCAAGGGAACTGTGGAAATACACATATGCTTACATGCACTGAGATAGGTGTGCATGTTCATAATGGCAGAAAGATGTCTAATCATACTCTGTACACTGTCTGTATAAAGACAGACGTGTGGCCTGAGCTATAGCTGATTTTGTTAAGTAAGAATTCTCACTGTGATTTCTGAGACTGTTGGATCAAAGTCATTCTACACAGATGGAACAATAAATTGATTTTTCTCTTACACACGGCTGTAAATGTTTTTTCTTAGTGATTATCCTCCCTTCTTCATATGCATCACACTTCTGCTGATTTCAATTGTATATCATGCTCTGATTATATACTTGATGTTTCCCTTCTACCTCTTCCTTCTTTATTCTTCAGTCTGAGCTCCTTCATCCATCTGTGTAAAAGGCTAAAGGATAACAAAGTGGTACAATCTGTAAAGGAACTTCAAAGGAATTGTGGACCAAATTAATTTGAGGCATTGATCCATTATCATAATCCTTATGTTTCCTGCTTTTCTGCTACAACTCTTAAAGGACTTGGGGACTGAATTAGATAAATTAAAAGAATTTCATAGTATGAATATGACAAAACCATTTCTATTTGACCCAAGATGAGTTATTTACAGCTAGTATTGATACTTGTATTGATGGCCAATTAAGTGGTGCTACTGGCCTATCTTTATGACAGGCTTTAAGAGACTCAAAGCAAAAGGCAAGTGGAGTCACCTGGATCTATTTTAGCAGCAATATAAACTGAGGAAGCAGAGGGCATGCCCAGTACTGTACTTCCAGCTCAAAGTAATAAGAGATTCTGGCATGTCTAGTTTCAGCTTTTATATGGAGTACATGGTGTTGCAAACCAGAGGCTAAAATCCACTATGGTGGTTACTGAGGTGGGGGAACATTTTTTTTTTTTTTTATTTCTATGTGGTGATTCAGATCCCAGACAGTTTGCAGCACAAATTCTCTGTCAGGTTGCAGTCTCTTTCCTATTATTTCTTCTTGTACTTACACTCCCCATCCTTCCCAATGTTGTGTCTGTGTTCCTGCTCCCATATGTTTTGCACATAACTTTATTTAAGACCATTTAAAAACAGGAGTGCTGAAGTCCAAGATTCAGGAGGAATTCTTGGATGTTACAGGGACTGTAAAGTCTGAAAGCAAACAATAAGTAACACACTGTCAGAGGGAAATGATCTTCACTCCTGTGATTACCTCTGGCTGTGATTCAAAGTGATTTATTACAAAAACTTCTAAACCAACCTCTGTAAGCAGTCAATTCCTTCTTATTAGTGATGAAGGCTTCCTCAGACTTTTTTTTGGTGCAGGATATAAGAAAAAAAACCCACAGAGGAATGGGTCAGGCTCCTTAAGGCAGTCAAGGACTAAGGAGATCATTACAGTGGAACCTTTAAAACCTGAAAAACGTGGTTTAGCCATGCAGATTGCCCTCAAGGAAACGGTTGCTTTCTGATGAGCAGTACTTTCTTTCACTTGTTGCTCAGGAAAAAAAAAAAATCACAGTGCCTTTTACAGTTACTTCAGTTGCTTTCTGCTCTCTGCAGGGAATGACCTTCAAGGCATGTGAGGATCTGGAGGTTGCCGCTTTACTGGTGCTTTAAATTGTACTTTGTTTCAGAGGTTTTTTTGTATCAATTGTGCTACAATTAGCCAATGTAGTATACATATTAAACACAACAGGAAACTCTCTGTCTTTGAACTTTAGTAAAAGCACAGAAATACACCCTACGGATTTGACAGAAATTCTCACATCCCTATTGCTTTAACTTGCAAAATCCCATTGCTGGTGGTCATTAGAAGAAAACTAAAAGGAAGGATTATTGGTAATGTGGATCTTCAGTAATAAAAAAGCAACAGAGCTGCTGGAAGTAAATGTGAGGAAATAAATATAAAGACATATGGCTGTGGATAGATCTTCATAAAGGGTTCCATTCTACCTACATTTGTACCAAAACCTTCACAAGCATCAAGCAACCATACTGCTTTTTTTATTGATTCTCTTAAAAATGCTACAAGCTGTACTGCTTGATGAAGAGATATTGCAAACGATGTAAGTGAGGTGAGTAATTATTTAATGCTTTTGAGGCTTTGAACCTGGTAAAAAGGTGCTTGAAATATAAAGGGGAAAAAAAAATTGAGTTTTTTTATAATTGTCACCATCTTGTCAACACCTGGTTTAGGAGGCAAACCAATTATATTTTTCACAGCAAACAAAAAGTCCTTCCTTACAGGTGATTGTTCTGCCAGATAATTCCTAGAAGGTATCAGCTTTCCCTCTCTACAGGATGAAGTGTCTGAAAATCCTGCCTGCAGGAAAGGCCTATCCTTCCTCCAGGACCCAGAATTGTGACTGCTGCCTTGTGATGACCAGCTCCAAGGTGCCCTCACAGTCAAACAAACCTGCACCCAGCACAGCCAGAGCTCATCCCTGACCACTGCTCACTCTCCAAGTCCATGCATGACCAGGGAGATGGAGCATCGAGCAGATACACAGGTGAAAAAAAAGGTAGGAGTCAGCAATGTAGCCTTCTGGATAATGCAAAGACTGACCTTTATGCAAAGTCTTAGCTATAGGTCTGTTCAGCTGACCTGTAGGTGCAACTAGTGTTACCTGAAGGAATTTAGTGGGCAAGAGGAGAGGCTCAAACAGGAGATTCATTTGGAGAAAGGAACAACAAGCCCATAGGTGTACTTGATTTCATATTTGTTTGTAATATGTGTGCACAACACAGCATAACCTGAAAACTCTTTAGCCTGTCTCTGCTGAAAACTCTGTTTTTCATTAGAGAGAGGTCCAGCAGAAAGTTTTCTGCGTGTCATTATTTGTAGAAGCAGAAGTCTCATGAAAATACAGCTGCTGACTTCACTGATGATCATTGCTGATCAGGAATATGACTGCCTTGATAATAACTCTATCCATATGTGCTGGCTATATGCATATAATCACAGCTGGTAACAGCAAAGACAAATGTATTTATGTACAGAGTGGTCAGGCACAGAGGGTGGGGAAGGGATGGAAGAGGAAGGAAAGGGCTGTAGGTTCCTTCTGCACCCAGTCCTAGTTATTTTATCACTCTTTTATGGTTGGGGAAATGAAGGGAAAGTGAATGGTTTTATAAAGGCCACTGAAGTATCTGAAATGAGACTATGAGTGAAATCCTAACAGGAAACCTTGACCTCACTCAAGACCAGTGGTCACACCAAGAGAAAATGTGCAAAAGCTTCTGTTTCCATACATGGGTCCAGTTTTCTTTTATCTGGATTGGGATATGGCCATCATGGAAGGAAAGTGTGTGTATTTACAGATAATTTGCCATGTTAGCTCTGTAGACAGGTTTCAGTCTTGAGCTGTCCATGAATGGTTGACTTCAGTCACCTGAATTCCGGTATTCTCACACTATGTGGTTGTTCTCTAACCCATCAGGTCAGGAAGCAAAAACCAGGTCATAGGAAAATTTCCAGCAGAAAATCCAGTAGAGAAAAACAGACCTTTAGTCAGCTGGATTAACAGTACACCCCTTGGGTGAATATTTTCCATTCCACTTGATGACACCTGGCCAGGGATTCCCAATGTTTTGCAATGTGCCAGAAATGCACACGCTGTGAATATCATCCCACAGATGAAATGGGCTCAGTTTTGTTGTCATTTTTATTAATGTGTAGCTGTAATCAAAGTACAAAGGCAGTGGTGTGCAAACAATAAGAAAAAATACCCCTGAATTAAAATGGAAGGGGAGAAGATTACTCCTTTCTACTAATTATCTCTCCTATCTATTGATATATTTTAAGATTCAGAATCTGCAGTCTGTCTTAGGAAGCCTGGGATTGTTATACCTATGTATACATATCTGCATAAAAAATGAATTGCGATTCTGTCATGAACTGTCTGTCAGTCTATCAGTCATCTCTCTCTACATCTACACATGCACACATAGGCATATGTATACGTATGGGTTTCTACATATCCTTATCCACAGCATGTCAACAAACTTTCCAGAATATTTTTTCTCTCTTGATTAACAAAATATCTGCCAATTGCTTTGAAAAAATCTTACGAACAGATAAAAATGCAGAGCTGAATGCTCCTTGAGGTAAAAAAAACCCCAAATGTTGCGATCAGGGGCTGTACAAAACAGCTCCAAGGCAATCCCAGACTCCCAGGCCTCCCAGCTGGGGTGTCCAGCAGGAAGATGACTGGATGATGGTTCAGAGAAGCAGCCTGAGCATGTGTACCAAAGTACAACAGCCAGCCTATGAAGGGTAGCAGTCCTCTTGCTTCTTGCCTGACACTGCTCTAGGCACTCAGGTACCGGGGTAAGGCAAGGCATAAAGAATGATGGAACATTGTGAAGTGGATTTCAATACAGAAAACCATTATTTAATGAAATATGACTCTGTGACAGGGCATACAAGTGTGCAGGTGATGGACTACCAACGAGGTGACTCTGTGCCAGAGCTTTATGCCCTAGAGGTGACTGAGTGCTATGAACAAGCTGGGAATCTGTGAATTGCTCTCCTCCCTCCATTGTCAGCTGCTGACCCCTCAGAGACTGCCTTATTGTACCATGGCAGCAGATATTCCCTTGGGCTGTGTTATTTCATCTCAGCATCTCTAATATGAGCTCTATTTCAGTTTTTTTCATATAGAAGCCTCTTTCTGGTGGAGGCTGCTCTATTGATCTGCATCTATAAAGGGTCAGCAGTGTGGGGGTAGTCTTAAATAATGCATTGGAGTTTGCTCCTTCTGCTCTCACTGAGTTCCTGGGAAATAATCTTTAGAACTGCTGTTAAGTCTTCCTAGCTTGAACTGTCTCAGTTGTCTTGTCTTGTCCTCTTTCTTCCCCAACTCCTCAAGGACTGAAAGCAAAGCAAACTCAGGGTGCTCAGAATGTGGAGAACAGATGCTGTTGTTTAATGTCCAGAGGCAATCCTTTTAATCAAGAGAAGCAGCTTCTCTTATCTTATAAGACAGTTTTTGAGTTGTGAGCATTATTTTATTGATGCCTTTATGCATCTGACAATCATGCCGTACTTTTGCCATCCTGTCTGTGCCAATGAGTTGGGTTTTTTTCCCACCTTAAAATGAAGCCTGCTCGTTTCAAATGCTCTTTTGGATTTTGGCAGGAGCTTGGTTCGTGATGCTGGCAATGAATGCTCCTGACTCTCTAGAGCCCTTATTTTGCCAGTTACTCATGCATGCCCTTCTACAAGCTGTCTTGGCAACTGGGGGCATTGTTTCTGGGAGGGGTATTCTAAACAAGCGTAAACAAGGGTGTTGAAATGGTCCTTCCATGGCCTGAGAGGGACAGGAATCACTGCCGGGTTGTATTGGTCCCAGCCAGGGAGCACAGCCAGGGCAGCCCCAGGGCTGAGCATCTCCGTGGGGGCTGCTGTAGGGGCCCCTCGAGTTTGCTGCATCCGAGGTTGGTGGGTATCCAGGAGGCAGAGGAGCAGCTGTGCCTGGGCCAGGAGACTCAGGGACCCTCCGGGTTCACATGAACATCGTGCTTGCTGTTTTGAGCTAATACTGCAGAGAGGAGAGTCACAGAGAGCGAGGAAACAAACTCTCGTGAAGACAATGAGTCTTCAGACTACCTAATGACTACTTAATGAGTGTCTAAGCACTCCACCGTTATTGAATTTTAATTGCCTTCTTTCTGGCTTTGTGCTATAGAATGAAAAAGGAGCAAACACTACATGTAATGAGGGTAGATGATTAAAAAGTAATACCTAAGAGACACCTGAGCATTTGTGGAAAAGACCACAAGAATAATGGAACCAAAGCAGCACTGCTGTGTGTCTGCCACCTCTTTGGATCAAAAGGTATATTTCTACAGTTGTAAAAAAACTGAAGTTGTTTTCAGCATGATCTGGCAGAAAAACAGATTATTGTGTATCAGTGAGGTAACTAAAGCTATACTTGATGAAATACTTGTTAATTACCAACATATGGAAAATCCAATCCACACCACGGGGTCAGCACAACTGGGCTTTTCAGAGGCCACTCTTTAGCATTGTGCCCTTTATGATGTCTGCCTAGGTTATTTTCAGCTGTATTGAATAAACATGCATTACTTTGAGCAGTACACAACATAAAGCCCCAAATGAGAGCAGACCAAATGAGCCCTAAATGCAATAAGCATTCAGACTTCTGCTTTGCTATGAATGCCACTCCCACTGCTGCACACTTGCCAGGGGAGGAGGGAGCACTGAGTTGTAGTCCAGAGCAAAACACAGCACAGGGACTTTTTGCTCATAAAACAGATGGGTCTTCAGAGCTTGAAGCCCCAACTTTGAAGCAGCAGGCATTCCGAAGTCTGAGAAGACCTCCAGCCACTGGAGATCTTGACAGTGCTTTAGCCTTGTGGTCCAATCAGGTGAACTAAAGTAATACAGATTCATGTAATCAAAAGAGAAATGTAATTAAAATGTACATTGATTAATCAGGGTCCTAGAAAAAAAGATTGACTGACCTCTCCTTATAAATTTGTTTTGTGCGTTCGTAATTTGACTAAATGTAATGCACAGCCAGGTCCTGGAGAGCAGGCAATGCTTCTCAGGTGGGTTAGCTCCCTTTGGCCATTTCACCTGCCTAGGCTACAGGGATTTCCCTCACAGGCTGATTTTTTTCTCCCCTCTAAAAAGCTGCTGTGTTTGATGGAGTGACTGTGGGAACTCTCCAGCGAGCAGCACTGGTGGGAGCAGACGCATTGATAATTAATTCCTTCTTGATGCCAAAAAAACCATTTAAAATAGCACTTACCCACAAATCAAAAGAAGTCCCCACAAAGATGAATAGCAGAAAATGTGGTTTTGGGGAGACACTCCCTTAATTTCACTCTTTTCAGCTCTGAAGGGTGTGCACTTGTGGGGTATTTGAACTTGAACCACCAGAAAACTGTATCCATGTGTTGATATCTCTAATTTTACCCTTTTGTTTCTCTCTCTCTTTTTCCATGTCACACCTTTTGTCACCAGGCACTACTTTGACAGGTCTCTCCTGTGCAACTTCTCTTTTGGCCTCTGCTCTGTTGGAGTTTTAGGTAACTCTTTTATGCTCCAGTGTTTTCATAAAGAAAACTGCTTTTTCTCTTTATTTCTCTCTTTCTTCTCTCTTTCTTCTCTCTTTCTTCTCTCTTTCTTCTCTCTTTCTTCTCTCTTTCTTCTCTCTTTCTTCTCTCTTTCTTCTCTCTCTCTCTTTCTCTCTCTCTTTCTCTCTCTCTTTCTCTCTCTCTTTCTCTCTCTCTTTCTCTCTCTTTCTCTCTTTCTTCTCTCTCTCTCTTTCTCTCTCTCTTTCTCTCTCTCTTTCTCTCTCTCTCTCTCTCTTTCTCTCTCTCTTTCTCTCTCTCTTTCTCTCTCTCTTTCTCTCTCTCTTTCTCTCTCTCTTTCTCTCTCTCTTTCTCTCTCTCTTTCTCTCTCTCTCTTTCTCTCTCTCTTTCTCTCTCTCTTTCTCTCTCTCTTTCTCTCTCTCTTTCTCTCTCTCTTTCTCTCTCTCTTTCTCTCTCTCTTCTCTCTCTCTCTGTATTTGTTTGATTCTAAGAAGCTTTCTTCTAAGTGTGTGCTGCGTGTCTAAGTCCCTGTAACGATTTAAAAAATTCTCCCTCTGAACTCCTGACAGATGTAAAGCTTATAAGCACAATTATTCTGACATTTTGGATCAATTGTTACACTTCCTATTTATTTCTTAGCAGCCTCCTCTTAATAGACACCAAAACTGTCTTTCTGTCACATCTCCTCCTTTTGCTTTTCTTCCCTTTTGCAAGGGCTGAGCTTTTTCTTTATGCTTTCGAAGTGTTCCCTACGTTTTAAATTAGTTTAGATCTTTTGAAATAATTACAAACAAGGTTCTTCCTAGGGGTGAAAGAGGAGCATCAAGCAACACTTCAAGGCAAAAATACCGTTCCAGCTAAAGAGACTGTGCAAAGCAAAACATCAGAGAGACAAGACAGAAAAAACCCAAGTTTTTTCAGCTACCAAAAGAAGGAAAAGCTTTGCAGAATTCTTGATATGAAATGAAATATCTGGAAGGTGGTAAGAAAAATCAGATGCATAATTTAGGCATTATTCTTACAAAATAAACCTAAAGTATTTTAGTATTATCAGCACCGGAATCTAATTCTTTGCCATCAAAACACTTTTTTTTTTTTTTTTATTAATACTACATTTATATTCAGAAGAAACAGGAGAAACATCATCCTGTTATTGTCATCTAAGAAATTACACGTTTTTTTCATCTTTTTAATCTAAGTTTGGCAGCAAAAAATATAAGAGACTTAAAGCCTGGACAGATGACTTTGGAGAAAGACATTTTTCTTCATGATTTATGTATTTTTTCTAGGAAAGTAAAAAGAATTTGAAAACGCCTAAAGTGTGAGCTGCATCAGCTGATTGTGTGAAAATGAGCTTCAATCAAACAGGCTTTGATTTCTCAGAGAAAGAAGCATACTTTCAGTATACTCATTTGCAATCAAAAAGCCTAGACAGGTCTGACTTTTTTTTACGGCAACAGATTTAGAGATTTGCAGAACCTGAGGAAGTGTTGACTTAATGACAATTCCCAAGAATTATAATGAGTGGCGTTCTCAAGCCTATGAACCTTTCCATTTCTCCACAGTAGAGCACCAGCTCGTTTAAAGCTGCCCAGGAGCAGGAAGAAATTATTCCTTGTGCAGTCACTAACCAGAAGAGCTACAAACCTCCTTGTGTGGACATCTTAGGTCCATGGAGATGGAACCTGGTAGGGGTGAGTAACAGCAGGAACTTAGGCCAAAAGCAGAGCCTCAGTGCCATCTCCACCTGTAAGAACTGCAGGTACTGTGGTCAGACCTCACACGGCACCACATCATCCTTTTTCTGCCAGGATGTCTGATTGCAGAGTCAGTGAAAGGAGATGATCGAGGTAAATATGCTCCCAAGGGTGTAGGTGGTGTGATTTTGTTCGATCACAGAGCAAGGACAGTCAAGCAGACAGTTCAGGTGGTGAGGAGGGGGTGGACCACTGCCTGACAGCCCTGACCCAGTATGTGTAGCCCAGCACCCTGGCCCACGGCCATCCCAGCAGCTTTTGGGCTTTTTCCAAGGTAAAGCCTCAATGCTGGTGCTGCTTGTGTAAAAGGAGCCTACATGACTGCTGTATGGTGCCTGCCATTCCCAGCTGCTAACATCTGCCTGTAATTCCAACAAGACAAAGAAGACTTGTACAAACGAAGGCAAAGCAAGTGTCTAGATGTGAAGGGTTGTTGCTGCTGCTCAGTGCTAATGGCTTCTGCGTTATTGTAGCCATTTATCCCCATTCCTTTGCCTTTGTCATATCCTTCTCACAGATTCGAGTTACTGTCACCAAAGACAGGAAGCAATTAACCAGTGCTGCTACCTAAGCACGAGATGCTAATTATAGACTAGGAGCAGGCAGAAGGAGCCAGGCACATTATGAATCTGTTTTGATTAATGAGCGAGCAGCTAGGCAGAGGGTTTCCAATTATGTTCTGTATGTTGGCAGCATATTTGCTTGTATCCTGTCTCCACTTTCAGGAACCAATACAGCAGTCCTGCTGGGTAGATATGTGCTCCCAGTAGGAATTGGACTTGCTTTGATTATCCTGCAGGTATGGAGACCTTAAAGCAGCACATCATGTGCTCAAATGCCGTGTGCCATTGCCCACACAGTGAAGTCTTTAAATGTCCATTTAAACCCACTAGCCTCAACACTCATTGTGGAAACAAGACAAAAACTCATTTGGTGGTGAGGTGAGCTCTAGGTGTTTGTTGTCAAAAAGAGCTCTCACTCTTGGATTTATGACTTTCTACTTTTCTTTCCCTGCAGAAATTTCTGGCTGTCCAGACAGAGCAGTGACTTGTCAGTCTCTGCTTTTGGTCATGCCCCTGCTCTGTCTGTGGTGGGTTGGTGAGAAGGAATACTTCATTCTACTTGGGCCATGCAGCCCTCCCTGGACTTAGTAGATGGTTGTGTTTCCAAGAATGATGTGGGTGAAGGTGTATTAGGTACCTGTTTCTGCGAATGGGATGCATGAAAAGAGATGCAGAAATTCCAGATGAGCAGAGGATAAAGAGGGGAAGAGGCAAAAGAAGAGAACCAAGAAGACCCCAAACCCAGCCTGGTGAAGGAGGATAAATACCTCCCTTGAGCAGATAGGAAGCCCTGAAAGAGAGACACATATTTGAAGAGGTAAGAGAATGCTACTATCTACTATGTGGGTATATGTCCGTGTTTTAAGTTCTCTTTCAAACAAAAGAGCAAACAAATCTTTTGAGTACCAATAACACCATAAACATGCCAGCCTCTGTAAGTTCAGATAAGGCTAACATGGCTAACCTCATATTTCTGGGAGCTGCTGGCATTAGGACCATGCCTTAAGTCATCTGATTTCATCCAGAGAAGGGCACAGGGGAGTACTGGAGAGAGGGTGTTCTTCCTCGTTCTACCCAGCAAATCAAGTGTGAATAAGAGATTTCACAAATTCAGGCCTTCTTTAATATCTGAGTATTGCTAAATGTGTCTGAGTTTACAGCTGGGTCTGATGAGTTTAATATCAGCCATCAAATAATGAAACAGACTGCCTGAATTCCCTTCCCAGGATAATAAGATATACTGAAGTAGGGTGATTCTTTTCATGCTAATAAGCCAAGTGTCTTTCATTGTGTTGGCACCATGAGCAATTTGAACTGAACTCATAATAAAGTCCTTGATCTTGCAGCAGGCTGACTGTAGGCTGTTTGAATTACTACTTTGATTTAAGGTTCACTAGTGTGAGGGTGAACCTTGTGTTCTCCAGCAAATGGTTGTCAGTGAAATATCAGCTCCTTCATTAAGGGAGATTAGGGAAAAGGCACCACAGATAGACTGTGTGCTCTGAGATGTTATTCTTGTTAAATATAAGTTTTACTCTGAGGCTGAATTACCAGTAGTGTACCTGCTTGGCAGCAGAGCCAAGGGGTGTAGATGTAAAAAAGCATGTTATGACAGGTAGCCAAGACAAATGAAAGAGAAATGAGGAGGCAGGAGAGGAAAGCAGCAGGATACATCAGCACAAGTAAACCCACAGGCACCATTTGTGTCTCAGAGAAGTGCTGAATTGCTATCACATGAGAGAAATCAGCACACAAAGTTGAAGGGGGGAGTTAGGAAAGGGATGTTTGCAATACAGAAAGTCAAAAGGTGCTGGCTGGAGAATCAGACAAAGATCACTGCTCTCATCTGTAAGAGAGAGAAGGCAAGAACTTGAGGTGGTAAGGAAGGAATTGTGCTAAACTCAGAAGCTCTGGAGGATGAAGTTGGAGTCTGATGTGCTTTATGGGTTTGATAGGCGAAGAGATGCAGAGAGTATCTTCCTCAGTTACTGTGTCTGGGCATACAACACAGGTAATTACAAGCATGATTTGACTCAGACAGACTCTCACCTCTTGTGTTTGCTTACTGACCCGTGGGTAGCTCTGTTCAGTGTTCAATATCTACTCAGCTCATTCCCTCAGTGAGGGATTTTGTTTACCACTTGAAAGTTCTTGTCAAGACCCTGTATATTGTTTGAATCAGGCTCACAGTATTGCTCACTGGCAACTGAGGGGCAGAGCTCTCTCATTGTTTTGTAGTCTGTGAATTTAGCACAGTGACCACCCAGTGCACCAGCTCTGAAAATGGGGAGCAAAGGGAGCTTTTTCCTAAGTCCAGTCTGGGGAGGAAGGGAGAGTGCAAGCTGCCAGGCCACTGGGGGCATGCAGTTTTGTGGTGACCAAAGATGATGATTGAGCAGAGATGGGATTGGCAAAGGAAGCCCCATATGAAGGCAGGGTGGGCAGTGTCTGGGAACAAGCAGACATTTTCATTCTGAATCAGAGATCAATTTGTAGTACTCCCCTGGTTCCTATCACTGCCAGTCTCAAAACCTCAGATCTAATTTCTATTCCCAACTGAGATGACCCACGTTAATGATTTGCTGAGATCCTACAGAAGTCACGGGGTATGGTACTGAGGAGCACAAACAAATAAACAGTTTACAGTATCACTAAAGCACCTGTTTAGTGGCATACAGACTGCCTAGCTGACAGCTCAAAAACTAACTATCAGCAGGGAATTTTCATCCAAATATGGGGGGTTTTCCTGGTGAGATTTGCAAGTGTTGACGTGAGGCCAACACCATGCTGTGTTTCCATCAGAAGTCTGAAGTTGAGTATAATTGCCCTGCTGACAAAACATGATGGTGCAACAATTTGCAATGAGTAGTTGCTGGAAGGAAGATACACCTAACAGAGGCCAGTTCCTGGGCTACAGTAAGTGGATGCAGAATCATGTCACCCCTGGAACACTGGAAGGTTTTTTGTCCTCTATTGAGCCAGCAAATGAACAAGTATTTCATGTGGTGATGTGATAAAACCTATGCTAGCAGAAATTTTAAGAAGGCAGATACTGGCTGACTTTTCTGTAGATGTTACATCTCATTTCACTGGCCTTATTTTGAAAACATCTTTGAATCAAATGGAGAGGGGCAGAAAAGATTCACAAGGGTGTTCAAGCACATATACTGAGATGCGTAGCTCGGTTTAACAAAGATGGAAGGTTAAAAGATGACTTGTTGTTCCTTATATTAGGGAAAATACCAAGTGCCAAAAGCTCTCATATCTTGAGATAAAACATGTAACAAAACCTACAGCTGGCAAGGTCTCCAGACATGTTCAGGTTGGCACATTTAATCATGAAGGCCAGAGAAGAAGTTGATTCTAAGCCTCTGGTGGTCTGAAAATCAAAAACTGGAAGACAGGCTCTAGCCCTGCACTGGTATAAGTAGGAACAGTGGCAGCTACACAGTTTAAGTCACTTGGTTCAGTGCAGAGCTCAGTAGGTGAAACAGGAGGATCCTTACAGGGTAACCTGTATATCACACTGGTAGACTGTAGAAGCCTTTCTGACTTTCCAGGCAGCTCTGCAGGTATGTTTTTCATGCTGCAATATGAGCAAGAACCAGTTATTTTCATCATTAGGGTCTTTTCTGTGTTTGGAAGTGCTTGGGTGGACATTAGCTCATTGGAGAGGTGTACTCTTAAGGACCATCCCACTGAGAGTGCAAACCATGTCCGTTTTGCTCTTCCAAGCAAAGAGATGCAGACTGACTGTCTTTCTGAATTCTGCTACAGTGTCTTTTAGGTAATCAGGGGGGAAAAATGTTCTAAGGTGTTGCCATATCTGATTGCAAAAGTAGAAATCAGTCTTCTCTAGTTTCAGTGTATTTGCTTCTGAAAAATTGATGGCATTTCAATCACAGTGCACCAAAATATGAAACACTGCCATTATTCACTTAGAAACAACCTGCTGCTGCTCCTGTCTGTTTAGTCTTCTCCCACTCAGCTCATGTCATTCAGAGAAGGACTTCCACTGAAAGGAGGAGATGCTTCATAGGCTTGCCAGATTGCTGTTTAATTGGCTTCGTTCCCTAGAGACTAAGACTCAGAAGAAGTTTTCAAAGTTGAAATGACAGTGGTGCAAGAAACGGTTTCCTCCTTCTCCTTCACTTTAGCATCCCTGTGTGCAAGTCCCCTCCCTTGGGAAGCCCAGGTGCCGAAGAGCATTCAAGCCTCAACTCAAGTCGGGAAGGGAGGGTGTGCAGAGGTGGCAGCATGTGAAAATGTGCTTCCACTGAGATGCAGGTACTCCGGAGAAGAGCGATTCCCAGGTGGGGCAGGGAGATGTGTCTGAGCTTGTGCAGAACCGAGAAGAAAGGGAGGCAGGTCTCAGCTGGGTAAATACAGAAAGACCTCTGAGTAGCTGCCCACTGAGAAGCTGTCAGAGAGAGCGTCCCCTTGCTAACTACAGTATCTCTAGTATCTGCACACTTTGCATGATTCAGACTTTGAAAAGCATCTCAAAGCCTGATTCAGATATGCGGTCCTTATTATTTTATTATTACGTCTTTTAATTATCTGCTTAAATTAATTTGTATTAATCGATTAGATTGAGCCTATTCAGATTGAGATAGTGTTTCTTCTGATGAGATTCCAGTGATTCAGGCCAACTGCTCATCTACAACTTTCCTTGGCTCCTTACAGAAGTAATGGAGGAAGGCTGGGACATCCCCTGTGAAGGCCAAAACAGCTATTTATAATAGCTTTCCCACTGCTCATGGGCAACATGAAAAACTCTGACTAAATCCATAATGCATGGCTATTCCTTGAGACAAAGTTTTGACCAGATTCTGGGAGATGAAGTTATCACTAACCCTCAACACAGGCTGAGCATCTCCTGAAGCCAGGGATGAAGACTACCAGATCAAAGAGGTAGGACAAAGGGATATGTGGAAAGTGAACAGTGCCTGGAAATTATACCTTAAGCATTGCAAGCATTTACTGTCTATGTGTACATCAGCCTACTGGAGGCAGCCCAGACCAGGCTGTTTGTCTGTTACCTGTCCATTCTTGAACTATGGACATTGCAGTCCCTTCTCAGCTCCGTGTTCTATTATGGAGAAAGGCAATAGGCATTTTTTCCTGACTGACCAAGCAAAGAGGCTCTTTGTAGTATAAATCCTGCAGACACCCCTCCCCACCACTAATACCGGGGTTTCAGGCAGCACATTTACAACTTCCTCTGAGAAGAGCAAAATCACTCAAGAAAGCAAGTGGTCAACCCACCAGATTATCTACTGACCCCCCTGTTTCAGACCACAGAACTTGGAAGTTCTAATTCTGTGCTACTTGACTCTGTCAGCTGCTCCTTGCCTTGCCAGCACTCCTCTGTCTGGCCACTCCACCCTGATGCCTGTGCAAAGTATGTCCCAAGGCTGTTTGCTGGCCATTCTCACACATCACTCTCCGCTTGAGCAGATGTCAACACACTCTTTGTGTTTTCTCCCCAGGGAGTTCTGGAGAAGGGAGGCTTTGTAGGGAATGGTGATGCCAGGCTGGAGCTGGTGTGGAAAGCTGAAGGAATCTCACAAAACCATGCTGTTGTGAAGTGTCTGATCTGTGTGTGGCAGGATACTGGTATGTGATCAGCATAAACCTCTTTCCCTAATCCAAGAGACAGAGATAAGCACTGTGGTCTCACTGAAGATAAAAACATTTATGTAATTAAGGATAAAGTGCTTGGGCAGCATGGCATGTGGATAAATTTCTTCTACTGGATTTATTTCATCTGTTTGCCATATTTTGTTTTCCAAGGGACTGTCTGGCAAATTCCCCTTTTCCCTCACAGCAGCAGTCAGGCGTACAAACTGTTACTAACATTGTTGCACTTCATCTGTTCCCAAAAACAGAGAAAAAGTTGTGAGGCTACAAAAATCAGCAGAAGCTGAAAGCATTTTGTTTGGTTTCAGGGGAGAAATGGCTTATCCCTTTAGCTATGCCACCTTTCAGCACTGGAACAGCATCAGCCTTTCCTGAAGTCTTTGCTGTTCTAGTTTGCCTGGGTGAAATTCTATTGTTCCTGCTCTAATCACTTTTACTTGCTGTAACTCTCATGCTGCTTTAGCCAAGCTACGTAGCTGGATCCCTCCTTGCTACAGTGAGGCTGTGAACTGCATTGCCCAGCTCTGCGTCTCTCTTTCTCAGCCTGTTTCCCCAAGGCACTCCCAGAGATTAAGGGTGTCTCTTCCAGAGATTTGGAGATCCTTGCAAGAGCAGTGTTTGTTCTTTCTGAGCCGTGAGGAACTTGCTGATAGTACAGAGTACCAGTTTTCTCCCGCAGCACTGCTGGTTAAATAATGCCTCCTAGGGAAAAGAAAAGAAAGGGGAAAATAAGATAATGAAAATAATTAATAGGTGCCATTCTAAACCACATCGCTCCTGTTACACCGGTAAAGGAGGAGTGATCACTGAAAGGCTGTGGTGATAAGGATATCCTAGTAAGTAATCAGTAGGTTTTCTGTCTGCTTCGCAGAGAATATATCTTTCCTTCTCAGGAATGTAATAAACTGAGTTCTTCTTGTGCACTATACTCTATGCCATTGTCAATCAGTGCAAATCCACTGCCCTCACTGAAGCTTCACTTCTTTATGGCAGCTGAAGGTCTAACTCCACCACTTACTGACTCATCAGACAAATCCAAACAAAGATGACAAGGTTTTAGAGTCTGAGCCTCAAAACAAAACCAGAGGTCCACACCAGTGCAAATGATTTTTCCCAAATTTCAGGGCTAAGCCTGGAGCTACTGCACAGGTCAGGTTATCATAAGCCACCTTTTGTTTCTCCAAGGCTTTATTTCTGCCCGCGTAATTTGAGCTGGGGAAATTCGATCTTGGGCTTGCCTAAAGGAGACTATTTTCCTGCATTTCATAGGCTCCCTGAAGTGTGGGCAGCACTGCGGGCCCTGGGACACAGAAACACAGAGGTGTGACAGACTGAAGGGATGTTGGTTTGGGCCACAGGTGCACACAGCTTCCCATCTCCCACCTGCATTTAGCCTGAGGCTGAAACATCAGCCTCAGTGATGCCAGCAATTGTAAGCTTAGTCTTTCTCTTCACATACCGTCCCTTCATGAGGCCAGCGGCACGTACATCCCAGCAGCAGAATAGCTGTGCCCTCTGAAGTCACACAAGAAAAACTTCCTTCCATGCGCTGAGCCTCACTGGTAGCCAACCTTAATTTCCATGTACTCAGTACCCAGCAGCACTGCAGGCCACAATGAGGCTTGCTGAGGGGAGCAAGCAGTGTCTGAAAGGGCCACAGGGTCATCACTGTGTCCAGGGATCTATCTAGGAGAGAAGAAAAGGGCAAAGAAGAGAACAATAACAAAAATAAAGCTGAAAAAAGTTGCAAAAAAATAAAGCAAAAAAAAGTGCACAGAAAATAGCAGCAAAGAAAAAGTGTTGGGAATAAAGTTGCTGAAAATGTCATTGCAAAGGTCAGGGCAGGCTCAGGGACACAGTCATGGCAGGAATACTAAGCACGTCAGGAAATGTAAATACATTCTTTTCCCAGTGTTCAAAGAGGGATAATGAGAGCAATGCTGGAGACAGCCATACACTTTCAGGGGGAGTAAAAGAAATAATGAAGGGACTCAGAGTAAAGCCAGAGTGAGTGATGAAGGACTGGCTCTTGTTGCAGGTTGTTAAGGTTTCAGTGCAAAGATTGAGCTGCTGAGGATCTCAGCAGTGAGCTGGGAGAAGCGGGGGCTGCACCAGGGATGGACCTCATTATGCTGCCACTGTGGTCTCATGGCAAGGTCAGGTAAATGACGCAGGTAGTAATGAATCAGGGTCCTTCAGTTCATCAGCTAGCAGGTCCAGCTGGGTGGGAAGCACCTGGAGAAGTGTAATTTGAGTAAAAATAGTGTGCAAGGACTAACAAAAGAAAATCATGCTTAACAAATCCTATGGGAAGTTATTGTTTCTGAAGTGGATGACATTAAGAGCTGACTGGCAGATGCCGTGGGTGTAATTTACCTGGCCTTCAGTGCAACCTTCAGTACAGAATAAATGAATACATTAAATTTGCATTTATATAGCTCCTTTTCGTCCACACACCACAACAAAAGACTTTGTAAACATCACGTGGGACATACAAAAGATGCATCCATGACAAATTGGGATGAAGAGATTACTGGAAAAGTGGTCCTGGAGAGGCTGTAGGTTGGAGTCATGGATGTCTTTTGTTGGAGGTGCGTGGTCCACACCCAGATACCCATAGTCTGTCCATAGAGAGTCACTTAATGACTGGGACATAAGTCTGCAGATCACTTAGAAATTATAGAAGTGAATTCTTGCTGGCCAACTCACACAGCCCCTCCCTCTCTCCAAGGGGAATCCCCAAGCAAAGGATGTCCAGGCTGTCCCTTACCATCTTTTGGCTTTTAGGGTGTACATTGGCCTAAAGTAGCCTCACACCTCCCACGTCCTGCAGCAGCAGCTGGAGCTGTATTAGTTAGTATATCCTGCTGCTGTTGAGGATAGCTCATAATGAACAAGTCCTGTAGCAAAATGCACATAAAAGCCTTTTTACTTTTAAGTGTCCTCTGCTGAAGCAACAAGGTAACACACTGCACTTTACAGAAGCACCTAAAAGCCCCATTTAGAATTGATCGTAATATTTTAATAGGTGATGAGGGTTTTTCTTCAGTGAAAAACGGCAGAACTGTTTCCAGGTAGCTGAGATGTTGTTTATGTCATCCTTATCAAAGCGTCAGTATTCATTTTTTAATTTTTATTAAAGATGGTTGTTGCACAGTTCTATGGCTGGAAGTGTTCCTGCAGCCGAACCCTGCTAGCAGTCATTTCAAAGCTGTGAAAGACAGGAGGTTTCAAAATCACGATTAATATGGAAGAGTTAAAGATGACTTTCATGGCTCGCTAATGAAACCAGCTTGGATTTTCAAATTGCCATATTAGAAAAATCCCTATTAATTGCTCCCCAAGGCCTAGCACCACAGCAGGGAAGCTGAGGGTTTGTCCTGTCACCACATTGTCATTAATGAAGGGACAAACTCCTCCATCGTTCTCTCAAATGTAATGGCTACATAATAGGTAGAAGTTTATGGCACGTACAGGAAATGGACACTGGACTCATAAAAGTTTTCTAGCTCTAGTTCAACTCCACTTTAAAAACCATGGTGCTTTTTGTTTTACTGTGAGAAAAACGGGAGAGAAGAGGTCTTTCAAGCAGTTTCCTAAATTCCAGTAAAGTAAAGAGAGGCTTCAGGAAAAGCCTACCAACCATGGGTTCAGGACACAGGCCAAGGGCTTCAACTCCATGACCCCTGTCCCAGCAGAGAGGGACCATAATTTTGTGTCCCTATGTTCAAGCCCAGGACACCCCCACAGGTACTGCCCCCAGCCAGGCACCTCATGGTCTCTGCCCTCTCCTGCCTGATGTAGCCTTTGCTGCCCTAGGTTGTGAGCCTCACTGTAATTGTCTCAGCAAGGATTTCAGCAGTGTGCTGGCATGAGGTCTGCACAGTAGTTTGCAGTTCCTGGTTGTTGGTTTATCCCATGGGCTCCCGAGCATTTCATTATCTCCAGCACTGCTGTGGTCCCACACAAGCACGAGGCCATGCCCCTCCACAGCTCCAGGTACTGCAAACTTGTATGCGGAAGGAATATCTATCAGCAACTTTATTGGCTCTAACTAGCTTTTTGCAATTTCCTTGTAGCCATTTTTTTTTTCTGTTTTAAAACTGTATAAAGTGCTTTGCCAGTATAAATAACAGTAACTTAAAAATCTATCTCAGAGTTGTCCCTGACTTATTCCAAAAGCATTTACTACATGAAACAATTGTACGAAATTGGACTGGCAGCCAAAGACAAGCTGTCTCCAGAGTCTGATTTTAACAGATTATTTTTATTAGAAAACACTGGGAAGTGTCAGTGAGTGACAACTTGGAGAACTGGTTTATGTCAATCCTTTCAACAGCTATCTCTCCACACTTACTCCACATCAATCTTAAATAAGTGTCTCCTTCAAGGCTTATCTCATCTGCTCCAGTTTTAGAAACAACTAAATGAAGTGGATTTATCCCCTCCACATGGAAGCTTGGCTAGTTCTGCGCTTATGTAGTTCTTATGTGCATCTCAACCTTGATCTCCTTTTCCTAAAAATATGCTTATCAGCCTTTTGATGAAGGGTGTTTCCTCCTCCTTTTTCATTCCTTGAGGCTAACATCTCTGAGTTGTATTCATGCTCTTCCACTGAACTGTTCATTTTTCATAGTTCAGCTTTTAATGAGGGTTAGTAATGGTTGTCACAGGATATTTGTGACCTCGCTGCCTTCAGGTTTCAGCACTGTGAATCCCGGGGCATAGTCAACAGTGCTGTTCTCCAGGAAGGTGATGTGCCTTTTTCCCAGGCTTCCAGGATCAGTTGATGTATGTGCATAGTGGATTCAGGATAAGCTCCTGAGACGGAGCTGGAGTCTGCCTAAAATCCCAGGTACCATATATATATATTCATTACATCTATGTTGTTTTACAGTACTCAGTGCATTTTAATGAGACTTGGCTCTTAACATGTGCCAGGCCTAGGCCAGGCTCTGCTCCCTGGATCTGAAAATCCGTTGAAAAACACCCATACTGTTACGATGGAAGAAAAATTTTTTTTGGCACAATGCAAAGATCTACCACTGTCTTCCTTCTCTGATGCATTCTTTTCAGCACAAATATTGATATTCTTGCTTATAATGGGGAAAAAGGGTATATAATTTGGACTGACTCCAATTCCAGGAGATTTTTATATAGCCTATGGGTATTCCTCAGTAATTTGTGTTATGGACTGGCCCTGGGGTCTCTTCTCTCCAGCCCCTCCCTCAGGAGGACTGGTTGAAATTTTGATTCTGCACTCAGTCCCTGTTCTTCAATCTATCTCTTGTGGAGGGGACAGGGAGAGAGGGGATCCACCTGCATGGAGTGGGAAAAAACCAAACCAATCTGCCATCCTTTGAGGACTTGTGTTCCCCCTGTGTCTGCCTGACAGGGAGCATGGGACAATTCCCCAATCCTCAGGACACTCTGACTCTCACAGGGCTTCACAGAATTGTCCCCTGTGGCTGTGGAGGTCATGCTGTGGCTTTCCACTTTAATTGGGCTACTTTGCAAAGTTTATTTTTTTATTCTTTAATTTTGCCTCTCAGATCATCACAGTGACCAGTTCTCTGCTCTCATACCCAGTATCCCACAATTAGTTTTTTATATAAGACAGGAACCCCCAGCAGAGTCATGCACCCCTCACTGTCACCCAAACTCAGTGTGCACTGGAGGTTTGTAGACTTGCACCCTGAATCAGGTCTTGCCTCTCTTCCACCTCATCACTGTCTCCAGAGCTGTCAGCCTTTGTCTCCCCCTCCCAAGATCCTGGGTGTCTTTCCAATGGCGTGCATATTTGCACGACCGCTGCTCTCCTTTTTATCTGGTGTCAACGATTGTCCCAGATGCTGCAGATGTGTATTGAGGAGCCTGCTCAAGTCTAAGGTGGTTAAATGATTTCAGAAATAAGCCATGACTGAGTTTCCAGGGGTCAAAAATGGAGGTACACACGTGGTGTAAGTTTTGCTTGGTTTGTATTCAGTTCACTGTCAGAAGATACCAGTGCACACCAGATTTGTGGACTTGATGGCATCACTAGCATTCATGTTTTTATGCATTGGAATAATTTCTGGAGTGACCTTCTATTAGCCCATGTATTGACCAATTTTGAAAGAGTTATGAGTTCCTTTTGACCCCTCAAAACAGAGAAGAGAATGGTCTGCCGGGCATTAGCGAGATGACTGAACAGCCAGTAGTTCTCTTGTTACAGTGATGGGAAGAAGGGATGAGCTGAAGAGATAAATTAGCTCTTTTCATGTTGGAATAGGGAGCATGTATAAAAAAGAAGTCATTCAGAAATAAATAACTGAGATGGCATTTAAAACAAAACAAAGATTTACACACTCACCTATTCTCACACAAAACCCTGAAAGAACTATTTGGCAGAGTAGGGGCTGATCTTGTCCCTTGCCCACCACTGGGGCCATCATTTTTCTTTGCTTTGTTCTCACCACAAAAGTGCAAATGGGTTGAAAAATGGCAAGAATCTCATGACAAACACAAGAGTAATATTGGGCTGCTTTATAAATGCAATCCAGCTTTACTGGTTTTCCTGTACAACAGTGCTTAGCATTACATGCTCAGGCTCTGCCTCATAAACTGCCTGTTGTAATAACATACTGACTGGGAAAGCATTTTCAGAGAATATCCATGGTGATCTGACTTCTCAAGGAAGATTTTAAACCCATGCCCAGGTAAGTCGGTGCTGCTGGGAACATAAAAATCTGTCTTTGGTCTTTCCAGGGAGTAAGTAGTACGTATCCATGGAAATTTGGTGACACCTGGAAGAGCAGAAACATGCTTTTTTAACTGATTAATTAGCAACCATTACTGAAGTGTTGGCTGGATTGAGCAGCTGGCTGATTAACCTCTGCAACAGCAAAGCCTGGAGAAAATTCACTGCATCACTCACTGGCCCATGGGACACTGGTTCATGGGGGCTGTCACAGATTGCAGCATCTAACTGTGGGGCCACATTGTCCCAAGGTTATGGACCTACCCTGTCAAGTGTGCCCAAGGCTGTCTAAGGCTTGGGAAGAAAATGTCTCTCACCCTTCTTACAGCGGCAGAGCCCAGTCCTAGCCTTTACATACTTTATTCTGTTTTGATGCATTGCACGCAGAGACCAAGGGAAGACAATTAAGGGCATGCTGACCAATGTTTTTGCTCTTAGAAAAGACCAAAATCCAAAGCCAGGTGTTTGAGGCAAAAAGATTTAATTTCTTTAGGTATTCCAAATTACTGAACATTACAAATTCAGCATATGTCAACAGTACTGCAAATCCGCAGCAAGCACATTGCAACTCCTAAGGGTTAATGGCAATGTATGCACCTTAGCCCTTAGGAAAAAATATCATGTCAATTTGATGAGATGTCTCAAAATGCATAGCAGCCTTAACTCATGTCTGAAAGTATCCTGGGCTTATAATTTAATTTCTTAAAAGTGCAGGACCTGAGTATCATTTCTAATCCTACTGGTCTATTAATAGATGTGTGTCCTGACAGTAGAAACATGAAAGATTATACAGAATCTTCCACCTTTACTATCTGAGTAAGAGAACAGCTATCTAGCTTGTCATGAAGCTTTGTTGTGCACAAGAAGTCAAAAGGAGAAATTCTATTCAAAAGGAGAAGTGGCTCTCTGCATTAACATGTAATGCAGTACAATAGAAGTAGTTCTGTAGGGTGATGAAATTGGTACCAGGGACCAATCATTATCCATCAAGATACTTTACTTTGGAAGAACTCCATTCTGGTCATGTCAATGGCTATTAGAGGCTGGAATTCATTAGGGATGTCCCACATCGTACAGTTAAGCAGAAAGCCATCACTTAAAAAGGTCTCAATGAGTTGTGCACATGTAAAGCTGCATGCTGAAGTCCAGGAGCTTGTTGTGATATTGCACAAGCAGGCATAATCTGTGGCAGGAGCTTTTTAGCTCAAAAGTATGGCTATTTTGTAAATACTCAGGAAGCCTTACTCTGTGATATGAAAGGAGCAATTTAGGTTCAGGTTCAGCATTTGGATTACAGTTTTCTCCTTGCTTTATGTACCCATTCTGTTACCATCCATCTGATCTCCCAACTAAACAGGTGAAGTTGCATTCGTTCGTCACGAGACTAAGGCAACACACACCACACTGGTGAGCATTAAATAGGAATTTATATATGTCATTGAAGAAACGCAGAAAACCTCTGCCTGTAAGGGCATGGAAAACTTAAAACAGAGATGATAAATTGTGGGTGACAAGGGGCTGTAGGATGAGGCCTCTCTTCAAGGAAAAATCCCAGTAAATTAAAGATGACTTTGTTTCAAAAGTTTTGCTTTTGAAAGGAGATCTGAGACAGAGAGGGGACAGAGGTCTGTCTCACCAGAAGTGCATGTACCAGGGATGTCTCACCAGGAGTGTGCCTACCAGGGAACACGAAGAGCCTTCCTGCATACAAGGGCAGAGGAGACTCATCTCCATGTTCTTGTACTGAAATGTCCTGGAAGAAATGAATCTTATGCCCATGTGAATTTACCTTGCAGCCTCATGTTTCGTGTGACAAAGCGTCTCTTGAAGATTTGGCTGTTTCTCTAATGTGATTTGAGCTGTAGCAGCATCTCCAGGAAACTAGGTGCTGCCCAGTGCTCCTCATCCTTGCATGCAATGGGGACAGCACAGCCAGTCTGAGCAGCTGGGTCAGTGCTGAGGGGTCAGTGTATTCTAAGATCTGTGGGAGTAAAAGCAGTTGAATTTTAAGATGAGATACCTAAGGCAAAACTTTGCGGCCTTAGCCATTGGAGGGTAGGTGTGTATTTTGGCCAAAACCTGACTGAAGAACTTAGGATAAAGTTTGGCTCCCTATACAGCAATGCAGAGAGAGGGAGGGAAATCAAGAGCAGGGCTGAGCCTGACTGTGGGCTGTCTGGGTGTCAGGATTGCATCAGGGTGTGTAAGTACTTCTGAAGCAATCCTGCAATGAACAACAGAAAAATTCAGACTGCACAAATGTCAGTCGATCATAGAACAGAGGTCAGAAAGGAGCTTGGGGTCATCATGTACTCAGCGCTGGTGAGGCCACACCTTGAGTACTGTGTTAAGTTCTGAGCCCCTCAGTTCAGGAAGGACATGGAGGGGCTGGAGAATGTCCAGAGAAGGGCAACCAGGCTGGTGAAGGGACTTGAGCACAAGTCCTGTGAGGAGAGGCTGAGGGAGCTGGGGTTGTTTAGTCTGGAGAAGAGGAGGCTCAGGGGTGACCTCATCACTCTCTGCAACTCCCTGAGAGGAGGTTGTAGCCAGGTGGGGGTCGGTCTCTTCTCCCAGGCAATCAGCAGCAGGACAAGAGGGCACGGGCTTAAGCTCTGTCAGGGGAGGTTTAGGTTGGATATTAGAAAGAAGTTCTTTACAGAGAGAGTGATCAGGCATTGGAGTGGCCTGCCCAGAGAGGTGGTGGATTCACCGTCCCTGGAGGTTTTTAAGATGAGGCTGGATGTGGCACTGAGCGCCATGATCTGGTAATCACAGTGGGGTTGGATCAAGGGTTGGACTTGATGATCTCAGAGGTCTCTTCCAACCCAGTTAATCCTACGATTCTATGATTCCATAATTCTATCTGGTCCCACTTCAATCCACAGCCCGGATAACCAGAGTTGGTCACCCTGGCCTTGTCCAGAGAGTAACTGAAAAATCTGTTCTCTCTCATGGAGATTTTTTTTCATTTCCTCTATCCAAAGTATGCCTCTCTACAGCCTCTGCTTTTATCTTAAATTTTGCCATGCCTCACATTCATCTGCTGGAGTGCTCATCAGAGTCAGCCCCAGACCCAAGACTGTCCCAAGCATTTTGCATTTGTTTTTGATGAATTTCAGGATGTTACAGCCAGGATGTGGTCCCACAGATCCCCAGCCAGCCCTTTTTAGAGCAGACCTCAGCTAGTATAGCTAATGAAGGCTTACCAAAATCAGCAGCAAAACCATTAGCATTTGTCTTTGCATTTAGAGAAAAGTACTAATGGCAAGGCAGTCCTCCAGAGGATGTCAAGAAAAAGAAAAAGGACATGAAAAAAAACATATAAACTGTCCCAGTCCCTTCAGTCTTTTCTTGGATGATTAGACAGAGAACTATGTTGTGCTTATTCACTGGGTACCAATTTCTTACAAACCACGGCTGCACACAAACACACGCTACCCTTTAGCAGGGCTGATGATATGATCCCTGAAATGAAGAACTTGAACCCTTGTGCTATGAGAAAAGCAGTTGTGCTGTGAAACAGGAGGAAAGTGTCCACTCTCTGGGACCAGCCGCTTGAGGGAGCCAAGATGACATGCACTAAGAGCTGGCAGATTACATAAGCATTTTTGTAGTGTTTCAGCTGTAATCGTTGTCTTCTGTCATGTTAAATCTGTTGGGTCAGGAAACTCCGAGAGCTTCTGTCTCAGATTTAAATGGTTTTTAATTTGGCTTCCCAATGAAGTCTTGTACAGTTGTGCTCTGTTTGTCTGTAGTCTGTCCCCTTTGATAACTTTTGATGGGGTGTGTGTGTCTCAGTTTCCAACAGATTTGATAGCTGGTCAGAAAGCTTAACATTAACTTTCTACAGGTTGCCTGAAAACAGATAGAAATTAATCAGGAAAATAGGTAAAGTGAGGTCCTTTTATGAAATTAGTTAATATCACTGGAAAAAACACACAACTACTCGGCCTGCAAAATTTTCTTCAGGTCCAAGCCTACTGTTTTTATTTTAAACATCAGAGACTCCACAAAGGAGAAAGTTATAGGAAAGCACTTATATGCCATAGGAAATCAGGATGCAGTGGTCAAGGAAATGTTCATTTAGATATTACACAGTGACTTTTTCAATATGGTTTTTGATTTCCTCCCATGCCCTCCATACAACTCCCTCTCCCCAGGACCCTAGTACTACCTTCTCCCATCTCGTGATGCTATTTTAATCTTAAGCCAACATTTTCAGGAATATTATGACTCCTAGGAGAAAGCTCAGTGGCTAAACTTGTCCTGGTATTTTAGCCAGTGGGATTTACCACACAGTCAAGATTTCTCCATGGAACCAAGAGACTTCCACATCTTTGGATCCCACAAGAGCTCTTGCCTTTCCTAATAGGACTTTGTACTACCTGATTCAACAGCTCCAGTCTGAGGGTGTCTGCATTACAACCACCTCAACAACCTTGCCTGTGTGAGGACAGTGGGATCTTGTACCCACGGCAGTCTTTTTCCTGAAGGACTCCAAGTCATAACATAAGCAAGGAAGAGAGAAAACTAGGAATAGTTTTCCATGCCAGGAAACTCAAATCAGCAGACGCATTCAGCAAGTGGACAGAAAGACAAAGTTTTCATATTAACAGATGTTACATCAAATAAATTGATCAAAAATAAGAATGAATGACAACAATTACTTTATTAATATACACTGAAATACAGCAGCAACAAGTCCAGCCTAAAAAGCCACTTCACTCGAAGAATAACCTCAGAAAGACCCCACCTGAGGATGGGAATAGGATTAGCACATAACAGAAGGATGATGATAATAAACATCATGCCTCTTGCCCAGAACAAACCTCTCTTCTGAAAAGACAGATGGTATCAGTTCAAGAGTATTAAAACCATGAGCTTTTAAAAAAGACCTCATTTTGCAGCGCATGTATGTATGGGTCTCTCTCTCTCTTCACATACCGATATATGCAGACACAAGTACACATATATTTCTTTCCTCACCATCAGGAAAGATGCAATGGCCTATAGGTAAAATGCCTGTACATGAAGCTTCATGGTATAAAAATCTGTCTTCTCCCAGCAGTTCCAAGTATATGTTGCAGAAGCTGTTGCAAAAGAGTAAAAGTAAGCATTGGAACTATTCACCTTCTGCTGTCTTGTCCTTGTATTCAGGGAAAAAAAAGTGCCTATATTTAGAAAGCAGAATTAACACTTAAGCCATTTTCACTAGTCCTTTAGTCTCCTCAAATATTGTTTGTGGTGTCTGCTTTCATGCAAGAGGATGGGGCCACATAAAAGTAATCACAAGGATGGAAATGTTCTCAGCAGGAGGAAAAGGGATTATCAAAAAGCAGAGGAATAAGACTTACGAATGTTTTGTACTCTTGGGCATCCATATGCCATTTCAGCTGTGTAGACTGTTAACAGATAGATCTAAAAATAAAGAGTACATTATTTATTAACTTATTCAGCTTTCAAAAACAGGAACTGAATATGTTTGTCTAATAAACTACATCAGATCACATCCACACATGGATATAAATTGGCTGAAATGGAAATCTACAGATCTTCATGAGGCCATTCAGGAATTTAGATTGAATTACTTTTCTTTTAGGGAAAATATATAGAATAGTGACATTTATTAGTAATTTTGATGGCACATCTATGACATCCTATATTTGCCTTTGCCCAGCTTCCCCTAAGTAGATATGAGTAATTCCAGATTTTTTTCAGAGCAAGATCTGTTCAAAAGAAAACACAATTCAAGGGAAATACGACACCAGAGAGCAAATTTAATGGAGAAAATGAACCACTGAAGGCTGTTTGTTGGGGTCTTGTTACCTTCCAGCCCTTTGGCATGAGCAAAACAAACTGCTGAATGCACCAAAATATAAAGAGTTAATTTACAAGCAGGACAGCCTGGACCAGCTTTCTCAGGCCACCTTCTCATGAAAGCTGCATCTGTATTTGCATCCTTGCCTAGCTATGCTGAATGGAGAGAGATGAGCAGGAGAGGCTGGAGTGATGGTTACTTGGTCTGTGATTTTTATGTCTTTTTATGATCCAAAGAAAGAGATTCACAGGCACCTGGAGAGGTCTGGTCTGTCTCCATGCTGCTCTGTATGGCAGGCCAGGTTCAGGGGCAAGGTGTGGGTCTTGAACATTGCAATGATTTTTTGTGAAAATTAGACTTCAGTTCTGACTGCTCCCTGTTATCATTTAATCACTTAAATGATAACTGCTCATTGCAACCATACACACAGGGGTTATCTAAAAAGCGTCAAGAGCTGAGGACTTCAGAGCCTGCTGAACTCTTCATGGGCTGCTGGGATGGAAAAGGAATGGAAATGGCTCTCCTTTGGTCCTGATAAAAGGCAGAAGAGTCAGAGTAGTGTTATATTTTTTTGTGGGTATAAATGAAGACTCCTTTCTCACTTTTCCAACATCCTCCAGCCAGGCATCTCCCTCTCCCCATCATCACTTCCCCATATGATGAGGCCACCTCAGGAAAGTCTGGTTGTACACCAGCCCTGGTGTGAAGGCCAGAAAGAGAGAGAGCACAAAAGCATGTATCAGAATCATGGAGAAACCTTTTTCAAAGGGGGAAAGTCCTGATGAAGAAGGAAAAACCCAGACCATACAGAAGCTTATTTGGTGATGAAGTAGGAAGGGAAAAACTTTTATTCTCTGCAGCACTTGGTTCCAAGACATGAATTATATATTGCCTATTTACAAAATTATTCACTGCTTTTTGCCACAACCTTTCTTACAACCTCATCTTGAAAACTATGCTGTGCATTAGCCTAGGGAACTAATCTGAATGCAATAGTGATGGTGCCCATCAAAAGCTTTTGAAGCCACTGGTTGATGCTACTTGCACTTGGCAGCATGAAGTTTCAGAAAGGAAGTTTCCACTAATTAGTAAAGTTAGTGACAAAGAATGCCAGTGGATGTACCAGGATGTAAGATAAACTCTGCTCATCCTAGGGAAAAGAGGCCTTTTACCTCTTACACAAGGTCTTAGTACAGGCTTCATATTTTTGCTCATGGGATTACTTATTTGTTTTATTTTTCTTTTTATTCCATGGTCTCCAGATGGCCAAAAACTCTGTGAGATGCAATTGAAAGAAATTAAAACACATTACCTGTGTTTTAAAGGGAAATCCTACCAAAAAAAAAAAAAAAAAAAAAAAAAAAAAAAATTGGCACCAGGGGTGTTTTGAACTCATGAGTTTTATTTTTGTATTCTAAGAGAAAAAAAAGTCTCTTTCTTCTTCTACCTGTAAAATCATATTATTTCTTTGCTTGAAAAGGTCACATCACCTGATGTAGTAATTACATGCAGCTGTTATGTAATTGTTCCACATATTCCTATAAAAAAGCAGTAATTGGAAGACTTTTTTGGATGTTATTACGTGGCAGGTACATCCTGGGGACAACAACAATAGCTATTCATCTGGTGGCAACAGTCCCCCATTGGGAGCTCAGAGCTGCCTGCAGGAGCTGGGGGGGACCTGGGGAAGTTCCATGCTCCAGCTCTTCACTGAGGAAGACAACATGGAATTCCCACGCTGGGATTAAGTGTCAATATATTAAAGGTAAAAAAATGAACCCTCCTCTGTGTTCCCTGTCACTGGCTGTAAAGCCCTGCTTTGCCAACCCTTCCCAAGCCCACAAAGCTGTTCTTCAGTCTTCTTTCTCACCTGGAAGGGATGACAAACTGATCATCCGGTATATCAGGCAGTAATACACAGTATTTACATATTACATTTACATTAGAAAACTGACTTTAAATGGAGCCTCATATTTCCTAACTCTGTGCTTATGAGTGTCTGTTCTGAGGGCTTGCAGAGAAGCAACATTTTTTTTTTCCCCAAATGACTGAATTGAGTGTCACTAATTTCCATCTCCTGACGGCAGGCAAGAGTGAAATGACAGGTATGTACAAGACACCCCAACCTCCCCCCAGTGGACTAAGTGCCAAAATAACCCATCTGAGGAGCTCCCTCTCACTGGAGTGCCACCTAATGCTAACCAAGATGCCAGAGTTAATTGCAGCAGCTGTTGCATTTCATCTATGAGTCCTGCTCAATTTAATTAACCTCTGGGGAATTAGCATTTTGTTGACTTACAGTACCTGCTTTGAATTTCTGGCAGTGTTATAGAAACATTGTGACTTGTTTCTCTCAGAAGAGAGTGATGCCCAAAGGCAGTGCCTTTAAAGAATGGTCTCTGGGCAGCAGCAGGCTGATCCTGGGTCAGGAGAGCCTGGAAGGAAACAGCCCATACCTCTACCAGCACCTGACTCATGCCTCACCGTGCTGGAATTGCTCATTCACCCTCACCACGGGGTGAGGTGTGGGTCTTTACTCCTACCAGAGTCTCCTGAGCATTTTTCATGCTTGTTCACCACTTTGTGTTTACAGTCATTTCCAAGCAACTCCTTCTAACTGGCAGGTGCTCTGTCTGCATTTACCAAATAACATCCATGTTCTGCTGCTGAAAAATCAACAGATGACCATCTGCTGGTTGTGCGAAATGATGCCCCTCATGGGCAAGTGAAACCCACTGCAGTACCTGGCATGGACTTATCCTATCCATATGCACTGTTTCCTGGTGTAGTGAGCTGTTGGTAAATCCAAGGAAGTGTCCAAGTCTGGCCAGGAATGAGACTTAAGTTTGGCTAAGCAATGTATGTCTTGGGGCTTGCAGCTATTCAAGAGCCAGTTTGGCCTTGGAAAAGGTGTTGCTCAGGTTCCTTAAATCAGGCTGGCAGAAATACCTCCCCCAAAAAGGTGTTTCCAGTCTCTCTGAAGAGGGCTGTACTGCCACCTTCTATCATGCCTCACGTTTTTGACCAACACCAACTCTGCGGCTTTTCTCCCCTTTGCTTATCTCCAGGCAATATCTGATGAACCACTGCAAGGGGACATGGTTTAGTGGTGGACTTGGCAGTGCCAGGTTAATGGTTGGACTTGATCTTAAAGGTTTTTTCCAACCTAAATGATTCTAGGATTCAGTGGTGTGGCACTGGCTGGTTGCAGGCTGAGGATGCTGGACACAGGAGGTCTGTGAACCCCGCAAAGCACTGCTGAGTGGTGTCCACGCTAGCCTGACCAACTGCTCCCATGTCCTGCTACCACTTACTCTTTGTCCTGTTTTTTCCTGATTCAGCCACCACAACCACATCTGAGAGGAGACATCAGCTGGCCAGAGTGTTTGCCCCAGAAGATGGGGGAGCCCAGCCCAGCCTTGGAAGCTTGTGCGTAGCTCCAGCAAGGGTAGTTGGCCTGGCCTCTGACCTCCTACTCTTCTCCATGCCAAATGGATCCCAAACTTCTCACCTGGGGATTAAACACCACTTGTCTGGAAATCTTCCTCCGACCGGGCAGTTGGGAGGATATCTTAAGAGCGGCAGCACACAATGCACTCTCAGCAACTCCCTCTGCAGCAGGTTGACCCTGGTCTCCTACCATCTACTCTGTGCTTCACTTTCTCCCCTGCCTTTGAAGAGTGTTGAGAACAGAGGAAAATCAATGTGGCTTTTTGAAATAATTGTGGATTGTGTTCTGAGCAGAGAACTGAAAAAGCACATTACAGATATTCTGGATCAATAGGATTCATGCAACATTTGACCTTCTCCTGTTAGCTCTCATCCTAATGCACTTTCATCTTTACCTCTGAATTGGGAGTCTTTAATGGGATCTACTGAAAAAATGGTTTTCTGTGGAATGCATAAAAGGGTATAATCTGTGAGAAACGGGAACTACTGGTTTTCCCATAATCATACAAAATTATCACTTTCCCTTCCCTACCAGAGATCTATAAACTTCTCACTCAGAAGTCTGACTGCAGTTTAGGAGTACAAATAAGAAATACAAAATACAAAATATAAAAAGGATGGATTTAGGTTATTTAGAAAGCTGATTCACAGACATTCAGACTTTTTCCTGGTAATTTAGCAGTCACTTCAGGAGACAACATAACATTTACACTTTGCAGCAGAAAAAAGCAAAGCAGCCTGCTATCAAAGGAGTTGTCTCCAGCACATTTTCTGACTGAGGTTTGTTGGTTTTTTTTAATCCCCTCTCCAGGTGTATCAGTCTTGGTGTGAAACAGAATAATTACTGCTGGTTTGTAAGAAAAGGTGATAATTTGAAGCACATCCTGGGCTCTTTTTCTTGAGGATATTTAGTTTTAAAACTGTTCATTTCAACCGCAGTTTTCAATATAGCTAAATTACTATACCCTTTAATATAGGAGTGACTGATTTGCTGCTATGTTGTTGGAGACTACATTTACGTGACTGCCTTTGTATTTACGCTTCTTGTAAAATTCTTTGGCAGCAAATGATACCATTAATTTCATGACAATTTGTTATTTTACTAGAAAGTTAATATGGTTTAGTTTGACTCTTTCTGTTCTGCATTTACAGGGGCTTAGAGTTCAAAAGGGCCCTTGCTTCATCTAGGTGATATGTTTCCTATAAACAGAGCTGGTCACAGTTTCAGACTGTAGTAGTTACTTTGCCAGGGAAAACATTTTGTCGTTTGTTTGTTTTTATAAATAAACACAAGGTTTGATTCACCAGTCCACCTACACTCTGTTTTGTCAGTGGAACCACAACAGAACAGCACTGGTTTTATAAATGGAGAATCAGGCTTGCTACAATCTATTGCTAAGCATCATATCTTTTCCAGTCCCTGTAGCTAATAAAACTCTTTATTTTAGAGTATTATTCATCCCTCCCTGCCCTCCTCCAGTCCAGAATATTCCCTACAGTAGCTTGGGTCAGAATAGAGGTTTGCATCTTAACAAAAGCAATGGGTCACTTCTCTTCCAAAATCCAACCGAGACATCCCTCCCCATTGCATGATTCTTATTAAGAACCATTCGGCTGGGTTGTTCAGGCCTTAGTTTTTAACCTAAAGATGCAAGGAAAATCCCAGCTGAGATTATAGTGCTATCTACATTAATTATGTACCTAATTCTCATTGCTCTGGAAGGAGGGACAACCCCCTGAGCTCCCTGGAGTTCAGTCTTGTCTGATGCTCGTCTGCGCTGGCTCATTCTGCTCGGTTGGCTGCAACTCTTACCCTGCCAAACCTCTCCAGTGCTGTGGCAGGGACCAAGCTTTCAGGAAATCCTTTCTGAACATCAGCCATAACAAAAAAAAAAAAAAAAACCAACCAACAAAACAACCACCCAAACCATTATCATCATGCTTGGCTGTGACTGCTTGGGTTAAACTCCTCTACCTTCCTGCAACATTTTATTTATGACCTTTTTCCATTGTATTTCACACGGTCCTTCAGTTAAACAACACCAGAGAGTGTATGTATGGAAATGATGGATGAAGCTCCCCATGCTCCCCACCTCTTGCAGCCCATGAGTCATTTGCTAATTTCCTTAGCTAAAACTGACAGACAATTACCTGGCATTTCATCGCAGTGAACCGGATTTTTTTTTTTTGGTAGAGCTCACTGTCTATCTTTTGATAGCAATGACTACAAAAACTGCTGCCTATAACACTGTCTCTCAAAGCTTTAATATTTTATTGTTATTGCTTTGAGTTCTTGCTGCACAATACGAGGCATCTCGCATCTTTGCTGCTCCAAATCATTTTCTGTATCTGCTTCTTTACGGCACATTGCTCAAGAACTGTTCTGTTAACTGCATTACATAAGTACTGGAATAAATCATGTCACTGATGAGTATTTTTGAAGTTGTTTTTTTTTTTTTTTTTGTAAATGCAACTCAGTGACTCTCCCAATTGCTTCATTATTATAGCACATGATGTTTAATGTAAGTAGTACTAGTATTTATAGTTTTGTGCAATAACTAACAAAAATCTCAGAGCTTCCCTGTCCTCCAAATCCTTTGACTGGACTCTCAGCTTCACTAGATGGAGTGTTACACTGTTTGGCAGACAGCCCAAGGGCCAGAGGTTCCTTTACTCCTCTGTAGGAAGGTCTTTGGAAGGTTTAGACCCGTAGTAAATCCCTTATGCTTATTTACTACGGGTCTAAACCATCCAAAGACCCATATAAGCAGGGCCATGGCTGTGAGGAAAGGACCTTGTACTCTCCCAGTAGCTGACATAGGGGAAGATTTTTAGGGTCACTGTAGTTCAAACTAATAGCAGAGGATAACTGGCCTGGGATCTACTGTAATGAAGGCTGTGGGATGTTTCATTCTCAATGAGAAAGTCTTCAGTTATCCTAAGGACTTTCAGGATATGTCATCTGATTATGTCATCTGATATTCAGTTTTGATTCTTTTCAAATTGATCAAATGTCCTACTTTAAAACACAAGATCTTTCCTTGCAGAGATTCCGCAGCTTCTGAGAAATTATGTACCACCCCATTTTAAAAGGCAACATCTTCTTTAGTAGGGTAAAGAAAGTACATTCTGCCTAGAGAAGCTGTGGATGCCCCGTGCCTGGAAGAGTTCAAGGCCAGGTTGGTTGGGGGCCCTGAGCAACCTGCTCTAGTGAAAGGTGTCCCAGTCCATGACAGCAGAGTTGGAACCAGATGATCTTTGAGGTCCTTTCCAACTCAAACCATTCTATGATTCTACAATCCCATATCCAGGCAGCTATTTCCTGATCCCAGGAACTGGTGATATTTTCCATTCCTAGGAGAGCCCTGAGAGTCTCAAGTTCTGTGGTTTGATTTTATCATGTTGTCTACATGAAGACATCTCTCCCCTAAGATTTTTAACATTTTGATATGCTAAATCCCTATTATTTGTACTGCACTGGTTAGCTGTGAATGCAGTATGAGAAGAAACCTTATAACCCTGGTAGCTGGTAGCTGTTGCACATGGCCAAGTGGCCTTCATAACCTAAAAAGGTTGTGTTTTAGAATGGACAAGTACTTTAGTCTCTACTGCTTAATACTGTTTCAGGTTAGAATTTATCCCTGGCCATCTTAAAACCATTTTTCTTTCTTGGTGTTTATTTCCTCACTTTTTTGCCTAATTGCTAGAGAACAAGCATATCTACTCTAAAAGGGTCCTTCTCCTCCTTGATGGCAATGTCTCCATCACTCTGTCTGTCTGTCCTTGTGGCCCCATCTGCACCTGCATCCACTGAATCGTGACTTCAACACTGCAATCAGAGCTGCAGAAAATACACCAGGCTTTGGTCTCCCTGCTGAAAACACCTGGAAGATAAATCTTACCGTAAGGCACAAAATGCAGAAGAGTGCAAAAATCAACCAAATCAGGCAAAATTTCAGAGTAAAAATATGATGTTAATTAATGTCTTTTCAAAACCTACACACACCGCTTGCTCTTGGCTAGATCTTAGCAGCTGGCAAGAAGTCAGACGCTAGAAATGCTTCCTCTTCTTATTTACTCAATTAAAAATAGCTGTCAGTGTTAAACCATCCCAGCACTTCAACCTACCACTTTTGCATTCTGTATGTCTGCATATATAAACATGTATAAAATGTATGATATTTATATGCACACATATGCTTATTAAATATGTACATATGGACATATAAATGTGTGTGCGCATATATACACACACACACACACAAATAAGCACATGTAAGTGCTTCACGGTGCTATTTTGCATAAATTAGAACATGCAGTCAAGAGCAGCCACCTAACAAATTCCTGTGTTCCGTGTCTCACACCGGGAAACTTCCTTGCAGAACTCATGGCTTATCTGTATGATGTTCACTCACTCCAGCTTCTGCAACTTTATAGAACTTGAGCTGTCACTTAAACTGTCTTAAACAAAGGTGATTAATTCCTCTCCCTCCACCTGCAATTCCAGAGCAGCACTTTGTAACAGTGCAGGGTTTGTAATCATAAAGCATTGATGTCACAAGCATTTATTGCTAGGGTAATCAGAGGAGGAAAGGTTACTGTCTATGTATGTGCCCATTCATATGTATGACTTCTGCCTATTCTTTGTGTCTCTCCCTTTGATTCCCCAACACATCAAAAGGCTTGTGGGGGACCCAGCAGAGCAGCCACCTGCAGTGAGGAGTTGCTCCAAGATAGTTTGGCATCTTATCACAATGGCACAGAGAAAGCAGGTGGTCTTCCCACCTGGGCTTTCTGAAAAGGACAGCCTAAAAGTGATTGTTTAAATTTCAGTGCTCCCCAGGAAAATGTTGAGCCCTTCCTTTAAAGTGTCTGGTTTTGTTAACATGCTGTCCCAGGCTGATGAGTGGTGCCAATTCTCTATTATTTCATACAGGCTCAGTGCTCTCGTATGCCTGCCGAGCACAAGGGGTGGCCAAGGGCAGTGGAGAGGGAACTGGATGCGTCCCTCTGGTCATGTTCAAGCCAAGCCTGGCTGTGGCCTAGAGCTGAGAAAGGAGCTGCTCTAGCCTTGGCACAGCATCTCAGTGGATTTCTGCACCACTCTGCCTTCATTTGTCCCACACGTTTCTGGTCTTTGAGGCACACAATGCTGAGAATGTCCTTGCCCCTTCTGATCAAAATTGTGCCTCTGTATCAACCCGGAGCATGATAGATCCTTGAATGTGATGATTTCACCCAAAATCATCTCACTTTGTGGATATCCTACATCAAATAAAGACACAAAGATCTGGAGAGTATGAGGATGCCAAGGAGAACAACCAGTGCAAATCAGCCTTTCACATACTGTGGTCCAACGCAATCATTTGGTGACCCCAGTCAGATGACGACTACATCCTTCTGAAGCCTCTTTTCCTCTAAACTGGTCTATGGGCTGTGTGCACAGTTGGATCACTTCTACAAGGACTGCTGCTGATCCTGGCAGACTTGAAGCAGGAGTGTGACTGTACCGTAGGGTGAAAATAAACCTTGCCTTGTTAAATATAGCATAATGAAACAAACAAACAAACAAACCCCAACAACCAAACAAGAACGATTGTATGAATTTGGGAACTGATCTTCTTGGAACTGGCTTCAAAACTATCAATGACCGAATTCAGAAAGTTCATGGCTGTAAGTTATAAGAAAATAAAAATACTTTTTGTTAAAAGAAGCTCCATTCTCTATAATGACCTAATGCAAAGGCTGCAGGAATCAGAGGGAAGTGTTTCCTGACTCTAATGAGAGGAAGGCAGAGGCTCTGATGGCTGTAAGATAGTATTTTTATCATTTGTCGAAATTATTTAGACAAAAAAATTAATTTTTGTCTTCAGGAGGAAAATGTGTGCATTGCCCAACATGGCTGATTCTAAACACTGAGTGACTGTGATCACAGAACCTGTGCCATTATTAGTGACATGAATAAAAAGTATGAAGCGGAGACATCAGATTCAACACTTTTTGTAGACAGCCAAAACAACAAATGTATGGAGAAAAACTAACAAGATAGGGTTCAGAAGTACCAGAAATACACAATTATTTCAAGTCCTGAAGAAAAAAATGTTGTTATTTTTACTGAAAAATAGTAACTTTTCCATTTTGGGGGGGATACACACAATAGCCTCCAAAACTACACTCTCAGTATATATATAAAAATAAATCTGTAAAATGCTTAAGAATCAGATGGAAACACTAACCCTACTATCCTGACAGATGTTGTATGGATTAATATGGTCCCCGAATCACAGCCCTATACAACAGAACTCTCTAAAAGACAACCCTTCAACCCAGTGGGCAAAGCCTGGCTTTGTGTCCATCAGGATGAGCCTCTTCAGCAAACTGAATTTCTCTGAACTTCTGTCCCGAGTGGATGTGTTCCTAAAACAGGGCAGTTGGAAAGAGATCTTTATAGCTCTCCTTCATCTGTTCTTTCCCAGCTGGCTCCACAATAGTAGGATCAAACATCATTTGCAAAAAGGGAAAAAAGGGAGAAGCAGCCTATTTAGAAACATCCGAGCTCCTTAAGTGCTGCATCTGTGCCAATACCAACTCAATCCTTTTTCAGTGGCCCAATACCATTTACAGAGTTTTCACGACTGCCTTTTCAAATGTCACACCATGACTGTAATTTTGGTTTTGATCACAAGCTAGGCTGAATTGCCATCAAAGAATGTGGTAAAATCATCCCCCACACCAAACAGGCCCAGTTCAGCACAGCTCAAACACAAGAAGGGAACATCACCCATCACAGCAGACACCCTACTTTCCCAAGTACACCTGTATCCAGAGCCCTTCACTGATGATGGACAGTTTTTAGGCATTTGCAGCACACAGAGGTGACAGCTACTTATTTTGAGATAGATGGGTTAAACCCCACTCTCACCTAAAGGAGCCTGTCAAAAACCTTGCAAAGGCCCCACAGAGCATTTATTTTTTGAGACACTTTCCCAGAGAAGAAGGTGGTTTCTGAAGGGAGGAGAAGAAAGAATGAAATCCTTGTGAGAACAAGAAGCATTAATAATTAAGCAAGGTACTTACTAGCAGTGACTGAAGTAACTCAGAACATTAAAGACATCTCTTCAGAAAGTTCTGTACAGTGCAGTTTCCAGCTAATCAAGGCAGCAAAAATGTTTTTAGGATCAAGCTTTGAACACAGCCATAGTTTGCTACTATTTTATTACTTGTTGTTGTGTGCAAGGTTGCACAACACATAGAGAAGTCACTGTTTTACCACAGCCAGGGCAGTGAAGAGGTGTAAGTCATCTGTTTTTTTATTATGCGTTGATGAGCCTCTTGCTCATCAATATTTTTGCACTATGCAAAATTAGACCATTTAGTCATATGTCCACCCCTCATCTAGTGCTAATAAAAGGCCTGGCAGCGGTATCACAGCAAATCAAGAGTATATGTGTGGGGACCAGTCAGCTCCACGGTATCACCCACGCAACGTCTGGAGTAAAATTGCACCCACAGCACACACCATTCCTGACACAGGGCCACATCACAGTACCAGGTCCAGGTGGCCGCACAAGGATGTCTTCTGCTTAGGCACAACCAAACTTCCCTCTCTGCTCTGTCTTGATCCCAACGGATATTTTCGCACGTCTGAGCATCGTGAGGTTGTATTAAATATTTGAGGCTCAGGGGCAAGTCTACATCTTACAAGAGCTAGAAATTCCCAAGGCTTTGGCCACTCTTCATTGGTGCAAACACAGCTATCAAGCAGAGCTGGGGTGGGTGGTCACCCCAGCGACCAAGCAGATCTCCCACACCAGTGAGGCTGCTGGGGAGTGATGATGGATGGAGGGGTCAGCAGCACATAGCCTGGGAGAGGATTCCTTACCCAGAGCCACACCACGAGTCTGCCTGACACCTTCACCTGAGGTGTCCATCCCACCTGGCACAAGTTCTTCACGTGCCCTTGGAACTTCGTTTGGGCCCCACATAACAAACACATGGGGAATTACAACCCCCTTCGAGACCCTCTACCCGGACTTGGCAATAAGTGCATTTTCCTGCAGCTCTTTGTACCAAGTACATTTCTCAGCAGGACTTAAATGTAATTGCTATTTACAGAGCAGCCAAACTACAGAGGGCTTTTACAAGTAACCAAGGATGAAAACACGCCTACCCCAAGTGTTTATGGCTCCAGCAGGAACAGACAGGCTGTTTGCTGAGGTCGGCTGAGATTTTCTAGGGGGAGAGCCGGTGACTCCCCACATGGACATGACATTTTGCTGTACTTTAGGGAGAAGGGTGCAGAGCGGCATTTAGCCTACAGGATCTTTCACACAGGAACCTCCAGGGCTGCCTGAGTCTGCTCTGCAAGGCCAAAAACCAGCCCCATCTCTGGACTGCTGCCTTGGACTCTAAGGATAAGTTGTGGGGTCTGGCATCTCAGCACTCCCAGGGCTTCTTCTGCAACACTCACATGGCAAGGCAGGTTTTACAAAGACTTTAAAAGTGTTTTTGGTAAGAGCAGGCACAGCAATGATTGGGAATTCTCTCTCTGCACCTCCAGATTTTAAAGCCTAAATTGTATTGTGTTCCCCCTCTTCCGCTCTCCTAAGAAGAATCCCAGCAATCAGCAGCACAATGGTGCTTTCTGTTTTCTGATGAGCCTGTGGAGGAAGGCAAACTGCAAAATGAATGGAAATTTAGCACCCAGGCAGAAGAGTTTCTCTGCCTTTTTTTTAATATTAACTGTATTTTGATTAATGTAAGTCAATCCGTCCCCTGACAGACAGGGGGGTGCTGAGCCACACCAACGGAGCCAACATGCAGCAGCTGCCTTCCTGTTATTTTCATCTCTCTAAAGCCTCCCACACCTCTCATGCAGACATTCATTTGAACTCTGCTTGATTCACAAGTATAAAACGGGGGGGGGGGGGGAAATGGATTTAGACGGATGCTATAAATAGTTCACAGCCAGTTATGGGTGAAAATCAGAGAGAACAAATCCCCAGCCTCCATATGTTAAGCTGAAGTAGTTTATCAGGAGAGGGAGAAGTAAATATTTGGAGTGAGGGGGGAAGTAGAGAAGATGGACCGTGTGTGTGATAAAACTAGTTCACCCTTTGCTTAAGGGGTAGAGGCAAATGCCTGGGGATGGAAGCCCTACCAAGGGACATTCTCACTTGGAGAGTGAGAGCCCCACCCTGAGCAGTGCAACAGGACTGTTTGGGAGGGGTGTCAGGCTCTACTCCTGTGGGGAAAAAACAGCTGCTCTCCATGCGGGGAGGAGCTGGTGCAGTGTCTGGAAACAAAAAGCTTGGAGTTTAAACGCGACTCGAGACTTGGCAGCTCAGCAGTGATAGCTTATCTAGGGACTGTTATAGGAAAAGATAAGTTATCAGTAACTTTTCCAGGGACGTATCTCATGACATCTACCAAAGAATCATACAGCTTGTGAATTCTACAAATGCAAAACCCCCTTATGAGCAGCTCCAACCTGTACAAGTTCTCTCCTGCTCAGACTGGGAACTCACACCAGCACTCAAGAATCTAGGGAGAGCCTGGCTCAGGAAGGACCAGTGAAAAACCTGAAGATAGAACCCACTGAAATAGGTAGATTCCTTGAGGTTACTAAAGATTATTGGCAAAAATAAAGCTAACTTTAAGACTGAGTTTACGTTTGAAAACATGATTATAGCCACATGGTTTGCTCCAGTATTAAACACACCCAGTGTTTAGGCTGCAGCTGTAATAAGGAATGGCAAGATTGGCTTGCTGGGCATGGACAATGCACAGCAAGGATTTTGATAGCACATTTCATTTAAAAAAATAATAAAAAAATCCCAGTCCTTTCTGAATACACAGTAGAACAAATATTTGTGTTGTCGTTTATAGTTTTCTTTCTGTTCATTTCCTAGCCATGAGGATCACCTTGCTGGCCTATACTTGAAATATCGACAGTTTAGGGTTGTTTTCACAGAGTCCCAAAAATGCTGGCTGCTGCACCACTGGTACAGTGGTTCCATATCTCTGACTCTCCCTCAGACACTGGTCTAAACTAGACATTTAATCTACAGCTTCTCAGGAACTTCTTCCAGTGTGGAGAAATTTCTTACTAATGTCCACCCTGAATCTCTCATGCCACAGTTTGTGGATGTTATCCTAGCTCAGATAAGAGCATGAGGGGCAAAATGCAAAGATTTAATTCCAACAGAGCAAGACTTTTTCAAGATTGCCTTAAATTTCTTACATCTAAATTTAAGGTACCTATATAAGTAGCCAAATAATTTGAAACACCTAGCTAATGAGGTGCCCATAGCTGAAAAATCAGCAAAACCAAATACAGGAGACTAAATTTAGGTCACTACAGGAAGAACATGAAGAGCAGCCAGCCTCTTCCTTTTTATTTTAGCTTCCTGTTTCACATTGTTCAGTCTTTCCACTCTGCTGCTTTGCTTCATTGATCCCAACATTTATAAAGGTTTAACTTCAGCTATCCACTACCTGGAGAAAGCAGCTTCTTCCAATAGGGGCCACCAGCCTTTGGGATCCTCCTTCACTGAGCGGTGGTTGAGCTCAGTGAGCTCCACAGAGGGCGGGGCTGATCAGCAGGGAGGCTCAGCTCCTCCAGCTGCTCTCTCGCGGACTTCAGTAGCATTTCCAGGCAAAGGCCACCTCAGAGGTACAGTGAAGGAGAGGGCCACTTTTCAACTGGACTCCCTAAGGCCTTGGGTAACATAAGGAGCACTTGTTACTGATGCTGCAGCTGCTATTATTGACGATAGTAAACAGCAATATTAGACTCTGAATAAGGATTTCCAGAGATGACCCTCAACAAACAGTGAGCAGATAGGTAAAAGCTTAAAAGGCAAAGGTCTCCTGGGGTAAGGGAAGTCCATTCAACCTAAGCAACAGATGACATTTGGAAAGTAAATATTTGTAAGTAAAAGGCCACCCCCTCCACCTTGTTTTGCACCTCATTTAGATGGGATGAGTAGGACAGTAAGAAAAAAAAAGTGTGGTCAAACTGCAATGAAAAGGAATGGATTGATTGTTTAGATTTCTTTTGATAATGCAATGGCAAATAGAGGTTGTCTCCTCTCATTTTCATGGCTTTTCATTTTCGAAACTGTGGGACTAGGATTGGATACCAGTTGCATTTAACAAGATACTTCTTATGCTGTTTGGATTTCAAAATGTTTGTTCAAACATAAGATGAATTAAAGCAAAAGACAGTGAGAAGCTGGTAACAGTTTACTTTTTAAAAAATAAAACAATAATTAACTTCTTATTTTTGCTTTCTAGTTCTTTCAAAGACTCAAGTTAATCTCCTCATCTAAATCTATAGTAAGCTCCAGTGATGTGGTTTTATTATGGCATCAGCAAAAATCTGTTACCTTTTCCTTGCCCCCCAAGAGGCCGCATCACTCCCTGCTCTACTTAAAGAAGTTGGGGTCCAGGACACAAATACAGACAGCAGCATAAGCCCTCCTGGCAGGGTGAGCTGTTCACTGGTACCAACTCCCGCTCATCCCACCTGAATCATCACATGCTGAAACACTGGGCAAGATACAACTCATCTTGAAGATTAAAACGGAGGTGAGGAAAATTTTCCGGCCAGCACTCGGTTTCCTCCTGTCACTACCGGTGGTGCACACCCCTTAATTAGATGACCTGAAATTTTTTGGCACTGAAGAATAGCTTGCTCCAAGTTTCTGAACAGTAATTTTAAGTCCCTTAGGACCAGCTTGGCTTTGCAGTCTGTGCCACTGCTACTAATTTGAAAACTAAGCTACATTGCCTCAGCACACCAAGGAGAGCTGAACTGCATCTGTCCACACGAAGTACATACATGAGGTCTCCTGCTTCTGTTAAAAACATATTATCAGAAAAATTTATTTCTTTCTTCCTTCCTTTCTCATGAAAGTCTGGCTGCTTTACAGATGGATGAACCTACTGAAAACCCAAGCACCTGAGCCCTTGGTTCAAAGTCATATTGTAGCCTACAGCATTCTGCAGTTACTGTATGAAACTCCATGACAGGGATCACTAGAGGAAGTTAGAAAAGTAAAAAGTTTTTAACATAACAATTAGGTGATTTTTCTGGATACAAAGAAAACTTTGTTTCAGTCTTTTGGTGGTGGTTGGGTTTTTTTTGTTTTTTTTTTTTTTTTTTCCCCCAGCCTTGATTTAATTCATATTCTCTACTGCACACACAATTTTGTAAGCATAATTAATGTTTTCTCCAAGGCACTCAGCACTGGGCTTACCTGTGTTCCCATGGGAACCAACGAACATTGCATTGACCAAATGGAAATAAAATAATGCTGCAAACGTTACCGAGATGCAACACACAGATATCCATCTCAAAGCATTTGTAAGATGAGTCCTACAATTAAACCTGTAACATAGCAAATAAAAGGGGCCAACAGTCTTCAGCCTTCCACTGGGAGTGAGACCAAGCAGACACTGCTATATCCATTAACCTCAGTGACCTCAGCATGAGAACTGCTAGGGAACAAAAATGCAGATTTATATAAATTGATATAACGCTCACCACGACGGCAGAGCCCTCATACCAGTCACTTTTAGGTCCAAAATCTTCCCTGTGCCACAGCAGGGAGGCTCTTCCAGGACGTGAGACATTTGTGTCTCTAAGGCTCACTCCAGGTTGCACTGGGACCAGTTTTGAGGTTGAAAGCACAACCCTGCTGTCACCTCCTGGTGACAGGAAAGCATTTGGCTGGAGAGGAGCACATGTGGTCCTGTAGTCCACCAGTACAAGCTATGTCTTACAGCCACTGCTTTCCCAGTCATCTCGAGCTGCACTGGCAAATTCTTTTACATCATTGTTGCCATGAAGATGGTGCATCCATATTCAGTCCTTTCATGCAGGTTCCCTTGAGTCTGACTTTGCAGAAGAACGTGCAAAAGTGTGTATTTCTATACTTACGGATTTAAAAAAAAAGTCTGGCTTTGCATTGAAATTAGAAGAAATCAGGAATTATATCTACAAAGATAAATTTTAGTTAACCTTGACCAGACTACTCAGTCTGCAAACCTGGAGCTAGATTTTATGAGATCCAATCTGTAGTCTATAAAATCCTCAAGGTTGATCAGTTCAAGTTTTGCTTTTGAATACTTGAACCTACAAAGTGCAGAAATGATCAGATCCTGCCCTGCTGTTCCCAATTTTTAACACAAAGTAAAACTGAACGAAGTAGAGGGGGAAAAAGGCACCTGAGGACGAGCAGATTCAAACGAACATGAAATAAAATCTATCCGCAAGCTCTGTGCAGTGAGGTAGCCAAGCATCCTCTGCTTTTCACAGGAGAAAAAATGCTGGACTTTCATGGGCAGAACAGAATCCAAGCACTGTTGCTGTCACAGCATACCTGCAGCACCTGACAACAGCTGATCAGGGGTTCCAGACCTGGCTGGCAGCTACAGTAAGGTACTGAAGGAAAAAAAATTAAAAAAAAAAAAGGAAAAAAAAATATTTCTAAAAGGGAGGAAAAAAAAGGAGAAAGAAGAAAGCTTAGCTGTTATTAAGATATTATCACCTTTGAGGATTTTGTCTGTCAACAGCTTTCTGGAGATGTTAACACAAAACTTGTGCTGTGCAAGAACCGCCAGGAAGGCACAGATGTGATCAGTCACAGAGCCTGTCAGACACACGTTAAATTCCAAGTGAATCTCCAATAATTCACTGTAGCTACTTTTTGGGTACATAACAGATGCAGAATGAAGCCTTTTCTCTGTTCAGCTTGTTCCATAAAACTTTCTCTTCCTCCATCAATCTAATGTATTGCATTGACTTCTCTGATTCTTGTTGGTTGTTGCATTTTCACAGGCTACAACACACCCAACAGGTCACCAGCAGTAAACAAGTTTGTTCTTAAATGACTGACAGCCACTGTCACAGAGAGGGAAATGGAGATAGATGAGAGGAGAACAGACAGGCAGCGGCTGATGGACTCCTCAGCACTGATCGTCTTAGCACTGCGCTCAGCTTTCAAAATGTGAGGTCTGTACATCCTGCTGGCCCCTTACAAAATGCTCTCGGTACCAGGAGCACCAGGCACAGCAAGCAGGGGATTACTTAAGTCAGCTAATAGGAATCACCAAGGATGGGGCTTCAATTTAAATCCTGCCCTTAATCATGGAATGAAAGCCTAGCTGCGGGCAACCAGCAGGCACTTTCCTCAGAAAATACTTCAGTGCCTGGATTCCTCTTCTGAAGGTTGCGTGCCTGAATTTCTGATTTCAAGAGGGTTGCTTATCTTTTCTGCTGGGTAAAGCAGGCTCACCACGTTTAGGGCGTCTTTATCCCTTCCATCTTCCTCCAACCATGCCCTTCTGAGAATTCATCTATCTGATTTTGTAAGGTTGCTCTCTCAGATGGTGCCCAAGCTGGATCCTTTTAACAGTCTTTAGCAACAAGTACTTCCTAGATTTATTATTCATGCCCATCCTGGTTTTACAGTCTGTTTCCTTGTTCCCACCACAACCTGCAGCACAAAGCCATGCCTGTCAGAACTATCAGAACTGCTTCTCTGCAAATTCCTCAGTTGCTCATCACCACACCATGTCCGCAGTGCCTGCAATGCTGGGCTCCTCAAGCTTCTTAGACACATCTTCCTCCTCATTCCCTCATCATTCCTCTCTCTCCATCAGTTTTTAGGTGTGTTGCCCTCAGTGCAGCACAGCTCCTCAGCTGTCAGGTGTTTCTTCTCTTCCAAACCCCTTTCTTAGCAGTCCCTGCTTCTCCAGGGCCTCACACACACTTGTCCTGGGTCAAGTTTCATTTAAACTCCACAGGCTGTGGGATCAATCAGTATAGTGACATCTCACAGACTTGTGCTCTCTTGAAGCCACTACTTGCTGGTATAAACTTAAAGACACATAATAGCATTTGGAAAGATAAGAATCTGGTTGTAAAAATACTTTGTAAATAAATAGGCACTAATAATTCATTAGGTTTCTTACATATGAATTAACAGATAAGATACTTAGAAGATTATAAACCAGCAGTTATTTTAACTTGACATTTAATAACTATGAAACTCTTTGTCAAAATCTCTCTGTGCATGAAAACATGCAGTTACTTTTAACCATCCGCAATAAAGCTCATTAAGTGATTAAGAGAAGCTGACCAGTTAAAACACTGGCTTCAATATGAACAGATGACACCACCTGATATTTCTGACATGATCTGCCTTTCAGACAAAAGCGAGTTTCCTGTTCACATATTTTGGATGCCAGTAAACATAATAGATCTGACGGGGGGGATGCACAACAGGGGAGAAGGCCCACTCTTTTGCTTACATGTCTACACTGAAGTTTCAGGACTCCATCTGATTTTTTTTCTTCCTTCAAAGATGCAGAGAGCAGACTTTCAGCAACGGGAGCAGTTGCACTGAACTGTAAACAGGCGATGCTTGAAAGCCTGTCACTGAGTCTCCTGATCAGAAATGAACAAACAGCAAGTGCTGAAGGACAGGCACGTACACACACTTAGCGTGCACACCTTTGTGTTGTTTTGGATTATTCAGCTACTAACTCAGAGATGGCAAAAATTCACAGCTCTGAGAGCCATCGTGCAGAGCACTCAGCAAACTGTGCTTCCAAAGCACTTACTGGCTTTTCAATAGCGTAAGACAAAGCCTACGTGAAACTCCTTCCATGCTGTGTGTATGATCAGGGTGGGCAAGTGTCCTCAGTGCACCCCCTAACAGGTAGGCTTCAGCAGCAGCACCATTAAATTGTCCAATAGCTTCCTATAACAAGGTTTGAAACACTCTGTCTCTGGTGCTTGCAGTGCCTGCAGGCTGACAACCTTTGGGGTCAGAGCCATGGCCTTATGGATCCAAGACAGGGTGACAAAGAGCCAAAGCACATTTCACAGCACTTCCTCTGTGAGGGTGAAACAGCAGGTTACAAACCAACTGGCAATTTCACAGAAAACAACTGACTTTCTCTTTAAGTGGCATACAGGGAAAGCACTTCTTTCTCGACCTGTGATCAAGGGAAGTGGAAGATGAGAGAAGCAAAACAAAATCAGTTTCTTTTCTATCAGGCTATTTCTCCATATGCAGCTCTAAACCTTCCAAATAAAGGAAAATTTCAGGATAGCCTAAGGAAGAACATGGAAGCTCCTGCAAAAAAAATCTCCCTTCGGAAAGAGGTGGTGCAATCTGAGAACAAACCAGCAGACAAAAATGCCTTTCTTGCTCACTGCAGAGAAAGGCATCATGAGTTTGAACTATGCACCATGTGATCAATCTTTCATTGCCCACTGCCAAATTTTCATGCATATTTTGTGTGGTGCTGGGCAGATGCATATTAAGCAAGACTGAGGCACCAAAACTGTAATTTGTGCTGCAAGCTCATCGCTGCAAGGAGCAACAGAAGGTTTCATGCAGTATTTGGTGAGAATCTGTGGAACATCACTTTCAGAGAGGCCACATACAGAAAAGAGTCTGCTTCAGCAATGTTAATCTTTCCTCTTGATCTTCTAGAAATAAAAAAAGAAACTTTTATAAAATGACTGTCTTGTCTCTGAAGATGAGTCATACTGCTTTTTGATAGAGTATCAGGTTGCCAAGGGACCCTCTTCAAGGTTCTGAGTACCTGAAAAAAACCCCATCTTTTTAAAGGTTTTCTACTACTTAGAAAGGAAATGAGGAAGCAGATGAAAACAGACAGATGAAAACTTGACTTAGCTGACTCTAAGACTGTGCCACCCAGGGAAATGTGAAGCAAATTATACAGCACAACTTTAATATATGAAATTGGTTTAAGTCAATTGTTGTTGTTTTGCTTCCCCTTGCAGATCTGCCCCTTCCAAAACCCCCAGTCTGGATTTGTGCATAATTTGACTTCAATACATACAGTTTATGCCAAAAGATTTTACTCACAAGGAATTTGAGAAGCAGCAATAAGCAACACAGCACAGAAGGCTCCATCTCCAGTGTATACTCATTAGATTACAGCAAATAATTCAAGCCATTTTCTGCATTCACACTGAAAACTGCACTCATTTCCTCAGCTGACTGTCTCTTCTGGGTTCTGTTCTAGTGCTCAAAGTTGCTGCCATGAGAGTGAACATTAATTTAACCCCCAAATGAAATTATTCACAAGCAGTGATTTTCAATTCATCATGGGCAGTAGCTAGGTGTCACTGCAATCAAAGAAAGTAAGAATGTACTTCAGGTCTTCGGTTTTCAAACAGAAGTGGCTTATGAACCATTCACACAGGTGGGACCCCATATGTGATAGCCTATTGGAATGAGGGAAGTGAGACAAAGAGAACTAGAACCTGATCATGCACATTGATGCTGCTGGAAATCTTCCTTGTGATGCCCATTCGCACTTACCACACCTACATACCTTCTGTAAAACCAGGGGAAGATGTGCAAGGAAGAGTGCACCAGCAGAATGGCAGGGGACTGAACCAGTGTGATGGTCTTCCCCAGGTCACATCACACATCTTTCTGAGTGCTGCATGAGGTAAGTCAGCAGGCTAAAATTATTTAGGCTACCAGTCCTAATGTACCCCTTTCCTACCTGGTATCACAACTTGCCTGTACATACTCCTTAGGAAAAGCTGCCATCTGTCTATCTGTTTTTGCTTCCACACTTCAGGCACAGCAGAGTTGCACCAACTGAAATGAATTCTTTTTCTGGTGTGATAACATTAAGGCTACAGGCGATCAACTTAAATTCCTCCCCCAGAAACTCCACACTGTCTCCAAACCCAGTAAATACCCAAGACCAAGGCCAGCATTTATGCATGTTTTTACAGCTGCTACGTGTCCTCAAGCATGTTATATAAATAAATCATACTATGCTATGCTATATACTAAGGTGTGCAACAGAGCAGGGCAATTTGCTGCAGGTGAGAGATGCTCATTAAAGGCAATTAATAAACACTATGTGTGCACTGAAGGGCACAGGAACTAATTATCAGAAGACATTGTCTGCAAGTAATGCTTACAGATATGAAACCAAGGCACTCTTCACGTGAAATCTCACGGAGATGGGGGAATGATCTAAATCAGGAGAATGATCCAAGCCAAGTGATAGCTACAGACACAGAGCTCCTAAAATTAATGAACCCCATCACTGTCCTCACTGTGGTTATTAGACTGCTCTGTTAGCTAGACTTTATGAGGCATCCTAGGATGGGAGTGGCAATTTCCTTTAAACAGTCAGCACGCTGGCCCCACAGGAGAGCCCCGTGTGCTGGAGGTCACAGGTGCAGGGCTGGCACCAGGCTGCCAGCACAAAGCTGCCGGGCATCGCGGAGGCAGGTGGGTTACACGGGTCAGACCCCCTCACAGTTTGCATCCTGATCAGTTCTCTTTCAATCATAGAATCATTAAGGTTGGAAAAGACCTCTAAGGTCATCAAAGTCCTCCAGGACTTCCAGAATTCCGTAGGGAAACACTAAGGAAGGTAGAATTTTTACAGGCAAACTCTACTCATCCCTTCAGTTTACTGGAAGAATATTTGTTAAATGCTAGCAGAATAAAAGACATTTTCCCACATGAAGTGAAAATGGCAAACAAAAATGTTTATTGGTCTCATATAATGACAGAGCAATGGTATGTAAAAGTATTGTATTTGAAGGGAAATAAACTCTGCTTGTTTATCATCAATGACTGCAATTATGTTGTCAAGTGATAGATGAGTGTTTTGATTTCTTCTTCCTGCTGTCTTTTTACTTTCAACTTATATTGTAAGCTTGACACTGTTTATTCATGTACTACTACAGAACCACTGAGAGGGGTTATTATTGAAGAGAATTTATTTTTCAGAGCAGTCATGCCATGAAGCCACAGATACAGCTAAAGCTTAACCCTACATCCTCCTCCAAAGGAGCACGTTAGTGATGTTAAAAACACCCCACTAATCCAAACAAACAGAACAGCCTAAGGAGGGGTTACCGAGTTCCTGGACATGCAAACCCCAGCTCAGTGCCTCACCCACAGCACAAGAAGGACACAGAACTCACTGCTAGAGCGAGTGAAGAGAAGGGCCACTAAAACGGTTAGAGGGCTGGAGCACCTCTGCTACAGAGATGGGCTGAGAGAGCTGGGGTTGTTCAGCCTGAAGAAGAGAAGTCTCTGGGGAGACCTAATAGCAGTCTTCACAAATTATCCAAAAGCAAATTTGTAGGTGGGCTTAAAGCATTTGTTTCAATTACAATTTTGCTCCTTGAAATAAATTCAGCCTGCCTTTCTCCTGCTCCAAGTCCCTTTATTAGTCAGAAAAGCAGTAAACAGAGACGGGGAGTATAAGGAAAATTAAATACAAAACACCATAAGCCTTTCAGTGCCTGATGGAAGAACGGGTCTAATGGATGATTTTGTTCCAATCTATATTGCACTGCTCTGAGCTCACATCAACAGATCTTATCCATCTCACTGCATTTGCTCTACTGAAAATGCTTACCTTTAGGACATCAGTCTTTACTTGAGCTATGACAGCTCGTCTTTGGTGTTCAAGCACTCTTGATAAATAAAGATGGAAAAGGTTTCACTTGCACACCTCAACAAAAAAAGAGACCCGAATAAGCAGCATCTGGAAAGATCATATGGCTCACACCCACCATGCATTTCAAAAGCAAAACTGCAACGACTACTCTGATAGTATATAGGTTTCAACAGAGATTTTGGAACTGAACAAAGGGAAGGCAACATTAAGTAGAGAATTCCCTGCAGGACTGCAGTCATCCCCTGGATAAAGGGGGATTCATCACAATTTAGATTCATCACAATGAATCTAAAGAGTAACACGATCAGCTCATTGGAGTGTCACTGTTTATGCCGAAAAGGGAGAAGTTACTCTCTTACCAAAGAAAATGGAATTAAAGTAGGTTGTCAATTTTCCCCTCACACTGAAATAATACCGGATACAGAGCTCACCTTAATTTACTTTTTTAACCTGTGGCTCCCTTTGAGCTCACATTTGATTCTTTGGACTTAGAAAGGCATATGCTAAAAGCAAACCCAAAATACAACTAGTCACAGGAGAGGATCCCACATCCAGGATATTCTGGCTGAGAAACCAAATACAAAAAGGTATCTCTCTGTATGGTCACCTCTGTCACCATCATCATCATCATCATGGCTAGGCTTCGCCTCCGTCATAGTCCAGGATCAATTGCCAAGTAAAACAAAAAAACAACAACAAAGATTCTCAAGAAAAGCTTATGTGTGTCAGAATTATCCCCTAAACCAGAGCAGCAGAACAGTGGGCTACATATCGGGACACTCCCTGATTTACGTGTGTTCCACAGCAAGCAAACCCGAAAACCTGTATCTTTTAAAATCTGTTTTGCAACCAGGAAATTGAAAACCAATCTCCTCCTCAGGAAAGGACAACTACCTGGAACAGGTGAGAGGTGTCACTGACTACCAGTATCACAGCCGAAACTGAACACCCCACTTGGTATTTGCTACCTGCTTTTTGCATCATGTCTGCTGTTTCTTCAGCATTCTGGTGCACTTATTTGAATCACATTTTATATTCAACTGAATTGAATATAGAGGATATCTTACAATGCAGATATACACCAGTTCATACTTCCATACCACAGTCTCTGATGATCACTCCCAGTCTACTACAAGCCAGCAGCTATACACAGCCTTTATAAGATGGCATGCGGTTTCTTCAAGCAATCACAAAAAAATAAATCAAAATATCTTCAGTGATTGGAAGTCACCACGAGGACTTCTAAATTGGATAGTATTAGTAAGGTCTTCAGGAATTTGATGTCTTGTGATGACGCTGCAAAGATAAGCAGACAGCACTGCCACAGTATTAATGGTAACTTATCTGCAAGTTCTTGAACTACTGTAGGACTTGTAAGTGCTCGGATGGTACTGACAGGCAGGTACTTACTTCTGTAGGTGAGAGGATTTACAGTGTTCAAAAGATCAAACTTATAAATAGTAAATCATGCAAGATGAAAAATAAAAGGAGCGCAATGATTCCAGCTACTACTGAAAGGTCGGGTAGAAGAAAAATGAGCACTATCATAAAGACAAATCCCTCACATTTTACCTGCTCTCTTAGTAATAGCTCTCCTGTAACAGCTTAAGAATCCAATACAGAGAAAATGGTAGGTGTGGAGATATTTCTCCGGAGAGCATTCAAGGAACCCTCTGTGAAGTTCAGAACAAGCTGTTAGCAAAGGTGACAAACAGGTGGCCACTGCAGCCTTAGTGCTGCTTTGTTACTGAACGTTTCCAAACCAAACACCCCCTCACCCTACACTTGGCCAGCACCACCCTCCCTCTAGAAAATTTATTTGGTATCTGCTACAATTAACACAACGTTAAAGCAAAAGAAGAAAAAGAGCTACAGGGAAAAGAAGGAAGCAAAACAAGCTTGTGCTGCTGCAGAGCAATGAATGTTCTTGTTTTATTGTGGATTATTCTTCACAGATCTCCCCCCCCCCCCAGATGCCAAAGCAGATTTGGAACCTTTTTTGATTGATCAGAGTTGCCCAGAATACTTTACATAAGAAAGAAACCGAGTTTGTTAGCATTTAGAAAATGAACTGGAACCATCTCAAAACAACAGTTTTCCAGAAATGTGTAAGTTTTCACAGCCTGAGGCAAAGGACAAAAGCTCACTGAAGACACACTGTTTGGTGTGCTTTACAACCTGTCCCTCAGATTCACGGGTTGCTTTAAGTACAGCTTTGAAGTTGACAGTGGGAAATCCGATTACCTGACCAAAATGGCAATAGCTGAAGTGTTTAAGTCAGTTGGCCAGACTGCAATTCATAGGTTTTCTTTCAGACAGAATTGCAAAGTTCGTGAAAACAACAAAATTCTGTTTTCAAAGATGTGAAGAACATTATGTATATGTGATAGATGGATCTGTGAACTGGAAAATTTCCTCATCAAAAAGGTCTTCTGGTAGTTTTTCATCTCCATCAGCAAAAAACGTAGGGAACGGAGGGTTTTTATTGTATTCCTTGCAAGTAGGCAATTTGCTGTCTCTGACCTAAAAAGCAGGAAGGGGAAGGGTAGGGTTAATAAATCTTACAGAAGACTTTCAGACAGTGATACACTAGAAATTAAAGAACTCAGCTTGCATGCATAAGAAAAAACCCAGGAGCATTCACATCGCACTTGTTTAAAGAATTCCACGTATAATCATCATCTACTTTAACACCAACCCCAGCTATTGAATTTAACATTTTGTACCCATTCTTGAGGAGTTTTTTTAAAAACCAACAAAACTAAATAAAAACAAAACAAAGAGACTTTGTTGTTACAGTGAGAGAATCAAGACCTACTCTCATGAATTCATTGCTCAATATTTTAAAATGTTATTAAAATAAAAATATAGCTTGTTTAAACTGTGCTCGTATCCTACAGTACTTCCCTACGTGACATACCAAGTTATATTATGCAGTGTAATCACCTCTTCAACAACCAAGACACGCATCTGTATGTATGATGCAAACTAATTATGGCAACTAATTTTGCAAAGATATGTGCATGTGCTGTACTCAATTCCTCTGGCTACTGCAGAGCTATTCAGTGCCTGCTGAATTAAGCATCTAAAATTCTTCACCCAGGAATCAGTACCCGAGTTTGTTGAACACGAGCCTTTAAGACAGTTCATTTCCAAGAACTGTGGTGCCACAGAGAAATTACTTTCCTTTACTGACCTCTCTACATGTGGAAAGATTTAAAATCTAGCCCCTGGAACTCCAATCTCTGAAGAAAATTAGTAGCTAGAATTATCAGCAAAAAGCAGTTTGTCTGCAGTAGCAGATAGAAAGCTGGTATCTCTGAAGAAAAAAAAAAAGGGCTTAAAATACTTGAGCAATGAAATTTTACTTAAAATTAAATTCTTCGTTTCTGTACTGTTACAAATGATCTTCCTTGCAGGCTGTAATAATCCCTTTCAGCCGCTATACTCAAGCGGATTTAAAAAAAAAAGTACAAATAGATTACACAAAAATTTTACTACAGAGAAGATAAGCTCTTCCTCTTAGTTTTTTAGTGGGCTTTTAAAAAACAGGAAGCTTGTTTTTACTTGGTTGGACAAAAACATAGGACAATTATGATTTATGCAAAAAATTAAATAAAACAATTTTTTGCCCACTGGAAGCTCTGTTTTGACAACACTCTATTTACCAGATTCATATCTGCTATTACTTGAGCCTTTCTCACAGTCCATGAGGATTCCTGCAGATGAAGTGTACAATAAATTCGATGTTCCAGCAGTTTTCTAAGTGCAGGCTTGATAAACAAAAGAAAACTTTTTGCTAAGAATGAGGAGATGAAAGGCTCAACAAGTTGTACTGGTTAGCATGGCTAAGCAGCTTTTTGAATACATAATTCCCCTTCTACCAGACACCTCCGTAGAAAAGTATTCTCTATTCACTTGTGAACTGCCACACAGAACTACTTAAGTACCTCCAGTTCCCAATTTACATTACATAGCTAGATGGAATGAATTTTGAGGTCCAAGTCTAAAGACCTTTACTACAACAGTTCCAGCAGCAGTGAGTTCAGAAGAAAGGCAGACAGCTTCAACAGTGCCGCCTGAAGGATGGCACCTTCAGAGATATCATCCTTCCCTTTCAATAAGTTGTGGCTGTTTCTTTCACTATATGAAAACATGTTTTAGTAACTTCACCAATTACATCTATTATTTCCCTTGCCCCTTTCTCTTTTACTCTCTAATCCTATGACAGACACAACATAAGCCTCCTCTGTCAACAGCAAACTGCCCCATGGTCTCCATGTTAGTATTAAGAGGATTAGAATAACTGATTTTATTTATGTTAACTTATTAATTTCATATACATATTGTATTAAAATGTTTTTCATGTCTACTTTCTGTCACTTTTGATGATTTTCATCATGAAATAATATGTGTTGTTACATACAGGCTGTGTCATTACAGGCAGTTTTGGACCTAGAAAATGAAAGGAATTGAAATGTTTGTTTTCCTCCTTTTTTTTCCCCCTCCCTTTCTTCCTAAAACAACTTCTTATGACAGGATTTCGAAGCGAGACATCTGCTCTCAACTGAAGGCAAATCCAACAGTCTAATTTTAGTCCTGCATTAGTTTACCTAAATAAATGTAAGATTTCTGTTCAGACTTAACATTACATTAATAGCATATTAACGTCAAGGGACATTTTGGAGATAGTGCCTCTTGTGTGATAAGGAGAATTCTTAAAATAGTTTTAATATTCTCACGAAGTATTTTCAACACACCATTGTTGCTTTCACAGGAGTACAGCACTGTTGCATTTTACCCCTTCCAAACTCCTCAGAAGCTTGACAGATCCCAGAAGCACAGGCCACATCTGAAGTTAAAATGGTTTTCTTCTGATATGCTTTTTCTTCTGACTAGTATAACTGACGCAGTACTTCTTTCAACTGGTGAAAACTACTGCTCTTTTTCCATCTTCTTCTACATTCATTGCTTTCAAATGAAATTAAAAGCAAAAAAAGCACCATCTTGCAGCATCACTACCAAACTGAATGAACATCCCTCTTTCTCCCTTGTAAATTTCAAGAATTAGATATTATTATTATTATCATCAGATATTACCATTATTATTCCTACTAAAAGGAAGGACTCGATTTCATTTTACATCAGAAAGTACCAAATAAGCAACTTCAAACATGGTATGAATTACCTGTCCTCTCAAGAGAACTACTGGATGATTCCCTTTACATTTATGAAGGGTGCAGCATAACAAAGGTTTCCTGTATCTAACACCTCAGATTTCTGCACAGTAACTTCACAGCAGTATAAAGGGGTCCAGTGGCATGCAGCAGCAAGAGCTGCACTTGTTTGTCTAAGCATGCACACAGTTAGGAAGTACAGATGACCCAGCACAGCTCTTCCTGTTCTCCTAGTAATCTCCAGAGAAGAGCCCTAATAAAGGAGTAAGTTTTCATGCTCTGTGTTACTAAAATCCAGTGAATTTAGCTCTCAGCCACAGAAGGAATTAGGCTGATAGTCCAACTGGTTATTACAACCCATAAAAGCATTCACTGTATAATTCAATATACCATAAATGCTTGGCTTACTCAACTGCTGTATTAATAGTACTATATACTATAATACACTATACTACAGGCAGATGATACATAGTGTATATACATTACAGTGTATTCTCTGTCAAGTCTTTTTATTAATAAAAATACCAGAGAAAGCTGAAATTGGAGTTGGTTGGGATTTTGTAACTAAATCTTTAGCACAGTCATAAAGGGTTTTGCAGATAATTAACAGACTGCACATATGCAAGTCCCCTACACTGACAGCATAATGGGTAGTATAAACATACACAAAATTAGAAATCTATGACCACAAAAGACTCCATATGGTCTTAAACAAGCGCCAAAAGTTTAATGCTGAAGTCACAACTCACAGCTGTAGTTTAACAGGGCTTCAGGCTGTGTAAGCAACCACAGCAAAGAAATACAAGTTGTTTGCTCAACATAAGGATGTGCTTAAATATAAAAAAAAGATCAGAAATATTCTCCTCAGGTGTCATACTCATAGCTCAGATTCTGTATTATTTTTGAAGCTAGACAGAAAATTTAATGCAAAACTACATCCATTTCTGACCAGCCTTATTTTGTCTTAAAAAAACCCCAACAAAACAAAACCCCCTCAAACATCCACACAACTCTATCATGGAATGCAAGGTACAGGACAGGGAACATGAAAGAACTGAAGGCATCACACTATTCCTGCATGTCCTCGGCCTGAGCAGCGGATACCCAACTCAGGCATTATTAATAAAAATACCACAGCACACCCTCCATTATAAAGCAAAAAAACTACTTAAAAAGGGAATTAAATCTTTTGCCTCTCCCTTGAGTAACAGAAGAGAGAATTTTTGGTACTATACTTGGGAGATAAATCCAGAGCCATAAACTTTTGAAAGAAAAAAAACTATTACAGATGGGAACTACAGGCCCTGTGATCTAAGAAGACACGCCAGAAAGAAACAGGTGCTACCTGAGCTAGGCTATCTTGACAGGCACAACACACTAACTTACAAATGCTTTCTCTGCAATGGTACTCCTGCAACAGAAAAGTTCCATGTATTTTAGCACACTGCTAAAGTTTCTTAATTTTATTAGACCTTGAAATTGCGTAAGAAATCCATGCTAAAGTAAGCTTTTTCTGTTGGTTCTCCAGTTGGCTAGAAACATTCCTTATGTCAGTTATTTACCTGCACGCTTCAGTGTGCAGTATCAAATGAAAACTGACTTCTCATTAAACCAGAAATCCATCAATCCCAGTATTCTGCTGAAAACGAAACTTGAAAAATTTAGGTGCTTCATCTCTGTCTGAATACAGTGCTGATGCACTAAGTTTCCAAAGATACAACATACAAAATAAATATATGTTTTGAAGGTGCACTGTGGTTTTAATGGTTACCAAGCAACCCAGAACACAAATGCTTTCCTCTTAGAGGCACATAAAGAGAGAAGTGTCATGCAATATTTCGCTTCTTGTGAAAGACAGACGGATTCATTTTCCCTAGACATTAGTCCTACTTAATTACAGGCAGGTATTTAGTGGAATGAATGGTAATTACGAATGCTAATATCCCACAATTCCTCTCCACAACTACAGATCCAAACAAATATACAGCAATATATTGAAGTCAATGTCTATAAGACAAGTAAGAAAACATTCTGGAAGAAAGGCATAAGACAAGCTAAAAACACCACAGATAAGTGCAGCAAGATTAAATGGAGAAAGAAAAACTAGAAATTAAAGAACAGATATCAAATTGTATGGCTTTGCCTGATTTTATAATTAAAGCCTTTTCTACTCTTCAGTAATGTGTTTGAAAATATAAGGGAAAAAATTAATTAATATATGTAACTCATATGGCTTATGCAAGAAAAAACCCCACACAGTGGATTCACCAGCTCAAGGAACTGGAATAAACTGTTTCTGAATACATACTGCCTCAAATCTCCAAATATGTGAGTGGAGACAATTTTTAGAAATCTATTTCTTAATAGCAGTAGTACCTACTGTTGTGCCTTTATCTCAAACAGTGTTATTTATTATTAAATGTCATGAAAGTTTGAGTCTGAAGCATTTTGGTAAAGATCTTTCAAATATTTTATTACGTTAATCAAGGAGCTCTAAGGGAAGAAAAGCCTCATTCTTCCCATGGATCCTTAACCCTCATTAATGGAATTAGCTGCAACTCTGAAATGCATTTGCCAAAATGTATACTTGAAATACCTGGACTTCTAAACTGTAGATAACTATGACTTGAAACATTTTAAATACAGGTACCTTACAGATAAAATAAATACAGATTCTGATCTTGCAGACATCCTATATAAGGATTAGTAAAGCAGTCAGAAAAGTGCCTTGTGCCACTTAGTTAATACTGATGAACTAAGTTAACTTGAAAAAAGACCAAAAATAAGCCATTTTAACATTTGGTCTTAGGATAAAGCTCAAATCATCATCCATGGTGAGTGAAGTGAACAGAAATGACTCCTGGATCTGGCAGGCACTTAAATGATATGCAGCAGACTGCCACAGCAGTCCAAGCCCATTATTCTCTTGACATTGCAGATGTCAACATGGTAGTTTTACTGCTTATACTCGGTGGCTTGGCCCAGAAATCTCCTGTTAACAAGGCTGTTGACTATGGCAGTGCTGCTGCCTCAAGGATTTTTTTTAAGCTAACAGCAGGACTGCTTTCAGAACAAAACCAGTAAATCCAAGGTGTTAAGGGGGATGCTTCCCAGCCTAGGCAAGAGTAGCAACTGAATAAAGAAAAAGAGAAGGTAGAAGAAAAAGGTGAAAGAAAGCATTAAAGAAAGCTCTTCTCCAAGAAGTGAGTGCAATATCTGATCAGCAAGGGGACACTGATTTGTTTAAATGAGATCTTCATGGAGTACATAAGAATGTGTGGTATTAACACACACAGCTTTGCTTTTAAAAACCGTTTATATTACAGGTGTTTAATAAATGTTTGCTTTCTTAACTCACTTAAAATCAGAAATAAAAAAAAATAAATTTACTGAGTCTAGTTAGAATAAAAGTTATGATCTAGAAGAACTAGGTACTGTGTTCAGAGTCTTGGTGGCTTCATAAAGTGTTGTATTCTTACAGATAAAGCATCTGAAATATGTACATGCATTTGCCACCAAGCAGGGCCACTGTAAATGTGGATTTTAACAGCATGTTGAGGATAACAAGATGTACAATCTTTTGCAACAATTAACTCTTGCTTAAGAGTACTATTAAGAATTAAGAATACAGTTTGGGCATCAAATGTTTCTCAGTTTTTCAGCCACATTATGCTGTTTCTATACTTTTATTTAAAACTAACATCCTGCAACAGATTCCCACTTATTTAAACCTCAGACTAACAGCAACCAGGTCCATGTCTTAGGATTTTTACAAATGGGACACAGTTGGAGAAGAGGTCATTCAGTCCAATATAAGGATGAAAAGCCAGCCAAGTTATAGTCTTAATTCTATATAATTGATGACATGCCCAGTAACTTTGCAGTTGTCCTGAAAACTACTTCTCATGGCCATCTGTTAACCAATTTTGACTACCTTGGAAAGGAAAAGGCTTGGGCTGGACATTACAACCAGAGCAGTTTGGAAATACTGCAGTCAATAAAAAAGGCCTTATTTTCAGTGAGAGAAACACAACAGTAAACTTCATTTTTCTGTGGGAAAAACACCTATTTGAAAGCTAGGGTTGCTGTAATTAAAGCCGATTAACTGCGGAGTGCTGATTCACAATTAGGAAATACGGAACAGAAACTGGATGTCCACACTAAAATATGACAAGAAGATAATAAACTAACTGAAAACATCTAAACTCGATGAACTCTGTAGCTTTTCAAAAACTGAATAATTTAAATCCCAATAATACCTCCAAGGATTTAAAACTGTGTATCACATATACAGGCATATGTATATTAGAATCTTTATAATCATTAAAAGCAAAGATGTTTGATAGCCTGTACTCTATTCAGTCAGAAAGGAAGCAACTTCCTCCAAGTAATTTGTGCTTGCAGATGTGTAGAATATATCTAATTAGGAAGAAAAATCTATTTTGAAAACAACTCTCAGAAGTGCTTTTCTTGCTTTGATGTGGATTATTTACATTGTAAGAACACTTGCTAGACTCTTCATTGTTTCAGTTTTTCACAATCTTGAAAAAAACTCCATAAACTTTGAAATTAATTCTGTAGACTGACACAGAAAATAACACTGACACATTTATACTGATTGCAAAGGGAACTCGGATCTTTATAGTAAATTCCTGCTGTCTCCTCCTCTACCTCAGCTGCTCCTTGGAAAGTTTAACTGCTACTGCACACGGGAATGCTTGGAATAACCTCTAAAGCAGTGCCTGCTCTGTATTTCTGTTTCATGAATACAGCTCTTAAATAATATTCTGGAAATTTCACCAGCACGCTACTGGCTTGAGTTAGCATTCAAAGGGGATGGATGTAGCCTGGAGACACTCACCCAAGGGTTTCAGCAACTGTGCTGGTTTATCATAAGCTACGTGGGTGCACAATCCCAGTGCAAAACTAAGAATGAGTCATTTAGAGTGAGTGTGACCCACTCCCCCTACTAATCACCCTCCTTCACAGGAGGCTGATTCTATCACCCTTTAATTCAATAGTACAAGATGGCACTCTGAGGAAATGAAGTTTGCATTCAACCAGTGTTTTCCCTTTTGTAAGAAGAGATTTGCAGAGAGTTCAGGAATCACTAATGTCAGTAAGTTGAAACTAGCAAACATACCTTCACCAGACAATTTGTGTGACCTGGAACAGAGCCATTTACATAAATAATGTCATGTACTGTGTTGATCCTCCACACCTAGGAGACAGGAAAAAAAAAAAAAAGATCAGACACTGAGTTCTGCTTAGAGACTATTCCCACTTTTACAAACAGTAGTCCAGCAAAGCCCAGACTGAGTAACTGGAGGTGGTGCTGTAGGGAAGAACATTCTGCACAGGCCTCAATTGCCACAAAATTCACTCACATGCCACTCTGAGTGCCAAACTTTCTCATGCAGGAGTCTCTAACAGTTATAAAGGGCTGGTGATCAGGCTATACTTGGTAAGGCAGCTCTTTGTTCAGCAAAAACCAACCAGAGCTCCTAAGCCTCTTTTTCCTCTAACAGTAACAGCTGTTGAACCCCACAGGTGACAAAATAAAACAAATATCCTCGTGAAAATGGTACTGTGACCATTTGTCAATTTATTAATTCAATGAGATGCTCAACTGAACACAACATTTTCTGCTGCAAAAAATTAGTTTCAGTTAGCAGAGAACAGCAGCAGCACACTTTTTTGCAGACTAGAGGTCAATTTGTTTTTTGTGCAAACTGCAGAGGTTGCCTTCAGAGACAGGGAAAAGTAGCTCTAATAGCCCAGGAGCTGCTGCAGTTATGTACAAATCAGAATCTGGACAGAAACTGAACTATAATCCCCTTTTTGCAAATGAACATGAAGGGTCGTGATCAAGTCAGGACTTCAAACAGCACCAACACAAGGCTCTGTGGCTGAATCCATTGCTTAGCAAGGCAACCACCCAATATACATTCTAGTTTACTCAGAACTCACCTTTAATCCAAAAGATGTCCTATAGATGTTACCCATTTTACCTGGCATTTTCTTTCCACGATAAACTTTGGAAGCTTTCTAGATAAAAACAAGGCAAAAAAAAAAAAATCATGTTAACTGCAAGAGGAGCCCTGGAGAAAATATGCTGATATTTCCAGTGTTAAAAATATAATGAAAAAATCTAACCCAGATTAGCATTTTAAATACCTCCTGCTGGAAGTTAGGTATTACTCTACCATGTTATCTGAAATACTTGACCTCAGTCATAAAATTGCTATATCTACCGTTATGTGAACAAAGAGATTCTAGCTTTGCTCAATACTTAATGTATATAGATTCAGAGTAAAATCTGCACTCATTCATACTTGCACTTTGTGAAAAATCAAGAAAAGTTTTTTTCCCTAAGATTCCTGTCAACACAAGTCTCTCACCTACATCACAGACCGCAGCAACTGGAAACTTGCCTGAACTACTTGTGGATGCTAATGCAGAGCTCCAGAGCAGCTCTGCCCTGGAAGGCTGCCAAAATGAAGATACACTGTAGCTTCCCTCCTCCCCCTAATCCATGATTTTCACACTGATGTAAATCAGATCTGTTTTAATGCATGTATTTTTGAGGACGAAATTTTAATTTAATTCCATTCACTGCTGTTGCTTAGTTTCTGTATTCTATTTGTGACTGGCTGGGTATAAACTGGACTACAGAGGTGGAAAAAAAAGGCAGGAATAAGTGCAATAATTTTCAATTCTCCATTGTTATCAAGGGATTTGTATCCTGTACCTCTCTGTTATCCATTAATAATGTTTGGGGTTTTTTTAAATTCTTGTGAAAATCATGATTTCAGGAAATCAGCTACAATGCAATTCTAGGGAAAGGACTCTGTACTGAAAAATCCTAGATTACGAAAATGTTTGAGATGGTCAACACTTTATGGGAAAATACTAACAAGGCATTGTTTTTCCCTTATTGCATATTTTCATCTTGTTTCTTTTCCATCATGCCCATTTCCAATACTATTTTCCATTGTATATACTTTGTGAAATTACATCCAGCATTACTGCTTATGAAATCCTAATTTAAAAGAAAGAGAGGTTATTTTGTAATGATGAAAACCATCCGTTAAAACAGTGTTCTGTAGTCAAATATTTACATTCTTCAGTGAAAACAAGTGCCAGGTGTAGAATTCTTTTTCCAGCTGAAACTGAAGGCTATAAATCAGTAATGCATGCTTTTATACTCTCAATTACTTTAACTTCATTTCCTGTTGCCCTTTTGCTTTTACTATTCTCTGAGCGTTATTAATACTTTTCTAAATTTTATTTTAATTTCTCTAAGAAAATTACAGACAGTTCAGGTTCAGTACTGTGACTCAGTTGATCTTAATTAGTTTGCAAAAATTCCTCTTAGTTTGGTCTAAATATTGTACAGCCTTAATAGAACAAAGTTTAAAATTAATCTGCTCAAAGAGATTTTATACTAATTTTATTAATAGTTTGAATAACAAAAATATGACTCTGTACTCTGCTTAAAAATGCTTAGAAGCTTAAAAAATTTTGGGAATTATTCCCTATAAGATGATGGGATTCAGTTCATTAAGCAGCTACACAAGCCAGGCAAGGTGATAAAAGCAAGTGGGGTTCCAAAGAATGGTATAGCATCTGCAGTGTAAAATAACGGGCAAATCCTTTCCAATCTATAAATGGTCTGATAAAAGCTTCTTAGATCTCTCTTTGAAGTATTATGACTATTCCTCTTAGCCACGCTACAAAATATGACAATTTTCTCAGTCAAAATATGTGTGCTCACCAGCAGAGTAGAATATTCATAAACTGAGGCATAAGAGCACATCTATCTGCATTGCTCATTATACAGGTTTCTGAACTTCCTTTGAAACAGCTGGGATTCTCTGCTACCACAGAGTAAATGTAGTAGCTAGCTATTGTGAAATTGTTCATTTTTAGTATGCAGCTCTATAAACAGGAAATTTTTAAACAGGAAATAAGAATCCTCACATTAGTAGATATCGCTCCAGGTCTTCTGTGAGTTTTTGTCTGGCCGTGGCTCGCAGGCTGACCTTTAAATCCCCACCTTTTCATGACACCTTGAAATCCTTTACCAATTCTGAAAACAAAAATAATTAAGAAAGAAACTTGGGTTAGCCAGACTTAAGGTTGTTATTCTAGCAATAACCAATAATTTCAGTCAGGCTCATGATCTTTTTTATCTTTAGCAAAGCTCAGCAGAGAGGGGAATACAGTTAAAACAAAAATCTGTATTTTATACTACAAACATATTCTAGCACAATGCTTAAAGAATAAGAAGCATTAGGAGAGAGTCAAATAGGCAAAAGGACTAAGACAAAATGCTTCTTGCTGTGATCATCCTCAAGAAATGTTACTGTAATGAAGCTTTCATCAAGTGGACACCAGAACAAACACCCTTCCAAAAAAACCAACCAAAAAACCCAAACCAAAACAAAATAAAAAGCAACTGTATAATAGTATATACCAGAACTTAATGACAGGCCCTGAGCATCAAGAGAGGAAAGAGATGACTGCTTAGATTACAATCTTATTTTTAAAAATAAAAGAAGAAATATTTTCCATACTACAATAAACTTGGAAACAGTTTTGTGTACAGAGAAAACATGCAACTCCCTTGATCCATACTAACCTAACAAATGAGGTCTACAAAGCAGTAACAAATAAAACATATTTTGAGAGTCCATGCCCTTAATCTTTGAGGCACATGATAGTATTACTGGCTTTGGAGTTCTCTATCTATTGCAGGAACAGACTCACCAGGAAAACCCACCTTATCACTGCACAAAGGAAAAGCTGATTAAAGTGTGTTTAAACCAGCATTGTCTGTTTCCAAAAGGAAAAACCTGACCACAGGGTTTATGGCTGCACTGATTATTTAATTCATTTAACAAGATGATCCTTTTCCTCCAATTTACAGAAATCCTTTCTCTGTTAATGCACTTTGCAATGTCATGGTCCTATTAGTTCAAGCATTAGAACCTTCCAGCCAAACACAGAAAAATAAACCCAGGTATGAGCATGCATAGAGCACATTTTACAGAGGGACTGCACTTTGCTGACTCCCCTGCTCAGCACTACCATGAAAAACTAGGGAAAACATGGAAAACAACAACATTCTTAAAAACTAAATTCTTTCCTCTTACCACTTGAGTAATTCTCCTCTAACTGCTGCCCCAGATGCCTTGAGCTCGTCAAACTACAGTCAGAATCAGCCACAAAGACTCTCTAAAGCCACACAATCATAAGGAAACAAGAGCTACTTAGAACCTAAGGATCAATCCCAGTTAAATTTGGCAAAGAAAGACATGCAGTTGTTTGAATCAAGAGTTATTGGTTAGAAGCTCCTCAATTTTTTTTTTGCTCCTTACCTACAACTAAGGAAATGCTAAAATACAATTTAAGTAGTGCTATGTTCCTTTGGCTTGCCAGCTGGCCACTCATGCAAGTGGTTGTCACCAGCAAGACAGTCCTTCCAGGCCAGCAGACAGTGGTAGAACCTGAGGTACGAAGAGGGCCAGGGCCACGAGAGGAAGTTAAAGGAAGGCACCTCCACGAGGGAAGATCTGGGTTACTGGGAATCAGGAACACAAGACAGAAATCTAAAGGATGCAAGGCTTTGTAACACCAGTTTCCCACAGAATCAGCTCATTTTAAAAGCTTGCATTAGTAAACAGCAATAGCTGTAAAAAAAAGGTTTGAAAAATACATTTTAGGAGAGGCTTAAAACTTGGCTTTTTCTGTGTCTTCATACTGCTAGGGGATCAAGAACTTTGAAATACATACAGAAACTAAGCTATAGGAAAACTCATACCTGTTCTGCCAAAATGCTACTTTTCTTTTAATCTATCTATTACTGGCCATGTTTTCCAAGCAGACTACTACTGGCATCTCTAGCTAGAAGATGAACTTACCAAAGCCTCCAAAGCCAACTGCAAGCAGGTTGCATAACAACAGCTGTGCAGTTACCAGAGCAAGCAGATCGAGGGCATGATTAATTCTTTAGCTGCAAAAATGGCCTTGCAATTGAGAGAAAAACACACAACCTTAGAAAGCCACCATTTCAAAAGTAAACAGTACTGTCAGCTTGAATTAAGAAGCACGATGTCATGAAACCACTTCAATATTTCATTCAGATTGCTCATTTTTATACATGAACAATTTAGAATACTGTAAATTGTACTTAAAAATAAAATGCCTAATACTTACAAGAGATTTATTTTGAATAACAAATGTTTAATACATCAAATGTTTTAAGATATCTTCAGAAAAAAGTGATTACATCACAAGATAGAGTTGCTAGTGTTTAATGATTTATGTGATAGACTATGTTCATCTGCTTCTTGGTCCTTCCAATTACACACATATTTTTCTGTGAACAAAGTCTCCGACTTTACAGTACCAAAGCCTTAGGAAATTTATAGAAAGTGTAACCAGCCTAAAAAAGAGCACTCTGGTAAACCTGAAAATTCTCTTGGATCTGTTGATCCAGAATATGAAAACAAACCTCCAACCTCTGAAATATACTGCCTCAAGTCAGGGAAAGATATCACTATTCTGAAATTAAGAGTACTTCGCAATGTACATTGTTGTACTATCTACCAAGGCTCTTTCATCATACTAGTTCAATAATGTTTTAGATTAATTTCATTATTTATTTGTGAAAAACTGATTGAAAATCACTGAATAACCTACAAATACACTTTATCTTATGGCTTATTTTACTTGGTTTCACTGAATGAAATGTATTTACCTGAGTCCCAGAAAGGAGATGAAAAACTAAGACACACAAATGTTAAATGAAAGTAATCCTTGTGCAGAATTAGAGTTTAATTGCACACAGTTATTCTACTCTCACCTGCAGGAGAGCAGGTGTTTAGGTCAACCACCTAATTTTGTACAAAATCTCATTTTTGATTGTTTGATACAAGTAAAATGCCAGTAACTAATGAGACAACTTTCATTTAGAAAGCTACTGGAATAATGCACTCTAATTAAGTTTGCTGCTAACTCTTCAAACATAGTTCATTTAAAAGACCATTATTTAGATGCTGTAGAGGAAGTTGGATTCCATCTACTTAGTCCAATAATTTCAGACAAATGCAGAACACACTTTCAGGCTCAGATTACACTGCTAAGCTAGCAAAGCTTATATATAAACCATAAGCACTCCAGAATCACCACTTAATTCTGGCACATTTCAAATAAAACTACTGTTGATTTTTTTTCTGGAGTGACAAAATTTCTCATTTTCCAAACTTTTCCTGAAATGTTCACAGAAGTGGCATGAAGTGGCAGAAAAGGAGTTAAGGTACAACTCCATCTCCATGGAGCACTTGGCTACCACTGCAGGCATGGTCCCACCTCTCCCTATCACCATGTTCTGGTCACCTGTGTACGAGTGCAGAAGCTCACTGGGGTAATCAGTAAGCTGATCCCTCTGAAAACTAACACAGAGAAGAATACAGGTATCTCACACTGATCTTTTCCTTCATGCAGTTCAGGACACCAGTGCCAATGACAGAAGATCAGTGGGAACTCCAGGAGAGAGTACCACCTTCCCTTTGGGCACCACCCTACGCCCTATGTTAACTTAAGGAGGTCATTGTAGAAGCATCATAGATTGGTCTGGGTTGGAAGACCCATCCAACCTGGCCTTGAGCACTTCCAGGGAAGGGGCATCCAGCACTTCTGTGGTCAATCTGTTCCAATGCTTCACCACCCTCACAGTAACGAATCTCTTCCTAATATCTAATCTAAACCTAATCTCAGTTTGAAGTGATTTCCCCTTGTTCTGTCACTCCAGGCCCTTTTAAATAGTTTCTCTCCAACTTTCTTTTAGGCTCCCTTCAGGTACTGGAAGGCTGCAACTAGGTCACTCCAAAGCCTTCTCTTCTCCAGGCTGAACAATTCCAATTCTCTTAGCCCTTCCTCGTAGGAGAGGTGATCCATCCCTCTAATCTTCTTGGTGACCCTCCTCTGGACTCCTCCAAGAGGTCAATGCTCTTCTTGTTCTGGAGATCACAGAGCTGGACACAGCACTCCAGGTGGGGTCACAGAAGTGCAACCTGTGAAAGAAGTGCTTGTGGATGGTGCTACACGTTTTAGCTCAAAGCATATCAGGGCTAAACTTAAGGATTGAGCTTTTACATAGCTGAAAATAAGAACTAAGGAAAATATTTCAGCACTGTGGAAGACTGACAGCATGCAGACACACTGCCTAATGACAGTGCTCTAAAAGCTACTCATATCGTGCTGAACAAATTATGAGACTTCAGATAAAAACAAATTGCATACATCTTTAACTGAACCTTCTTGTCTCTGTGAAAGTGTTCTTCTTTACAGAGGTATAGATGAATATAAAAGACTTTGGCAAAAACATTTGTAGGGAAGTTTAAAAGAAGACAATCGAAAAAGAATACCCTACACTTTTGTAAAGAAATGAAGACGCTAACCAAGACTTCTGAAAAGTAGTACAAGTCCTTCGTTCAGGCTATGACAACTAAGAAAAACTTGCTAATTTTTAAGGACCATATTTTGGATTTATTTTGGCAGAAGGAAGCATACAGAAAGATATCTTGCTCATCTGGATAATTAAGAGTTGGCAAAAAACTAAAATATCCTTTATATTCCCCTATATTATCTCCTCATTGAGCTGACATTATTTTTTCTTTATTTTTTAAAGGAATAATTAGAATTAATCATGCTCTTACCAACAGCACTGCTATTTTCATGTACATGACTTCAAACACTGCACGCACTTCAATGTTTCCTCCATTAAAACGGAATTACTGTCAATCTTAAAAATGTGAAGTGCATGTTCATGTAAAAATATTCCTAAAAACTTTGCTACCGCTGATAGCAAGTTTATAGGAATTACTCTCTTTTAAATCCACAATGGTTTGAATCAGGAAGAGCCAGGTCCCTTCCCTAGGCTGGATGGGGCTTTCAGTAAGCTGGTCTATCAGAAGTGTTCTTGCCCATGGCAGGGGGGTTGGAACTAGATGATCCTTAAGGTTCCTTTCAACCTAAACCATTCTACATTCTGTAAGACAGAAGTGGGAGGAAGGAAAGGAAGTCAAATCATGCTCCCTACCGTAACTCAGCGTTGTTTTCTTTCAGTACCTTTCCAAAACGCCCCTATAGCTTAGGATCTTTCAAGTGCCTACAGCACTGCTAAAAATGGGGCTTTACAGAGTAATGGCCAAAGGTTCACTTCAGCCTCTGGACCAAACCTCCCAAGGTTCCCTCTTTATTCAGCAGGGAAAAGCTGGCTTCTGTTGAGGTGGGTTCAGAACACAAATCTAACATGAAGTACTTTACCATTTTTTTCCCCCTGACAGTGCAGCCCAAATGCTATAGGTCAATGCTATAACCATTCCCAAGGTTTCCCTTCACTGAAGCATTTCTTGGATATTTTTGTGACATTGTGGAATCTGTACTTCCAGGTACACTAACTATGAATCATGAATACAGCATCCTGAAAAGTAATGAAACACTGAACCTCACAGAAGTATGAGACTAAGCAACACTGGATGAAATTCCATGCAATAAAGTAAAAGACCCAAAGAAAAACTGAAAGGTAGTAAAATAACTTAATTCTTGCCCAAGAGTTAAGGGAATATGATAAATGAAGCATTCCAGAAAAGTGGAAATCAAGAAGAAAGAAACTTTAGAAGTAGAAATCAGAATGTGAGTAAGCTGCAGAAAAAGGTTAAAAAATTTTGATACAGAAAGACTGGAATGATTAGACAATCATACTGACAGAAAACCCAACTGATCTTTCTCTTTAGTAGCAAAATTTTTTCTTCATCTGTACAGAAGGATTACAAGTAATGTGCTACCGAATCATCAGTACAAACAAACAGCTAATTTCTGAAATTGGATCATACAAATGTCTGGAGGAAACAGATTAGAAATACTGAATTACAGTCTAAGATGGGTTCACTGAACGTGCCAAGAACTCAGCCTACTTTTAGCTTGCTAGTATTTTCAAATACCAAGATACAAATCCCCTAATGGCTGCTTACCAGTGTCTTCTACATGGCAAAAAAAATCCCTTTCCTAGCTCTTGGAATACTTTTAGAAAAACACAGCTTTTCTGAGTTAAAAAACAGTGACACTTAATCTTCATTAAATAACTGTATTCCTAATGATCCTGTGTTTTGTTTTGCAAACAGGCTATTGTCTCTTATAGGCTGTTCACTGAATGCAAATTAGAAGCAGAAGAATAATATGCCAGATCTAAGTGTTGCATAAAGAAGTCTGACATAAAAAAAATACTAATTTCAGTCAACTCCTTGACCTCCTTTTCTCAATAGAGTACCCTCATAAATGCAGTCAGGTGTTTGGTTTCCCCATATATACAAGACCCTGTGAATGATGTTATACATTTATAGGTCATATGTGAGACTATTACAGTTGGGTATTACCTCCATTACATACACACACACACAAACACAAAATCTAATGGAAAATGTTACCTTTGTATCCCAACACAACAAAAATAACTGTTCACTGAAATACACTGAGAGGAGTTCTCAGTTCTCTCAGTCAGTGGAAATCACAGATTTACCACAAGAGCCATGACTAGTCTTTGCTACAAGATGCCAGTTTTTCTTTTGACACCCTCTACCACTTGAGCTATAATTTGGCATTCAGAGTGGTCTGAGAGGAAATCATTCCTCCCACATTAAAGGAAAAGATCATTAGCCGCTGCTGGCAAATCATTAGCTGAGTTGGAATATGAGAGAAAACAGAAAAAAATGGAATTTGACAGCTCTGTTGTCCCGCTAAATGTATTCACTATCTTTTTGCCTTTCTTTCAGTCCACATGATACAACCCCCTTCACGTCTCTTCACCAAATCAAAAATAAGCAGCCTTTCTCAGAACTGATGTCTTTCAGCATTCATTCCCCTTTTCTACATACCACAGGTGCTGCATTATAGATCGCTATGCCCATGCTTAGCTTGAACAACATTTTCTCAAGCTGTTTGTCTAGCCCTTCCATGTACATGTGACAGACAACACAGGCAGAACCATTACCCTAATATTAATTATTCATCTTGTCCATAATCAAGAGCAGAGATAATTTTATATTGTTGACCCAATGAGGGAATGGACATGTATTTCCTGTCACTACCCTTGCAATTGTATTTTAGCCTTTGTGATCCATGGGTTCAAGACAAAGTAGAGGGGAGGAAAAAAAGAACCAGTCTATTTGACAGATGAACCGCACATGTTAAATCATTAGGAACTTACGATTTTGCAGTAACATCCACGAACTGCCCTGGGCGGAAGTGAGCAGCGTACAAAGGAGTACCTTCAAAAGAAGAGGAGAGATCATGTTCAACTAAGTGTGGAAATCCTTAAATCACTATCCAGCCATTATCATACAGGGTAGATTACAGTCACAGCAAAGGAAAGCAAACTTATTCACATGTTATTTACTCTTCTTTATGAACCTCACTGACTGAGAGAGATGCTTTGCATTTATTCCTTAAGCACATTTCTCAGTTCCTAGCCCAATTTCAGAAGAAGAGGAAGGATGGGCCAGGGCTTTACTGAGATACATTTTACTTCATACATTGAAAGAGACAATGCCAAAAATGCCTAATTAGTTAAGATTCATAATAAAAATGCTTAGCGTGAAAACAGAATATGCTGTACTTAGAACTACTAGAACTTTACAAGGTGGAAGGTTTTTAAAAAAAACAAAACAAAAACCAACCAAGCGAGAGAGAAAACCCACTTACTATAAAAAATGTGGTTAAGAATAATTAAAAATAAAAATACCATTTTGCAATGCTTCCTCTTTATTAAGATACAGTGTTTCCAAACTAAAGACTGTGGCAGAAGTACAGCCTCATCCACAGGGGGATTACCTATACACTAACCTTTAGCAGAAGTAGTGCTACTGTAGTCGGTGATACCACTCACCTCACTGTAATTACACTAAATCCTTAAATACTTGCAGTATCAAAATATTACTTTTAGATTTATTTTGTCTTAGGTGATTTTTTTATCCAAGTGCAATATTCTTTTATTAGCAGCTTAAAAAAACCCCACAACAAACCAAAATTAATAACTTTAATATATGAACTTTAAAGTTCACTATAAACCTATATAGAGCTATATAGCTGCATATTTCACAGTTTCCAGTCTGTTTTACATCCATTAAAAAGTGAAATTTTAATTGCTCCACGTCCACACCCTTTCTCCTGCTTTTTCAAATCTGTGTGAATGCAAACTGAAATGATGTAAACCTCTTACAAGTCTCAAGTATAAAAATCCTCATATTATGTCATGTTGTATTTATATAATCCATATACACCTGGAATAAGATGCCTGTGAACTGACACCAAATCATGCACATAAAGGATGTTATGTACAAAATACATGCACTGCAAAACCAGTTTATTGAAAACCTGCAATTCTGCTTTATCTCAAGCTTCTCCTTCCATTTAGCAGTCCAAGCTTCCTCTTTGTGACAGATTTGATTTTTATCAGTTACCACAGTGTCTTAAAAAGGTCTTACAAAAAGCTTCACTAATGACAAGGAAATACACAATATATTAGAATTTCCAACCCTACATAATTCTTCAGAAAATACTTGTAATTGTCAAAAGTGAAAGCAACCTAAATGGACTACCTAATAAAACCTTAGAAACTTAAAACTTTTTGTTAGATCTCCAAACTCCTAATACTGATTTTTAGTGAGTACATTTGTTACGAACACGTTTTAGTGTGCTTTACTTTGCAGGCTGTCAGATAAAACACCCTAAATGACAGCCATCAGTCGTATTTCTGAATGCAGCAAGAAGAAAAAAAAACCTCAAACTGCTATTTTAGGCTCCTGAGAAACATTACCACAAAATTCTCTGTCCCTCTCATAAGGATAAACAGAGAACTTCCCATAACTGTATTCATATTTATTCCCAGCCAGTGAATCAAGGTTACAGACTTACTTCTTAATTCAACATTCATATTAGTAAGTTTGGATTAGACTTACTTCCTAATCAATCGAAACACAGTACTCCAGAAAAAGGAAAAATCCTACTTCTCATCAACTAAAAAATAAATTTCTAATTTTCTCTAGGAAAAAAATATGCCTGTACTTAATGACAAAATTCAGCAACTTCCATACGAAATGAAAATTAAATACATGTCATAACTTTGTTTAGGTCTACAAGTGGCAGATGTTAAATGATTATGCATGTAATAATCAGCAGCTCAAAAAATTACCTGGCTTAATTATGGCATCATCTGTTACTTTAAATGTTGTAACTTTCTGCTTTCGTGGTACTCCAGCTTCTTTAAAAATCTGATGTGCAGACTCTGGTTTCTGTAACAAAAAGCAGCCGTAAAAAAGAAGTGATCTTAAAACAGAAAACGATCACAGACTGTCAATACCACTCAGATGAACAGATACATCACACTTAAATGTTATCTTGAGACTAGCATTTTATCTCTATATAAAATTTATTTTAAACTCCTGTCTCTGCATTTTATTTTCTGCCAACTAGTTACCCAACAGCTACATCATATAAACAAGATACATATGAAGATTTCTAAGATGAAAATCATTTAGAATAGAAATAAAAGATACTGCTGTTTTTGTCATGGCTTACGAAGAGTTTTGTAATAATTTAAAAATATGTTCTCTTTTTCAGAGCTACTGATGACTTAGTTCCACACCACCATAAATACAATTTATTTGATTTCACTAAGAAAACAATAGAAACAAAGTCTCATCTTGCAGAAACTTCTCAAAAGGCTTAACTTTTCCACAGAACAGAATTTTGAGTCTCCGAACAAAAAAAAAAGAAAAATTAAGAACAAGTTTATAATTCATGGATTTTTAAGATATACCAAGTACACTCAGTGTCAAATCACTGCTGACTTACTAAAGCAGTATCTTCTTTTCAGAGGAGTCCAACAAATTTAAAAGTCCTTAAAATTATTCTCAGCTGTTTCAAACAAGACAACTCACAGAACTGCTGACCATGACATGAAACAAGCAACAGAAACAGTAATGCAGGAAAACTGTAGCCATAGGAAAAAGGTAATGCCACTTAATTTTTCTTCAAATGACTTCTAGAAAGCAATTTAAGCATCTAACAATACTGTCACACTAGGATAGTCACACCTCAGAGGTTCACTTCTCAAAACTTTTGTGCAGTTCTCTCTCTCAAAATTATTTTCTGTGTTTTAAGACAAAATAATGTGGATAACTTAAAAAGGGTAACATAGTTTATTTGAAAATTTGCATGATGCCCTTTCTTTTGTTTTAAAAAATTTGCTAAAAAGTGTTAGAACAAGAAAGTAAGTTTTATGAAAAGTGAGGAAGCAAGATGATGAGGATCTCTTAGGAAAAAACGCAGCAATTTTAAGTGTTAAAAATCTGTCTTTGTTTGAGGAGAAAGTGTGGATACAAAGTCTTTGAGAGTGAAAAGTTTATTCCAAGTGATTTGTTAACTTGAGATCACAGTATGAAACACTTCAAATACCTTTAAAAAAAAAATCACCTACATACAAAATCTCCCCTAAGCCCATGAGTATTTGAGGCATCAATGGAGGAAAACTGTATTAATCTGTAGGACCATATGTGAGAATTAAAAATAAAGATATGGCCTTTCTACGAAGTGCCTGCATATCAATCCTTTACTTTCACTGTTATGTAAAACTGCTGCCTTAAGCTACAGCAAGGGGAGCTCTGTGCTCAGCACGGGTGCCTGGAAAGAGCTACCACAGCTGAAGAAAAGCACAGTGAAGTCAAAGGTTAAAATTCGCTTATAACTCAAGTCCTACTCAAGGCTGTAGCCTTGCACTGCTCTATTGCCACAACTGTCGAGTCTCAGAGATGTGTTTTTACAAACTAAACACCGCAGTCTTTACAAAGCCTTCCTAAAAAAGCAATATTGAGTGAATTCTCAGATGTTATAAACTTATAAAAACACCAACGATATCTTCCAGTATTATGGGAAAATGATCGATATGCCCTCACTTATGGGAAGCATATAAAATAGTTTTGACCAAAAAAATGTTAGAACTGTACTTTTGAGAGAATGTACTTTTGAGAACAGTTTGCATTAAAAAATCATGATAAATCTCTTCACTTGTAATAGAATGACATACATCAAGCTAAAAAGGAAAAAAAAACCTTGCTAAAAATGCAATATTCCTTATCAGCTTTTAAGCAATTTGACACTCAAAAGAAATATGGAGAATTCTTTTTCAGTAAAATTACTGAGGGAATCTTTTGTTTGAACTCATTAAAAATCAGTAGCTGTGAGGAATCTGAGGAAGACAGATGTTCCTATCTTCCTATCAGAATATAAATTGCTTATGCTAATACAATACAGTATCATTTACCCTTCTTTTAATTCTCACTTTCGACACTTCAAAGAGAAAAGAAACACATAAAAAGGCTGATAAACATAGCAGAGCAATGATTCAAACTTGCAGCTAAACCACAGAAGTACATCATTTGTTAGTACCTTAACAAGTATAATTGCTCGGAATCAGCATGCCAAATTCTTTCTTAGGAATTATCTAGTTTATACTATGACAATGATGATAACAACAACAATAATACAGAGCTCAGTATAATCACAATACACAGTTCAGTCTCAGGCCAAGTCCTCACCACTGATTGGTCTAAGGATATTTAATTCATTTTTTATTAAAATTAATCTAAGTTCAACCAAATTAATAGAAGCTAATTTGGAAAAAGTTATGCCCAGAGAGAGTCATTAACATAACTCACACTACTAAAAAGTCCTTGAGTTGACCTTTTAGGTAGTTCATCCTTGAAGAAATTTTCTTAGTTCATAGGAGCTATTTTAACAGAAATTTTCGTTATACCTCCTTACTTCCCACACGTTATTACTCTGACAACATACTGAATTACTGGTAACATCATCTGCATGAGAAGATCAACTGTAAGGAGTCTAATGAGCAAAATACAACTTGAAAATTTTTATTCACATGGTTCTTGCATGTCTTAGACCAAAAGAACAGGAAAATAAAAACAGAGCTGTCATTTTTCCAGGAAAAATGTCACACCTGGAAAGTGGAAATGGACTAAAGTGACAGGACACCTGAAACTACCATGGTGAAACATGGCATAAACTCACTGAACACCAGAAAGGTACCTTAAAGTATCAGCCTGCTCAAAATAAGGAGAATATACTGTAAGGCTTGAAAATGAAAGCAAATGAAAAAACTCCTTCTTCCCTCATCTCTGATAAAGCAGAAACAAGTACACAGATTAATTTTGAGGCTCTGGGACAACTGTCAGTTTAAAAAAGTGAAATCTTTTGTCCTCAAAAAGCCACAATCAGCTGAGATAATCTGCTTAGTGGTCATGAGCCCTAGATTTTTTTCACTTGACTAAATCAGACAAATGAGTGTCAGGACACTGCAAGAAGTGAAAAATGGTATTTTACAGAAACAAAAGATCACAGAAATTGCAAACCTTTGACAGAAAGCTTTGTTCCTACCTTGATCTATAACTCCTCAGAAATGACAGCTCTGCTAGACAGCCTTAACCATTGAAGATATCTGGGAATTCCACACCAGGCAACAGGGGTGTCTAAATGAGTGAGTGGTTTTGATATAGCTGTTGATGAGCTATAACCATAAGCTATCTTCTTGAAAATTTAAGTCTTAAACTTACTAGAAGTAAAACTATAGGCAAATTAAACAATGTCAACAGACACGTGGAAAATGACAACTACACCATATAAAACAGTGTGGAAGAATAAGATAGAGAACAAAATCTTCTAAACAACCAAAGAAGCTGGGTAAGTTTACAACAGGCCATTGAAGTGTGTATCTCGCAGTTCTCATCTTAATTGCACCTCCACAGACATGGTGAACACATGTTCCTACACTGCTAAAAGTCCTTCAGACCCTTTCACCAACATGGGACACTGCACATCAAAGCAACTTCCTAAACCCACAGCTTTCCCAGAGAATCAAGAGACAAAACTTTCAAAAATTCTTCTTGCTATTCTCTTGACCAAGAATTTACACCAGCATTAGGAAATAAGCAAGGTGAATGCGACAAAAGATTTGTTCCAAAGCACAGGTGTCTGTCAGTCTTTCAGAGAAGTCCAGCTATGCTACTTTCATATTGCAAGGGCAGCAGAAACAAACTGTTCTAAAAGTAACTCCCAAAGTGGTTCACTTACAGAAAAAGGCGATACGTTTTTGCCTCCAACAAGCAGCTGAGCTGTTTTTCCACCCGACTCTTCCTTTGAAACGTATTTTAAAACATGACAATCTTGTACCTTAAGAAAAGGAAAAGTGTTTGTTTGAGTATAAGCAGATGTGTGTGCTTTAAGACCATAATAAGAGATTATCAAAACAAGTGAAATTACATCAGTCTCTGTTTTCATAACAGGAGATACAATTTATAAGTAGTAAACTGTAGTGTTTGTTACATTTTTACTGTAGACATTCTTTTTCCAATCAACTAAAGACTAATTTTAGGAAAAAAATATTAGTAGAATGCTAACTATATTCATAAATGCTCTAGAAATCAAATAATCTTTTATAGCCGTCTTTTGCATGCAATATCTGCAAAATCCCTTCTGAAAGCTTGCAAAGCATACAGTGAGAGCCCACATTTTAGACTCCTGCTCTTTTGCCCTGCAAACTTGATGTCCTTCATGGCACTGATTCATCACACGGCAACAACATGTGAGCAAAAGGCTTCATCGCAATAGTAGCTGCCAGAGAATATGAAGAAGCAGCTTCAGGGCTACAAAGGCTCACAAACCAAGGTGAAACTAATCCCAAAGTACCTGCAGATAGCAAAATAAAAAGAAGTTAAGTGGGGTAGTTAACCCCAGCTTTATGCTGCCTCACCTAGGTAACACCACTCAGAGCTCTGCAGCACCTGAGTAGCTGAGGCAGAAGGCAGACTGCTCCCAGAAAGTTCGGGATATAAACAGAGTGTACTACCCACGATCAAAAGAAGCCTTTCATTTCTTTCAAGATTTCCTACTCTGTACAAGTAATAACTTTCACTTTTGACTGAAATGTCTGGCTAACGATCTGAATACAGAACAGGAGATGAAATTCATTATGATTTATTTCACCTTAAGTAGTGTGACAGCATGTTTTTTTCCTGACTTGGTCCATATTGGCATCATTCCCAGTTTTACTGCAACAACACCAACTCTGATGGAATCTGTAGATCAAAACAGAACAGGAATGCAACTCCATACTTAATCTTTGAAAGAGTTAATTTCATAACTTGCAAAATCCCATTCATTAACTCTGATCTTTCCTAAGGAGATGAAGGAGAGAAAACTTCACTGACTCCCTATGAGTAGGCTGGGAATAATCTGTTAATTGTTTTTAATACCACTAGCAGTGAAGTTTTATCTGTTCCAGTTGTGTTTGATAAAACATGCAACCACTTTCCCATTAAAACAAGCAATGCTTCAGACTCTCTTTAATTTTTTTAAAAATACAAACACCCATGTATTAGAGCCAAGCTAACTATTGAAAAGTTTACTCTAAGACTTTCCTCCCACCCAGTCTTTGCAAACCTGTACAGCAAAGACAACCTGCCAAGTCTGCCACTCAAATGATGTGACCCTTTTGGAAGCTCAAAAAAACCTTAATACTGTGTTCTAGATCATAAAACTTTGGAATCACAGAAGTGGGATGTATTATATACCACGCTTTTTCTTCAGAGTCCAGCAGTATTTACAAGAACATTTTCAAGTTCATCTACTTTATATTCTAAGGAGTCCTTTTTGACTAACTTTTACGTTCTTATCTTGTCATTGTACAGCAGTCAGATAGACCAAGTGCTAATCTGGACTGAAAACTAAGAGTTCTTAAAGGGTTCTTAACACCACATAGTATTTTGAATGCTCATTAGAGAACTGATGTATTACATTTACTTATTTACTAAGTGTATTGAATGATCAATGTGAAAGCAAAAAGGAGAATACTTTACAAGGCACAACCCTGATGTTACTGAACGCAACAACACAACAACAGCATGAGTCTGGTATTTCAAAAGAGATACTTTCTCACCTGGTGTCCACTCATTCAGTGGCCATGGCTCATCTTTCAGAGGGCAGAGCTTGCTGGCTGTCTGAGCTTTGTATTCCTCCGCAGTTAGCTTCTTCAGGAACTCCACATTCTCTTCAGAAAGATGCTCGTGCCACCACGTTGCACTATTAGTGTGCCTGACTAGCAGGCCCAGCTGCCCCCTTTCCAGTGGTGGGAAAGAAGTTTTAAGTGCCTTATCAGTTCAAATAATGTCTTGCGACATGTACGTTTGCAATGTAATGGATAATACAAATCACTGCATGACAAAGCATATGGTCATAAAGACCAAAATCACACTAACGAGGTAATCAACCACCATCACTCAAACTGGCCACCAGTGACCAAAACCACCCAATTATTTGTCGTGTTCTCATCTAACTTTTGAAGTATTCTAAAGTGCACCAAAGTGCAGCAAGCAATAACTAAAAACCAAGTGCTCCTTATGCTAAAAAAAAAGTTAGATTTATCAATGAGAAGATAGCAGTGGGTGTCTTGCACTTTAGCAAGACTTTCTAACACCATTTCCTGTGGCATCTTTCTATCCAAGCTGGGATGTTATGCATGGATGGGTGGACTATCAGATGGGCAAACATCTGGCTGGATCAGCTGACTGAAAGAGCCATGGCTAGTGGTTTGGACGCTATTAGAAGGCCAGTTACAAACAGAGTTCCTCAAGTGTCTATTCTGGGATTTGTCCTGTTTAATATCTTTATCCCCTCTTACCTGTAAGAGGGGATGAGTGTACCCTTCTCAAGTTTGAAAGGAGCAGTGGATGATGCTCAGGGGTGTTCCTCTGCCAGTGGGAGGGACAAGCCAAAAAGTAACCCAATGAAATTCATAAAGGAGAAACACACAGTCCCATCCACAACTGGGATGGAATAACCTCTTGTGAGAGTACAGGCTGTGACTTCAGCAGAGCTGCTACCCAGTCATGTCAAGGACCTGGGAGGTCCTGGGGGCAAAAACGTAAACAAGGAGCTAGCAGGCTAGCTATGAAGACTAACAACAGCCTGGACAGAAGCACAACCAAGAGATCAGGGCAAGCACTTGTCCTTTCCTCAGCACTCCAAATAGACCACATCTGCAATAGTAAACCCAGTTTCAGGTCCCCAGTACCAAAGGGATGTTCAAAAATGAGTGAATCCAGCTGTGGTATGCAAAAATACCAGGGGCTGGAGCACCTGCCCTACCAGAAGGAGTGAGGTAAGTGGGTTTGGTTTAGTCTGGGGAAGAGGTGGCCTAGGGCAGACCTGACAGCAGCTTTCCAGTTCCTGTGAGCAAGTTACTGACAAGACAGAATCGGGTGATATTTACTGAGGTGTGCGCAGAAGAAAGGGAGAAGGGGTATAAACTGAAAAGGGGGATTCTGATTTGACATACGGAAAAAACGTTTTGCCTGAAGACAATCAAACAGGGGGCTCAGAGACACTGTGTAGCCTCTGTCCTTAGAGGCCCTCAAGGCCCAAAAAGACAAAGACCTAGGCCTAAGGTCTAACCTCAGAGCTGGTTCTACACTGCCATAATTTCTGCGAGGCCTCAGAAAAGCCGGAATGCTCCCCAGTTCTCTGCACGGACAGCCAGGAGGGGAGTGTTTAGCAACACAAGCAGTGACCGCACGTGGCCAGGCCAGGGCGACCCAAAACACAGCAGGTCAGGTCGCTCACTGTGCAGCAAAGATGCTCTGGATGCAAACACGCCTGTCCTGGCAGAACTACCACACGTGCTGGGGGCATTTCTAAGGCTGGGGGGCATTTCTAAGGCTGGGGGGCCCCAGCAGAATCCCGGGGCACCACCACCCCTGCGCTCGCACAGCAGTGCCAGCAGGCTGCACAAAGAGCCTCTCCAAAGACTCCACCAAGGGCAAAGGGCCGCCGAGGAGCCCCTCTCCTCCGGGCTGCGATAAGGCCCGAGAGCCCCCGTTCTTCCCGCCGCCCCACACCCCACCTCCGCAGGAGCCCCTTCCCCTGCCAGCCCTGCCGCTACCTGTGGCCGGGAGCCCTCGGCGCCGCCGCGGCCGCCCAGAGCCGCCCGCCGAGCCGCGCCAGCCTGCCCCAGCCCGCCATGCCGACACCGGGGCGGGGCCGCCGCCGCCTTCCGCGTCCGCCGCTGCAAACCTTCCGTGCGGCCCCGGGCAGAAGGTTCCGGGGAGCTCCGGGGCTGACAAAAACAAACAAACCCTCCCGAAGCAGCCCAAAGTCGTAGTCGTGCGTCATTTTCTCTCCCGCGCGGCTGGCCCCAGCGGTTTCCCAGGCGAGATGCAGCACCCGTGGGGCTGTTCTGACCCGGAGGGAACACCTCGCCCAAGGGGGGTGATGGATGAAGACAGGCACAAGTAGCCATAGGCACCCTTTGCCCCCCCACCCAAACCCTTCCATCCCTGCCATTGCTCCTGTGCCTGAATTCCTGCAGCGAGCCAGTGAAATACAGCAAATGAGTGTCAATAAAGGGAAAGTGCCAGCGGCAGGTGGAGTTTTACCGCTGGCGAGCTCCACTTAAGCACACGAGGTTGCAGGAAGGTGGACTCAAAACCTTCCTCCGTTACACGGGTGTCGGGCAGATGCTTGGGGGGATCAGGAAGAAGCGTCTCTGCTCTGTCAAATATCTATGAGGTATGGAGCTTAGCAGCTTCATGTCTTTTCTCCCGGGTAACAAGTGACAGGACAGGATGAAACGGGCCTCAGGTTGTGCCAGGGGAAGTTTAGGTTGGATACTGGGGAAAATTTCTTCATGCAAAGGGTGGTTAAGCCTGCCTAGGGAAGTGTTGAAGTCACTATCCCTGGAAGAGTTCAGAAACCACGTAGATGTGGCACTTAAGGACATGGTTTTGTAGTGGACCTGTCAGTGCTGGGTTAACTCGATGATGTTGGAGGTCTTACCCAACCTTAATGATTGTACGACTCTGATTCTCGGTGCTCCATGTGAGTGGAGGCCACATAAGGGGGGAGGGCCACATTTATGGGAAGTAAATTTAATATTGTAGCCAGCGAAAGTTCGTGGTAAAGTGAAAGTGGATGGATCAGGCAGCAGGTTTCTGGGCAGCCTGGCACAGCAATGATACCTCTGACATTCTGGCTGGTAGGATAGTGAAGGGTTATGAACACAAGATTCCCCTTCAGTTTCAATAGAAGTCTCTTTTTTTAAAGACACATGAGTGTTCAGCTGACATCTCTCATGGCTTCTCTTTACCCTCCCTCTTCTTCCCCACTGTGCTCTGTGTGTGTGTGTGTGTGTTGCCCCTGAGGCATGTGGCCAGGTAACCAGATGGTTACAGAAGCTGTATGCACCTCTCAGTGGTTAACTGAGCAGAATTTTGCTGTTCACACCCAAAAATATGATCCAGAAAACTACCAGCAGCCTACATAAACATCCCTTGTCCCATGTTTACTTCTTGTCCTTTTAAGACATAATAAACACATAGCATGTTCAGAAATGCATCTCCCAAGTTCACAGTTCATTGTATATTTCCTCTCTGAAGTTGTCATCTCCACTATCACAGTGATCACTGCATCTTTTCACTCTCTCCCAGGAAACTGGAAAAAAGAGAAAAGAGGGGGTGGGTATGCAGCCCATTGATGGTTTGCAGTGAATGCTGCAAGAAAACCTGCAGCTGGGCTGACTACTACCACTCATATAGCTCTAATTGCTGAAATTGCCTCTGGTATAGTTCAACTCTTCAGCCTAGGACTGCACATACAAGTAAGACCTATGAGTGAAGGATGAATGGTAATATAAACTCTGTATTCCTTGTGGCAAAATGGCACTTCCCATAAATAAAGAAAAAGAAAACCCAACCTGAGAAGTGTAAACCTATCCTAGGAATCCTCCAGTTTATCCTTCCTATTAAAAAAAAAAAAAAAGGTGAATGTAAATGTACCAATGCTTTGTGACTGAAATGTCCATGCTACTTAAGAACAAAGGGAGTTTTGTCTCATAACTCCTTCATGCCAGAAAGCCTGGACATAGGTTTAGATTTACATAGGAGTTGTGACTGAAAGATCCATAATCCCAGGTGAGGAATATCAATCTCAATAACAAGTTGAGTTCTTCTTGGGAGTTAGCCATGACCTGTTTGAGCAGCCAGAGAGCCAGACTGAAGGAGGTAGCTCTGTTTAACTCACAAAATTTAGTGCAATACAATAATGAAGCTCACTTAAACCACATGCTGTTCTGTCACAATATTTGTTGTGTGGGTAAAACCGAGGGATGCACTTGAGTATTGCTGAGCTGCAGGGCTTTTGTCACACAAATCTGCACAGAACTGAAGCCTTCCACCTATGTGTTGGAATATCACCTCTGCAACCTGCAGCAAGTCTTGGCTTAGACCACTGTTCTCCACTGCTGGCTTCAGGTCTCTAACAGATCAAACTTGAAACCTTTTAGCTGTCATCAGTTCTGTACTTTAAACAGGAGACTGTTTAAAGATGTTTTAAAACAGTACTATTATTATAATTTTGTTTTTCTTTCATACTTGCAGGCTCTTTCATCAAATGCTATAGGACACTGTATTGTTTATCATGGTAAGAACTCCACACGGATAGATTTTTCCTTAGGGCAAGAAGCGTTTGGCAGTGTATTTGTGCTTTTTAAAAATTGTTTTAGACTTAGTTTCCCCTAAAAACCAAAAATACAACTCAATTCAGTATCTGGCTCAAGAATAATAGATGTTAATGTATTTTGAGATAATAGAGTTTATGAATATCTTTGGGTTTTCTGGGACTTCTGGATTTTAAATTGGGTTTGAGAGACAGCAAAAAAGGCAGGCAGGATTACAGTTGGCAGAGAAGATATTTTAGGTCATCAATTATCTCAAAAGGATAAGATATAATTTATTTTAAAGGAGTTTTCAGAATTTAAAATGATCCACCAAAGGCAGTAGAAATTTAAATTTGCACTAAAAAATCTGCAGGAGAAACTGATGGCAGTTCAGCCTAAAGGCAGAATCGCCTCGCCAAAACCCTAAGTAGATAAAACAGGACAAAAATATGCTGTTTCAGAGATATATTCACATACTTAATGATATTACCCTGCAAAAAGTCCATACTATTTTATTGCACAGAGTAGCTTGGAGCAATGAAAATAACATTTAAAGTCTCATTAGAAAGCCTTTACCATATGGCTGGTTTTGTCTTCTGTGCATCCTACACCAACTCACCACACTATTAGGTGACTGTTTGACATGCTGAGATCTGTACAGATTGAAGGAGATTTCCAATTGATTTTTCAATATCGTGGAGGTGTCTCTCCAAATACCTGGAGGGCTGCTACAGAATTGCTGACCTGTATTAACCACTGCTAATGATTTGTTTTTAAGTAGACAACATTTATAATCAGGATTGTGTGAAGTAAACAGAAAGGTCTGCAGCAACTGGGATTCCCTTGAGGCACTTATAGACACCAGCTACATGCATGAAAATGACTGATGGTTTATACAGCTCAGCATACAATAACCTGTTATCTCTGCATTTTATGTGATGCTACGTTATAGAAGCAGCTTGTAACACCTCTGCTAATGAAGAGCTGTAACTGCCCAATTCTGTGTAACTGTAAACACTTCAAAAATCAGTTTAGTCAAAGATCACATGTACCAGAAGAAAAATTTATCTGATTCCTGATTTTTCCTTGCTGAAAGCTTTCATTTACTTTAATTCAGTCTAGCAAATAATAAAGAAGAGGCTTAACCCTTCTGTGGCTGTACATTACATCCCTAAATGCACATCCCAGGGTAAAGTAATAGTCTTTCCATGGTGAGAGCACCATCATGCCTCTGAGGATCTCAAATCACTTTTCAAATATTGAGGTCCCCCAGTATTATTGGGAGGTATTTATGAATACATGGCAGTGACCTTCATTTTACAGATGAGGAATCTGAGGTGCAGAAAAGATAAACAACTTGGACAAGATTACAAAGTAATATACAGGAGGAGCAAAGAACACAGTCATTAAATTGTCAGTCATGTACTTTAATGGCTCAAAAATGGTCCTTCTGAGAATAGGGAAGGAAAGAAAAGAAAGGGGGAAATGGGAATAAGAAACTGGAGGTGTTGTAGACTAGAATTAAGATTTGTTGGCAGAGTGGTATATGAGATATAAAAGAAGATTGCAGTAGCTTCCAGATGAAATACATCCACAGAGGGAGGGAAAGCTCTCATATGAAGAGCCAGCCATTATGTGGAAGTGTGGATTTGAGATCTATCAGTCGGGACATCTCCAGACAACTTATACCCATGACTAAGAAATACTGGCTGCTGTTCAATATCTGGTCAGCTGAAGGAATCTTTACTAGCAAGCATGAGTGATTACACTGCAGGATATAGATGCAGCAGAACAGACTGTGCTGGGGAGACAGCCCCATGTATCTTGGCTATCCCACTGCCTTCATTTCATAGTACAAAATCTTCAATCAAGGCTGATCCCATGGAAATTACTTCTAAAGGAGAATCAGGGAGCTAGAGTTCTACATTACCTGCAAACTCATTTAAAAATATGTATTTCTAAACCAAAATCCCTTGCTCACAGGGGAGGTTTTCCAAAATATTCAGCACTGGCCCAAAACAGCTTCTTCTGCAACTAGCAACAGAATGTTTTCAGTTCAGTAGGAGCATAACTTGTCCAAAGCCATGCCCTTTGGACAATCCGACAAGAATTATTTTTTGTTAGATTTTATCCTTAGCTTTTAACAAGTCACATTCTTCACTATTGTTTTTCAGCAAAAGAAAAGACAAAACTCACACACTAAAAATAACACTTATGTAATTTCTTCATTTATATATAGAAATATTTCAATGGAAAGATCAATCTGTTCTTGTATGTCCTTTTTTTTTTTTTTTAAGAAAAAAAAATAATGGCTTAAGTATTCTTTTGGTACAAACCCAGTTTTTCTGTCAAACACAAGTGATCTGTGTGAAGTTACAAATCACTGGTTGTCCAAAATTAGGCTGTGCAAAATTTCTTTTGGAAAACATGTCACACAAAGTTTAATATTGGGTGTGAGAGAATACAACATTCAAAAGCCAGCCAGATAGTTTGGATTAATTAGGCATATTCTAAGACATGCAGTCCTGATGGATCATGCCCTCCAAGCCTGTTTACTGCTGTGGTCAAAACACTCTATAACAGCTGGATGTATCAGGCTTTTGAAAAATTACTTCTCAGGCCCCAGGCTGAGCGGGCATGTTTGGGTGTCTGTGATATAAGCTTCTAACATCAGAAATGCCCATGCTTCAGGTCAGGTATCTCTTGAAACATTTTAGTACCCTGTCCTTGGAATATGGAAGTTGAAAGCAGGCAACCTTGTGTCAGAGAGAGAAATAAAGACAACTGCAAAACTGTGTTGTTTTTATTTTAAACATGCAAAATACAGTTCATGCATCTGCCATTTTGAAAAATCTCTCAGTTCTTAGCAGATTAAACCAAAGACATTTTGGCTATCAACTCTCAATAAATATTTCAAAATGCTTTACAGTGTAAAGATAAGAAATATAGCAAAATTTCAACAAACCTGTATAAAAACCAGATACAGATAACTTTTTATTTCAAGGCGACATGCTGTAATGTAAAGAGTTCACTTTTTTTTTCTGGGTTTTTTTTCTCATAAAAAGTTTTCAACAATACAACTGCTTAACAGATTTAAGCCTTTAGGCTACACATGCAAAAAAAAAAAAAAAGTTTATTTTAGTTAAAAATCACCAAAACATGCTATTTTTTTGTTTTGTTTCATTTTTAAGTACAGGAGTTGTAGATAGTAGCATTTTTCTTTTTTTAATTTTGTAAAAGAGTGCAGGCAGGTTCATGGAGCTAGTGTCCTGGAAGACTCGTACTCTGACATACATTTTGGTTTTATCCCTTTGCCATTGTAATAGTCCACGACTTGGTTTGGAACTTCAGCCAAAACGCTTTTTGCTAGAGCAGCTGGGGATGCCTGCAGGAAATGGTAGAAAACACAAGTGTTAACTTCTCTGCTAGAAGTGCCATGGGTTTTAGAGGCATGGGTGCCATGAGATCAGGGATTATGGTACAGAAATGGAAGGCCAGAAAGACTCAAAGTGAAAGGCACTATTGCTTGAAACTCATTTGGTGGGTCAGTTTAAGTATGCAGCTATAGCTGCCTGAAAGTGCACTACAGCTAAAAGTTCTCTGCATGTTTTTCAGGTCTGTTTGGACTATTTTAAGTTCAGCGTAACTTAACTTCCCTGCACTCTGAGAGAGCACCATATTGCAACAAAAAGGGCTGCAAAGACTTCATCAGGTTGAATATGAATGGACATCACGGTGAAAGGGAGGCCTCCATCACCATTCTGCTCTTCAGAGTCTGGCATGGTGTTTTAATGGCCAGGGAAATTTTTTAATTCAATAAAAATACTTTGTCTTTATTGGAATTAAACCATGGTTACAAGAAAGCTTCAATCCTAGGCTTCGTGGAGGCTTTAAAGCTCTTGCTGCAACATATTAATAGTGACAACCAGAACTTAAGACCTGATAACCCTGAAAATGCAGAGATGCATACAGAGATGACCACTGACTTTCACTCCAGGAAGGGAGGAGGGTTCCCCCTCAGTGCAGTGAGAAATCATACCCTCCACTGACAACACAGAGTTGCTGCCTCACACCCCAACAGTGTTTCATTTTAAGCAGAGGGGTCTATGGATGTTCTGTGGGCAACCATTACCTGCAAGTGATGCCAGGATTTTCCTCAGCCCCTGAATTCAGCAGAGACAAAACTGAACTCCCGTTCTCTCATGCACCTGCTTGCCCCAGGTTTTGGATTTGCTTGTTTCCAAGTGTTTGGGTTGAGCTGGTTCCAAGTCCTCTGGAGCCAGCCTGCTCAGCCAGGTCTCTTCTGAGCCCACCACAAAAAGGCAGTAAAATTGCAAATACTTAGATATCAGTTTATGAGGTTTAAATTAATGTGTTTATCTCCAGACAGAGCACAGACTACAGCTCAGACGATGTATGGGAACTCAACTGGTGGCTGGATGACATTTCTTCTGCACACCAAGTGCTTTTTCCCAAATGTACACTTTCCTCCTCACTGTTTGTTATACTGCCAGCCAGGTTTCAAAACTACCATGTCACAAAGCAGTTGCATTGGTGGTTTATTGACCTATTCTGTTTGATGGAGTGAGATTCTTACCCTTCCAGAGTCTTAAATTGAATGTAAACTATTCATAGACAAGCTAATCCAGGGATGCAGAAAGCCTCAGGGCTATTGAAATTCCAGTATCAAATGTTACAATACTCCAAATCAAACAAAGATACTGCTAGTAAAACCAGAAACAGAAGTTTGTGGTTGCTTTTTGTTTTGGTGTTTTTTTGTGTGTGTTTTTTTTTTTTTTTTTTTGTTTGTTTTTTTTTTTTTTTTTTTTTTTTTGGTATTTTGAGTCATGTATGGTATTAGTAACAAATAAAATGTACTGCTGTTTCCCTACTGTGACATTGATACCAAAATATTTCTGCTGGCAAAAAAAGCCTGGAACGTTTCTGCATGAACAAATAGGCAAAGCGTAGAGCATACTTTGTGTGACAGTGCACCTACTGCTCTCAGGTGTAACACAGTAACAGAACCCATTTGTATCAATCCTGAAAAGTGAAGTGCATGGTTTTCCAGAGTTGCCCCATTCTTGCCTAAACCTGCTTTACAGAATCATAGAATGGTTTGGGTTGGAAGGGACCTTAAAGGTCATCTAATTCCAACTAAAATCATCAGAAAATACCATTTGTAATCAGGCAAATGGCTGATTTCTAAGTTGCTATTGAAAATTACTAGGTTTTAAATCTCCTTCCTGGTGTTTCGAAGCTGTACATACCTCAGCCTGCATCTGTGCTAGAAACAGGGAGTGAGGGAAGAGCCCTGGGCTATCACTGCACACACAAGCTGTAGCAACCAGGAAACTTCACTCTGCTCTGTCTTTAAAAATGCTGGGAAGGAGCACTTGCCTGCCATCAGCTTCTCTAGATCTCACGTGTCTCACAGGTTTGAACACTGGGCCAGAGGTGGCAACTGTTACGGGCACTCACCTCTTTGCATCTCCTCCTCCCTTCGCCACTTCTCCCTTCTGACGCCACATCCATTCTTCCCGAACAAAGGGTCAGCCCTTCAGATAGGCTCTGTCAGGGCTCAGATGCACAGCTGAATCACTGCCACTTAAGGAGTCCTCAACTAAAAAGCCTTTCGCTGAGGTTTAAGCTAAAACATTTGCTGTGCCCAATGGCTCACAGGCAATGCGTGGCCCCACACAGAGTTGCCCTGTGGCAGCCGGCTTGTCTCCCTGCTGCAGTCTGAATATGGACAAGTGTTGCTTTACTGAATTTCCTTGTGCCAGTGACGTCTGTTGGTCCTGGAGCTCTTTTGAGCAGGGAGCATCGCAAAACCAGGGTTAGGGGTGATTTCCTGTCTGACAGTTTGGACCATTTGTACCTTACATACTTTTATGGTGGTAAAGCACTCTCATTTCTAGACCAGATGTCGAAAAACTGCATTTGAATAAGAAAGTAGGCTCAGTAACCTCTGAACTAAAACCCAGACCCAGTTCATCTGTGCTGTGTAAGGATTACCTTTGCTGGCTTTTTAACAGAGATGGAGCATAAATGTTTTACTGTAACACTTTGTCCACTATTAAACTGCTGGAAGAGCATCCTAGCAATAACCATCTCAAGGTGAATAGTTCTCAACTGATAGCTAATACACAAAAATCAGATCAATCGGCAGCAGGAAAATAATCCCTATGAGTCTATTATTGGTGTGTATTACAAACACAGCTGACTGTTGGTTCATTTTTATAGCTTCACTATGCCTAATTTTTAATTATAATGCATAGTGCAAAACGTTGTTCCTTGCAGTGGTGGAGAGCTGGGCTTTCCACATGCCTTTGTGATACAGGTGTTATTATATCACAGCTGTTAGCCCTTATGATTCAATACAATGCAGAATGGAATACAAGCTATCTGTGGCATCAGATTTGTGCACAGTAAATGTATCATGCATCCCAAAGGCAGAGAAGTTCAGCTCTTAAAATATGACTGTGAATGGATTGAGGCAGATGATTTTCTTCAACTACATTTCAGTGACAGTGAGCATCACTGTTCTACTGTTTCAGGTGAAGGACACTCACATTACTGGGGTGCTGATGATTATGGAGAGAAAAGTATCACTTAGGTTAAGGGAAAATATGTTCCCTTTTTTTGTTACGTTTCCCTTTAGCAAATTGCATGTTACCCACTATACAATAGGATATATATTTAAGTGTTAATGGTTACCTTGATTTTATCAAGCCTTTACAAATACAGGATTTGCCAAGAGTCACTAAAATCATTATTATTATTTTGATGGCTTTAGAGATATTCCTTAAAGAGAGAGGAAAAAAGGCTAGATACTTTACTAAAGTACTTCTGATACACTACATCACAAAAAGCATTAAACCCCTATAATAAAACCTTCTGTCTACTCTGAGTCTTAAGCCAGTAAAGCACTGAAGTGAGTATGAAGTTTTAGGTACATAAATAACCCTAACTAATTGAAATGTGTTAAATGCCTGTGTGAGTGTTGTGCAGGATCAGAACCTTCTCTGAAGACAACGTTATAAAATAAAAGGAATTCCCTCTACGGGTTAGTTTTACGGCTTCCTTCTTGCCCCTTTCCATTTTCTCACAGGGGCAGCTTTTGCATAGATTATTTTTGATCCCTTTGGATAGATATGAGATTTTGAGTTCCAAGCTGACATGAGCATTGCAGTAATGAAAAAAAATGAATTTTGGTTTACTCTTCCAGCAAAACAAAAAATAAATGTTCACACATAACATTTTCTTCTCTCCCTCTGTCAGTAATAGAAATAATATGGAATTGGGCATAAATAAATATTTGATTTAGCAGAAAAACCCATAAACCTTACACAACTTGATTTGTAATCTTTCCAAAAAGATCCTGCAACATTTTTTTTCTACTTAATAAACTAAACACAAAGTACATTGACAAAAGGGATGTGATTTTTAACTAAATATATATCTTGCTTAAAGCTGTCAAATATAATATGCTGATGTATGTTAATTCTTATGTTTGATAAGAATGGATCTCCCAAATGTGTTAAATCTGCATTTCTCTGTGGGGAAAAATAAGTCTGAATCAAAATATCATGCTCATTTCTCCCATGACAAATTATTTCACTAGTTGATGCAAAACACGTGGGCTTTTGTTTGTGCTAAGTAAGCAAGATAGCTGTGAATGTCACTTTGTTCAGAGGGAGATATTATGTGGGCTATGATAATAAAGAAATTCAACCAAAGTGGCTATTGTTACAGGCACTCATTCATTACACTGACATTTTATCGAAAAGCTGAAAGATCACAAGAAACAGACTAAATATCAGGTTGCATAAGATATATTGACTTTTCTGTAGAGCAAATACAAATCTCTCTCTATATCTATATTATCTTTGCTACTGAGGGAAAGAGGGAGAAAAATATCACTATTTAAGAAGAAAAATACATTAAGATTGCTATAATCTCTCAGTACTGAGGAAATTCAGCATATATTCTTTTTAGCTGATTTAGATTGTCATTTTACCAATTCTAGCAATAAAAATCACACAGATTCACTCACAAGTTAACATCAGGGGCACAATATATTCAGAACCCACAACTGCAGCTGTCAGCATTAATCTATTCAATCAAGGATGATTTGAGCTTTATTATAAAAAATACGAAGTGAAACTAAAAATAAAAAATGCAGCTGGCTTTGCCAGTTCCTTGCAGAAACATGTTTTCAACTAATTAAAAGTAGGCCTACCTACTAGCCCATAAATAACTCTGCAGTGGACACTTTTACAGTGGACCACAGTGCAGCACTATGCAGTTGTGATTATCTGCTGAAGGAATCACGAGCTATGAGCTGGTCTTGCTCATATTTGTTTCTGCACAGAGGTGACCGTGTGCCACTGGCAGCATGGAAATGTATGCATCTATGATTCAGTAGCCAATCTGCAGTTATTTGGCCTGGTGTCACCAAACTAATAGCACATGGTGAGTTTTACCTCCTGTGGGAATCCACTGTTTACATAGAGGTAGAAGGAAAACAGGAACAAGTTTGTTTCTCTTACTCCTTGGTAGAGTTTATGAAAGTAAGAAGTGCATCTACATCTAAGACAAATATGGCAAAATTGTATTTTGAAGTGAGAAAAAAGAACAACTCTTCAGAAGAGAAAAATAAAATGAAGGTATTTTGGAAGTAGCAAAGAGAAAAAAAATCTCCCATGGTGACAAAAAGCCTAGAAAACCTAAAGAAATGTAAGCAGTGTAAACCCATATGCAGAGCTGAGAACTTCTGAGTGACATATCTAAGGGAGCAGATTGGAAGAATCAATCTTATGAGCAGAATGAGTCAGTTACACTGTGAGAAAAGAAATTCTCAAGTCCAATCCTAAGGATATCCTTCCTAGACAAAAGTCCAATCCTAAGGATATCCTTCCAAGCAAAAACAGTCTGGAGAACCACAGAAATGTAATAGAAGAAGTGAGGGGAAGGAAAGGAGAGAAAAATGGAAAAATGAAGGGAAAGAGATGTGATCATCATTCCAGAGGAACATAATGCATGCCTCCATATGGAGGAAAAGGACTGAAAAACCCATTTGTGTGTGGGAAAGCCCCTTCTGTGGGTGAACACTGACTCTACCCTGCTGCTGAAAAGTCCTTGGGACAGATGCTGCAATGTAGAGCAGGTGACTGAAAAGTACTTGACCAATGCATTATTTAAGATTTGGCAATCTAATGCTGGTTCTGTTCCTTTCTTTCTTCAAGACTGTCTTCTGCACCCACACTGGGCTCAGTCAGGAACAGCTGGCTGAGGGCACAGGAGAGCTCCTAGTAATGCCTCTTCCTTGCTTGTGTTCTAGTACAGAATGTGGGAAAGGGTTTGGAGGCAACCAGGATGCTGTGGGTGGATAGTCCTGCATTTGAGAACTTAGGGAACTAAATTTCAGAAAGGAAACAGCCTCCTGGGGAACACTATGAGGACAAATTCACAGCCATTTCATCTGCTTGTGGAAATGAAGGGAGATGGAAAGCAGAACACAGAAGTCCTAACAGAACATATGCAAAGAGAATGGAAAAGAGGTACCAGAAGGATAACCAAATTAAAATGAGGGAGAAAGCAGAAGCAAGGATTGCACCACAAAAAGCACATGGATTCTGCCTCATGTCTTCCTTCCCCACCCTCACCAACTCACTAATGAAGCACATTTCATTCTGATTCCTTCTTTTTTCTCCATTTCTGATACAATAATGCCATAGACCTACTAAACATTGCATGCACACGCAAAGTGAAGCCCAGCCCCAGGGAACATGCACTATATGTTATATACATTCACCCTTCTGTGGAATGGATGGAAAAATCGGCTTACATGTTTGAAGTTCCTAAATGGCACAAACTGGACAATGTCTCGAAGCACAGGCTCGCCCTTGGGAGACCTCAAGATCCCATCATCACCATCCAGCATCTGCATGTCACTAAAATCAGCATTCCCCACCCCGACGATGATGACTGACATGGGAAGGTGGGAGGCATGGACAATGGCCTCTCTGGTGTCGGCCATGTCTGTGATGACGCCATCCGTCAGAATCAGCAAGATGAAGTATTGCTGAAGTTGTAGGACAAGGAGAGAAAAATTTTATCATTAGTTACTGTTCCCAAAGCTGCTTAACCTTGTGCAGTATAAAAATGTTTTTGTTAACTCACTCATGTACCTCTGTGAATAGAAAAGAGCCTTTAGAGTGACTATATATAGCTCTTCCTACCCCAGCCTCCTCAGCTGCTAATTTCTTCTCTTCTGGAGTTTAGGTCTAGTTCAGGTAACTTCCAGAAGCTGGAGGCAACCAAAGGATGCCCAGTGTTGAAAAGGCAGTTTGTAGCTGCTGGGGCTGGGAGAGTCAGATCTTTGGCTGGGAAGTCTGGAATAGTCCTGACATCTTCACTTGCCGTATTTTCCATCTGCTGCACAATCACTTCTGCTGACAGTTTCCCATTACATTTTTTTCCCTTCGGGAACCAGTGGGAGGCAAGGAAGAATGAGGTATTGAAGCGTTACAGGCCTGTAGCAGGGCTGTCAGGAAGGTTATGACAGCACTTTGCAGAGGAGCTTTGCTAACAGGCAAGAGGGATGGGTGCAGCTGTCTAGCTGACCCACTGCTGCCTGCGGGAGAAGCACCACACCGTGGCAGGTCTGCTGCGTACTGCAGAGTAATGGGGTCCCTGAGGAGAGCAAAGTGGGAATATATCCATTCTCAACCACTTCATACAGAGCCCCAAGGAGAGGTTTCCTCATTCTCTAAAGCAGAGCTAGCAATTTTGTGAGCTTGTAATTTCTTTCCCTGAACTCCAAAGCCCACTGAACTGGGATCATGGGCTATGATGTATCTTCACTTGGTAGTGGGGAAGAGTGACTCTCCCTTGGATCCTTTATGAATTGTAAGCAGATGGAGTCATTTAACAAATGTGCATTAATAAGAAAAATGAACAGGTCATAGAATTTGGTCATTCTATATGAGTGATACCAACGCAGTAAATGTCATTAATGTTTATGTATACACAGCTACATAAACTCAAACTGTTCTGTTCATCTCATCCTGTCATGAAGAAAACAAAATATGGAGGGAGAAAACTTAATCTTTAAGATTCATGCTATACATTGGTCTTCAGACAGAAAGAGAGAAAGCTTAGGTATAGAAAAACAAAGCAACTTATTCAATATAACATATTAGTTCAGAGGCAGCACTGGGAACAATCAGCCACCTCAGGATTAGGTGGGTATGGAAATTAAAATGTAGCAATTTCCCATTTTAGACTGGGACCTTAAATACTATTAAGGTTCTGGAAACAACAGTGGAGTAACAATCATAGAATCACAGAATGGTTTGAGTTGAAAGGGACCTTAAAGACTATTTAATTCCAACCTCCTTGCCATGGGCAGGGACATCTTCCACTAGACCAGGTTGCTCAGAGCTCAATCCTACCTGTCCTTGAACACTTCCAGGGATGGGGCATCCACAGTTTCTCTGGACAACCTGTTCCAGTGTGTCATCACCTTCACAGTAAATAATTTTTTTCTTATACCTAATCTAAACCTACCCTCTTTCAGTTTGAAGCCATTATCCCTTTTCCTGTCTCTACATGCTCTTATAAATGTCAGTCATGAGCCCAAACTCATGAACAGAAATATTTGGGAACTCCTTCCTTAATATGACTTCAAAAAGGCTCGGCACATAAAAAAATTTTGGAGAAAGCTTTAGGCCTGATGATGAGATGTATGCCAATGCACAGCTCTATTCTGTTCCTAGACATAGGTGCTTTTCTTGCTGTAGTATACAAGGTCTCTCTTACATCCTTTGCTCCCACAGCACTGTTCTTGTAAATGTTTCAGACCTACTCACTCACATATTCTCTCCAATCATCTCATTCCCCCTTTCTCCCATGCATTTCAAAGACATGCATTTAAAACATGATCTATGTCTAAGTCTTTTAGCCCAAGAAATCTGTCCTGGATTTGGTATCAGATGCAGGCTAACAGACTTGTTTCATGATTTCTAAAAGGCACAAGATACTCCAGCAGGAATAGCAAGTTGAAAACTGTATCATTACAGTTTTTAAATGAATGTTTGGAAAAATCCCCTAGGTGAACAGCAAAGTTTTAGTACAGCCTCTGCAAGAGATTTGAAATTGGGTAGTTTGTGTAGGGAATCATTTGAACTCATCTCTTTGTATGATCAAGACTTCTAGGGCTTAGCCCCTAAATTTTTGTAACCTTAGTGGTGCCACTTACATTTCCATAGTGAAGAACTGTGTGTGTTACAATAAAACAGCTCTAAAAGCAGGAAATAGAACCGTGGGGGAAGTTGTGACTATTGAAGCTATAAAGGCTGGATACACTGTTCCAGCTATGTGTTCAAGCTTCCTTCTATGAAGGCAGTTCGTAAAAACTGTGAAGGCGTGAACTGCAAACATGAAAAGGCCTTGTTTTGATGGCCTATAAGAGATCCATCATAAGACAAGAAAAAAGGCAAACACAGCATTCTTCCCTTACCGAGGCCTCCTTGGTGTTGGTCTCCTCTGATGCTGATTTTGCCACTTTCTGGATGATGGGAGCAATGTTTGTTGGCCCATACAGCTGCAGCTTGGGGAGGCAGCTCTGATAAGCCTCCACAACACCTTGTATTCCTGGCATGAAAAGCCACACAAAACAAAAGTAAATGGTGGGCCACACTGCCAACTTCATGCTTGTTTTAAAATGTAAATGAAAGGCAGGTTCTTAATTAATAAATTAAAAGTATCACATGATTAGCAAAGACTAGCAACTTAAGATAATTTCCAAGAAGCTGTATCTAGCTGTCTTGAATCGAGTTTGTATTATATAAGTCATTATACCATGCCTGTCCTTCCCAGTAGTTTTTAATGTCTATTTTCCAGGTATCAGCTTGCAATACCATAGCTTCCATTCATCTCAGTTCAAGATGTGAGCGATCATTTTCTGATCACCAGCTAAGATTCATGCTGAAAAGTAGACACAAATTAAAAAAACACTCAACACTTCTCTCTCCTCTTCAGATAAGTATATTTGTTTATCATGATAGTTGCCAACCAATTTGCCCTTTGTACTCACATCCTAAATCTGTTAAGGAATTCAGACATAGTTTCAAATACCTGACTTCTCTGTGCTAAGAAAATTTTTCAGGGTGCATTTGCATAATTGCTCAGGTTGAACTTGACTATGACCAAAAGCTGTGAAATCTTGGAGGAAACAGCAGGATGCTTTGCAGTCTACAGAAAAATGAGCTTTAGTTGGGAAGTTTTGATGGAGAGCCAGCTATTTTTGCCTTTATCATTTCAGGATATAGTCAGATCAGGAAGCACAGACTCCTGCTGACACACTTGACAGATTACAGAATAGAAATTGGTGTTTTCAATCATCGAGAAGAAGGATTTCTTCAAGTGATGCCTGTTAGCCTCCACATTCAGAACTCACGGCTTACCAGACCTAGCGGATTAGAGGTCTAAAGTTGGAAAGAAAGTGATAGACTGAGGAGCTTCATTGAGAATGCTGAAGAATGAAATGACTTTACTAAGATCCTAAGCTAGTTTCAGTTTGCACTGAGACTAGCTCACTCATGAGATTTTACTCAGCCATGTTTTCAGATATATGGCTGCAGACTGGTTACTGAGAAATCACAGGGAGCTGTAACTGTTTTACAAGGATACACTTAAACCTCCCATGAAAAAATGGTGGAGAACACAGTCTGATCACTCTGTAGATAGCTACAGACCTTTTTGCATTGCAGTGCCAACAGACAAAAGAACTTGCTCCAGTTATAGCTGTGATTGGTTAAAATGTAAAGCAATGTTACAAAATTTCCCTTGACAATTCCAGTGACTAAATCACATATTACAAAATTGACCTTTTTTATAAACTCTCCTTTTTAAACTTGCCAAGGATTTCTTTACATATGCTTTCTGACCTTGCATGAAGGCCTCATAAATCTTCCCTAAGTTGATGACAGGACCACTGTAGTTTTTTTCTAACACATCAAAACAATAGAAGATAAGCCTTACTCCCCGCATTCAACACAGATTTAAAATCATTCATGTCCAAAAGTTGCTCTCATCTTAGAAAGGAACATGTTCTAGAAATATAATTTCTTATTTGCTATCTCTGATTAATATCTTTTAGAATTATCTACTGTCCATCCAATCCCAACCCAACAGGTTTTTTGAGTGGATTACTTTGTAGCTTACTCCTCTTTTACTACTTTATTTTAGACATAGTCAATATGCATTTTTTTTCCTAATTCAACTCTTTACATTTTTATTTGGAATCCACTTTCAATAGCTCCAATGTAACACAGTGTGTGCATATAATTATTGGTTTTAAATGGATGTGTAGAAGCATTCCCTGAGATTAGAGGTTGTCACCTAATGTCTTCCTCAGATATTAAACAAAACATTACTTACAAGACTATAAAAATAATATGCTGTAAATATACTAAATATAAAGCTATAAATACTAAAATTTTCAAGAATGGAAGTGTTAACAGAGGAGGAAAAGGTGAGGATATCCATATTTTATGATTTCCAGTGATCTTCATATCAGTACACAGTCCTTGTATTCAGAATGATGCTTTACACTACCTTAAGCCAGCAAAAGCTCTGCTTACACAAAGAAAAGGACTTCATTTCTCAAAGGCAAAATAGACACATACTTTTTATATTGCATCCAACTGCTTTTCTTGGTGTAAAACAAGACACTCTTCAGCAATTTTCCTTTGTTTTCTGGCAAATATGCTAAATATCACAAGGAAAAATAGTGTAGTCACTAGGCACTTTATCTCCCTCTCACTCTTGCACTGTTTCTTCACATGACATGCTGGTGTTACTGCTCCCTGTGTCACCTAATACAGTGAGAGCATCTAGAAAACATCACAGAACAATTGGTGGTAGGAACTAATCAAGCATCCATGACAGGCAGATGAGCAAGCCACAGCAGATGATTAAACAACATATTTTCTGACCTGTCTCCTTTTCTTGCTTTCACCCAGATGGATATTATTTAAAAACATATCATTTATGACAAAGAAGGGCTTTTTATATCTTGCAGATAAATGTGCAAATGCCGCAAAATTTCTTCCCTGGCCTTCTGGTTGTGCTGCAACCATCTTTTTATGTTTTATTTCTTAGGCCTAGAACCCCTTTCAGGCAATGGGTTAACTTATAATGGAATCTTATGCAAAGAACTAAATAAAGTTTAAATGTGTAACAAATATTGTGACATCAGCCAAGCCTCACAGAGCAGCTCCTCCCTTTTCTTTAAATCCCTTTAATTTCTACTCTTACATTTTATTTTGCATACAGAGTGTGGTTTGGATAATAAATGCTTAACTTGCAGAGGATTTGTCTGTCCAAACTGATCTGCTGCTGGCATTGCATAGATGTGACAGCCTTTTCAATCAATAAAAATCATGATATGATTTTTGATATGATTAATGATATATCATTAATGCCAGTGTGATAAAAGAATTAGCCTTAGACTCAAAAGAGGCAGCAAAGGGGGGATAAAAAAAGTCTTCTCTGTATGGACTGCTAGAGCTTTTATCTGAAGTATGCAGAGGGTCACAAATGGCCCATGTTTAGGTTGAGAAACAAAGCTGTATTTGAACACTACCTGCATAAATATGTTATCATCTAATGCTGACCACTGTTGACTGTTATAATAACACATTACTAAATATGGTGGTCCAGACAAAATTCTGAGGTCTATTTTGCTTTCCCCACCTCATCCCCCCACCGTCAGTGTGACTAAAGTCTCAATGTCAAGCTGGCTCACAAGCTTGCAGGCACTTCTAGATGCATCTATGTAATTTCTGCTTCTTTGAGCTCCTTAAAAGCAATGTAAGAAGCTGTGTGAACACATCAAGCAGCTGTAGGACTTATGCCCCATAACATTTCAAGCACAGGACCAACAGAGGCTGGGGCACTCCAATAATCCAAGTGCAACAATAAAACAGGAATGGACACTGAACTAAAAATAGAGGTCCTGCATTTAAGATGCATGAACTCTGAATTCTTTTAATGTATCTTTCCCTTGAATTGCTTGTCCTCTCTTCTTTTCCTCACTTCATTTCTTTGCATCCTAATTCTCATCCTGAACATATTCTGCTGACCATACCTGAAAGAAAGACACTAGTAAGCCTGAGAATTTGAACAGGAAGAGCATTTTGAAAGACCCATTCAGTATTCAGGTGGAAGCAGAAGGAAACAGGAGAATACCAAACTGAATTTTAGACAGCAATGATCATCTGAACAAGACTCTCAACTGTTATTCGTTTTGGAGATTATTTTCCTGTTACTGTCTTTTACAAAAACAGCCTCAGTCACTGCAGACCTCACCAATACAAGGCATACAGCAGCATCTTCCTGAACCTGGCCTCTGACTACAGAGGATTAGGGGTTGTTGCTAAAATGCTAAAATACCTTACACTGTGCTAAACCAGCCTCCTGCTGCATTTGCAGTATTTTTCCTTCTACCACAGCAGTCCTCACCTACTTCCCTGACCCTTTGGTGTTGGACACTGCCGGGCTGACAAGCAGCAGGCTACTGTTGGCCAAAGAACTGGCTCTAAACCAAGAGAATCTTTGATCACAGAGGTTCACAGTCTGCTTCTTCATGTCCTGCCCTTCTCAGCTGCTCAGCCTATGATGTTGATGTAGCTGAAGATCTTGAATGAATTCAGAAGACACAGCTTTAGTTTTCAGAAATGCTAGTGATTTTGCGAAGTGCAAGTGCTGAATGTCCACCGTGGTGTACTTTCAAAGGGAGCTAACTTTCAGGAATTATTGTACGGCACTTTCTAAGGTTTCTAAAGCTAAGCTTGAAGGCTTGGAGCCTGTCAGGTCTGAAATCCTAGCTACTTTCTTTAAAAGATCACCTTGAATGATACTCAGGTGATACAATAAAACACACAATCTCATTTTGCAAACAGCAAAAATATAGCAGTCTGTCCTAATATGAGCTTTACCTGCACATTCTGGGTTGTCTTCGTTGAAATTGATTGCAAAGTCATGAGAGACCTGCAGATATACGGAAAGAAGAGAGGGAGACTGTATTCAGAAAAATTATTGCGTGGAGACTTGTGGTTAAACACCCCTTACATTTTTTCTGTGTTAAACTTGAGATCTTTCAAGCTTTCAGCCACTGAGTGTGAAATACAGTCCCAGCTGGAAGTCCCTGCAGAAACAAAGTAGCAAAACTGGAAACAAACATGTCAATAACAACAACAACAAAACAACCAAGAAAAAAACAGCACAAAGAAAAACTGCCCAAGTACATGATAAATCACATGGTGTCACAATTGGACTGTCAATGCCAGGCACAGAAGAGGCATCTATTGCTGAGACAATTTAAATGCCAGCTTTCCCTAGCTCAGCATCTCAAACTGTAGGGGAGACAAAGCAGGTTGTGATACAGCACTGACAGCAGAAACCCAGCTCACTTCTGCATTCTGTCCTCACAAGTGCAAACAGTTCCTCATTTAAGGCCACAGGAGTACTGAGAAAGTAATTCTCCAGGGATATCAAGGAAATCACCTCGATCCACTGTGAAATAATAACATAAGAAATGCAAGGAGTCTAAGCTGGCTAAGAAATTGGATTATTTTGGGGGAAAATAAGAAAAAAACCTGAAGACTCTTGTTTTTTCTCAAATTTTGTGAATATTCCAATCTCTCTCTCTCACAATCTGTCTATAATAAAACACTACAGAGCTGTTTTCCAAAAGAAATGACTGTGAATACAAAAATTGCTTGTTTTCTAATAAAACAATGTGTTGTATCTTTAGTGCTCTGGAAAAATAATATAAGACTTCTGTATGTTTCAATAATGCAAGGCACTATAAGTCTCAGGTTAAAGACTTCCTCTGTCTATCAGAGATCTGCAGCCACAGCACAAATCTTTTGAGACTGAAACTTTCTTCAGATGCCCTTTTCTGGTTTTAAGGTTTATTCTTGCCTGCATTTTTTCCCCATTTTTTCCCCCATTTCTGCCTCTTTCTTTTATCACTGAGAAGGTCTGATTCCTTTTAATCTCTTGGGCTCTGAAGCCCAGTCTCTTTTCTGTTTGTCTTAGATTTTCTTGAATGAAGAGAAGAAGCCCAAATTTTTGGGTAAATATAGATCTATATATATTTGGTGAATATATATTCAATGTGTGAAAATATATATATATATATATATATATATATATTTATATTTGGCTTCCAAAAAGTGGATATGGCTAGGAGTTTAGCAGACAATTGGCATAATTTGAAGTTAGGCATATCACTCCAGATTTAAAGAAGGCATTTACATAGCTAACTGGAATTGTACACATTTAAAGCTTTATAGATCCTGTAGGACCTTTAAAAGTGCCAGCAATCCTACTGATATGGAAAGCAATTTTACTCCCTGTACGATGGAACCTGGATTATTGGAAGAAGGAGATTTATTTCTTAGATGCTGTTATTTTGTTTGCTAATTTACATGACTTGACAACACAGCTTGGAAAGGGATCTATGACTAAGAGGCCTAAAGATCAAGTATATGATTACAGCAAAGCTTCTGTGAAACCGAAGTGGTATAAGTTGGCTAATTAAGAGTTTCTCACAGAGAAACTGAGTTTCCCCATCATATCCTGGCCTTACTCACCACAGTGATGCCTGCTGTTATTGAGGGGTTAAATATGGCAATATGTCTACCATGATGGGAAACGACTGAAGCAAGAACTAAGAAGTCTGTAGCCACCTCAGCCCAACCAGAAATTCAGTATGCCTACATCAAGCATCAGTTGACTCTTGAAGAGGATTTTACGTGGGCCATTCAGGCTACCCTATTTGGCCATGGAAGATGAAAGTCGCTATTTATGTTCCTCAGTGAGCAGGCACAGAAGGTCAGGGCTGCCAGATACGCTTCAGAGGTGCTCCAGAACCCTTCTGTCTGGCTGCTCTGGATGTCTCCTGGTATGCTTTGCCCAGCTGGTATCTGCCAGTCTCATGACCATTTGCAGGCCAAAGGTAATTGTAGCTGTCAAGAATTGTTACGTGAGCTTTCACTCACTGATATTTTTTGTTGTTCAGTAGTCTTTCTTCTTCCTTTAGGCTTTCTGTACTTTCTATTAACTGCATCTCAAAAGCAACAAAGATAGCAATGCATGTATGCAGGCTGATTTTTCCAACACTGTTCTTCTTCAGTGATTTTATTTATTCCAAATGCATTTGAAATTATACCTAAAGGAGAATCACAATTCTCTTCCAAGCCTATGAATACAGTATTTTAATCTCATATGCAAGCTTGGATGGTTTGTGTGCTTTTGTTGCCATACCTCTTTCAGGATCACATAATGCGAACAATTTATCTGGTTCAGAGCTATAGCACCCAGGCTATTATTTAAAGAAAAATGTAGACAATGGTTCAGCCCAATAAGGAAAGCCCAAGTCTAATCAGTGTGTGCAGTGATCCAAAAAATAATACTGTCTGAGCAGCTGCTGGACTGCTATCCCCCTAAAGCAAGTGGCCCTCATACACTGTCATTTGGATTCACCAAGAACAGTGTTAGAAGGTACCCTGAAGGCAGGACTGAAACACAACAAATGTGCAAAAGCATTAGCTCATTTCTTAAGCCATCTGAGCAATATATCACAATTTAAGCAGGATTTAAGTATAATGGGAAGGATAGAATTTCTTTGAGCAGCTCAGTGATGGTTCACGAACAGGAAATGATCACTTGAGGCAAGGTAACAGCAGATATTTTTAAAATAGAGTTTCTCCAAATGCTTAGAACTCATTCCTGACTCTGCTAAGTAAAACCAACTGTGCTTCAAGCTGCCTCCATTCTATCTACCCTGTCATGGTCAGAATTCAAGAGGGTCTAAACCAGCACAGACTTCAGGCACATGATGTTCTGAAGGCCTCACTGAACTCGGACTGCTACCTGGTAGGACTCCATGTAAAGCTCACCCAAGTAAGAAGATGGTTTCTTTTATTTTTTACTTTTTTAAAATTAAATATGCAAGGGCTATGTGACTGAAAGGAAAACCATGCTTATGAAAGAGGACCAAAAGCTGGTATATGCTAAATGGCATCTTTCTGATATGGAATGGCACAGCCCTTATGCACTCCCAGAACTGATAAACTAATGGGAAAAAGGAGGCAAAAGTGCGAACACCTAAGATACTGAAGACTGGGAAATCCTTGTGGGGAACAACAAGGCACTTGGCTGTTTAGAAGCAGTTTATATAATTCACTAGGGTGGGTCAATCTAACAGTCAGGAAATCCTGGAATATGTCAAATCACATGAATACAGAATGACTGTTTCATATTAGTACCTGGCACAGAGAATTTTGCAAAGAACTGCAGACCATGGTCTGTGGTAGAAGCCAGCCTCATGATAAAGAACATCCTCACAAAACCTTGAGTGTGTCACTGACCCTGGACTAAGTTTCAAGTATGTAGCTCATGCTCTGCTCAGCCCTCCTCCCTTAACATCAGTCCATAAAAATCAATCCATAAAAGGGAAGGAGAGAGAAATTCTGGCTTGCAGAGGTGATTACATGTGATCAGCCTGGCGTTACCTGGGCTGCTGCACAAAACAGCACTCAAAACCTCTCAGTAAAGCCATTTACTTGCACTTGGCTGTGTATTAATCTTTTCCCTCTGCAGGGCTCCAGATACATTATTTAGCAGGTACCATCATGGATGTGGGATTACTAAACCACAGCTGTCCAGGAACTTCCTGCACCAAGAACATATTCATTTTCAGGTAATTCCTTCTAGGTTTTTAACAAGCAAAAGAAGTAGCTCTACCATACATCAGGATGGAGATTACAGTGACAGCATTTCTGAGGATGTGACAACTAAATAAACAGTCTAAAATATTTTTGCTAAGGCGGATTACAGAATTGTTCTTTTACCATGGTATGATGCCTCCATTGTCTGTACTGACAAGCACCTTCAGTTTTCCATCAATGTGATGGCACCCATGAGACTCTTGGAAGAGTCATAACCATAGTTCCACAGGCTTATGACCATTTTAGTAAAAAAAATCACCTTGATTTAACATAGAAAGTAACTCATTTCCCTCATATTGGGATGCAATGAAATTCACCCTCATAGCATGGCCCTTCCTAAAAAGGTTTCTAATTAAAGCTGAAAGGAAAGAAGAATTTCCTAATTAATGAGAATTTTTGAGATTTCTTAAAAAAAAAGTCTTCTGGTCTCAAGTAGAAACCTCAAAACTCAAACAAAAACCCTACTTTGGAATCTGACAAATAATAAACCCCCTAAAATTCATAATGCAAACTGCTGGCAAGCATTTGGACTAAGCAAATTTTATTTAAATTTTATTGAAACTTGTTATTCTGTTTTGGCCTCCACATTTTTATAAACCCCTTTATTCCAACTGAATCAATTTTCTAAGTAAAAAGCTACATTTTTAGTTTATTTTCCAAGTGCTGAATATGGATGCCTGAATTCTGAAAATTCATAATCCTTTTTCTTCCTCTAGATTGTTGAATTCATTTAAATTAACCTCCCTGTCCCATGTATCTCCAGCTTTCCAGAAACCTCTATGGTGATGGTACTAGAATGACTTGACAAACAATCTGACAAATTCAGACACATTAAGGAATGCTTTCCTAATAATTTAAATAGAGATTGTCAAAAATCCATGAACAATAGATGCACACAAGCATAAAGGGCAAGATGCACAATGTTGAATAGTTTTCTGTGAATAAATTGGACACTCTTAAGATACTGCCAGTCTGAAAATTAAATTTGGAATGCCTGCATATTCTGCAAAAGCTTATGACACGAACAAATTTAAAGAACTTTTGCTCAAAAGCTATTATTTTCAGAATGCTCATTAATCAAATAGTTTGGGAGCTGGACAGCTTGTGTCTCTTGCTAAGATCACATTGTAGAAATTTCTGCTTGGCAAAGCTGGGCCATTTATTTTCCTTTGTAATTGATTTTTGAGCATGCTGCCTAATTTCCATGTCCAAATCCAAGTTGTGTGGATAAGGTGACAAATTGTGGGTTTCCCCTTGGTCTGTTACACATCCTTCTATTGTTTCTTTTTTGTCAAGTTTGCCTACATTTTTGCCCTCAAGCTCCTGAAAAGTTCAGGAATCACAAAGGCCACAGCACTTTTCAAGTCCCTTATCTGTCCAGCAAACCAGACAGTGCGGTTTAGAGTTGTAAAGATGCTGCTGTACTGTAGTGAAGTCCTCTCCACCACAGATTCACAGGATAAGCAGTGAATGAAGCTTTCACTAAAAAAGCAGAAATAATGAGGACTGTCTTAAAACAAACTGCAAATTATTTAGTACTTACTCAGGTGTCAGTCTGCAATTCCTCTTTAAGAAAGAGGCCTTCATCATTGGCAATATGCCTATCATGGGGCTGACACAACTGGAACTTTCTTTTCATTTTAACAGTGAGTTTTGTGATGCTAAGCGGTTTTTCAGCTCTTTTGAGTTCTGCCTGCTAAAAAGTTAGTGTGTGTGCTTAGCTTTCTTTCCTCCTCTTCACTGTGACCTTTCACAGCAGTGTTGGAGTTCACATTATCTACCACCTCTTCACTTCACATCAGACTTCTCAGATGCTTCTTCTCATTGCAAGAAAAACCCAAACCCAAACAAACAACAAAAAACCGGGACAGGTTGTAGACACTGCTGTGGAATAACTGGCATGTTCTGCAAGTTTTGTGTGACAGAAATTTAAGAGCGGAATATTTCTCTCACAGGTTTACTTAAATCAAGGAGCTGGGTGACATGTTTGTCAGGCCTCGGGGGAAAGAGATCATATTGCTGAATATGAGATGAAAGATCTCTAGACTGATGAGGAATGATATATATGGCATGTCTTGCTTCCTTCACTCCCACAGATTCCTTATGCCACTAAGACTCTGCTGGTTCTCTTCTAACAGCTGAAGTGTGTCATTTAGAGCTCAAATGAGGGAAAATGAAGTCAATACAACAAAGCAGCGTGCTCTTGAAATGAAAATTCTGTAGAAAATATATATAAAAACATGATTTAAAGGTGTACAACCTCAAGAGATTTATTAATAGCCTGTAGAGGTGGATACTGACATTGTCCATGAGGAAGCTTTGTTGTTTAGGTTGTAGGGAGGCTCTTGTGGTTACGTAGGAACCTGTGGTAGTGGGAATATGTTCTTCCGCAGCCTTAGCAATTTTTTGTCTACTGGAAGAAATAAAAGACCAGATGCCGGAGTGCAGAGATAAATGTGCTATGAGCACTAGGGCTGGAGGCTCAAAAGCAGACACTAAATTAATGAAAAGCTGATTTATCCCCAAGGTGGGGTCAGAACTTAGAAGTTCTCATAATGATTCAACCTAAATTTGAAGATGTAAATTATTACAGTAATAAAAATGCTCTCATTTAATGAAATAAAAGATATGTATGACTTGTAATACCTGTAACTGAAAATAGGAAAAGAACATTTGAATAGCACAAGATCTGCAGTGTTGCTTTTGTGTCTACAGTTTTATCATATTTTTGCAACAGAAGAACCTAAGGAAGAAACCTGTGAGCACTTTTTTCTACAGTCTTTGTTACTTTTAATTATATCAGTTTCTTCTCTGTTTCCTATGCATCTTTGCTGTCTTCCACATCAAATACTAATCTTTGGTGGCTTTGAATTAACTTTATAGCAGTGTAGACTAAATTACTGAAGGATTTTCAGGTTTATTTGTCTTGATTTATTAATGCATCATGATGAGGCTGACTCTTCACTCTTAAGAGAATTTATTTTTCAATTCAGAAGTGCAGTCAAAGACAAGCAGGGACTCAAAAGTGTTGATGGAGTCAATTTTATGGACTTTTATGGCCTGTGTAGAATATCACAAGGAAGGGCTGAAAAATAGCACAGATGACTGTTAATTCCTCATCCAGTTCCAGTTGGATGTGCCCATGACAGACACCAAGCTGATTATTTGTCCCCATCTGTTGCACAGAAGGGCTAGTCCCCTGCAATGTGGTTCTTGTCTTCTTCAACATTGTATTATGTTGGTAAGCTGATGTCATGTCATTTTGTCTTTGTCATTTTCTGTCACGAGTTTCCATAGAAGAGATTAAAGATGTTTTGGCCTTCATTTGCATCTCCATTTTCTGTGGGACTCATATATGTAATCCATAAGCAAGTAGACCCATTTTCTGAAGTTTACCCTTACTTTTCCTGAACTTTTCAAAATCTGAGGGCCTGAGTCATCCATTTTCTTGCTTTGAGAGGTTAGTTACATAGAGACTCTTTAGGACAGCTTGTGCTGTAGGGTAAGACTCTTCATTCATGCGTGGACTACTAAATTCAGTGCAAGTCTCTGACTTTCTTAAGGATATTTGTCAGGAAATTGTGCAAGCACCAATTCTGCCAAAGCAGAAAATCATTTGGTGTTGGTGACTGTATGAATATCTGGTTGCAAAGACTCCTGCAGTTACTCTTCTGGCAAGTTTTCCAAGTAACATCTAGGATATGCTCTCACAGTCAGTTGAGGAAGCTGTGGCCAAGCTCTAACAAAACTGGTATGTTGCCAATATGCTCATGTGACCTGAGGAATCAATGCCACCAGCTGATTATTTTGGCTGAGAAGGGCAATTTTGTGCTGTGAACTTTACTATATTTCCATCCCCAGCAAACCAGTGAAAAGACTTCAGCTGGCACAGTAACACCTTCCTTCAAGCAGTCCTTAGATAAGAACATCTCTCTACCGAATAAAGAATCGCAAGTTTTCCTCCATGCAATGATGGTCACATTGCAAAGGATGGAAAAACCAGCCCCTGGCACACCACCAGGCTGATACCTTTGTTTAGGACAAACACAACAGTACACATGGCATTGTCAAAGGAGGCCAGTACTGGGCTGAAAGAGCTGTGGTGTTGTGATGCATAGCCCAGCTCAGTCAACTCTGCTATTCAGTTACAGGTAGGGGATGCACATATTCATGGTAAAGGGATGGCAGCTTGAGAAGTAGCTACTGTTTCACTAAGGTGTCTGGTGGCCTGATCACGTGTATTCTCCAAAACATTCTCCCTTACATGATGGTTGTCAGCTGCTGCAGCTGGAACAGAGATACAAGAGACACAGATGTTCTGTGTGCATATACCACATTAAAATCTAGGTCACGGTTCTGGAAGCCGTCTCTGCCCGGTGTTGCTTTTGAAGAACACAGCAAGGCAAGAAAACCTTGTCAAGCACAAACAAGCTTAGAAAGCAATGCTCTAAAGAAATACATTAACTTACCTTAGATGTCTGTTTGCAAGAGATATCAAATTTGCTGTACATCACTCCTGTAATTCTTCTGCAGGTATCAAACCTACAAGCTGTGAGTAACACACTGGTGCAATTTTTTTTCATCTGCTGATTCATGCTGAGTGACACATGATCCCTCTCTGCACAGAAATTCTCAGCTGGGCAGTGTTCACCTGCCTACTCCAGCCACAGCTGAGACACAAGTCAGAGCAGGGCACATGGGAGGGAATACTGGATGAAGTCTGGATGATCAGAAGTCTAATGCTTTTCTTTTCTAGATAGTATGAGTTACAGAATCCTCACCTATGCAGAGCTACTCTTCTGCCCTCTTCTCCACGTGCAACACAGGATTTGAACTTCTACCTGTTTCTTTTTAGGCCTTTCTCTTTTGGATGCCCCTTCTTTTACTTCACTGTCTTCACTCCAGCCCTACCAGACTGCATATTTATGCTCACAGTTGAACCATCACTGTGGATCACTCTCATTTTGTTTTGTTTACAAATACCAGTTCTCTCTAGCATGCATACATGCTCTTGCATTTCTCTTTCTGGCATTGATGATGTCCACCATGACACAGAAATGTGCCACACAGCAAAACTCTTTTAAAGTCTTTATTTTCAGGAAGATGTTAAATCTCTTCCTCACAAAGCATAAACACTAGGCTGCTCACTGAATCACATCTTCAAAAAATGGGTTCTGTCAAACCAGGGCTTGCAAAGCTTCAAAATATGTTTGACAGGGGTTGTTAAAAAAAGAAGTTCTCCTCTTACTAGACTTGCATCCACTAACAAAACTTTATCAATATCATGAAATATTTTGGGTGTTTAACAACTATTTTCAGCCTTGCCTTGGTTTATGGTTTCAGTGAGATATCAATGGGTGAGAAAGCCAGATGAAAGAAAATGGTAGGAGCTGCTTTCCCTTGTCCCTGACCTGCACTGAGCCATTTCTCTCATATTTTGTGCCTCATAAACCAAGGAAACTAGAAAATTACATTTATGCACCTACTTTGTATTCTGGCGGTATTCTTGCTCCAAATCCAAAGGCTGGGAACATTTTGTCACTGGAAAAGAATAAAAAAATTAGGGTACCCACAGAGTAATGAATATTGTTAAAATAAACATTTATTCCTCTGCAAGCTTTCATCAGAAATGCAAAGCAGCACAACAGTACATAAATAGTTTTTAAGTCAAGAGATGGCAGACTGGAAGGGTAATGGATTAGAGCAGTAGAGCTGTGTGCTGAACAGATGGGGGAGTGATTTGGGAGATTTTTCAGGTGAACCCTTAGTATTTTTTGGAAGTTAAAATCATTTTGAGAATCCCAAGGGATCAAGATGTTTTGCACTTCTCCCACACATGCAGTAACAGGTCTTTATTACCCACTCTTTTGCATTGCCTGGCTTTAGAAAGAGAGTTCTTGTTGTCGAAACAGCCTGTAAAAACATTTATTTCATATTAATATGGATGTGCTCCCCCAGCTCAGAAAACAGGTCTAGTGAAGAGATGACTCTGATTTAAAGTGTTTGCGAAGTTGGATTCTTACAGTTGTCCAGCTGACAAAAGAGATGTCCTAAAATGTCTGAAAGGGGCAATTTCACGCTCTCAAACCTGCAGGCTCTGTGAAGTTTTTCACCTGTCTTTTACCCTTCCACTAAAACATAAATTATTTTACTTAGGCATAGATTGACTGATAACCTAGCAAAATGCTGTGGCATGGTCAGTTTGCTTTCAGATAGCACAGTGAGGTTATTCTACCCCAGTTAGATCTGAAGAGACAAAAATACCTTATTCAGAGAACCTGGAAACTTCCAGGCTGTTGTTAATACCCTTTCAGAAATGCAATGTCTCACACAGCCCACGTCCTGTCAAGCTGCCTCCTCCCAGATGGCAAAGTGGAAAACAACAAGCTGCAAGGGATATCTGGTCCCTGAGTCAGCAAAGCACTTGATCACACACTTGAGGTTAACAATTCACCCAAACATATGCTTAACTCCAGACACATCCTGAAGTCCCACTGAAGTCACTGAACTGTACTCCAGCACTCTGATGAATCAAGCCCCTCAGAGGTTTATCCCAGTCTGCTTATTGGGTTTCAGGGCCCTTGGAAAAGTTGAGTTCCAACTGCCACTACCAGCACTTCTGAAAATTCCCAAGAGAGGCTATTGTGTAGTTCAAGACAAAACCACTCCAAGTATCATTTGAATAATTCGCATCCCAGACATACTCAAAAAAGAATGCATTAAATTTGCTTGGTTGTTCTGTCTGGCATAGGCTGTTGAAGGTACCCCGATATTTCTGATATAAGCTAAAGAAAAATGGAAGGGTTCAAAAGAAAGCAGAACTAAATGTGTGTGTGTGTGTGTGTGTCTTCCCACTGAAGTCAGAGTAACCATGAGATATGGAAATATTCACCATCTCATTGGGAAACAGTGATGACAGTTATCTGATGGTTTAGCTCTCAGAATTGTTGTTCTTGTTACAAAAATGTAGTTGCTGCATAAATCTTGGGAGCACAGTTCTGTGTACCATATGTTACACTCTGTGACAATGGATCTTGGAAAGGAAGACTAACATCATTTGCATGGTAATGAAACATTTTTTTCCCAAGAGATGTCAGAAAAGAAGTAGCTGCTGACATTTGACGCTAACCACCTGCTGATAGCATTCTCCCTGATTAAACACTCCTGGAAGCGGGGAAGCCCTTATAAATAGATGCAGAGAATTCAGGCACACACTTAGACGGCAAGAAATAAGAAGCCATTAGAAAAGAATATAAGGGCAGAAAAAAACAATCTTGGTTTACATCAATGGTTGAGCATAGTTGGATTAGAAAATCAGACCCTATGGAGATGCAGTTCATTGATTTGGGGCAAAAGCAAACGAAGACTAAAAAAAGAATTTTACTTAGGTAGAACCTAAGTGTCTAAGTTCAATAAAGCTAATGCTTTAGCAAAAAGCTGATGCTGGCAGCAGTTACACAACTGGGGAGATGCCTAAACCCATACAGTGCCTGCACTTCTACTGCAATGTTTCTCAAGTGTAAACATGTATAGACACTCCTATCTGCAGTTCCATCTTCCCTGCAGCAATTCAGAGACAGCAATAAATGATATCTCCAAGCAGCCTGGATTCTCCTTCTGGTGGTGAGACTCTCACATTCCCAGTGACACAGTGGCACAGCCCAGAATACCCTACCTCCACAGTCAGGACACTTGCCTTTATGTTTGAATCTCCCATGTCTCCCTTTTGAACAAGTGCTAGTTATCACAATCATTGCCTTGTGAAACAGTAAAGCTTGATCATGCACACTATCAAGCCTCACTTATAATAGCTCCATGTTCTCCTTAGGAAGCTCCTACATTTCCCAAATTTAGGTATATACCTCTGGTAATCTGATTCAACCTGCTGGGACCAAGGAATTAACTTTCATGTGCTCCCAGAGCTTGATCTTTAAGGTTAGAAGGGGACCTTTTGACACTCATGACACCTCTTGCATAAAAAAGATCATAATGTTATTCCTGGACCACACCTCAAAATTTGCAGCTTTCAGAGAAAGAATAAAATTTTAGTGTATGCAAAACTTTTCCTTCTATCACCCAAAACAAAGTGTTTAGCTAGTATAAAGATCTCACTCTTCAGTAATTTAACACTTTAAAGCTTAGTGATATTTTACAAAATAACCTCCTCTTAATCTTCCCATCCACCCCTCACCTTATCATATGAGAAACGACCCAGCAGCTGAGCCTGCTGCCCTCACCCTGCTTGTCCTGCACTGCTGAGACACAGCAAGAAAAAAGTGACCCAGAGGGGCAGACAAGGGCTCTTTCACTTCTAGAACAGTCCTTTATGGTATGGAGATGTGACAGAGCTGCTGTAACAAGGCTATCACGGCAGTGTGCAGCAGAAAGCAAAGCAGTTGCCCAGCTTCTGGAATCTGTGTCAAGGGTTAGGCCATCCAGGAACTGAAACTACAGTCAGAAAATGAAGTTTTCCTCCTGCCTCAAGGGTGAATTGCATGCATCAGAGACTCCTAGCCTGGCATTTCAGTAGGAAAGGGGTCTGCTCTAATGATTTTTCTTCCTTTGTAATTTAAACTCACTCAAAAGCAGAAAAGTGAGAACCAGTTTTCTTTTCCCTTTGTATGGCTTGCTCAGGCATTTGGGCTTCATTTACAGTAGGAAATAGCCCTGGGACCCTGGCTGGAGCACCATGAGGGCCACAGACACGGTCTGCTAGCACTCTCCCTGGTGCAGTGCAGGCTTCTGCCAACCAGCAGCCCCAGAGACTGCCCAGGGACAGCGCTGGGTCCAGCTGCGCTGGAGACTGCTCTCAAATGCAGTTTGGGCATCACCAGTTTGTGCTGAGAGGAAGAAAGATGAGATACAAGGACATGGGCAGTGTCATGCCCTTGGCCTTAGGTCATCTCAGGATCTTTGACTTGTTTTGTTTAAAGCTAGCCAGAGAGTCCTTGGCCCATGCAGGAAAACTGCCTGCACTGGCCTGCTGGAGGCAGATTGCTAAAGGGACAGATCAGGAGAGAAACACAGAAGTGGAAAAACAAGCTGGTTCTATAGAAGCTGAAACTTACAAATTCCAGAAAGAAAAAGAGGATTGTGACTAGGCAGAATCTTTACAAAATTACTCTGTTACATCTACTTCACATTTTATATTGTTCTTTGTTTCACAAAGGTTCCCTTGAAAATTTAAACCTGGAATAATTTTCAAAAAGATGAAGTGCTTGACGTGAAGACTAAAAAAGCAAAAGCATCAAACTCTGACTTTTATACCTGGTTATATAAGAGCCATGAGTAGTCATGCAAGCATAGATGTACATGGCTTCTGGTACTTCTTCCAGTCAGGCAGGCATATATTCCTGAAAGATACCTAAGAGTGAGCAGATCTATGTTACACCCCAAAGGAAAAATCAGGGACAGAGTTCCGGTTCAGTCTTCACGTTGATAAATGTGAATTAATGCACACAGAAATGAATTGTCAGGACTCCAAGACCACAGTCTTCTGAACAGAAATATGACCAGTTAGAAAAAAATTCCTCAGTAACCTCAACTATAACATAGCACATAGCAGAAAATCATTTCTGAAAATATCCCATATTATCCCTTTGGGACATTGCTCAGTTATAGTTACCCATCCTTCAAGCTATCTAGTGGAAACAGAGGAAGCACAATGACAAATCAGTACACAGATAGGGGTAGAGACAAGAGAGATTTCAGTGAGCTGTACTGCACATACAGGAAAAAAGATGAATAGAAGAAATACTAAGGTTTTGTAAGCTGGTAAAAGTGATACAGATAATGATACCATTTTCTGTTTCACTAGGAAGCATAGTGTCACTGAAAGGTAAGAAATAGGTTGATAATAAAGATAACAAGGCAAAATAAGGAACATTTCAAAATCTTGTCTCATTAACCACCCGTGCCCTCTGACATGTAGTATTATTGAAACCTGGATATTAGGTTTATTCTGAAAAGAATTTGCTATTCCTAGTAATGAGGAGGAACAAACTCTTCCACTGGGTCAAATAATTAACCACTCACTCATTAGAGACATTTTGGAACTTCCTCAGAAGCTGCAGGCATAGATGATGCTTGAGATATTCACCAGTGTGACAATACCTCTATTTGAGAGGAAAACCAGGGCTGCCAGGACTCTGCTTTGTGAAAAAGAGTACTTTTAAAAAATTGAAATTGGGAATCTGAGTTCTTAATTGTATGGAGTAAACGTAGGAGGGAAAAAGACCTAAGCCATTCTATATGCCATTAATTAATTCTCAAAGATAAACTATGAGCTAGCTACTTACACAAGTTGTTTGGGACTAATTCCAACTGGTGCTCATGAAAGGCCTTTGGTATGTAGCAAGAGCTGTGCTCACCTTTATACTCCTGAAGTCAATGCAGCAGTTTGTATGGATGCTACTTAACTGACCTTGGAAACCATCAGCATGAAAACCTGCTCACTTTATGCTAGAACAACACAGTAGCACTGGCAGTACTAATGATGCAGTGAAAGGGGGACAAAAGGAAAAAACTTGGAGTGGGGAGAAAAAAACACTAAGAACCCATTTTCAGTTGCAAATGTCTGAGAATCTTAAATTTACAGCTCTTTGAAATTCTCGCAAGGAAAATACCTGACTAGAATCCCTGGATATTAAGGTGTCACTTGTAATTTTGGCTTTGGGTCAGATCAGAATTACCAGGGAAATATTTTAAAGCTCTATGCTGTATGCAGCAAAATCAATTATTATGCCTTTCAGTTTCAGTTCCAGTCTTAAAAGAATAAACTGTAGATCTGCTCTTCTTGACATAATTTTCCCATGATGAAATAAGATAATTTTCATCTATTAGAAAGACATTTCAAATGGACAAAATAAAAGAGAAGTATGTATTACACATGTAATTGAAAAAAGTGTGAATGTGAGGAAGGTGAGAACAAGGGGGAAGGGGCAAAGGAAGAGAGGGAGAACAGAGAGGAAAGGGGAAAGGAAAAGAAAAATGAGAAAACAGCAAATGCCACAAACAAAATAGAGTCCTCTCTAAACTCAATTAAAATTGTAATCTTTCATGTTCAGAGACTTAACTGGAAGAATACGAGCTGAATTAAGTGTTTCTTTTCCAAAGCATATGAATGAATCATGTTCCTGAGTGTATTATTTAGTACTTATCTGAGAAGGGCTTGATGCCAGCGAATTCTGAATCATAACAGCTTACAGGGATTAACAGCAGTTCCAAAGAAAATACAGAAATCATGTGAAATATTTAAACATTTTCAGTTCCTGCTTTGCAAGCAGCGCTAGGTAAATAACAGACATGATCTGTGTGATGGCAGGGGGATTGCAACTAGATGATCTTCAAGGTCCCTTCCCCTCCAACCCAGGCTATTCTATGATTCTATGATCAAACAGAGCTAAATAAAACCATTTCAGTGGAAGGGACCAGAGCCCACTTGCAGTCTTGCACAGCAACTTGTGCTCCTCCAGGATGGGTCGAGGGGCAGAGCCAGGCTGTGGTCCAGCCCTCAGCCTGCCCCAGCCAGAATCAGAAAGACCACAAGAGTTCAGCAGCAGCATTTTCACCCCCCCAGTCTATATTCTTCCCTGAGGGACTGAGGATTGCTCTTCTATCACCACATATTCACTGTGTGGTTATGCCTGGTTCGATACAGCCAAATCTCTGGTTATAGCCAGGTTACTCCATGTTTAATCCAACTCGCTCTGTACCTACCATGGCTTGGCATTCAGTCTATAACGCACAGCGATTTTTAAACGGAGCAGCAAGAAAGAGCTGATTATCGTACATCTTAGTCACAAAAGAGAGCTGGGAGCATGCAAATCAAGGGTAAATCACTGCAACAGCTACACTGTTTGGTCTGTCACAGGGATGCTACATAATTGTGTGCAAAATCCTGACATTAAAATTCACTCACTATCTTTAATTACAGCCCTCAGACACCTAAGGGGAGATGGAATCTGCTGAATACTGAGAAATAGATACTGTCATGTAATTGGGTTTCAAAAAAATGAGGGAATGCCTGTCTCACCTACCAGGGAAATAGTTAATGAAGCAGGGGAATACAAATTCCCTGAAGCTAACCACCAAAAGGCATCAACTCATGAAATAACTAACAAAGCCAAATCCAGGTAGGATGGATTTAAACTTCCCTTTGTTAACGTAAAAGAATTGCAAAAGAAGCTCTGCAGGGTAAAAATATCAAGTGAACTCAGAAATTATTAGGCTGGGAAAAAGTAAATAGTCACAGGAAAAAAAAAAAAGTCATCAGAGCTTGAGGGAGGAGTAGGTTAAGCAAAATGAAATGGCAAGATCTATCACTTGCCAGAAGGATAGCCTAATAAAATGACATACTCAGGAAGGTGAGACAAAATGTCAACCTTCCCTGCAAGATGACAAATAAATTGCAATGGCCTGATTTATGCCTACAAGAATGACCCAGTAAAATGCATCTTGAAAAAGAAATGAGACTTTGTAACTGGGAATAAACTAGGGAAGAGGATGCTGCAAGAGGCTACAGTGATATATCTAACTTCTGAAACCAGGCAGCTTTCAGACAGTCTTCTGTATTTAAGAGGTTGCACATATGTCCCAGTACCTTCCAAAACTCCTGACTCTATAGGGAATTGCTTATCTGTGGGATCACACATGGAAAACTGTACCACCACTGAAAAGGTCATTCTCACACAAACTGCAATTTCAGAGGTTTAAAACTTGACAGGTCTTGAAGACAATACTGCAGGCAGCAGGCTGAATTCCATCATGTAAGGTATAGATCGTGAAGAACCCCAAACTGAACAGTGATGGGGCCCTGCCCTCTTGAAACACGAGTGTGGCTTACAGTGTGTACTGCACTCAGCAACCACAGGAACAAGAGCTTTGCCATGTAGGCATATAAGTTTTTCCTTTTTTACAAATTTCATTGAAAAGTCTTGGTCAGAGACTTTCCTCTGCAACAGTTCTCCATCAGAAAAGAGCTATTTATAAGGGGTGTGCGGGGAAGAGGGGAATACAGGACTGCATTGGCATATGTACACAGAGAGCTGTGGAGAGAGGAATTTCTCATCAAATGCTTTCAAGTTACAAATGAGCTTTCTAGGATAAAGCAGGACAAAATCGTTATAGAGATTATACCGTGATTTAATGTGAGTGAATGAGCTGCTGATGAAATTTTACCAAAATCAGAATGACATCAAGCCACAATGAAGAACAATACCAACACAAGTTAAAGGAGCACCATAAGTGAAGCTAGGCAGCACTGGATATGCAGGAGGAAATGGGCTACTATCCTGTATTCTGATAATCTGGAATCTCAGACCAAGGTTAATTTCATAATAATTTGGAGGGAATAGTAAAATAATAAATAGAATCTAATTCACAAGAAAAGCCTGGCTTTAACTGAGAGCAATTGGACTCGCAAATATCCTGTTAAAGTCAACTCAGGAAAAAGGTATTTGATTTTTGTAAAGGAGAAAACTTGCATTTTTAGATTTAGAACCTGGTGTTCATTTACCCCACAGACGGGTTTCCAAATGCGAATAATTTGCTTCACAGCTATATATTAATATAATGGAATGGGTGACTGGAATCATTGTATCGTTAATAATGCAAGGAGGAAACTCACACTTCTGAAATTGTGGAAATGGTTGCATTGACCAAAGAGGTACTAGATCAGTATCAAATGGCATCAGTGAAAATGACAAGAGAAATTGTTCCTTCATTTATGCATATCTACTTATTACTTACAGATGTCTAGTCTTTACAGAAGTAGGTGGAATGAAATTTTTGCAGGGTTTTATACTTCACGTAATTTCCTTCAGAAAGGAATTTTAACAGAGAAATCCCAACAGTACCAGTCTGTGTGTTGTAGAAAAGTGTCAAGTACTGCACAATGCTCTTCCTCAGATGAGATTTCAAGATGAATTGAGAAACAGCTGGAAAAAGCCTGCATGGAAAAGCCATGTTCAGATTTTGATGTATCTACCAGCTGACAGAATGCAGCAGAGGACCCGGAAAAGTGTTTGGAGGAAACTGCAGCTAAGCAGTTTCTTTGCAAAAGAAACTTGGAAGGGGCTGCTTGCCACTGGTGCAGCGTCATAGGAACTGAGTTCCAGGAAGCAGAGGCACCATAAAGAAGAGAAAAAGATGAAAACTTCACAATGGAAAAGGCTGTAAGAATTCACAGTATCTGCCCAGACAAAGGGCCTGCAGATAACTACATACATACACACTCACAAAAACGTGTGTGTGTTTAGGTACATACATATACAAAAGAAACCGTTACAAAGTCATCTCCCCAACACAGTTGGTTACGAGACTAATTCTCCTGCACTGATTCTTGGTATAAAAAGTGGTGATTGTAGAAACCCCTGTGTGGCGATAGTCTGCAAATACAGGTTTTGCAAAGGCAAATACGGAATGTTTTTCTATATATTATATAATTGTGCCAGTCTAGGTCCTCAGCCATTAAATACAAGGACTTTCAATCCAGTTTGATGATTGAAAGTATTAGCAATTCCTTTTTGCCAGTGAAGTTCTAGTCCTGGGTTATCCAAACACTTCAGAATATGTTTAGCCACATCTGAGCTTATTGATAAACATAAACTACAAGTTTTTCTGTATAGGTTACTGTTTTTCTATTTTTATTCTGTTGTATGTCTATGCAAATTTGGTCCTATTAAAGCACTAAATAAAAGGATTCATGTCTTTTGCCTCAAGGTTTTTAAACTTGTTTAGATATGCTAATCAGCTTTTTTGCTTAACAGCCTCCAGAAAGGTTGTTTCTTTAATTAAAGTGATAAAAAGATATCTTACTAATTAAGCATATTTTTATTTATTGATCTACATGAGTAGATAAAATTTTAACATCTGTAGCTCTTCATAGGGATTTCATGAAATATTCAATGTCACGTATAGTGCCAATTATTCTCTGCATCATTTTTTTGCTCCAGTTTTAATCAACTACTACTATATCACTATCTCAATCAAAGCAAGTTTCTGCTTTTCTACTTGTGTTAGAAAAAACTGTCTCAAGGTATTTAACACAGATCCTTCCAGCCATGGCAACTTTCTGAGTCTTCATCCACAAACCCAGACATAGCTTCAGGATGAAAAGACCTGCTAAGTAATTCTTGGGGATGAGGCTCTGATTACTAAAGCAGACAGCAAGCTGTAAACCCTGGGATCTCTTTTCACTAAAGCCTTAATTGAAACCACAGTATTTAAGTATGGACTGATAGATATATATTGGGACTATTTGCATTGATTTATATGTGACTTCCATAGCATGTACTGCATTTCAAACACCTTGTCCTATTTCTCCTATTTTCCCCAGGAAATGTGTTTCTGGAACAGCCAGACCTTTCATTGGACTTACATTTTACTTACATTTTATCACTTCTTGGATTGACACTGAAAGGGATGTGCTGCATGGGGAACCCTTGTCCTTTTATCTTCTCCTTTCATTTTTTCCCTTCTAAATTTTCAAATGCACTTTACTGCATGAGGGAAGGAAGGTCTTACATACAGTTTTCAATCAGCAAATGTACTTGCTTAGGCCTAAAATGTAAAGAAGAAATCCTACAGAGCAATCTTTGCATCTACTCAGCAACTGCTGCAATTCACTGTTTGCAGAAGCTGATGTTGCAACTCAGACTGACTTCAGGTTCTTCATATCTTTTGTGGAATGTGGCCTAGTTTTAAATTTTACACTTCTAAGTATTTTGTAGAGCTCTACACAGAAATAATTTCTGCCCTTTGCAGGAATAATGTACTCTTTGCTCATTGGTGGCCTTTGGGAAGGTTGCTAGTTAAGTGTGTTCTACACAGGCAGTTTATTTGTTATCATATGATCTTGGTGTGAATGTCAGTTTCAAGGAGCTACTTGAGGATTTTAGAGTTAAGGACTTTCATTTGCCTAAATGAAAAGAGCGTCAGGAAACAGAATTTATCTTCCACGTGTTTCAAGGGCTCTTGAAACTTAAGAAAAATCTACAGTACCTTTAAGAGTGAAAAAAAACCCACACAGAAATTTAAAATAATTAGGAACTAACTTTTGAAATAGATTTTGAATACAAATAAGATGAAGACCAATTCTATGACATGATTTTACAAAACTATGTGGCCAAATGTACGGAATCACGAGTTGACTGCTTAGATCAGAATGGGGATGGCCTATCAAGAACGGGAAGTTCCACAAATAACTAATGCAGTAAATGCTTAAAAGCATTTGATAAAATACATCTAACCTTTCTCTTTTTTCAAGGTATGAGTATTTATTTGACTACACAAAAGCTGATTCTCACATGTTTGTGAATGCTTTTTACTAATCCAATGAAGAACTCTAAATGTATGCACAAACATAAAACTATGTGTAAAAAAAATTATTAAAATCACCCAGGTTAATGGGAGGCACTGAGTATTTGGGTGGGAGGTGAACAATTAACAATAAAGTTGGAATTCAGTAAAACTCTTAATTCCACCTCAGTGCCATCTATATTTTGCATAATTCCTCAGTATTTACTTGAGTCAGACTTAATTCAATGGGATTAGATAATAAGCTCTAGTGTCGTGCTGAATCGGAAGTTTTAATGCAAAGATAAATATTTAATGTCATATAATGAGATTCTTAGTAAGCACAAGTAAAAGGAAAACTACTAACTGCAGAAATCAGATATCAAAGTCAGGAGCAGATTTGCAAGTCCTGCCATGGGCTTCACCCACAATATCATTGTTAAAACCTGTAATAATGTAAGATCATTTAGGAAGTATTTCAGCTTTTAGCATTGTGTAAATGTAAAGCATTTATCTTTACAAACAAGCTATTTACAGTCCCATTCCAGACCTTTTTCCTTTGACAGGAACAGTAATCACTGCAGAATGAAAGATGAGCTGCACTCATGGCTAGTTGCTTGTATTCCAGCACTGGTAAAACAAATCATTAAGATCAAAGGACCAGCCATTTCAATAAACTGTGCACTGTTGTTATTGAGACATATGGCTTTGTTTTGCCAGAGGGAAGGCATAAAACAGCACAAAAGAGAAATCAATATTTTTTTACTGAATGGTTCAGTGTTGACAACAAATATTATACATATCATATGTAATTCCTATATGTTATATGAATACCTATTTATTAATACACACTAGTTGTATTTACAAAGAGGTAGGTCAGGTCCTGACTTGCAGTCAGACATTAGGCTGGGACACAGGGGAAAAGAAGTGGTCCCTGATTCCCCATTTAAGTCACAGGTTTCTCTGGCTTACAAAACGGTGTTTTTCTGTGCTGAGCAGGGGACAGTTTTATGATACAAATGAAAAGTACATGGGGAAGCACTGCCATTGAGAACAGGACACATTCAAAAATTATTATTATTATGTAACTTGGAGTTTGCTTTTCCTCATGTCTGTGTATTCAACCATTAAAGATGCATGGCATCTACTTTTTGAAAACAGCATTATTCTGAAGGGGCCTCCACCAGGCTCCAAAACAAATGGCCAAAACCATTGTTCAGAGTTGTTGAAGGTTAGAAGCTCCAAGCCAGCACAAAGAGTAGGTGTAACCTCATCTGCCTTTGTAACCTCATCGGCTTTAAGTACACTTCCTAACTCATTGTTCAAAACATGTAGAGTGAATATATGCATATTTAGTACTGATCAACTGATTTTTCAGCTAAGCTGATATTCCTAGTCATCAGAAATCATTTAATTTAATTTCTGATTCAGAGAACTCAATACAGAAATTACCAAGGTAAAAAATAAATATGAAATGATCCTTTAAATGTTAAACACTTCAGTGCCCCATCATTTTCATAATTTTCACCTGTTTCTCTATGCAGAGAATGGTGGAGTAGACATGCACATTTTGAAGATAAAATTATACCAGTGATGCAATTTTTAATATAAAAGAAAGCTTCTGAAAATGTTTAAACAGAAAAATGTATTTTTCACTTATTACTTTGTGAGGTCATGTTTAAACATTCATGATTCATTTATCTTAAAATAAATTCTTCTCCATGCAGCTGTCTGGTTATTTTACCAAATATTTTCAATAATAAGTTTTTAATGTGTTTTCCCCTTTCCAGTATTTCTAACTACATGTTAGAACCTAATTTCTTAAAACTAAAGCATCCTTCTCCTTCCATTATGATCCCTTGCTGCTGTTGCTTAGCCACGGATTATATCACCTAGACACTTCATCTTCTCTTTTATGAAAAATGTTGTTATAGTCTGAAACAATTCCACCATATAGATAAAGTGTTAAGTATTTTGTGCAGGTGAATAGCTCTTCCATTTCCCATACCATTATCAGATTGGCCTATTCCTATAGGACTGCAGCATTTTTACACTCGGGATATAATCAACGTCTCCTTCTCATTCTCTGAAAGTTGCTGATAAAAGAATGAATCTTATTCCTTCATGCTTAACTATGCAAAACGGTGCTATTCATTTAACTGTTTCAGGAATCTCTGAACCATAAGGATAAACAGGCTTTTGGGTGAGCAGGGTTTATTCCACTGTATCAAGGGATGTGAGGCAGTACTTAATTTGGAGCATTAAATGCTTACAGATACATTATGTTTGGCTGATATGTACAGAAACATAAATTATGAGAAGACTTGACTTGATCGACAGAACTAGATTATATAAAGAAAAAAAATATGCATTTTGAATACTGAGTCTTGAGTATTACTTGCCAATCCAATTCCTCCCCAAATACAAATAAATTGAATGTTTCTAATCAAAGAAGTACTTTAATTAATAACCACAGACCACTTTTTTTTTTTTTTTCCCCAAATTTAAAAAAACAGTCTGCTGGTATATAAGTAGCAAAAGTACTGAAGTACTTAACACTCTACAGCTGTGCTATTGGAATGCAAAAAGCATTTCAAACAACAGATTTTACTTCATTCAACTCTTCGTTCATTTGATTCAAATATATTAATCCTGAGACCCAGTGAATACCACTCCATTTTCCTTGGTTTGGATCGAAATCAGCCAGTTCCACCTATCTGAGATAATTGATGGTCACAAACCATAAAACTTCAGGTAAGAGATGTTATCTGTGTGGTCTTATATTTTAATCTTACTAAAGACATGCCACGTCATGCAACTGATGACACTCTGGCTCTAAACCGCCCTTAGGTTAAGCAAATCTTTCTCTTTTCACCTCTGGCTGATCTTAATCTGGAAACAGAAATTCTGCTCCATTTTTTAAAGCATAACTGGACTCACATTTCTGTGCCACATTTCAGATTTTTACTGACATTTTCATATTTTTTTGTAATTGCATATACAAAAGATATGCTTTGTAGGTCATACGTGCTCATACATCTTAAGGCTGCCACTCAACACTATAAAGTCCAATAAAGAACCTGTAGATCATTTTGTGTGAAGGTCTACTCCTAATTTCTTTCCTTCTTTTTGAAAAATTATAAGTTCTTATTTCCAATTTGCTGGATTCAAAATGTGCAAGTATAAAGAAAAGGACCTTACTTGAAATTTTGATCAGAAAGCACTGACCACTTTGAATCAACCCGTCCATGGGAACATGTTTATAGTGTCAAAACTTGAGGACTTGTACAGGTCAAACACATGCCAGAAAGGTGACATTTCCCCAGGGAAAGAACTTCTGACAATTGTTCAGCCCTAGTCCACAGCTCATACAACCTTAGCTGTGCTGATTAGCATCAATAGGCATTTTCTGCAGCACAACAGAACAGAATGATGCTGATGATTTCATTTAAAAAACGACTGGCTATTTTTTTTTTTTTTTTACTGATAGAAATATATTGAGAGAAGAATCCTGATTTGGGGTTAATATTTCTGTATAGCAAGGACCATGCCACTTAACTAAAAAAAATACACCTTAAGTGATAAAATAAAAAATTCTGTGTGAATAAACCAGCCCATTTTATTCCTTTTTCTTTTTTGAAGTAGATTAATCTCTGAATTATTGCTAATAAATTCCTGGATAGTTACTGGGGAATTATCAGCTCACTTACAATAAAACACAAATTTTCTCAGACTTATTGCCTAAGTTTGACCATCAAGTTCTCACAGAAATTGTATCAGGGTAGTATTTTCCTTATTATTCTTTGAGAAGACATCTCATCACCATGCAAATGGAAGTGCCTTTGAGCAGACTAATTGGTATATGTGACATGGAACATGCAAACCACAGTCTGAAGTCACTCCACAATTTATACAGGAAGTCTAACTGAAATTTGACTGCAAATATCATTGCTTTCTTGAGATCTGGTATTTGCATATAGCAAAGTGGTGGGTGGATATGTATTACATGTGCAAAGATTAGAGAGAATAGTTGTGTAAGATACTGTGACTCACCACCAAAGAACGAACATTTAAGGAAATGCACTTGGTAATTAGATTAATAATGGGCAATTGATTTGATAGAAGCAGGCAGCCTATTTGAAAGCAACAGAAGTATATAATGTAATCAAAGCATATTTGGTCCAATTCCCTGCATTTGTTTATTTATTTAAAGGCATGTTGTGTACACACATTATCATTACCTTTTAATATTTATTTTAGAAGAGAGTGTAATATTCAGCAGGCCAAGAGAACACTGAAAAAGACCATGTGTTTACTTCTAAGAATAGACATAGTCTGTAAGCAGTTTCGGCAACTACAAATTCAGTTTCAGACACAATTTCTCAGGAACACTGTTCTGTAGGATGGGATACAAACAGGCTACCAAGTGTATCAGAAAGGATGCTGCCAGCATCTGTGAAACAGGCTTTGAGTTGTTGAACTTGAACCACACAGACACAGAAAAATCCACTCAAACATGTAATTTTAGCATGTGAATACAAACCTGAACCTTAACACACAAATCAGTCAAACCGCCAAGAACTGTGCCTTTCTTTATCATGAAGCTAATCTAAACCCACTGTCACTCTCAAAAGCAGGTTAAGCTTGGCTAATCTTTCTGATGTGCAGTCATTCTTCTTAAGTGCCTAAACATGGAGCTTCTGCAGCCAGCCACAGGCAGTCATTGATTTCACACTGTGAAAACACTTTCTAAAGACAGCTCTGTAATCAAATGTGGTTATTTACCTGTCATAGTCTTGGCAAATCTCCCCAACAGCTACCAGTGCTTTCAGATACTTATTGGGTTGATAGGGGTGGATGTAGTGCAGTGAGCAGCTGTTCCTAGGGTCACCATTTGATGCAGTGAAATCTATAGCTACCTGGAAAAGAAGAAAAGTCAATGTCTTGCAAAGCTCTTCTGAGCACATCCACATCAACCACATATCTTCACCAGATACAGTTTGCTGTAGAGTCTGCAGCCTTAAAGCAAAGGTCATTTTACAGCGAACTTAATCAAATTTGAATTAGGATAGTACTGATAAATATATTTAGAAGCAAATGACAGTTTATAAAATAAGAGCTAATAAAACTATAAGGGTGTAATTAGGAAAAAAATTACCTGCATTGCTATTCTGTGAGGGAAAATATGTTCTAATACAAATGAATCAAATTAACCATCTCTAGGTTCTCATACTTAATTAAATTATTCCAGCTCAGGTGATGTTCAGTACATAAAAGCTTTGCGGCAAAAATGTCCCTAGAGAGTTAAGAGTCCTACTAAAACTATAAATTAAAACTCCAATTAGGGACATTTCTTAGCTATTCCTTACTCTGGCTGTAGTAGTAGATATTGCCTGTCTGGTATGTTTTGTCTTCAAAATATCTAAGCATAAATAATTAACCCTCCCAATTTCACAGTTGATAGCAAGTTTAAATGTGAGCTGCAGTGTAAAAACAAAGCTTGAATCCTGCACAGATTTTTTTTGTTGTTATTGAAAAAGCTTAGAGAAGATTGCGGGAAGCAGTCAATGTAAAAGCAAATATTAATGAATCCTCTTAAAATTCATTTCTCCCTTTTAAAATGCTCTTTATACTTCTCACTGAAGATGTACTCTGGCATGCATTTTCCTGTAATATGACCGTCATGGATCAGAAAGTCCCCTGATGAATTTGTGATGCTGCTTCATAGGAATTCTTAAAATGAGCAACAAGAATTCCAAAGTGTCTCACAGAGGGAGTAAATTTACAAAACTGCCTTGTGATTTTTTTCCAATAACCTATTCCTCTAAAAAACCCATTACACCTGAATATTCAATAGACAAAGGCACAGAGTTCGGTTTTCAGTTTTACAGTGCAGCTGAAAGGTAAGAAAGGGTCTTGCTGAAGCCTGCAAAAAGAACTCTGAAGGCCCAGTTTGCCTTTGCAAATGTGCAGCTTCCCCAGCTGCAGCCTCTGCTTAGCACAGGGAACACTATTTTATGCAGCTCTACAATGAAAATGAAACATGACATTTTCATGCTCCCTTAAAAAAATGACACAGTCCTCCTGAAACTTATTTTTTGTAGCTAAAAAGTAAAAGGGAAATATCATAGTAGATCAACCCAACATGGTTTTCCCCCAGTAGTTTCTGATTTTTCACCTCTATCTCTGAAGAAACCAGCCTCTAGTTACCTTGGAAATCCCTTTGTCACCTTGATTAACTATGAACCTTCAGCATCTCACCACATTCAGCCAGGAGAGATGAGCTTTCTGGCTTGCAAATAAAATACTCTTTCACCAGTGCTGTCTACTCCCTGTTCACTCACTGAAGCACTGAGTTTGTTTGCCATAGGGATTTTTTTCCAAAAATGATAGCTTGATTTGTATAAATCAATGGGAAATCTCTCATGCCTTCACGAGTAAGTGCACATAACTTAGAAACACTACTTGGACATAACTGAGGAAGAAAGAAATAACAGTGGTGTATGAAACCTAAGGTAAATCCAGGGATGTTTGTATGGACTAGCTTAGTTTTAGGATACTTATTTGTTAAAAATCTTAGTCAAGGTATGCACGTTTTCTTAAAAAATGTGTATTTTCTCTAATAGTAATTCAACCTTCATTTTGATTATAAAAGGTGCAAAAACGTCATTGTGGGATAGAGAAACAAAGGGTATTCCTGTAAAATTGTTAAAAGTATGGTTTTTTACTGATAATCTCAGAATGCTACAATACATTAACAAGACTTGAGTGATACATCAAGCAAAACTGGACAAGTCTTCCTTCACAGCTGTTAGCCATGGCTAAATGCTTTGGAAATGGAAATAAGAGCACAGTGTAAGAACCAGAAGTGGCTTTCAAGAAAAGCCTGCGGCTAGTGTTTAGGAAAGAAAAAACACTTCTTAGAACAAGCTTCCTTTTGGAAATGGTCATTGCAGTAGATGTCTGCTGATAGGTAGAGAAAAACTCCTTATTTCCTATGATGAAGAGTTTATAAATATTTGTACGTGGATGCAGTGTGCTTGAATTTGATCCAAATTTGTTTGACTCCCAAGGAGAGGACTTATAAGACAGACAACTGCTGCTGTAACTTGCCACAGTGCCAAAATAACAACACAGAGCTCTGCTCTTTTAGCGTTACCCAAGAGTACCAAGGTCTTGTGTAAATACATAGGATAAGGATTTGTAAAATAAGTTAACACATCACAGAAGTTACATGAATCTTACAACTGAACTTATCTTTTGGGCAGCAAAGTAGGAATCTTTCTTACAGTGCGTACCTTTGATTTTTATCAGTGTATCTTTAATGTATCAGTTCCAATGTATCAGTCATCTTCCCACAGCTAAATAAGAGCAAAACTGTTTTTTTTTTTTTTTCCCTCAGTCTTGTAAAAGGTTGATTTTCATTACACTGAAAACATCCCACATAGCTGGGACCTCCTGCTAGATCTGTCAGCAACAAATCAGCCTGCCCAGTACCTTGACCTGCCTGAGAGAGCATCTGTCCAATCTATCTTTCCATTACAGTTCCTGTTATGCATGTTACACATCCTTTCTGCTGTATTTCCCAAAGTGATGAAAATGTCTTCTGACTACAGTCCCATTTGCACTGCCAGCTTCTGAACATTTCTTCTGCAGTAGGGAACACTGTCTGATAAGAGATACAGGGTTTGGCAGTAAGCAGGGAATAAAAATAGAGAACTGGAATCAGCACTATTGATCTCTATAGGTGAAAGCTTCTTAATAACTGGTTTTAAAGAAAAAGAAAAGTTTACTTTCTTTTTTCAGAGACAGTCTTGCTAACTACAAACTACAAAGATGTACAAAGTATCCCAAGAACACAGCATGATGTTACCAAAGCTTTCATTATTGCCTTAAATTACCAGGTACATCATACTACAGCTTTTTATTCTCAAATGTGTGCTTATCACCCTAGTTTCCCTCCCTCAGTAAGTGCCCTTTCAAATCACAGTTGTATCGTGCTGCCTGCACACAGCATGAGCTCAACAGAAATGTCATTAATATTAAGACAATGACAACAACAATACATGTACCAGGAGAGTTTCAAACAATCCCAGATCCATTCTGGTTGAAAAAAAAAAAAAAAAAAACAACACAAGAAATCTGGGAAGGTAAAAGGAATAGGCCTCCCCTATTCCAGTGGTCTGAATTAATCAGATTAGGGCTATGTGAAAAGGAGATTATATGATGTGTACAGAAAGCAAGGGAGCATGGAATATCTCCCCTGTAGGCTGCACCCTTTTGCTTCAGTGACCACGGGAGAGCCTCTGATACATTTCCAGAAACATCAACAGATCTCACAACCAGTCATTTTTGGCTGGTGCAATCACGATGAGGACTGACACAGAAGGAAGGAAAATATGCAGAGAGTCAGCTTGTGACGATCTTTAGGTAGAATCACTCGTTATGCATGTAGAGATCTATAGGCAGAGAGATGTCACAGTGGCTTCCCCTGAGTCTGTATAACTTAAAAATTGATAGTGGTGAGTTTTCAACAATACTGTAGCTGGTGGATTTACCATTGAGAGCAACAGTAATGCAGGGATCTCTATGGTTCACAGTATAATGAATCTTTCATGTTTCCTTTATGCCCTCACTGCCCACCCTTGCAGATGAGTTTATCTAAGTTTCCTATTACCAATTATTTTTTTTTAATTTCAGTAAAATGAAATACAGTAGAAGCAATACTATCTACTTTATCCCATTTACCCCACCACTTTTAAACTTGTGGTTCACAGCCTACTTATAGGAAACCTGTGACAAGCAAATTAAAAGGCAAGCAAATTGCCACAACCCTCCAGTGCACTGTGTAAGAACTTGCTCTTCCATTGGAAAACATTTAGAAGGAATCAAAAAGAGTTTGAAAAGCACAGCTGTAACTTAACAATATGTAAATCCCTAGACACTTTCTAATGGTTGAAGTGCTCCTGGTTGAGCTAGAATTGTAGGAAATGCATATTATATCTTTGCATGTGCCTAAGTATGTTTTCTGATTAGAAAAGGCTTTCAAATACAACTTGAAGACATAAAAGTCTTTCTGCTAATGACCTGGAACACATTTGATGACTGAGTTCTTCCAGTCATATTTTTAGGGAGGAATTGCCAGGAAAGACAAATTAAAGGGATTTCCAGGGACTGGCAAGTTTCAGATTTGGTGGAGAAATTCACATTGCAGGCATATAGGGATAAAACAAGAAGGAGCTGGGTAAGGCAGGGAGGTAATTACACAGGATGTTTTACTTGAGAGAAGACAACTAAAAAGACCTTTGTCCACTACAGTAGGTATCTCCTTCAAAACCAGAGACAGAGTCCTCAGTTCTGGGTGTTATACAATGAGTTTGTCATATGTAGGGGCAAAGTGCATGTTTTACACCACAAAAAGCTGACCTGTAAGCAAGAAGACAATCCAGTACAATACCTGCTGCTGTTGCTGGAACTTTCTGTTGGGAAACAATAAAAAAGTCTATCTTTTTTTTTTTCCAGATCTTTTTGGAAAATGAAGACTTGTCTGGAAAAAGTGAAATGGAACATTTCAGGAGCATCCGATGTCTGATACTTGATTTGTGGGAGCAGAAACAAGGCAGGATGCTACAGGAAAATGAAAGATCTCCAGAAGAATATAACCTTGCTGCAATAGACTTTAGCCCTGTAGCTGATATGAGTTAGAAGTCACATAAACCAGACTGCAACTCAGCCACAATCTGTATTCCTGTGCTACGGGAAATACTGATATATTATATTATATTAATTATATTTGTTATATTCAAAATTAAAAAATCAAACCACAGAACATTTAATGTTTCTCAAAATTTTTAATTTTTATTATGCAATAATTTGCATATTAATTTAATATGCAAAATATTGTATTTCTGAAGAGCTCTGCAAGTAATTTTATCCTGTTTCTTGAACTCAACAGCTTCTGATTTGCTCTAAATTACTACTGTATCACCCTATAGAGCTGTCTTACTGTTGGTAGCTATGGCTGAGAGATGAAACACCAGCATTTACCCCAAGCTGACAGAGGGAGGCCCCTGGCTGGACTGTCTCTCTGCATGTGACTTTCTGTACGGCATCATTTGAGGGAAAACAATTTGCTTTAATGGAGGACTAATTCTGGGAAGGAAGACTGGCCCTTAATACACTGTGCAAGAAGATCTTAATAACTTACTAAGGACTGGCATGTAAGAATTGTTTCTCCATGAAAGTAATGAAGTGGTATCTAAGGGGATTCCGTTTCTTTAAAAGAAATTAGAGAAGTAAGAGACTTACTGTAAACTGTATTTGGCAGCCTCCCATGATATAATCTAAGAAAGAATGCATCTTGTGGATCTGCAGACAAGAAAGCAAAACATTCAACTTTGCTGTGTACTGATAAAACATCAGAGAGCTGCCTGAAAAAACAATAAATTGGAAGGATGAGAGGGACCAACTGAAAAATAAGTTAAAGGAAGAAACCATTTATACAGTTTGAGAGAGAAACAAAAGTATAAACAGAGAAAATAACTAAAATTCTAAAGAAAGGAAAATTTACATCAAAAGTAGAAGCAAGCTCTTCTTTTCAGTAGGAATTCAATAGAAATTTTGATGTTGATTTAGGAGGAACAAGAGCAATTTTGTAGAAATGATGGAAGGACTAAAAGGGAAACACACAAAGTTGTCAAGTCTTTAGGGGTAAGAGTTTAGTACTGCCTTCTCCATTGCACAACAGCAGGGATAGGACAAAAGAAATAAAACAGGAGAACTAGAGACAGTCAGCTTACTTCTGAGATCAAGTCCTTGCTTTTACTTTTTGTAGGGGATCAGTTTCCATTGTTATCCTACAGGCATTTCCACTTTGTTTCCATGTTTCCAACCACCATTTAAAATATATCACTCAGAGCTTAGCACAGAAAGAGCAAAAGAGTAAAACATATTTACCTTGCACTGGTTAAGGATGACAATGCCTGAGTTCTTGTAATTCTTCTTCTTCACTTTGTACTTGGGGTTAATACATTCCCATTGGACCTGCGAAAAATGACAGTCACTCTTTGAAGGAAAATTTATGTACAAATTGAAATAATTAACAAAAATTACACGGTCTGATTTCCATGGTTGATTAAATAATAACAAATTTTGGTGCACAGAGAGGAAAAAATGAAAATTAACTATGCAGAGAATGATCTTAATAGAAAAATGCCCAAGGCAAATATCAATGTTTGTGTATATACAGGAGGACATGGCACTAAAAAAGATACACATCTTCCAGTCTTGCAGGTTCAGGTGTTACATAAGCAAGATTGAGGATTTTTTGAAATTATTTAAGAGGAGAAAAAAAGAAGGAACTTAATACAAGTGAAAATACTGGAGGGAGCAACCCGATGCATTGTATTAAATACAAAACTGCTGGCACAGTAACAGTGGAGTTTTGTATTAAAATCAAGACTGGAGAAATTCTGATCAGTGGTTGTCTTGCTTTCTCTTGCAAGAGAGCATCAGTTTCTCCTGTAAGTCTGATAGCAAAATAAAAGGTTAAGAAAACCACTAAAAATTGCCCAAAGGTAACTAATTACTGATACATTTGAAAATTATCCCTATGATTGTATTAAAATCTCTTTCTGAAAATTTTCTCATGGTTTTATTTACAGATAGTCAGTTTTACAGCAAAATAGTCCTACCTTGTTACTGAAATACATTGTCTTGTTCTCATCGTAACATCTCTCAGGTTCTTAATAATTTCCATTTCAAATGTTCTGCCTTCCTCTGGTTTCAGGTAGATTGATAAGGTTCAAACTTTCAGATTCTCACCTCTAATGTCTACAGTATTATTCATGCCTCCTACTGCAGGAGTAAAATGTACATTCGCATGTGCAAGTGCCCATTGCCATTTGTACATACAGATTTTTGTCTGTAAACTGTTATTAATTATGGTTAATAGCATTATTATTTTTTTCAGAGAGGTGTTTTTAAGTGTGATGCTGAGTAACATAAAGAACAGAACTCCAAAAGGAACCAGGATGACCTATTATCTAAAATCCCTATTATGACACTTTGAAATTAAACACATATATGTCTTAATTGTTACAATGTTTTTCCTATAATGAAAACCTTCGTAAGTGTTAAAATACCTTGTCTACAGTGAAGTTCACGTGATATATCTGAGTAAATTGTTTGAGTATGTAAAACTATTTTTTATGAAAAACCCCAGCTATTTCACTGAGCTTCAAACCATTGCCTAACAGTAATTATTTGGATTTCTCTGAAGTATTTCAAAGACATAGACAAACATCAAAAAAGAAAAGGAAAAATATATAGCTTTGGAGCAATATGAGACAGTTTCTGCACAGGGAAGGAGGAATATTTTTGTCACTGTGAACTGGAGACAGGTGACAGAGTGAAGAATGGGAAAAGACAAAAAAACTGTTCCAACTTCAGGAAGCACATCTGCTTGCTCTCGCAGCTCAATTATTTGCTTTGTGAAACAAATTTTCCAACTGAGAAGACAGGCAGACACAGGGCCCCCATATTCAGGGGAAATCCTCCATAAATACTTTTTCTCTACTCAAGAGAAGCAGTCAGGCTTAAGAAACAAAAGCCCTTCTCTCTAAGGAAGGAGAGTACTCTGTGACACAACATCAGAGTGCAATAAGCTTATATTTAGGAAAGCAATCTGACAGCAAGGCAGAAGCACTGCCCACTCGCATCTTGATATGTTGCTGTCTGGCAAAATGGTTTAACACTCATTTGTCTCCACACTTACTGGAAGAATTCCTACAGAGAAATTGTGCTGTCTGTAAATTATAAATAAACCGTAATCTATCAAATAGAAAATGAAAACAGGAGACAGGATTTGTGTTCCTCCCTTTGACACTGAAATACACTGGAGAGATCTCGTTGCTTTCCCCTGAACATTCAAGGTGCACCTCCTTAATTTTATCATCCTCCAACATGAATACTTGTTTAAACAAGGCCTGACCTATATGAAGCCATATACTATGTGCATAATTTCTCTCACTGGGAAAAGGATTATTTAAGCCTGAAAAACCTTATGTTCACGGTATGGGTATATGGAAAAAGTTTACAATACATAAGGACCAAAGTGGCACAAAACATTACTTCTGGGGAAAAAAAAATCTGTGCCTGTATCCAACCTCTCAGGTTCCTTTTGCTAACTGTAAAATGTAATTATGAATGTTCCCCTACCTTGCAATGCATTTTGAGATGTATGGATAACAATTCTCAGCAACTATCTAAAGCTCATTAAAATATTCTATGTGCAAGTCACTAACATCATTGACTGACGTGGATAATAAAGCGAAGGGAGGAACAGATTGGAAAATTTCTAGAAAGTGGGAAAACAGAAAGAAAGAACAATTTTGCACTTATTAAATCTGTTGATGATAGTATAAAGAAGGGAAAATAATAGGAGAAGAGGGAGAAGACATTTCCCTGTTCGTGGGCTTAAAAAAGCCAATAAGACTGTGTTACATACAACTCAATCCTCACTTACCCACCAAGATCCGGTTTTGACCTTGGCAATTCCCACAGTTCAAGCTAAAGATGTCACAAGCATCATTTAAAGGAAATTCCCTTTACAGGTCTTATTGTATCTCCAGCTTTTCTAATGAGAACAGAGTTCAGAATACAGCTCTAAGCAGGTCAGTAATATCGAGAAACAATTCTCAAATGTTTTGCTTGCACTGTGGGGCCAACCTCAATTTCCAGTCTGTTCCTACATTCCCAGTATTGATTTGGTATCTGACATTGTTTTTTATCGATTCATTTTTGCTCTTAAATTAAGTTTTCAGTTGAGAGGAAACTAATGCAAGAGTCTGCAATCTGACACTAATGGTAAACATTGTGAAGTTTGGATTTGTCATTCTGAAAGTCACTTAGCATTTCCTCCAAATGCCTGACAGCTCTGGGTTATGCAAGCTCCTTTCCTGTCAAACACAGTGAATCTGAAACAGAAAGCAATCTGGTTTTGACCCATCTCTTGTTAATTTAAGTAATGGTGCAAATGTTGGTAATGAAATCCCAAGACTATACTGTGTTGGTGTTTTTTGTACACTGAAATTTAAACCACTATGGGGAAAATCTATGAATATAAGACAAACTGCATTCTTTAGAGACAGTAAAGTAATGCTGATACTCGGAAGGTCCTAATCCTCTTGTGGCTGTGATGATGAGACACAGATCCCTCAGTGGGAGATGTTACTCTCTGCAGTGAAGGATGCTGCCTTTCCAAACATTCTTATTCCTTCTCTTACCAAACCTTCAGAAGGGAAAGAAAAGCAAACAGTGCAAGCACCCTTGCCACATACCAGCAAAGGGAAGTGGAGGTGACTAAATGAAGGCAACCATTGTAAACCCAAAATTCGGCCACTATGTGTCCACCAATAGCACAAACTACGCCGAGAAAAAACTGAGGGTATCAGGAGAATTTCATTTACCCTAAGGCAAGAAAAATGACAGAGAATAGTTGCTTTCTTTGGGAAACTGTGCTTGTACTGCACTCAGTCCTGTGAGGAAAGGGCTAGAGAGCTGTGGGAAAGCTTGGGTTAGCACTGGCATGCTCTCTTGCCTCCCCTGAAATTCTTTTGTTTCTCTCTTATTCTTCCTGTGTAGCTGCTGCAACAAATTGCAGAGTTTGTAAATGACAAAGAAGAAGCCATGGTCTAATGGACGGGGCAAAATACCCCAATCGATGGCAGGCAGCATTATATCTCTTTCTGGTGCCTTAAGAAAAACAAGTCACTTTTAAGTGAACTGCATCTCCTTCTGCCTGACAGGCTAGTTCATTCCTGCCATCTCTCAAGGCAAGAGGTTGGATTTTCTTTCCTCCTTCTGTCCCGGAAATACATCTGCCATGGGAGAAGAGCTGCTTCTAATCATTATCAGAGGTTTCCTCTGGAAACTTGCCCCTGGAGAATGAAGTGAAAATTAAAGCATTTCTCGTTCCCCCAGCCAAGCCCCCCATCCTCACCTGTGCTCCTGAGGTTGGGGCTAGCAGCAGCTGCTGATATTGCAGACAGCTCTGGGTGAACTTGGCTATCTCCTGATAAAACTAGGCAAGGAATTGTCTGTTGGTGTCAATAAACTTCCTGACCCAATAGCAAAGGCTTAAAGGTCTCACAGTTCTCTGAAGAGCTACCTGATGCAAAGGCCCTGAGTGAGAGTCAGAGACAGATACCAGGGCAAAGGGGGGAATCCAGTTCAGATCCCCTTGAGACATCATCCAATCTTGTGCACTTCAGCAGCTCTCCTCACCTCCCCAGTAACACCCTGAACTTGCAGGAATGCCAGTGGATATGGGAAGTAGAGCAAAGTTTCGTCCTCCTCTTTCCTTCTGTGTGTGCGCGGATGCACACGAGTCCATTTTTTATGTAATGCAGGAACAGATTTTTCCCTTACATAACTCCCATGCTGCATGGGGATCCAGGTGATTTCTCTGACTCCCCTTTCCCCCACCCCAGCCAAATCGCTCTGGCTTTATTGCCTCCATTAAAAAAAAAAAAAAAAAAAAGGTGACCTTTTTTTTCTCACTAGTGGAGGATTTGTCCTTTCAACTATGGTAAGCTTTAATAGTATTTACATTTTTATAAATTCAATCTTTTTCTTGTCTTGTTCAAATATTTTTGATAGATTAATATTAGAATGCCTTATAAAACGGGATGGACTTATTCTTACTGGGCTTTCTTGAATTAAGATTATGGTGAAGGAGTAAATAGTGAAATTTGGAATGGTGGAAAGTGTTAACAGAAGGTTTAGAAATCATAGTATCATTAGGGTTGGGAAAGACCAGCACCATCAAGTTCACCACTAAACCCTCGTTCATGCAATGACTACTTCAGACGTGTCTTTGAACAACAGGATGTCTTTGGCTATTTTTTATGGTGGTCAGCTTGAAAACAGGCTAAGTGTCAGAATATAACAGTCTGTGACAATAAGGTAATTTTTATGGAACAGAAAAACGCACCAAGATTATTATCCTAAACATGTCCATGATCAGGAAGTCTTCTTAAAACAGCATGAACTAATTTCACCTGTCTCACCAACAAAAGTCCAGCAAGTTTTCCCAGAATTTAGTCCTTTCAGTCACAGAGAAGCAACTGACAGCCTGAAGGACTCATAATTCAAGATTTGTGAATCTTATCCAGACCCTGCCACATTTAGAAAAGAAATTCATAAACTACTTACGCCAGCCCTGATCAAAAGAAGTGATCAATCATTCAGATGAGGAATCTTCTCTTCTTCCTTCACACAACACTGGTTCAAGCACTAGCAAGCTGCCAGTGCTAGATTTTAAGCATTTATCTAAATGATGCCTGGTTTCAAACACACATTCCTGACAAATCTCACAGTAGAGGCAGGCCAGCAAGCCAACTGTAAACTCATTGGAGGCTGACACTGAAAACTTGGGATAATCAGTACCCAGCCCAGCGATGGAACTAAAACAGTCTTAGAAGCCCCACCACTTCCTGTAAGTATGCAGGTGACACATATCCATTCTGACCATCTCAAGTGGTTCTGTAGCAGTTGATAGATTGGTTACAAGAAAAAAATATCTTTAATTTTGGAGAGGGAGATTGAAGAATGGGTCAGAATGCTCTGTGCTTTCTATAGGGTGAACTACGTACAATTAAAAGGCAACTTCAAGATCCTTGTCAACTCCAGAGCTGACAAAATGGTGAGGAGTGCTAGCAGTTCACAGATGACACACAGTCCTTCCTGCTCCCAGTACAAATCATGGTACTCTCATTCTTACTGTGGGAGTAACATATTCATGACAGCTTGTGGTGCTGATACCAACCAATACAGACGTTGCTGACGGGCAGAGAGGGAAAGCTGTGCCATCGGTGTAAGCTCCTCCAACACTGCACAGATTTACAGCTGATGCTTAAGGAAAGTTCCTGGATCCCCTGTCAGTGATGAGTGTTCTGTTCTTTCCAGTTGCCTGGGAAAGTGAAAAACCCTAGTTGACAATGACTAGGGTGTTTTGATTATCTTTTAACAGAACTAGAGCAGTGTACTCTAGCTGGCTGTAAAGTCTACTGCATAAAAGAAAATATAACCAGAAGAAGTTTCACTGTGTCTCCTTAGCAACTCAAATAGGGACATCAGACCTAGGGGCTGCTCTTTACACTGGCTTCCAACGCATCTGAGATGAAGTTTCATGTTTTGGTTCTCATCTTTGACACTCACTGTTGTGATGCTATGTGAAAGAGTGCTTAATGCCAGGGGCTGAAAGATGTAACTGGCAGTTTTAGTCCTCTGACTGAAAGGAGTACTACATGAAAAGCAGTATTTTCTGGTCTCAGGCTAAGGAAAGGTCTCTTCTAGGAACAAAGAACTATGTCTAGCCTACTGATTTCCTCACCCATGTATAATTCCATATCTCCTATGTGGCCTTCCTTATCAGAAATACCTAGCAATACATCCACTTGAAGGCAAAACACCTTCCTTCTCCTCTGTCATTCCCTCAAGGTTTACTATAACTCCTTTATTCAAAGCAAACACTCCATTGCACTCCATGCTTTGTCTTTATGGAGACTAAAAATAAAGAAAAGAACTGATAAATGCTCGTCACATTACTTAATGTTGCGGTAAGGTTGTTGACAAAGTATGCAAGAAGATGTTTTTAGGGGGTGCACAGATAATGGCATATATTGCCTTTAGCAGCAATAGTTCTTTCTGTAGAATAGAGAAAAATGAGATAGGATGAGAGAGGGACAGAGAGAGAGAGAGAAAGGGACAGGAAAATTGTTTTGTGGATCCAGCCAAGTGACACAGCTTCCAACATGAGTGACCTCTCCTGTAAAACACATGATCACTATATTTTTTCCATAGTGTATGCAATTTTCACCAGAATCTGCTCAAACTCCCTATTGCTAGTTCTTGCCTATCATGCTGTTAGTGCTCATCAAAGTCTGCTTTCATCAAGTTCAAGAGCCATCTAGCATGGGCATGTATATTTTTGGGTCACTATCTGTCAGCCACTGAAATGACTAATACTTACTATCTTATCCACTCAATCTTGGTTTTATCTAGAATAGACTGTAAAACAAGGATTAGAAAAGAGAAGAAGGGAAACTGATGCTCACATTGTCCCATGAGAACTAGCTATAACAAGGTTTTGCAGGTGCAAGAGCAGAGAATAACTGCACAGTAACAACAGAATGAGAGGAACAAGGGAGAAATAATGGCACACCACCTTAGATATGTGGAGGAAGATTGGGAAGATTGCAGTGTTACAGGTGAAAGGCAATCTGCCAAATGGCAGGCCCTTAGCAAGATAAAGGTTCAAGCACTTAAAACACAGTGTAACATTAAAACATTCCTGGGCAGCACTGCAGTGTCAATCTAGAACAAGAATTGACAAATGGCTGTACTAAGTTCTTAGACCTCTCAAAGAGTAATCATCCTTTTTGCTATCTGGAGATGAAAAAAAACACACTTTCTCCATCATATTAAAGAATATATCGTTTATCTTTCAGAGCCAGCGCTGGCACTCTGAACAAGTCTTTTGTCTTGGCCAACAAGCTATCTCTTTGGGAAGAACCATGATGGTTTTCTGAAGACATTTACTTTGAAAATACACACCCCTTACCATTCTCACTGCAACAGATATTTCTATACAGAATCAGTGTTGTCAAATCACTGGCCTTATTAATGTTATTTATTCTGGGATCTGTTTACGCCTTTATTTTCAATCAAATTCTGTTTGGTTAAAGTTTTGATTTTCTGACTTAATTTGAAAGAGCAAAACAGGGTTTCATTTGCACTCAGGTTCTGTTCTTAAGTTATTTATAATAGAGTAATATATTACTGATATATATCAACAGTACATCAACACAGGTGTGCAACATTTGCCAAACTTTAGTGTGTTCTAAGAACTTAATTAGAAAACATAAAAAGAATGTTTCTTGACATTTCTTTCCAATAAAAGTTTATTGACCTATGGCGTAGCCTGACTGATTACCATTTATCAAACACCTTTTGACTCTGTGTTAAGTTTCTATTAACACATAAAAAGAACCTTAATATAAAGCCTGAAAAAGCTTATTAGGCATTTGTGTCAGGTTTTGAGATCACTATGGAACAGTGAATACAAATTATTAGCAGATTCAACATTTATAACTCCCCCTCGGAGAATTTATCAAAACTAACACCTTTAGAAGTAAGTAATAATAGCAAGTGACAATTTCTGAAATTAGATATGCCAAATCATTTATCATATTCAATAATTACCATCAACTTCAATTTCAAAAGATCAAGCTGACATAAAGAAGTGAAATTATTAATAAGCTAACAATTTCATTTTCCCTAAGGACTGTAAATCATGAAATATTTAGAAAACCAATTAGTTTCAACATGATGAATTTAAGTTAAAGCTGGCAGAAATGAAGGCAGTACATGAGAAATGGGGAAAGACAGAGCATGACCCTCACCCAATAAAGGCCTTTAGGCCAGTATGGAAATGCTTTGACTATCAAGACTTTTGCCACAGCAGCACAGCCCCTCATAGAAACAATGTGCTTGGGCTCAAAGGAAGTAATTCTTAGTGGAAAGAAACACCTGTAGAATGGGAACTAGAAAAAGACCCTAAGTATTTCAGGCACAGAAATACAGGAAAGATTGCTTTTTTTTGTATTTTCAGATTATCCAGGTAACAGTAAAACCTATGGGAGAGATCAACACAAAAACTAACTTTTGAAAGATGACTGAGGCAGTGTCTCCTGCATTATTACAGGACTGTCTGAGGAAAACCGCTTTACAGAGCTTACATATTGAGGTGGCCTGGGTGGTTTCCACTTACCTGTCTTCCTTCCATAGCTCCTCGCATTTCCTTGAAAGTGGAGCTAAATTCTCCAATGAAGTCATGCTTTCCATTGGAATCCCAGTCCCAAACTATGCACTGGGAAGACAAATAGGAAAAGAACAAAAGAGCACGTTTTTCTTGAGACATAAAAGAGGTTTTGTTGAAAAATACTACAGAAGAAATTATGATATACACTGGGTGAAGTGTTTTATATAAAGAGAAATCACAAGGTGTATTAAAACCATATTCTTGTCCCGATCAAAATAAAATGACAAGTGGAATCTCAACACAGCTTGCTGTTGACAGTTGTGTGTTGTGGAGTTTGCCTAATGAAAGCAAGTTCACGCATTTCAGAAAGAAAGGACTTCTTGTCTAGATCTTTTTGCTAGGTGTAAAAATACAGGATTATGTGTATTTGCACTTTCATGGTCAAATGGTGTCCTGACTTAGCTCATCAATGTACTTTACAAATATAAATTATTATAAAAAACCCTACTGGCTTTGGGCAAACAGTACTGTTCTCATTTTTACAGTCAGTGAAGGTGAGACAATAGTTACAGAGATCATTTTCTGAAATGGCTTTGAAATTATACACATTAGTGTTTGGTGCCCATACCTTGGCTGTTTCCCAGTGTTGCTCAACGGTGACTATGCAAACCAAACCTCACTGATAGTCTCTCCTAAATCCATGCATAAAGATGAGTATCTCAATGAATTTGAGCTATGAGAATTTTATTTTGCAGATTTTGCTAAATACAATTAACCTAGCAAAGACCGAAGCACATAGCCATAACTATAGGCTTTGTTGAATTATAATTTTAAAACTGGTCCAAAGACAACAAAAGGGCTTACAACTTTACAGAACAAAATCCCAAATTCAGCCTTATGTTCTCTCTAGATAAAGGTCACAAAAGTTGCCTGAGTCAAGAGGCTTTAACTGAAAACATTCTACTATAAAGTATCTCTCTCACTTTTTTTTTTTTTTTTTTTTAAATAGAAATGCCTCAAAGCCACCTGCACTGTCACATGAGGAGTGCACTGACATCTACCTATGGGATGGCTTTGAGGGTAACTTTGACTCCCTCGTGTGGGCCTGAGTCTTACAGATCTATGAATGGGTGTGGGGTGAGCATTTGACTGATGGGAGTAGTAGAGGAGCTCCCTGCTGAGAAAGGCAGGAAATAAATAAAATTGGAGGAGGGGGGGCAGTAACAGTGGGATACTAGGCTTAAAACCAGTGAGTTTTACCACACTGCTTAGTCTCATAAGGCTCAGATCTTTTGACCCAGTATTGGTGGTCAGACAACACAAGAGGAAGAGCAAGGTTTGCTCTTCAAAGACTCCTCAAGCCATTTGAAGTTTGCTTGGTCCAAAGGGCCACTGAATTCACCCAGAAGGAAACCAAAATCATCAGATCTCGACTGGATTTTGAGATTTAAATATTTCAAAAAAAAGGACTTTATTGAAACAGACTTCCCTATCCACCAGCTGTGCTTTCTAACCAGTCATGGATGTGAGCACTATGGTCAATCCCTTTTGAGGGTAGGGGGAAAGACTCTGTAGAAAGCTTGAGATAGACAAAATGACTGAATTCTTTCAGTGAGAGCAAATGGACAAAAAGTGTTTCAAAAGAAAGACCATCTAAAACAACCTAACATCCTCCCACCACAGCCTTAAGTTAATAAATAGCCTCTTCCATGTGAATGTTTGTCCATGTGAGGCCCATTGACTTGAAGTACAGGTTGGAAGGTATTTGATCTCCACATCTAAGGTACGTGATTACCTGAACTTACTGCTCTGTTAAGTGCCCAGGTTTTATTTATTATTTAGGTTCCTTCTTTTTTATAATGACTCTAGCTTTCCTTTGAAGTTTCAACACTGCTCCGTTTAGTCCCAGGAAGAGATTTCATTCCATACAAAGGGAAATTTTCTGGTCACTACAGAAGATGTGTAGTAGAGGTACAAAGGATTGCCCATAAGGAAAGAGAACCAGTATAACTCTTATTTCTGCAGACATTAATCATTTGAAACAGTTCATGGGTCAGGCAAAGACCTGGCTCTGTTACTTTTCCATCCTGCCATCTGCAATTTTTTTTTTTAATTTTTTTTTTTTATTTTTTAATGCAGGGATCCCATGCTAAAGAAAGGTCTCCAGATTGCAAAGTGAAATTTTTTTGCTTTAAGACTCGGAGATACTTTTCAGCAGCTTTGACACTGAAGGGGTGGTTGGAGAGCAGAGGGAAAAGGGAGGCAGTTCTCATGCGTGTTTACTTATAAGCTGAATTTTATACAGGAGTAATAAAATGAGAGTAGGTTTCTGTTTCTGATAGTGGTAATGCTTCCAGGAAAAAAACTAGACAGTAGTTTCAAAGCTAACAGCCTTGGAGTATTCTTCACTAATAATCATTCACTAATCTTCACTAATAATCATTCTATGCTTATTATCAACTATGATTTTTAGATGAGCTGGTAACAAAAAAAAAAAAAAAAATCCAAGAAAAAGTAATTTGATTTATTAAAAAATCCCTGAAACAGTTTTTGTTTCACAGACCTTGAAGCAGCTGCATTTTATTTTTCTGTGAAATTTCTTGCTAATTTAAATTGGTCATCTTTTATTGAAATTACTTTACAAATATTTCACGGAAAAATGGATTTCACAGATGAAGCATGACTTAAAATGACTTTTTTTTCTGTAATGGTTGCAAAAATTATTTAAGATCCTGAAAGTAATACTAAGTAAAAACATTTGTCATAATGTCATAGCAAAATTTTTATAAATTTGCAAAAATTATAGTTTTAGTAGTGCTTGCAACTTTTGAAACACCGTTTTTCAAAAAAATGACTATTTCACAAAGAAAATAAAGAGAACCCTTATTATGAAATTTTCCAACGAGATTTACTCTGGTCTTTAAACTCAGCTGGAGCATAAATAGAAGAACAGACCCAAGGTTATCAAAGACCTCCAGAAAAAGGTATTTTGAAAAATTTCTATTAGAGACCTGACTCTTATGAAAAGGGAAAAGCTCTGAGTGCTGATTTGTGGTTAGAATTTTAAGTGGAGATGAGCACAGTTAAATTACATGCAAAATGTCCACTCAACAGGGATCCAAATGCTTTCTCTTTCAAGCCAGAGGTTTTTTAACTTTAGTTTTCAGAAAGCCAGATGGTACTTTAATCTTCACATTGGCTTCATGGAAAAGGCCAACAATTACACTATTATCTTAGTGCCATTTGCTCAATTACAGCTAAGGGAAAAAAGGGATTTCTGCAAGTACATCCATTATGACTTCTTTTTTTTCCCCCAGAGTTTCACATCTGGCCATAGAAATTAACTGTTACTGTCTGAAAAACATTTTGTACACAGTAATGATTCTGCTTTTCAAAGGTATATGAAAAGTATTTCTAAAACATATAAATACTGAGGTCCAGACATTTGTATAAAAAACCACTCAGATAGATAAAATAAGCAGGGAAGGATTTTTGCAAATAATCCAGAATCAAGTAAAGACCGGAGGTGATAACCAAAGTATTATTTCCCTGTGAAATACTTTAAAGGGTCTTTGTTTGTTTTGGGTTTTGTTTGTTTGTTTTTGTGGGTCTTGTTTTGTTTTGTGTTTTGTTTTTTTTTTTTTTTGAAGGCCCCATGTGCTTTTTAAATCAAAATCTCCATAACATAAATCATCCTCTATCTTTAGGCAAACCTTAATGTATTCTTTGGGTCTGTACTCTTAGAGGTTGCTTAAGCAGATGATTAACAGTATACCTACACTCTATTAAAAGTCTCATTAATTTAAGGAGGCTTTCCACACACTTAATTTTAAATACTGGTAAATCAGTGTTCAGATAACTGGTGAAAAAATTCAGACTCCTTCCTATTGGTTACAAGCTCAAATACAGGCAATAAAAACTGCTGCCAATGCTGCCTGGTGATGGAATAGAACTGACTGGAAGGATGAAGAACATCTTTCACCCCTGCATGATTTTGCCTTCCTCCCCAAGATACCTGCTGACTGCAGGGAGAGGGAACACTGCTTCAGGCCCTCTCAAGGAAAGGTGCTGTGCCTGACAGAGCTAACCAGCAGATCCAGTTAAGATGACATCATAGGATCACTTCTGAGTATCCACATCATCATTCCTTCAGCTTTCCCTGTAAATACCACAAAAGATTTCCTTCCTGGCTGAAAGGGAACACTTCAATGGAAAAAGGAGGGAGAAAGGTCCATTTTAAAAAGAAAAAGATATTTCAGGTGGATGCAGATGGAACTTTTCCCTGGTTTTATTTCAATTTTTTTCACCAAGATTAGATTTTGCCAGTACTCTCACTACAGAGGGCATTCAAGAAAAATTGCACAGGCACTGGAGCTACAACAGCACAGGCTTCTCTGGTTGATTTTCATAATGCTTACCAGAAGATGACAGCTAGATTAATCTTGCTACCTCTGAGGGAGCAAAAAAAATCACTTGTGCAATTCCTGATTTTAATTATATTTCACAAAAAATATAACCTGAACCATACTCCAGCTCTAGCCAATACTGTTCAGTGATGTGATGATGCCTAGATAAGAAATAAACCAATTTCTCTATCCAGTATCTCCCATGGAGTGAGGCAGTTTTCCTGTTTGATAACTCAACAGCAAAAAAAGTATTGCTACCTATCATATGATCCAAACTAAAGTATCATTTTTTCAGATTTTAATTTCTGTAAGAAATTCAAAGACATTGAGACAAGAAATTGGTGTTCCAAGTTTCAATATAAGATCCAGCAAAATTCTAGCACAATTGTCATAAAATAATTCTTCCCATAGTCACCATCCTATCTATCTTGAACCACCAAGAGCAAGTAAGTAAGTAAGATAAAAGACTGGCTACTTTAAGTATGCATTTGTGTGTGGGTGTCTGCAGGTACTGAGATTATTTTCCCTACATACCTTCAGAGAAATGCTTCAAGTGGTTTGTCCCCATTAGGTTTTCACGATGAGAGAACTATTATATACAACACCTTTGGGCGTAGATAATAGAGAGACTTGGCACTTAACCTTGCAATTTATGAGCCAGCCCAAAACACTCTCTGAAGGTTAGTTTTTAAAAGACAGTCTTCTGACTGAATCCTAGCAGGAGGCAGCTGACAGCCTGACCGTGGAAATGTACTTCTTGAAAACAATCCATTTAAGTTTGCCTCAGCTGCCCAGACACTGCAGATTATAGCATGCACAAAGCCAGTAAAAAATAGAAATTTCCCAGTCTTGCCAGCCTGAGTTTCTCCAGCTCTGTGTATGCTCAAAGTACAACCAAGAAATGTTAGTATGGCTTGTGCTGGTACTACCTTGCCACCTGCTTGGAGAAGGAGATTGTTGGATAGCTCTCCTGACAACCTAAGAGCTTACTTAACTTAAAACATCTCACTAACTTGTGACCAAAAGATACTGGCTTGGTGGGAGAGAAAACCAAATTCTTGCTTTGCTCCATGCTAGCAAAAGTGCCAAAAATCCAGAAGGGCAGCAGCCCTGAGCAACCAGAGTCAAATCCCTTGAATAGGAGGCTCCCTGCTCTGATCTGGCTCTGATCCAGGTGAGATCCTAGTTCATCTGTTGCATTAAAAAGGAGATTTCACTCTATGTTGTTCAGCATGAATCCCCTGACACCTAACAAGGAGCAGAAGGGATACCTTTCAAGGAGGAGAACTATCTTAGTCCATTAATTACCTGTAGTCCCTAGGTAGGTGCTGGGGAAGAGTATTGACCACAGGTGGCTTAAATTCTGAGCAGAAACTGTCTTGGATGGTTTTTCCTTGCATTTTTGTTAAACAAGATACCTTGTGTCAAGGCAAGAAGGAGAATGCTCATTGTTGGACTTAGGTGTATTACATTATAGCCCAGTCAGTCATAAAATTCTTACTGATTAACTCTAAATAATAATAACACCACAATAATTTTTATAGGTAGAGTTTATATGACACTATCTCTCAAAGAAACAAAGTCTTGAGGCAAATGTTGGTGACCTGCTCTACTTCTAGTATCACTCTGAGCTGCAGGTGGTATAAGGTGGCAAAAGGCTAAACCCAGGAATCCTTCTTTGGTTCATCCTCTAGGATCAGTGAAAACTTAAAAAAAAAAAAGAAAAAACCCAAATCACCCCATAACAGAAAACCACACCAAATTCAGAAAAAACAGAGAAGGTGAAAAAAAATACCAGAAAAAAAAATGTACTTGATCATTAAAGCGATTTTTTCTGGAACAGTCTGTCTCTCATCAGGGTAATTATTACTTGATAATGAAGAAAATATCCTAGTGTACCTCCCTAAAGTATATGTACCCCACTTGGAATACTTCAAAGAATGTCTTTTTATAGGAAAGCCTTTATCTACTGCTTACCCATTCTCTCCTCTTGGGTATCAAGAAAACTATGCAAGACCTTCAGTATGAAAGATAAATACTTTAAGTTATTGTGTTTCTGTAAACATGATGTTCCAAAGACTAATTCTACTTTATAAACATCACAGTACAGAAATTTGGTCTTTTCTGATGTGTATGAAATTCTTCACTCTTTTTTTCATCCAGCTGGTCATCACGGTTTTCTGTTTTCAGTAGTTATTCTTCTCCAAAAAGCAAAAAAAAAAAAAAAAAAATTGTCATGTCTCATTGCAGATTTTTCTCTGAAGTTACAGTGAAGCAGCTGAAATGAACCAATGTTTCTTGCAAGGCTCTCACTGGCTGAAGTAAATCCTTCTTCAGAGCCCTGTAGATAACATATTTGAACTTTTTCTTCTCAGAGAGATTAACTCAATTCTCCAAAGTAGACTACTCAAACGCCCCTGAACTAATGGAGGAATAACAGCTCATACCCTACGCTATTAGGCTATGTGCACCTTCTGTGAAGCCAAAGTAGAAGCAACTTTCAAAGTTTTTTTTCTTGACTGCAGAGCCACATTCTTTTTGAAAACCACATTTTCTGTTCTGCTGAATTGGAATAGATGGATACCAGTTCAGCAGCACAGCTAAGTTGCTCAGCTCAGGCAAGGAGCCTTTTCATATGAACTTCGACAAGTGCCAGGATTTCACTAATAGCTTTGTACCTCCTGAACAGAGACGGTGGCAGTTGATATGTTAAAAGTTGGAAGGGTTGTAATGGACTCAGATCCTCTGCCTGTTGAAGGAGACTCGAGACAGATATGCATTGATAGCTTCCTCTTGGGTAATGGCAAGTGATTCATCATTCCCTTCGACATGCTGCAGTAATTATAGCAGCCAATACAGAGTCAAAACACAAAGAAAATAATCTGCCTGTGAATATAAACACAAGGGAAATTTGATTTTAAAATTATCTGCCTGGAGAGAAGAGTCAAAGGAGGAGAATTCTTATTTTTTTTTTCCAAAAAGGGGCAGTTCCTTTTAATTCAAGATCAAAACGAGTAATTTTTATTGACGGCTCTGATTTGACACCAGCCTCAGACTGTTTCAGTTCTTGACAAGTGACAACAGAGACCATTTACAGAACCACATTCACCCAACCAGTGCCTCTACACCACAGATAGATATTTGAATACATCAGCAGTGGCTCAGCAATGATGAGAATCCTCACAGTTGGGTGTTGCCCCTTCTTGACAGCTCACAGCTTGCAAGAATCATCGGTGTCATTTCAAAACCAATTACTTAAAACCATGGCTTGTTGATTACCCTTATTTGTATTACAAGGGTGCCTAGGAGCCTTAAACACAGATCTTTCAGTGCTGACAAATGAAGTCCATACATATTCCTCTGAAACAGAGAAACATGCTATAATAAGTTACATCATGTGAGGGACAGCTTATAACTGGATTTTCAATTACTCCCTAGGTTTTTCATGGCAAAAATGTACGTAAGCATCTACTTTACAGTCACAGGTTTAGGTAACAACATCCTCAGTTTACATACAAGCAACAATTACTAATCAGGTTCAGCATGGATGTGAATGCACACTTGCATCACTGCACTGGCCTAAAATAGAGGTCTTTGTAGCTGTAATGCATGCCTATAAATTTAATATAAGCTACACTTTCTTTATGTTTAAAGAATAAAACATAATAACAGCATTTTTTTTTTGTCTTTCCCATTCAGAACACCCCTACTAACTTAATATGCAACATAGAAATGGGCCAAGTTTTTTGTTTACTGCTTGTGGTCATGAAGATTTAGTTGTCCAACAAATAAGAGAGCAGGCTGGAGAATTTTAAAAGTACATATAAAATGGTTAATTTACATCTCAATCCATGAGATTTAAGTTTTTGAGACTGTTTCATAGTCTATAATATAACGCACAGCTTTTTTTCACATATGATATCACAAACCAAGAGCAAAATATAGTAACAGCAAAAACTTCTGCAGAGACTGCCCTAAGGCTCCTGTTGTGAGGTTATCATATCTCTGCTAGTTTTATCCCTTTTAGTTCACAGTATGCTCTGTCCCTATGCAATAGAATCTGTCTTCCAAAACTTTTGCAAGAGGCAATAAACTAGCGTACTGACCCAGTAGTGCCTCCTCTCATTAGATGAATCTGAGATTTCTGCTCCTCTAAGTAACTAACAATTCCCTACATAGCAAAAAAGGGCATTGCTCATTGGCAGGCCTCTCTGGTGAAACTATTCGAGGAGCTGCAAGTACAGCAGTGAAATTTAGCATAACTCATGGGCGCGTATCAAAAAGCTCTCAGACAGAACAAGACTCTATCCAGTTCCCACTATCTACTTTCAGTTCCCAAAAAAAGCTCAGGTTAGCTTTATCTTGCACTCTGAAAGTCAGCAGATAAAAATCAGCCATTGCCTTGTCTGCCAGTCAGGAAAGGAAGATGATGATACTTGGCAGAAAGAGTACAAAATGCTCTTCCCTACTAGAGCAGCATGAATCTGTCCCCAAACACCACTTGTAATAATGATGAGTGTTTGTACAAAGTAGCTGATTACACTATTCTTTCTGTTGTCGATCAGTGGGGGAGTTAATTACATGTCTCTTGGATATCATTTCAAAATAATGACCTAGCAACCAGCACTGGGTTTAATGGCCCTGAACTGGTCACTGTATTCAGTGGATGGTAACACAGAATAAAAAGCAGTGAAGGTGGATCTTCCAGTTATGGGTAATTTCTAAAACTAAGACCAGCAGAGGTTTCAAACATAGAAATTTTTTAGTACCAAGCAGACAAGAAATCAATTAAGAAACATAAATCAATTGTAAATGCTTATTAAAATAATATTCTAAACCACATTTCCTATGGAAAATGAAGAAATGTAAGTAGAGACAGTGCACAGACTATTATAATGGAAATGGCTAAAGTAACGTAAGAGGTCAATGCTAAAGGTTAAACCTAAGCTTAATTAAAGGGTAAAGGTCTGAGAATAAAGGTCACAGTTCCTTACCTTATAACCACATATTTGATTTTTTAAAATCCCTGTGAAATTTCTACTGAATACTTTGCACTTGTTATAGCAGTCATCGCTGAGTGTAAAAGGACTCACTTTTGGGGTGTGTTGTTTGTTTGTCTGTTTGTTTTCCTGTGTTCAGTTAGTGCTTTCACTGTTGCTTCAGGGTGAACCCTCTATATATCTCCTCTCAATTAGTGCACAGGTTACATACTTAGAAACAAAACATCCAGCTTTTTTCATCACTGCTTTTAAATTAGTTTTCTGGGCAGAGTTTTATTTTATCTCCTATATTGTGTTCAGCGTTGAATTCATCTCCTGTATGGACACTGAAAGCATCTCCGTGAAGAATCTAAAACCTTGCAATGCCACAAGCTCCCGTGGTAACATATCATTGAAGATTTCCAATAGAGTTAAATTCAGATCATGACATGGTGTCTGGACATTTCAAAAAGGACAATATATCAGCTAAACAAAAGATCTTTTCCTGTTTATTGGGAGCTCCCAAACCTGCTAAAACAGTGAAACAGTAACATTGTTGACAGATGCCATATTTTTTATGCAACTGCTCAAATCTTTGTTTTTGTTTTTGTTATTTTTTTTTTTGTACCCATACAGTAACCCAGTTTCTGGTTTTTGTTCTTGTACGGAGTAGAAAATAAAGCTTTAACAGAATAGCTCAACTATCTGTCTAAATCTATACAGACTTCTTTTCCTATTTGTACTCCCATTGTACCCATTCAGGTGTTTAATAAATGTTTAATAAGCCCATAATTATGAGTTCTTAGTAACTGCTGTATATTTTCCAGGTTTATCTCTTTCTGTAACAAGGGATGTGGCACTTGGTATAAGCAAGAATGTTGCGTATGGAGGGGTGGAAACCTGAGGGTGAGCTCACTGGGAAAGCTGGCACATGAACAGGGAGGTCTCTTGCATTTGCCAATCAGGCTTGTTTCCAACATCTCAGGAAGAAACAGTCTGGAAACCCAAGGCAGGTTACTCTAGATGACTGCCTGACCTCAATGAAAGCATGGGCATATATGGACACAGTAATCTCTTCTGAAGGAACACTCAGGAACATGAAGATAGCATGGAAAGAAAGGAGAAAAACTTGCAGAAAATTTGCTGTGGAAAATAGAACCACTGAGTTTTCCACATGGGTGAAATGATCTAGAAACCAGATGAAAGCTTAAGCCTAATGAGGTAACAGTGCTTTGCTGTAGCATCTAGGGAGACCAAATGTAGCGTATTATAATTCTATCTTGGTGAAACAATATAGAATTGATTTATAAAATATAGAATACATAGTATACACATATAATACATTCCAACAATTAAAATGGTATATTAATCTTGCTTTATATGAATCCTTCCCTGCTTCTGTAGCAAGGAAACATGATGTTGTGTAAACATTGACTCATAAGGGAACTCAGCTGCATATACTGGAACTAAAAGAAGGAATCTGACAGCTTCTGTGAGGGTAACAATAAGAGACAAATAGTCTGCTGCACACAGAATGCTCCAGGAAAGTAGTTGCCTTAAATCACTATTTTGACTTTATTTTGCCAAATATGCAAAGCAAAGCATGTGCAAGCAGTAATGGATTTCATTAATTTTGTCTCCTTTCTCTCCTCTGAACCATCTAAAAAATGTTGTTTTTGTGAAATTATATATTTATTTTGAAGAGTTGCTGTGCTTATCCTGTACTTCACTTGAGAGCAATTTATTGTGACTTAAGTGAAGGTTCGAAGTTTGATACTAAACAACCTCAACAAAATTCTGACATTTGCCCAACACAGCAAAATTAAGAGCCAAAATGCCCAGAATGAGTGATGAGAATCCCAACATGAAGATTTTCAGGGAAGAAATAGCTATTCAAATTCTGTTTCTTGGCATGTTTTCCAGCAACAATAAGAGGTAATGTTATTTAATATCAAGTTTATCTCTGGGATTTCTCTAGTTCCATTGAACTATCAAATTTTTAAGACATACTTGGCAGTTTTGAAAACAATACTGCACCAACCACCTTTTTTCCCTCGAAAATAAGCAAATAAAGGTTAATGCCAAGAAAAGATACAGACACGTGGCTATCATTAGTGGCATCTGAATGAAGTGTCACAGATACACCTTCACCCTAGTCCAAAGAGACAAGATTTTAGCAGAAGATACTAGTGAAGGCAGACCCTCTGAGCTGGACTGTGGCTGGCACTGACTCTATTTGAGTGAATCCCTAGGTGACAGGGTTACAGGGTGGGTTTTTCAGTACAGGGATGATCCTCGGCATTCAGGATGGGATCGAAGCTTGCTGCAAAAATTTTCCCCTGCAACTCCAAGCGCTGCTGCTGCATCTGCGATGTGCCAGAACACTTCTTCAAAGGACAAGAGAGCTGACCCTGTTTACTGGCCTGATTCCAGCACAAGCAATTAAATTTCTACCATCTCAACAACCCCTGCAGTTCAGGCTGGCACGGTGCTATTTGCTGCTTCCTGCCCTGAAGTGTCGCAGAGCATTTATGCCTGCTCTTGAAGAGTTGCCACAGTTCGCCTCCAGAGTTGGCTGCCTAACAGCAGCGGGTGAAGCCTTGCTCACATGCAAGACTTTGCAATTGCTGTGTTGAAAGCAATTAAAAGCTGAGACCTTCACTGCTTATCGTTCCACCATAATCTCTCATCAGCTGAAGAAAACCTTGGTCTGGCTCCTTTTTTGTTATTGAAGATGACTAAGATGTGAAGAGCGACTTAAGATACTTACACTTCCACGGCATAACAGCATAAAAGGATAAAATGAAAATACTTGTACATATCTGCCCTTTTTTCTGTTTCTCTCTCTGCACTTCAAATCAGTTTTCAGGATGTACAGGAGCAATGCAAATAAATAGAAAAAAATGGCTGATTTCTGTATAAATAAACCCCATATATTTCAGTACGCCTGCTCTCAAGTTACAACTACCCACTAATACACCCCAGACCAAGAACACAAGAAAAATAGTACGGTTGCTGTACTGGAGTGTTTTATAGCATACAAACCTAGCAAACAGTTTTGGAAAAAAGCATCAATGCCTGCTACAACTGGGTTTAGCAGAGGGCTAATGTGTTTTGAGAAGGCAAACAAATGCAGCATTTTGGAAAATGAGAACTTCCATAAAGACTAGAGTTATTACTCTAAAACCAGACTTTCAATAGCTCACCTGTGTTCGTACTCCAAATAAATGGTAGGACGTTACAGTACTCAGGTATTTAAGTATCTTCCCTGAATATGCAAGCAGGTGCTTAGATTGCATAAATGACCAAAATTGTGCCAAAAATAACTGAAGGTGAATAAAAAGAGATCTGGCTAAATTGAGGTGATAATTCATTCCCTAATGTTAACATTTTGTCATATTAATGTGCAATTTCCTTTGTGTTCAGGAAAACCACGTAGGTGCGCACATTCTTTCATTACCCTGCTAGGTGAATTACGAAGCTGTCATTAAAATAATTACCAATGGAAGAAGAAGGAGAATCAAACATTCAATTTAATGTAATTATAAACCCTATATCCTACCAACGTAGGTGATTTATCTCACTTCTATTAAAGGAAGTAGAGTAAAACACGTGCCTGTATCAATATGCTAGCTATTAAACAGCGATCACCTACCAGAGAAAAAGAGACCCTACACAGAGAAGCATATTCAAGCAGAATAAAGGGGTTATTCTGCCTGGTCCATAGATATTTTCTGAAGACCACCCACAACGAAAAGCAATTGAAAAAAGATCCAAGTCATAAATACCGAGTTCATCCTATGAAACAACTGCGACTGGAACTAACAGGATTTTTTAATATCTCCCCTATTTCATCACGTTCCTTTTCCCAGGTTCCCAAACCACATGATATGTTGGCACATTGATTCTGTAGAGGTCGCCACTTTTTATAAATATATTTTCATGCATTTACGTAAAGCACAAGTGTATCTATCTTTAACAACTGTGAAAAAGAGGTGGAAGAAAAAGCTCTGAAAAAACATGTCAAAATCCACATATTAAAAATAGTAATAATAATAATAAAGAATTCATAGCAGAGTACTTGGGAGTTGGGCATCCTTCAGCACAATGAAACAGGTTTCCCTCTAAAAGAGTAGAAGAGAAACCCCTCCCAGACAGGTAAGAAAGACGTAAGAAAACTACATTAATCAGTTAATCATTCTGATTTTGTTGTGCTAATAAAAAGGAAAATATCTCTCAGGTTCAAACACATTTTACAGCATATGAGCTTTCTTTATTTGTGATATGTGCACAGGGACTGACATTTGTGATGAAGTGTCTTAGCAGGTTCCAGAACACTTGATATCATAAAGACTTACAGAGAATAATGTGTCTGAGCTCTACTGGATACCCCTGAAAAGTCACCAGTGCAAAGATTTTTGTTACAGTGACTTCATTGTCAAGCAAAATAGTGAGAAATTTAAGGTCTTATTACAGTAACTAAAATAAAGCATCTCTTCTTAAAATGTAGTGACTTCTACAAAGAACTGATTATTGTTATAATTCCCATTTCTGTGTTCAGTGTTTTATTACTGTGAACAACATTATCTGAAACCACTTGTATAAGGGTCTGGACTGCAGGTGGCACCATTATGTCATTATGAAACGAAACAACATTATTCCTGAGACAAGTAGGCAGAACAGATGAGTCTAACCTACTTAGTGAAGTACTCTATGAATATAAAGTATGTAATCTAATACTAGTCATATACATATAGGAAAAACAATTCTCTCTCAGGTAAAGATTAGGAGGTATTATTTGATGCAAACTGTCAACACTAGCTGAAGCAAATGGAGCTGTATTATTTACACCAATGTCCCATTGCCCTTCAATGGCCTTTGGATGGGGCTCTCAGAAGGAACAGCTGAGGGGAGAAAACCCCTGCATTCATAATAGTGTGAGAACTCTTGCTTTAAAGAAGCTGGTCAGGAGTAAAGCAGATGCCATAATGCAGTTATTCTGCTATGCTTTGGGATGAAATGAAGACCAGATATAATGATGGAAAAATACAGCTGTGATACTTTCAGGAATGTTACTGAAATGACAACATTGCTTACATGCTACTGAAGAAACTGAATAAATACTATATTCTAGTTTTACAAAAGGAGTAAGCAGTGCACCAGGAGTCCACCTCCTACATAACTCCAGTCCTAGTAAGAGCTGATTCTATCTTGTGTACAGATAACAAGAAGTTTGTGGTGGATCTGGCAGGAACAGGAGGCTGGCTTCGCAGAGCTACTTGGGAAGTGAGTGATCTTGTAACACCATTTACCTTATTTTGTGCTATGGTGTATGTGAAAAATATATTACACCTGCATCTAAATCAAAATCACCCGGTTCTTCTCTGCTTTTGACAGGCATACACAGAAATATTTCCAATGTTTGATGAGTCTGCTATGTACAGAAACACAGATTCCAAGGAGACTTCTGTGGAGCACTCAAAAAGAGGTACCTCTTGCCAGCAAGGAGACATGCAAGGTGTATAGCCCACAAAACCATTCAAGCCCACTAGGTGTGCACCATCACGTCAGCAATCAGCTTCAATGTCTTTCAGGTTTCTGCAGTACCATCAGGAAGAGTTTTTAAGTCAGTAAGAGCTGTCAATCTCCCTGTAAGCTAGTCTCCACCTACCACTTTGATTAATTATTCCAAAGCCACATAAACTTTCCCTGGGAAACCTCCTTTGGATGCAGGAAAACAGCTTAGCAGTCTGTCAGTTAACAGTCAAGACAGTAAGGTGAGGCTGAGTAGTCAGTGGGGATTCATAAGTGGAAAGATGAAATCTGGGGTAGAATGTCTCAGGAAATATAAAGACAAATAGGTAAATAACAATTATATGAAAACGCCTGAGAGTGTTCAAGGCTCAGAGAAATCTGTATTCCAGACAATTTAATCATATAGGATAGAATTTTCTTCACTATTTGTCATACACATTGCTTTCTGACTGCCCACAGAGTAGTGTTAGGCTTAATTCCAGTAGTGTATAAAGAGCTGGTGTGGTCCTTAATGGAGATTCAAATCACTGAAAATGGATCTCGGACTTGGAAATGGACTTGCTCATTTTGAAGTCATAATTTTATTTTAGTATAGCACCATGCAAGTGTGACATGAAATAAACTATGACATTTGCAGAAAGATGTCAACTTGTTACACATCACTAAATTTTCTCCATTGTATTGCTGCATTCACTTGGAAAATACACGTACAAAATGCTTCATATTCTGAAAATTACCTGTATGTACCTAAGCACAACATTGGGTGTTTGAAACTCCTAGAACAATTTTGGGCCAGGAGTTAACTTCTGTGGATTTTTTTTTCACTCATCTATTAAAAGGAGGTAACAGTAATCAGGCTGGTTAACTACTTTTTCCAGATACCCTAATGAAGAGATCCCCAAGCAGGAGATGTTGTTCCTCTTAAAGGGATTCATTTTTATTAATTCTTGTTTGCTCCTCGTGCCATATTTCAATTCCTGTCCTGAGTGAACAGCCTGGCTACCCTGCTTATCTCCAAGATCCTTCCTGCTACACCTGTCCTGGATAGCATTTGTAAATAAGAAATCTTTTACTAATGAGAGCATGGGAAAAATGTTTTCCTCTCCCTGGAGATTTTTCAGAATTTCATAAGACTCCCTTCTGTATCAGAACAAATCCAAGACTGTTCACATTTCTCTTAGGGACTGAAGGAAGGAATAGAAAACAGTGTTCCTGCCCTGTGGATATGGGCCTTTTTCATTTTGACTTCTTGCTTTTCCCCCTTTTCAGGGTTGGGCTTTATCCACTTACACTGATATTGAAGCTATTCTGGGCTTCTGCTTGGTGTTTCTCTCTTGTTCTCTGTTGAAGCTGCTTTACTTTGCATAATTCTTTAAATATTTATTAAGGCAAGGTTTTGAACCTGAGTTTCCCACATCAAAGGGGAGCATTTAAATATCGGATGATAGCACCAGCCTTTCTCTTGTTCACTCCCCCCACTTTAATTACACAGTGTGGATCTGCTTCAGTAGAAAAGACAGGGAAAGTCAGCTTGCAATTAGTAAATAAGTGAATGACTCGTATTCAAATGGCTACTCCACATGTCAGCCAGCTGTTCTGGGCCAGGGGCTCTTGCAGTGCTAATTGCTCTCTCTCTTTCTTCCTCTCTGTCATTCTAACCAGAATTTACCATCCTGCTTAAAATATTTCATGAGGAAAATTTATGTCAAAACAGGTGCTTTTCCATGAATTTTCAGACGCAGTCAAATCAATCTCTTCTGGTAAATTCTCTTAATGAATGGAAAACATCTACTGATGCTTTGAAGCCATCTTACAGCAATGCTGAGTGTCAGGAACAAGTGGCAGTGTGATCTGATTCTAACACTGAGGACTGAGGCAATCTTAATCAAATTATTTCTGTACACATTAGCACTCTTCCTATCCACTGGCTCTAGGAAAAACATGAGCTTAAGGTGGCTACATTGCCTGTGTGATGATGTCCCTGCATTAAACCAAAAGTGGAATGCAACTTGTCCCAAGTATTGTAACATTTTTAAGCTTCACCTCCTGAAGTCCTATAGCTCAACTTATATATAAAAACAAGTGAGTCTTTGTACATAGAAAACAATTTCAAAACCTGAACAGAAGACAAGGAATAATATTTAAAAATGTTGTGCTTTTGTTTTAGTCATGTAACTTGCTGGAATCTGATTCATTATTTTGACCAGTGGTGCTTTGCAGTATTATCTGAGGTAATGGCAGGATCTAGGCTTTACTTTCTCTGTTTCTCTCCAGGGTAGTTGTATTGTTATTAACCTATTCCAACACCACAAGTATATAAAAAATTAATTGTAAGTATTTCAAAATCATTGAAGGAAATGTTCTGAATAAATGCCAACTATTAAATCTATTAAGGAATTGTGTTAAGAAAAGATACATTAGTTCCAGGCACTGAAACTGTGAAATAAAGAAATGTATTTAATGAATGCACAAGAAAGCAAAGAAAGAAAAGGAATAGCTTCTTTTAAAGTTTATAACTATAATCTCTTATTCACTTACATAAAAATGGTTCTTTATTACCATAACATACTAGCTGAGGTTACAAAATCAAATGCAGTTAACATAACTGTCTTTTAGTGATGTGCTCTTCACTGTGTTAGAAGAGCCTGTCTTTCAGAAGAACTGAAAAATACCAGAGGAATTCATCAAACATGACAATTAACTGGCCCCTACCAGGAAAAATGATTCCTGCCTCTGTTTTGTAAAATTTAGCATGTCAGTCAATTTAACAGACAGTTAAATTAGTTTATTAGTTAATTAATTATTTAGCTAAATAGTTCAGAAGGGGCCTAGATGTATACCTAGACAAATAATGAAGATGAGATACAGAAATAACTTCAAAACTCCAAAAGTTTTCACTGGAGACTTGTGATTTTGACTCCTCCAGCTTAAGACTCTTCAAGAGATTTTTCAGAGAAAAGTACTGAGAACATACCCCTTTGAAAAGTCAAATCTCCCTAGACTGCCTCAGGTTAGGTGCAAAAAAATAATTGGTAATGTTTTCAAATGCTAGCCAAAAATCTCCAGTGTATTCCAGTTAAAAGCACTTGACTCAGACTTATGTCACGTGGCTTCAGTTTACTCCCAGTTTAGGGACAGGGCTTGAAGTTAAAAACTTCTTTCATATTTATTCACTAGTTCTACATATTCATCCAAGAGAAATACTGCTAACAAGGTCTTTTGAATTCCAAATATGAAGATCCCTTCCAGGCTAAATCATTCTACAATTTTGTATCCATCTCTGGGTATCTAGATCCAAAACACTAGCAGAATACCGTGTAATTACTCTTATTTTTAACAGGGGAGGGCTCCTGAAACTTAGGGAGGTCTATTATCCAGGGACTCAGTACAAACCCAGGCCTGAAGAACACCTGCTATTTCATCCCAGCTCAGAAAGCCTTCCTACAGTGTAAGTCACTAAAGTTATATGCTTTATTTCTGCTATTAATATAGTGGATATAGTAAAATATAGAAATACTTCTGAGGGAGCTTTAGAAGTAAATGCAGCATTAATAAAATCCAGAGGAAGAAGAAAACCAAAACTTTAGAAGCTCAGGTATTACTTTGCCTAACCATGATGTCAGAACTGAAAAAGAAATGGGTAGAAGAAAGTTAACTTACCATTCCTGAATGTTACAATATATTATCCTTTTTGGATATGTGATTGTTCTTCTTCAGTTATCAGTGGCGAGAAAAAATAGAACAGGAGTGATGCTCTGATATGTATTTGCTTTAAAGTAGGTTTGATACAAAATTCAAGGTAAGGTAAGAAAAGGCCAAATATAGATATTAAAATCAAATACTTCTTGACGTATTAGGATCCACTTGTCTTTCACTAACTGAGATACAATAGCCATTGTCAACAACTGAGAAATGTATGAAACAGTTAATCCCTTTCTGGAAAACACTAAGAAGGAATGGAAATTCCAAAGAAAAAGGAGATCATATAATCTCTCAAAAAAAACCCCACAAAAAAACTCAGAAAAAGGAGTCTCACTGAAATGTCTATTTCTGTCTCTCTATGAGTTAAGTACAGACAGCAGAGGGGAAGGTGGGCTAAAAAGCACTGGAAAATCAAAAACAAAGCAGTAAAATAGTTTTGGTTTAGCAGAAAATAACTTGAAAGTATGAGTAAGGAAACTGCCTGCCGTGTTCAGTGTCAGGACTTCACACTTTTTCTGTTTTAAAATACCCAAAAGCAAGGCTTAATCAGAAACACTCCTGAGTTATGAAACAAGTGTCCATCTCTAAGATGTTTAAGTATAGCATGGGTCAATAAGAACTACTTTTCATTAATTGCAATGCACTGGAGATGGGTCACAAGCTAGAAAGAAAGAAGAAAGAAAGCTAGTGACCATTTTAATTCAGAGCAATTTTTTAATCGGGACAGAGAGGAAGGAGAGAAAATAAGTTGACAGTTTGTTGGTTTGGGGTTTTTGTTTGTTTGTTTTTTTTTTGGTTTTTTTTTTTTTTTTCCCAGCTACTACTACCTCATTTTTATAGATAAAATCACTCAGGTCTGGAATAGGAAAAGGAATTAAGGAATTGTTACTAGCATGGCAATACCACATGAAAAATTGATTTTCAAGGAGGGGAAGTTTTAGGCAGCTTGTTTAGCCATTACAAAATTAAAGTTAAAAGAGCATAAAAGAAGTAATTTATTCAGCTGTTCTTATAAACTCCAGGCACAGTTAATTTCAATATAACAGACTGTTCATGTTCATTAAATAAAAGCATTCATACTCAAATATGGTTATATTTCTCAGTTGTAAGAAAAGAAGGTAAATGGAACATGCAGTTGCTCCTTGCAGTGCTGTAACATTGATTTGAGTAACACTGTCTCCTGTAGATGAAAACGGTATTTTATCACAAAGCTAATGGCAGTTTACCATCTCAACTAATATTCTGAATTTACAAGGCAATTTAAGATTCCCAGAATATACTCAAGATACTTCATTTACAAAATATACCAGGTAGAACATTAAAATTACTAATCATCGGTCCCTTTTCATACATGACAGCTGAGGAATGCAGACCTTATTTATATGAAATATATTCCTCCAAAATATGGTTTTCTGCAGACCACGAGGGGGCTTGAATCAAGAACCTGAACAGCAAAGATGCTGACTTCGTGCTGCCTGATCCCCAGGAACGTCACCTTGAGCTCAACACTCTCCAGTCTCCTGGCACAGGAACAGAACTATGTGAAATGCTATCTTTACTGGAGGTTGCAAAACATATTTCACAAAATTTCCCTGTTGGATCCAAAGTGATTAAAAAAAAGAAAAAAATAATTTAAAAAAAAAGAGTTATTTGGGTTTAATTCCTAGTTTTAAAATTTAAAGTAAGAGAAGAAAATTTATCTATGAAGTGCTACATTAAGAAGGAAAAATTAGGTACTTTTATTTTTGGGGGGACTTCTTTTGATGCTTCAGTCTGGTAAAACTGTCGTAGATTCAAGTTATTTTATCTGAACCCCAAAAGCAGGAGGTTTAGGGGAAAAAAAAAAACACACCTGAGATGAAAATCCTGACAAACTTTGTCCCTTTGTATTTATGTTGGGTTTGCAAGACATATCTTAAGCATTAAGATGGTATGAAAAGAGGGATGGGGGAAAAAGGGAGAGAACATGCCACTATCCTGAGGCTCTCCTTCATCACAGCATTGTGTTGGCATAAATAGGCTATTCACTAAGTGCTCTTGTGGGATTGCAGTTGTAGGACTCTTATTGCAGACTTGTACAGATATTTCTCTCTCTCCAGAACAGGAAGTGGAAGCACACATCTAAAATAGCTGGATTTTGTGCAAACTTTCCTAAAAGCTGCAGGACAATGTTTTTTTTAAAAATTATTACTAATTCTGATTGTTTCTGACAAGTAAAAGTTGTGCAATATGAGGTATTGTAGCAATGGATATCCCATGAGCAGCATAAATTGATAAAATACGGAAGGTGAAGGAAGCAGGTCTTTCTTGGCAACTATTAACAGAATAGAGCTTACAATAAAACCATCTTTTCATTTTTCTCAGTCCTGGCAAACAAATAAGGGAAGCTTTCAGTACTTAAAATATGCCCATGTTTTGCGGCATTCACTGGAATCTGTAGTGTTTGGGGTTGTGAAGGATCACTGCACCTGCATCTGCAACTGGGGGACATATATCCTACATCCAAAATACCACAAGCAGAACCGGTTCCAGCTCTGGCCTCTGCTAATGCTGTACTTCACGAAACACAAATATTAGAAAAAAAACCCAAAAAACAACAAACAAATACAACCCCCTCCCCCCCCAAAACCAAAACATAGGCAAACTTCTGCATGCCTTTTAAGATGAAAGGGTGCTTAAAAGTATTACCCTGTAGAGAAAACATTTGGTTTTACAAAAAAACTCAGCTATTTGCCTATAGAGGAATGTTCGTCTATACAAGGCCAAACAAATTAGTATCTGACTTATTTCTTTTCTCCAAACTTCACCTTTTAGCTCCTAAGCTCCTCTGAATATCTATCCTACAACTAAGTTTGATCTTAAATTTGGTGGCAAGTCTATCCCTGGGCAGAAAGTGCCCAGTTACAAAGTGGTGATCAGAACGATGTCTTGCTTTCTGTAGAAAGGAGGGAAATTACCAGTCAAAGAAATCAGCACCAGAAGCTGCACAGATCAGGTTCTTATTTCTGTATCATTAAAGATTGAAGGAAAGAACTCAAATGTCAACAACTTCACAAGTATATGCTTAATGCTCTGAACAGCCAGGAAAATGGGAGCAAGTCAGACTAGGAGAGCAGGCAGTGAACATTACATTACCAGGATTACCTGTATTTTACTTTTACAGGTCACCTTAAAGCTGTGTAGTGTTGAGGATTGAAAGCTCTTAAGGAGATTAAAGGTTCAAGTGTTGTGAACAAACACATTTAGGCTACTGAAATCACAATTCTAAATTTTAAAATTATTATGAGCATGAGTTAGCGATTTTTAATTATTTTGTGCAAGTTTTGCATATTCATAAGTCTGCTTGGAGTAGCACACACTGCATTCTGATGAGGAATGCCATTATTTCACAGTCTTAACACAACTTCAGTATAGCACCAGACAAGGTTTCAGGGACACTGTAGCAGACTCACAGTTTAAAATGTCCATGGTGACACTGGGGGCTGATACTACCACAGCCTCAATTCTAACCACATGTGGCACCTCCTGTTGCCCAGTTCTGGCCCATCCACTCTCCTTCACCTTTGCCCTGCCCAGGGCTGTAAGGTTTAATCTGCATGAATTCCTCATACCCAGAATGGCATGTGGAATGGTTAGAGCCAAGCCATGCTTCTGCTTCCCCCACCTCAGCCAGCCTCTGCCAAGTGTCAGAGCTGGAGTATGAAAGACTCCCAGGAGAGGGGCAAGGGATGGAGTATGAACTGTAGCAGAGGGATCTCACACTCAGAACACAGTGGGAAGGCATCCAGGCTTTCTTACTACACCCAAGACAACCACAAGGTGAAGTACCCCAAAGCCTGATCCTGACTGTTCCCAGACATCTCAGACTGGTGGGGAGCAGACACCTAGGGAGGAACAAGACACCCTTCCCACAGGTATCTCTGTCAGATAATCTGCTTCTGTCCTGTTACCTTTCTTTTTTAGTAAGAGTGTCCTGAAACATTTATGTGATAATTTTCAGCACTGCTTGGGTCAACATGACTCATTTATTAATAATATTTATCATCAGTCTGCAGCAATATTCATACACCCCCTCCCCCTCCTGTTCCCTTTTATTCATGAATGGTTGCTTATGGTATTACGAAGAAACTACCCTTGGAATATCACAACAGGCAAATTTTTACTCCCATGTTTTAGCCTGGTCATGAGTCAAAGAGTAATTTTTGGCACAATGTTAAGTACTTTTTCAATATTTTGAAGTTCAAGAGTCTGAAACACTGTTGTCTAAGAGAAGAATCATGACTCCCTAATGTGAGTAATCTACTTCTTAATTAGTCCGTAAAAAAAAACTTGCCCTTCCAAACATCTAGTCATCAGATATTAAGATGTTTTCCTTGCAACTAGAAATGGATTCATTAAAAAAAAAAATCAAAACAGAAATAGCTGATATCAAACAGGGATTCTGCTGAAGGACAGTATTTTTATGAAAAATGTATAAGCTGATCTATGCAAGAAAGAAAGGGAGCAGAGGGCTGTGAATGTGTAACCAGAGTCAGGATGAGTACTTTAAGGCATACACAGAATTCCCTGTGCTCTACTGCAGCTGCCACAGAATAGTGAAGGACTAGACTGGCTTATCTATGTGTTTATACACAGCAAACTAAACACACTTAAGCTCTAAACAATCCATTTACCTTTCACCTTTTCATGAAACTTTACTGGAGCAGAAGAAACGCTGCAGAATGACCCATCAGCAGTATGTATATCAACTTGGTACGAATATGCACAGTTTCTCACATAATGAAGCCCTAACCAATTAGAGCTTTTTCAAATGAAAATCAGCACTTAAATTTAATTTTGAAAGCTACAAGCATTCAGCACAATAAAATGTTAAAAGTACATGGTATCAGTTATCAACTTTCTGTCAGATTCTAGCAAATACCTAGGGAAAGACTATGTAAGAGAAGGAAAGGTATATTCATCTTTACTGTATTCTCCCAGTTACTGACAGTCAACAACTTTATATTGTCTTGAAGCTGGAGAGAGCATCTGTTATACACTGTCAAAAGCCAGCCAGAATGCAATAAACACTCATGAATTTGTCTGGTCACACTTCTACCATATTTACAGATTTTGGCCTTCCAGCATCCTTGGACAACATATCTGTATTCCATCACTGAACTGTGTTGTATAGAAAGAGAACTTCCTTTGTGCCTGGTCACAGTGATTTTCAAGTTCATGCACTCTGAGGACATCATTCCCTCGTAATTTCCCCAAAGTTATTGAGGACTTCAGAGCTACCTTTTCAAGGTTACCTTTTCCTAGCATAGAAAAGAAATTACTATAGTAAATTCTGGAATTTCCCAGAAATAAAATAAATAAGGAAATTCAATAGGAACTCAGGCTAGTAATGTAATGGTCAATAATGTAAGAGGTGATTAGTGGATCTGAACAAACCTTAGGCATTTGAAATCCAGAGAGTTGTCTAAGAGATCAGTTGCTGATGCTGTTGCTGTTTCTATATTGTAACTTCAGTCCAAGGCAATTTAGAGTATACAGGGCAGGCAAGCCATAGCCTTTTTTATGATCTCTTCTAAAAGCAGACTAAAAGACTTGACAGTCTGTAATACTGGTGCTATTAAGAAATGATTTCTAACATTACTCGCCTTCTCTTTCACTTAAGGATGTATGAACAATCCATGCGCTTTTCTGAAGGGGAAGGATTAGTATGTCTGTGAAAGGAAACACCGACACTTTTAATCTCAGGCGAAGCAGACACAATGGCTGTCACGCTCAGGACACGAATCATCTCTAAGGTCATAGAGAAGTCTTATCCTCAAAACAGCTTGCACATCCTTTGAGGTGTTCCATGGCAGCAATGAACTGAATACACTAAGCTTTGAATGATTCTGTTGAGCAAAACTACGAATAGTATGGTGGAAATAGCCACATGGAAAGGGGAAAGGATTGCTGCACCACAGCTGGCCGGTCAGTGAAGAGCCCTGAAGAGCTGGCATTGCCACAGTGGAAGCTCAGAGCAGAGTGGGGGACAAGAGAACACCTTCCTCCCAGGCTTCCTGAAAAACAAGCTAGTGGCATTGCTCTTGGTGAGCAAGCCATTAAAATAACTCCACTGTCCCTAGTGAACAAACAGCTTTAGGTTTCCCCATGTCTGAGGGAGACTGGGACAAAGGTGTCATGAGTTTTATCTTAACCAAATCCCACTCAAAGCTCTGAGCTAGTGGTAGCCAGTGGTGGCAAAACTTCGCTGGCATGCCTCAGCAGTTGTAACACATGAACAGAACAACAACTATCCACAAACACACTGAAGTCTCTGATCCCAAGAGCCTTGATGTCTTCTAGTACTACCTCAAAGAGGTTAGTGATCAGCTAATTTATTTTTTTTTTTTGTGTGTGGAATCCTATAGAGCATAGCTACTGAACATTTTCCAAATTATTTAGAGAACCATCATGCACGACAAGCATGCTTAATTTATATTTGGTAAAACACTTTTATTACAAAAAATATCTCCGTTACGTAAGGTGCATATACATTAGACACATGTACTTACACATTATGAAATATGTGTTCTGTCTAGCTGGGAGGAAACGTTTTTGGAAAATGAAAAATGCAGATCTAAATTTTAACAGAATGTGTGTTAGGTGACATCACTATGTAAGCAAGGACTAAATACACATTTTCAGTGTGAGACAAAGTTCACACTTTCCAAGTGACCACTGTGTACTGAGACATCTTCTAAAATATTTAAGTCTAGATGCACTTAATAGTTATTTCTGCCCTAATTCTGCCTAGAATATCACAAGCATTAATTTATAATTAGGTCCCTGAAGATACTTACTGTAATTTTTTTTAAAATAAATATATTATTTTGCCTTAAATCTGACTCTGTTATGTTCCCTGAGAATACTACAATCTAAAATATACATATTATCTGCAGCATGTAGCCATTTTTGCATGGCAGTATGTTAGCATATAAGCTACAAAATACAATTCATGAGTAGAATTTTAATGTAATCTTTCTGTTTAAGTATATAGTTCATAGCAAAAGATACATTTATTACAAGATTTAACAGAAGGAAAAGGGTTTCCATGAGTGTGTAATTTTTGATTTACACAGTAAAAAAAGATATCTGAAAAGAAACTAAAGGCCTTTATAAGTTGGTTATATGTCAGCCAATGCGAGGATTTGCTACTTTATCAGTGACTGAGATGAGATTGTCTAGAAATTGCCTTCCCTATTCTTTCCAGTCTCAACAAAAAGAAATGAAAAAAAAATATGAAAAACTGGTTAGACTTTCATTTTTTTCCCATTTTTAATATCATGAAATACTGTAAGTCACACAGCAAAATGTCCTGCAGACACAAAGGTATGAAACTGATGGATTTTGTTTAAGATATGCAGCACTTAAAATTCTCTCACTACAGCATTCAGCTGTTTCACAAGGTTACAGCTAAGCCTAATCCTGATCTGCCTTAGTGAAAAAAGAGCTTCATTCTATTATTTTAATTCAAAACTGATTTCTAAACTTCAACAATAAGCAGCTCTGCAGCTAAAACTGGAGTCTTGTAAGGGTGTTCAGAGCACTATCAACACAGGGATATGAAAATCGGGAAGAATGTAGAGGTCATTTAATTAATTGGCATTCGGTATGCCCACCCTGCAGTGTGGAACTGATCCAGGGCTGTGCTTTGTTTCATTTTAAGCGGTCCTCAGGATGGGATTATCAATTTATCAACTATTGCCCTGTGAAGGAACCAGACATTTCTGATTTGGAAACAGTGAACAGCAGTTGTAGGAGCCTCTGTTTCATCTCAGGGAATTAAAACTCAGTTTCAAAACAGCTCAAGAGAGGGAGAGAGAACCCTTCAAAACATTTCTCATACTGATGACTTGCATAGGAAAGCTGTGGAAGGCTGTATTTGTTTGTCTTGGGATGGAAGCATGGAGGCAGTAAGGAATTGAAAAATCTCCTTTCACAGGGTGAACTCTTTAAACTTGGTCTGTCAGTCATCCACTGGATGGGAGAAAGAATCCTGTCTCTCACTAGCCTGCCACTTTTAGTCTCTTCAGTCTTCTACCACCATCCTTATCAGCAGCCCTTGGAGATGAGAATATCAGCTCTTTTCTTTTTAACCACTGTATATCAAATGATCTCTCCTTGTGCAATCCACTTGGACCCTTAACTGTTGTGACAACACTTGTCATTTAGATAGCTCTTTCATCTTCAAAGCACTTCACAAACATCAATTAACCCAAATCTAGATTAATTAATCTGACAATTAATTTGCTATATATCCAGCAGTTACCATAATGGAGAACAAACTAGTGCCTGTTAAAGTCATTAGAATGAGCTCAACTGACTTTAACAAATATGAGATCAAGTTCATTTCTTAATTCTATTTCTCTCTCCTAAATCTTAACTGCAGTCTGGTACCTTTTTCCACAGTGTATTCAACTGCTTTATCAAGAATACAGCCAAGGAAAGGCAACATAAAAAATGGAATCCATAAGCTGAGATCACACACACGCATGGAGTTAATCAGTTTGTTTTAAGGGTGATCTTAAATCTTGCACCCTACGTGCACAGAGTTTATGAAGATTAATCAGCTCAGTCCATGACATGCTGAGGTAAATCAGGGTTCCAAACACACTGCTGTGATTAGTGAATTCAGGAGGCACTTGTATTATAAACTGATTGCTAAATTATAGATTAACCCAAACTGATAAAACACGGTGACTGGTTGCAGCAAATTCCCCACAGTCACTGTAGACCTTACAAAGCAGGCAACTTGAGTTTTTAATAATCAGTGTAGCACCTGCTACCACAGGCAGATAGAGAGAACAAGGGGAATATGAGAGAGAAAGGAAAAGAAACATTTACTAGAAAAGCAGGTCCAATGGTATTTATGCAAGGAGGTCTCAGAAAGTGGTTTTTACACTTTTTCCTCAAAATAATATATCATTCTTTCAGAAGACTGTATTAAATCTCCTACGCTAATTAAGTAGTATGTACTTATACGAGTATTTCTCTTAGTTTATTAAATATACGCTTCATCCTAATATTTAAGCCTACTTTTTTTGTTTCTTTTGACCACCAAGAAGGAACTTTTTATCATCTAAAATTATCAGCTGCACAGTTAGCTTTAGAAGAACTTAGCTGAAAAATCACAACATGATAACAACCTTAAAACAGCTAATAAGTATTATGCAGACTATAAATAAAGATTTGCACTCTCGAAGAGTGAGGCAATTATCCTACAGGTTCCAGGAAAATTCTCTGACCTAATAAAAAAGAAATGACTTACTGAAAAAGTAATTTAAAGCATCTTTTGATTCACATTGAAGACATGTAAAGGTTGAGGCCTCTTTTCTTGCTTTTGAAGACTTTCTACAAGAAGGACTCCATATGCAAATACCTCTTCAGCAACATCAGGGAAAGCAAGCCAGGAATGATTGGCTCCACTGGCATTAATTTGGTGAGTAAATTGAAGGGAAAATGTAGAACTGCTTAGGTAATTAGGTATGACTGAAATCATCCAATCAAGTAAATAACCAGCAAGTCTAGCCTATGCTGTAATTTGTTCTTGGTGCCAGTCTCTTTCTACCTGGAATTAAAAGTGCAAAGAAAACAGCAACAATAAATGAGTCTTCTCTTATGGAACAGTGTGAAATCCTTCAGTTCATGCCTTTCTAATCATCATTTGACACTGCTTGAATTGCCTTTCTTGCCACATGCTTTTTAAAATCCTCCACAAATTATTGCTGTTGACCATAAACTGTATCTTTCCACATTAGTGCTTCAAACACTCTGACAGTTAAAGTGTGAAAGAATAAGAGCACTAATGGATTTGTCTAAATTTATTACTTATTCCTTGTATCTTTAGCTTTACTTGGCCTGCTTCACAGGTTCTGCTCAGTTACTTTCACTAGCAGCTTTCGGAAGCAGAGGGTTTACTGAAGGATAATAGTTTATAACATACTAGTTTATAGTATAAGCAGAGCTGTAGTCAAGTATTAAAGGTCACTGAAAGCTTATTGATCTAGAGAACACTGCAGTAATAACTCAGAGAATATAAAAATAACCAGTGCTATTTGCTTTTCTTAAATCAGAATGGAGCAGACAATATATTTAGAGACCTGTAAGAAAAAATTTTTTCCCCTTAATGGTCCAACATATAACATGAAAAAATCAACATTTTAAGAAGTCAGATGGAAACAGAAGGTTACAACTATTTGAAGAAGACCCAGTGTTCCGCCTCAAAAAATACCGTAACAGGCACTAGGGAAGAGATTGTTATCTTAATAACAAATTTTTAATTTAAAGATTTTAATTAATAAAGTTAAAATAAAGTGATTGGTTATTTCCTTCCAGAATAATGTAAAAATCTTTCTTGTAGGCTTTCTTGTGAAGCTGCTTCTATTAATATTGTAAACAAGGATCACATTATATAATAGTATATTGGGTCTGGCTGAGCTGGAGTTCATTTCCCCATAGTAGCCAAGGTCAGCCCACCACTAATAGTATCAACAAGGCAGAATAGGCACTAAATAGATTATTAATTTAAGCAAAGTGTAGTTCTATCAAGAAGACCTTGTTAGCAATGACCTACCAAAAAAAAATAGTAGAAAATTAATGGTGTATGGAAATTCACATTGGGAAGGGCCATATATTTCCATTTATCAAGGTCTTAGGGCTGAAATTAATTGAAAATCACATGACCTTTAAAACTTCTGAATGCATCTCACTAGAGTATACTAGTATCATAGATATACTGGGACTTCCAAGCATTTGCAGATAGACCCCTCAGTAGAAAAGTAAACATAGAATTCATGTGCTAAGACACAGCTACTCCAATAGATTGTACAGACAGAGCCAAGGAAGTCAACTGGACATAAGAGAGAATGGGGAAGAATGGCAGAATAAGATTTTAATCTCCTTAGAAGTACACAGGAAGAGGCAACTTTCCTATGGTTATCCATAAGTAAAAATCAGCGCTGTCCTAGGGCTTCATGCTGCAAACAGCTGTTCATACACTCTGAGCCTTATAACCTGATGTAAGGAGCAGCCCTGGTAATCATGGCTGTGGGTCCCACTCACAACTGTGCATGCACAAATTTCATTTGGATCATTATCTGCAATCTGGGTTAGGCAGGGATGAAACAATAAAAAAACTTGACAGGAATGATAAAATTGTAACCTACAGATTTTTTAAAGATTATTTTTCTGTGTACATTACCAGGACTCCTCTAGAAAAACAGAAACCCTGCAATTATTAGAATGGGTGGACAGTAGATGATTCCTACCAGAAAATACCCACAATAAAAGCCTATACTTCAGATAAAGCTTTGACAGCAACACACTTCACCCTCTGAAACCAAACTTGAATGCCGAAGTTCCACAATTTACAGGACCTTCAGCCCAGCAGACTAGGATAAAAGCTGCCCCAAGAAGGATTATAATCATCACTCAGATTTGTCAGTAATTACTGTTGTGAACTGAACCTCTTTACATGTTAGAAAAGCAGTGCGCTATTTTTGGATCAAGGAGGTATTTTGTTCACTTCAGTGCATACACAACTTGTCTATCCCATTAGCATTAAAAGAAGGTATGATCGGCACTGAAGTGTGACCAGACTTTTTAGATGGTTTCAATGTCTGGGAAAAAAAGCTCTGTAGGTTCATAAATCTAATATATCCTTTTTATAATAAAACCTAGAGCAGCAATAATTGCAATAAAGTTTTACAAGGCGTCCTGAGAGGAATAAAATACTCACTGTTCTCTGCACCACTGCTAAATAAAGCAAAATTAGGGTTTTTTTAAAAGCCCATCAGGAATTTGAATTAACAGACTTTGTAAAGGATGCTAGCAAAAGACTTCTGAGGCAGACTCTAATTACTGGTTGCTTTGATTTTAGTGACCTTCTTTATCTTATCTTTCTAAACAGATATTTAAACCAGAAAGTTTCAAACACCCCAGACAGTGTAAAGACTGCTTTGGGTACAAGACTAATGAAGATCAAACTTCTGTAAGTTGATCTGTATTGTTTTAGTGGACTTTTCCCATTAATCCCCACTGCTCATAACACAAATCTGACCACTGATCTCCGTCCCCATGTGATTTCAGAGGCAGAGATGAAAGGCCAAGACTTCAGTGTTACATACAGCCTACAGAGGGAAGCCAAAGGTAAGCGTCAGTTGTAGCACGTCTGCAGTTGTTAGGAAGTCTTGCAGAATTTCCACGAGTTCATATTTCTCTCCAAGCATTGCTGATGTCTCTTTAAGCCTTGACTCAGATTATGCTTTCCAGAGCGTGTGAAAAACTAACAGCAGGTATAGATACAAAACTACCCAGCCTTACGCAATTACTGCTCACAGTGATCAAGCAACCTTGGCAAGAAGCTGATGCTCAGCAAGGCAGCTGGAATACACTAAATCTCCCCCACACTAAATATGACATGGGGAATTCTTCCAACACTTAGCAGAAACATATTGCTATATACTTTATGAAGTGAAACAAAGCAACTAAAGTCAAATGTTCCAAAATATGGTTGCATTAAGGGTGGACTGCTCAGTCGACATAAATTAAAATATAAACATTCATACGGTGCTATACCAGTCACAGACACTTTATATCCCTAATTATTATAATTTCCACTCTTCTGTCCTCACTGGCATCAAACTCCTAGGTTATAGACCATACAGAAAGGAAGCAAATAATCATCTGACAAGTGCTATATGTTATCTGTCAAATACAAGTGATTTTGGGGGCTGCTATACCATAACACACTTATCTTACATCCACTAAAAGTTATAAAGGGCGTGAATTTGAAATAAGTGTCAAGCTTTTTTTTTATTTTACAGCCATATTTAATTTTAAAATATTCCTGCACTCATGAATGATCTGGTGCAAATCTTAGTACTTTTAGCTTTTGTGCAGATGACTGAGTTGAAGCATCAGATATCTAAATCAGGGCCTGCAACACTTGCATACACAAATAAAACCATGTATTCTCTCAAAAAGAAAAAAAAAACTGTCTTGGATACTCTCAATATGTTCATAAGATCCACCTTGCCCTGGTTTTCTTCTTTAGCCATACTTTCATTGAATTTCCCCTCATCTTCTCTACAGGCAGTCCTAAAGGACTATTCTTGTTCCTCTTCACTTCTCCCTTTTCAGCCTCTCTTTTGAAATATCATCTGCAAACAATTTTGATTACTATCTCTCTGCTCACAGCTCAGAGACCACCTTTATTCCCCGATCCATCTTCTTCTATCCAAGCTGAAACCTCAGCCTTTCTCATACCTTCTCACCTCAGCTTCAGAGAGATTAAAGCATGTCTCTCACAGCATTCTCACACATTCCCCTACCCTTTTGGACTTGCCACTTGCTCTGATATCCTAAGCTTCACACTTTGCTTCTCTTAAGTTTTCTCATTTAAGTGATTTAAAGGCCACATGTACACAGTGTGGTGTACACAGTGCTTAAGTAATTCTGCTTTTCATTTTAGTGGCAGAATTCTGATCCATTTCTTGTCTCAAACATATACAGTCACATTACTATGGGATGTTACTCATTTCAGTTTAAGGTACCTCAAGAAGCAGATCCTGGAAAGGCAGGCACAACTGATTGCTCCAAGTGGCTGTCAGATATAAGGCAGACGGGGTGATTTGGGACTTTGTGACAAGGCAGAGACAGGTTACAACCTTCTGCACCTGGTTGTGTAAGGTGCATCCTCAGAGTGGCTGCATAACACAGGTAATCTGTCACATCACATCTCTTCTTCAGCCTCTCAGCATTTCATATTTTGAATATACCGTGTTCTTTAGCCTTGCCCCCCAATGCTCTCTTTCACCTGTCAGAATGCTGCAGCAGCTACAGCACTCCCACATGCTTTAGGCATGTCATCTCTGTCTATATGTCCCACCAGTAGCCTGCACTTATCTAATACATCAAAGAACTGCTCACCCTCCCTTTCCAAGCCTTTCATAGCTCACTCCATTCAAAAGCAAAATCTAAGCTCCCAGCCCTGCCTAAGCTTTGATGTGAACACATTGTCCAAATATGCACCATCTATGCTTTTTCCAGTGCTTCCATTTTGTCATGAAGTGGCAGCCCAGGCATCAGAGGTGCCAATGGAGGTGCCATCCAAGGCAGTGCTCCTTGGCCTTCACTGTCCTTTGAGTCAGTCATATTACTACCTCTGGATAGTAGCTGCTCTTTTTCCCCCTTTTCCTTTCTTGGAGGTCTATATTGCTTATACAACACCGAGTTATGTGCTTATGTTCTGTGTTTCAGGCAACTAACATATAGCTATTTAATCTACCCAGGAAATTTATAAAATGACAACCTCCCAAGATAACAAAGTCCTTATCCTAACTCTTCACATTACTGTCATCCTACACGTATTACAATAAATAACTCCTCTACTTCTCTTCATTTGCATTAGAAATCCTCTTCAGCCAATACTGTTAATTTTCCTTGCATTTTAAAATGGAAGCTGTTCTTTCTGTACAGCTCATTCTCTTTTTGATCTCCTACAACTCTGTTTCAATCCCACTGAACATGCCAAACACAACATCTACCAGCTAAGGCGTAGATAGGAAGATCTTTCAGAACTGCTGCCCTGTACCACCTGAGATGCTGAGCTTCCTTCACCCATCTTGTTTGCCCAACAGTGCCACAGGGTAACAAGGAACAAAAACAATTTACACAGTTAAACACTTATACCTGTGCCTTCCTTGTGCATCCCCAATGCCACACAGACATACACATACAAGCACTGTGTCAATACAACCGTTGTTCCATAATAACAGGGCTAATTTTGTGAAGTTATAAATCACAATCCAAGCATCCATAAGACTCCTTTTACCCTTTCCACAGATCTGTGACATGCTTTGTAACATATTCACACCAGCATTTTATTTTTGTCTAGCTGCAAAGCACATCCTGCAGTATGTAATGAGCGAAAAATGGCAATGCTCCTTCTGCAGGGTTGTGCAGTTATAATGATGAAAGAAGAAATGTTTGCACGGATAAAAGAAAACTCTATGAGACTAATTTGGCATAAAAATTTTAAGAAAAAGGGAGGGAAAAAGCCATACTTTAGAGTTCAGTGTTCTTTTACCAGGTCCAAGAGGCTAAACAGACACTGGGGACCAGTGCTCTTTGATATTTTTTAATTAAGTATTAAGCTTAAGCCTGATTAGAAGATACAAACGACAGGATACAGCCTTGATTGAATCTGAATTAGCCTAAAGAAGATGAATTTTTCTACACAAAGCTCCAAGTCCCAAACCATCTGTCTTTCTGCTGACTAGCAACTCTTCCATTACTATGGCACATGTCTTTTTGTGGCCACCTTATTCTTCAAATATAATAACAGATCTCATATTTCAGTGTTTCTTTTACAGTAGGTCTCCAGATATAGAAGTGAGGAAATAGCAGTTAAAATTGTGGTAGGGCTGCCACTTCCCTTGAGTATACTTTCACCAGTTAAATAATGCTGGATTCAAACTATCCAACCGATTGAAAAAAATAGCCCTACCACTTTTTGGGTTGACTGTAAGAAATACAGAGCATAATCTATTGATTACAGTGGATTACCACTTCTCTGCATCCTTAATTTGATTATGGTAACCATAAAGCAGCTGTGCAATCACCTTTTTATTCAAAGAAGAGGGAAGTGCAGAATAGCAATCTACACTTGGAAAAGGGAGACAAACTTTTATTTTCTGTGAATAAAACTATTAAAAAAGTAGGAATGACTTCTGACCTTTAGCCTGCGGTCCTGGTCTCCACTGCACAGAGAATTTACAGACACTTTAAAGGTCTTCCACGCTGGATTTAAGTTATTCATCACAACCTGTGAGTGAAAATAATAAAGGGAACCATTAACATTTCTACATGCCCAAAACGAATGCTAACAAGAGCCAAAATTTTCAATACCGTATGTTCACCAAAAAAGAAAGAAAGCAGAGCTCAGCTAGAGTTTTCAGAACAACATGCATGGAATATGTGTCCTTGAGCAACCTGCAGTTTGCAACACTCCTCTGGAAAGCCCCAAAAGGAGCACAGGTGGGAAACAGACCCATATTTCCCCGCATATATCATGTGTAGATCATGCTGAAGAGTTTACTCCAGCACTGCCATGCCTCAGGTGGGAGTGTATCTTGCAAGGGACAGGTTGTAGAACTGAGCTGGAAGCCATGGAAGAGATGCAGGAGTAGGCAGTAGGGATGGGCAACATCAATTTACAGGCATATGGTTTGCCTTGCTAGAAAGAATTTATGGAATCCATAACAGGCTTATAAACCCAAATACCCATCACAGCTTCATCCTGTACACCTAAATGCTGCCTTTTTCCATTTTTCCATTAGCATGGAAGCAGTAATGTCACTGGGACACAAGAAACAAATGTAAAGCACTCAGATTACAAATCTCTTTAGCACCAGCACCCTGGGAGGAGGTGAAGATGCAACATAGCCTTAGAGGGAAAATACGATACTGTCTGTAGCACAGTTTCAGCTAAATATCACATCTGTAACTATGGACCTTCAGAGTGTCTGCCAATTTGATTAAATTTGGACCTTTGGTTTCAGTATCATCTTCTTTACTGTAAGATACATAAGTCAAGACCTGATAGTTAACTAGTGAATAATTACACTAGAGTGTAACATTAGGAAGTGTTTTTAAACGTGTTAGCAATACCATTTGTGACATGGGAGGCATAAGCTATTCCTCCTCAAAGCCCATCTATGTCCTTGAAAAGTAAATCCAACTCCATCCCTTACCTCGGTCCTATGAACAAGTTGCTGGGTTGCATCATCATTCACACGAAAAATCTCCAGGAAAGGATCAGATTTGCTGAAAAAATCCTAAAATAAAATATAGGACAGGTTACTCTTGAGGATTCTTTTTCTTTGAGCTTTTCAGGCACAACACACTGGTGCTTCCCTGACTACTAATGACAAAGGAGAGCCAGCATAGTTTTAGAGAGACCTCTTGGTGTCTCTCAGCAATATTTCATTCTTGTCTTTGTCCCACAAGGTTTCCTGTGGCACTGTTGTTGTACCCAGTTTGCCTATTAAATCATAGCATGCAGAACTGTAAAATGTCATTTTCTCTTTTTACACCTAGTCCAGATTCCTGAGCTTTAGCCCTTCCATCCACGTAGCTTGTGTCCATACCTGTTTGGTGTTTTAACATCCGTTTTATGATGTATTGAACTTTGAAGCTTATTCAACAGTGGGGTTGAATTTCACACTATTCACCCACACTCTCAAAACAGAAGTTAATTGGCCAAGACACTGTGTGCTACCGACTGTCAGGATGGATAAAGATGGTTAGAGAAGCAAGTCCTCTTTAGGATGTGATAACATGGCCCATGCTAAGATGACAAACACAGAGAGGGGGAATGCAACAAATAACTTGGTATCTCTAAGTAAAAGTAAATCTGTGACAGAAACTGAGGTTCATATGCATATATCCCTTGCCCTGCAGAACACCTTCCCCTAGCCTTGCATTCAGCTAACAACCCTAAACTTTCTTATATAAACCTAGGTTAAGTTGCTTCCTACAGCGTTGCTGCAGTTTGGCCACAGACACTTTTGTTTCAACATCTTATTTATTCTGGACATGCTGGCTGCAGAGGCAGAGGAGTGGCTGGGTGTTAACCCTCCACATCTGGAAGGGGAAGCTTCACATTTCTAACTGTGCAATGCTGAAAGAGCAAGATTTAAATGGACTAACCCTATTTCCTGTAGTTTCAAGTCCTTTCTTAATTTTCCTCTTCAAAAGAGCACATGATTAACTATAGATTTAGTATGCACTTGAAACTGCTAGTATAGACAGTGTTTTCTGCCAGATTATCATTGCATAGCAAGGAGAAAAAGCAGAGAGTGAGGATGTTGGTTAAATCACAGTGACACAAATCCAGAGTGCATAGGGTTAAAAAAGATCGAGCTGCCTCTTCTCACACATAGGTATACTGATTGAAGCTCAGTAAAAGCTTAATACTAGCAGTTGTTTTTATCAAACATGAGTTTGATAAGTTTTTTGAAAGAAAATGCCTCAAAATCATACATTCAAAGAATGCACCCGGGAGTGCAGAAGAATTCAGAAAGGAAACCAATGTTTCATGTAAGACTCAAAATATAGTATTTTTCCCAGCTGAGTATCATAAAGTTGAAATAGCAAATCAGCACAAGGGAAATGATTTTTAATATCTGGTTTTAACTCCCAAGGTAATACCACATAAAGGGAAAGCTTTTAATGCTGGATGATGGCTTATATCACTCCCTCTTTAATCCAAAAACAAAGCCTAATTCCTTTCAGAATTAGGTACAAACAAAAAATCCTTCTGTACTGAAGATGCTTTGTGATAAGTAAAAAATGACAAGATGAAGAAACATTTGCTTTCATAGCTATTAACATTTTCAAAGCATTTTGGTTGTTATGCTGCATCTAACAGCTTTGCATTATCTTGAAAGAATATCCTCTGAAAAGAGAATAGCAGCAATATAATGTGGTGCTATTTTATTAATATTTAAATGATTAACATTATTCATTTGCTAGTGGTATAATGCACATCGTTCTTTCAGTATGTGCAGCAGTTACACAGTAATAACACATGTACATGGCTTAACTTTTAAAATTTTACCTACCTCTGTTTCTAAGCACATAATTTGACACATCCTTTAGAGATTAATTTTTAGAGCATGACACTTTTTAGAATTCAGGTTTGGGGATTAAGGCAAAGGTCTCTCAAAAAAGGGATGAAGTAGCCAAAAGACTAAAATTTTGAAAATTCTTCAGCAGCAAGACAAGGCATTTGTGGACTTTTTTGGGGAGTAGTTTAATACTAGGGAACTATATAAAAAAAAGGCAATATTAGCATGTATTCTGCAGACATTTGCTGAGGAATCTTTCCCAAACAATAACTGCCTCTCTCAGACCAGGAAAAGCAGTTTGCCCTTCTCAGTGCTCACAATTTATTGTAGCTATCATAAAAAAACATAGCTGCTTGTTATGGTAATTGTGACACAGCTATTAATGCAATAGAACCTTCCCAAAAGTTATTGTTCCACTGTGAAGTGTTCTCAGTGGAGCTCTTGAAACAAAGATGTGCCATCTGAGCTGACAGGGCTTCAATAAAACATGAAAATGCTGTTATACCTTCCAAACAAGCATTGCAATAAAAAACTATAACCTTTATCTCTGCAAAGTCAGTTAACTAAAGGAAACTTTCATACCTGTCATTTTGCTATAATTTTTCACTGAATGTTTTAGCCACCCCTCCCGGAAGAAATGAGCAGGCTTTACTTGTTTTGTAGCTTCTCTAAAATTCTTGCAGTTTTACGTAGAGAGAGTAAAAAACCATCAACAAAATTCAACAAATTTATTCTGCCTGTTAAATTATCCAACAAATTTCGTTAAATCTTAAAAAACCTACAATTGCTGTTCACATATTTTTCCTTAGTGGAAAAAATGTATACATTTAAAGATCACAATCCAGATCCTCTTTCAAGGAGCTCTCCTTTAAAGGATGAAGGATGGAAATTCCTGTCCATTCAAGATATCACTGGTGGTAATGGATGGAAAGAATATTGTTGCAATATTTTGGACTGATCCTTCTCAACTTATCCCCCTCAAGTATTTTAACCACTCCCTAAAGCTGTTGCTCAAACAACACTGAGCCTGCTCAAAATTGCATTCTAGCAGTATCCTTTTAATTTATACTAACAAGAACCATAAGTAATCATAACATTTAGAGCAGATTACATTCTACATTTATGTAAAAGCAATGGCCAAGTGGAGTCTTATGTGGTATATATCCTCTCCTTTTTCTAGATGTGACAGCATGTGGAACAGGAAGAAACTTGAGTACAAGTTTGGAAATCACTTCTAAAGATGTCTGTCTAAAGAGAGAGTTTTAAATCTACATTTTGATACCTAAATAAACCGTGCAACTCAAACCCACTAAGACTCCAGCAAGTCTGAAAGAAGAAGTTAATTCTTCTTTCAGATGAGAAGAAAATTCAGGTCCAGATCATTTATGATTGCTAATGATCCTGAACACAGTAAAGTTATTTACCTGTATGTTCTAAATAAATTTCAGTACTATTAATCTTTCTGTGTACTTTCTGCTTGCCTGAGATTTTCTGGTACTATAAACCAAAAATATTTTTCATAAGTTACAACCTCATATTGAGAATCTGATTTATGTATCCAAAAGTAGTCTCAGTGATTTGATTTTAAGCTACTCACATGTCAAATGTTTACAAGAACACACTTGGAGCATCACAATCCTAAACTTTTGTAGAGTGTTACCAGATGCTTCTAATTAGATGCACCTTCATATATAAGAAGGGACTATATACCTCAAATAATCATATGCCTGCTATTACACTGAAATAACAGAGAGTTAAAATTTGGAATTCTTGGGCTCTAAGTTGCTTGAGACACTTATTATAAATAAATTGCTAAATAACAAAAGAAATTTTCAGAAAGAGTAGTCATTAGAATCCTGAGTCACGTTTGAGTCAGTGGAGAGTTTTCTTATTAAAGAGGGGAAAATTTTTTAACAGATACGCAAGAATATATTTCTCATATTGAAGCCACATTTTGTTGAGCAAAATGTCTATCATGACACTGCTTTTATGAAGTTTTCTGGCTTTATTTTAGGACACTTCAACGATATCATCTTAGACTACTTACAGAAAGTTCACTTCTCTAAGCACATCTGATCTGTGGCATTTTACATAATTAAATTGTCTTGGTTGTAGTGTAATTAACTTGTCTTGGTTTTAATTAGATTCCCTTGAGTTTGGTTTCTTTTTAATTACTTTGCAACTTGAGGAAAGTCTTGTTATGAACATCCATTTGAAAACCCTGATATGTTTAATAAAATAAGGCAAAAAACATCTGTCAGGGAAAATCTCATCAAATTGTATTTGCAGGCATTCTTATTTCTTTTGGTAAGGTTAATATCGAGCAGCTTACCTTGTCATCCAATTTCCGTGCACTGAATGAAAGTTCAACGTAGTCATCATTGCCAGACAGCTCCTCAGCGATCACCTAAATGGAAAGCTACATTTGAGTTTTGCATGGTGTAATGAAAAGGGAGAGTGATGCCATTTTTCAGTGTGAAGACTGTAGACTCCATTTAGGAAACACAAGTGAGGTACAAGTAAATATGTTTCTCTTTGCCATCAGGAAGGGCTGAGGGCATTCAGGTGAATCCCACCCTCATCTGATGGACGTCACCTTGTTAAGCCCACAAACCTGAATCACTTCGTGTCATGTGACTATGCCTTGTCAATCAACCATAAATGGATCACAGGGAAGGGGGAGGAAAGGTATTTTCCCTAAGAGGGTTTGTGTTTTTTTTTTTTTTATTTATTTATTGCTCAGTACCAGAATCAGTAGAAGTTTATGCTGATTGGCAAAAAGTTAAATTAGGTAAAATTCCATGAGTTGAGACTATTCCAGCTGGGACACCTCACAGCAGTGAGCTGTGGTGCTTCTCCATGCAAAATATTTACATGCAGCCTCTTCGAGGCAAACTTGAGCTTGCTGGAAATTTGGCCCGTAGAGTTTGACACGTTTGTCTTCCATGTAGACTGATGGTTTAGAAGATATGGTTAAGCTGTATATGACCAACAGTGCTGTGGGATTAGCATACCAAGTTTCACAATTACTTTTAACTGAAAATAATGAACCTGGTCTTATAAAGTTTGACAGACTTCCAACTGCAGAAGCTGAACTATGTTCTTTTGCATCCCACAGCTGTATTATAAAATTGTGTAGATGAGACATTACACAGTCAAAGAGCTAAAAAAATTTCAGTAAAATATGCCAAGACAAGACTTTTCAAAATCCTATGAAAAACCCGCAATTCAGTACACTGAACAAGTTAGGAAATTAGTATGTATAATGCCCATACCTGACAGACACCTGGTATGTTCCCAGGTCAAGAAATAATGATAAATAATCTGGTTTTACTTATTCTGTTGAGACACCAAAGTTTTCACACAATATTTTTTGTCTGTGTTCAGTTTTCTCCTATTTGAGTGAAGTCAGCTCGCTCTTTAGTACAGCTGGTGGGAAGCCGAGGTCCCATATTTCATGGTTATCATCCAGTGCTAGGCCAGCAGGGACTATTAACTCATTTTCTCTCATCTTCTGTTTATTATAGTGATTTAATTTTTGCCAGAACACTCCACTAACAAGCCTAATGATTTCAGTTGTACTAGAGCATTTGTGTTTTCACAAGACTAAACTCCTTTGTGCTCCTTAAAGAACAGGAGGGGAGTCCAGAACACCTGAGGGACAGATGAGATTAAGTATGCCCAGATACGACCCAGTAGCCAAACCACATCAAGTTATTTAGGGAGCAAAATTCGCTCCTAGTTGTATTCAGCCAGAGGAATGGGGAATTCCTTTCCAACTCCAGGCAAAAAATGAGTTTACTGTATGCATTTAAGCATGTCAATTTGCAGCCAAGCACCAAGGAAGATATCTGAGAAATAAAACCTCCTGGTCTCCCAAACAAGCCAGCACAGAGAAGCACATGGAGCTATAACAATACAGCCCATAATTGCATTACAACACAGTTAAAACAAGTATCATCAAACTTTGGAAGTTGCTGGGTGCATGTACTTTCTGAGTTTGTTTTCTTTGTTTTTTTCCACCCTTTTTTTTCCCCTAAGAAACTGGAAAAAGCCCAAGGGAAAATAAACATTAAGCTCCTTCATGTGTCAAGGCAGGTCAAATGAATTTCTGAATGTTCTAGTCCTTCAACTACAAGTACTCAAGCAGCACAAGTTTCTTGCTGTCATCCAAGTACCTTCAAAGCGGTAGTAATAGTAGTAAATATTGTGGCTTTTGTACAAATCATACATTATTTGTTGCCATTTCCTTACAACAAACAGAAACAGAACACGTAATCTAATTAACAACTGAAATGCATTTCTCAATCAAGGGCTGTTCTGGCGACTTAGCAGGATGCTTTTAGGGAGAATTAGTCACATTAGATATTTCTAAATAACAGGAAAACAAGAGTGTATTTAAGATTAACTTACTGTTATAGATGACTTTCCTGCTGTGTTGCCATGTTTGAGTAAGGACTTGGAGAGTTTCCTCTGAGAAACAATCTGCACAAAAATAAAAACAAAGGGGAAAATAATTAGAATCAGTGGTAAATACATGGTTTATTGTGATTTCATTTTTTGCTTTTGTATCAAGGGAGTTTCTCAATTCACAATCAGAGTTAGCATAGTAAGACCATAACTGAGAAGAAAAGTTCCCCATGAAGCCTGCAGATAGGATGCAATGGAAGATAAAAACAAACAGTTGGAATCAAGCAGAATGAGGAGAACACAATTCACAGTTGAACAGAACAGTGAAAAACATATTATAGATTTTCCTCCAGTATTGCAATGATGGTGAGAGAGCACAGAAGTAAGATTTAAACATACTTAAAAGACAATAAGAAGGGAGCTGTACACAGCAAATCTATCAGAGATACATCTAAACTAATTTATTTTTATAGGAAACTGAAATCTATTTACAAAGAGAAGGCATTTATTTCATTTCAAAGTATCAGCAACTCTAAATTCAGGACAGAAGGAAGCAATCTGCCCCCCAGTTTTAGTTTCAAAATTTGCTAACCAGGTACCAGACCTCCTGTAGAACTCAGCATTACAAATGAACGAGTTCATTAACCAAATTATAAATTAAGTTCAATTAAAGGTTATCAGAGTGACACTGACAAAAGTTGTTATTTGTCATATCAGTAATAACTATAATTCCCCTATAATTTTGAAACATTAAAAACTAGACAAGCAAAAAATATAATGGCATAATTGCTAGGCTACAGTAATGTCCTGGCATGTTAGGTCCCTCTTCTTTGTAAAATTAATGCTGTATTAATTTTTTTTTTTAATTGGAAAACTTCAAAATGTAGACAGATGTAAAAGTAACTCAAAACACAGTTTAGAAATCACAATATTATTTTTAATGTGACAAAACTGTAGTAGGATTGTGCTGTGCAGATACTGAGAAAAGATTGGTTGTGTCCTAGGAAAAACCCTAACCTCTTGAAAGTTCTTTTAATGCTAGAAATAGTTGTTTTCACATCCAACATTACTCGAACAACTTCACAGGATAAACATCTTTGGCAAAATATGCTGCAGTATTTGCTGTAAAAGAAAGGCAATCATGAAGTGAAAAGAATAGTTCCAGGCCCTTCTTAAGAGTTCTGGGCATCATACACATTTCAGCAATAAAGCACATCAGTAGGTAATGGCCAGAGCTGGAAAAGTGTGAGTAATGCAAAGTTGCAGCCAGGCAAAAAAAAAAAAAAAAAGTGCTGTAAGACAGGAGTGAATAGGATGTAAATTTTAGCCTGACATCACCACAGGGAAACGTGCTTGTCCTGCCCATCAAAAGAGAGGAAAGCAAAGGCAGCACCTCAGATTATCCTCAGCTACTCTTATGATGGAAGTAGCAAGACAGAAACAAGTTTTAAACAGGCTCTAAATATGAGATAGGAGAACCCTCACAGGGCTGGACAGCACATCCAGAATCACTGTGTCCAGCTTCTCATTTCTACTGCAGCTATACCTGGCAGATGTGTGTCTAATCAGAGGCAGAGGGAAATACTCTCCTCTGGAAATTTATTACTCTATTCATTATCCTTACTGTAAATATATTTTCCTAACAGCTAATCCAATTGTCTGCAGTTTAAGTCCATTATTTCTGCTTAATGCACTACGAATAAGTAAAATAATCTTTTTCACTTTGTCTCTCAGGCAATCTTTATATCTGAAGACTCTCTATATTCTTCTTTACTACAGAACCTAAATTTGTCCCATCTTTCCTTTTTGACCAAACTTTGTAGCCCTCAAAGCATTCTCTCTGTTCTCTGATGAGCCTTCATGGACTGGCCCATAGACACTCTTACAGTAATGCTCAAAATCAGGCATAATTGCCCTGGTCCTTCCTATGCAAGAAGAGCTTCTCATTTCAAGGCTGACACACTCCAGAATTGCATTTGACTTACTTAAAGAACACTATAATACTGTTAACTAATGTTTATTTCATGACCATTTTGGATTGCCAGCTGTTTCCTACCCTGCATTTTTACACCTGGTTATTACTTAAGTTAATAATTTAACACTCCTTTCTGGATTGCCTTCTACAAAGCGGTTTGCTGCCATCATCTCACTCAGTTTTACAAATTAACTTTTGGATTTCAACACTAGTGTTGATCAGTGGTACCAGCAGAAAGAAATACAAGTAAGATGACCAGTACTACTAGGATTCAGAAGTCGTTTTTCTTCCCTAGCATCTTGGAAATACTGTTTGCTGTGACCCCTTAGGTTGCTCATACATAACTTGTACATTCAAGCACAAATCATTGCACTCCTGTGAACAGTGAGGTGCAATTTAAAAAACCTTGTTGGAGATTCTCAGATGGCAGGTAATACAGAAATATGACAGATTATTCTTAATATATTATTAAACTATGGGTTGTGAACCAACTAGACAATGAATTATGGCAGCTGGGGAGCAGAGCCCATTCATCTCTATGACCTCTTCTCCTTTCCCAAGATGCACACACAACTTTGTAAAAAATACATGAAGTTTTTACATGGAAAGCTGTGAGTATTTCTACCAGCAGCCTTTTCAGATATCTTACATATATATAGAGATGGTATGAGATAGTACTTGGATAGGAACCTGTCCTTCAGCTAGCCTCCTTTAGAGATAGCAGGACTTTCCCCCCTTAAACTATCCAAATTCTCACAGCTCCCTTTGCAGCTTTCAAAAGGGTCACAGCTTTCAAGAGACAGACACCTGAAGCTCCTATGCAGGTGGCAGATAGACAGCTTGCAGTTCCAGAGAGGATAATTTATTCTGACATTCTCATTAGTAGACTGCATTAATAACACTCACTCTCTAGGCCATTAGCATCATTGTGACACAGTAAGCACTCTGCATATGTAAATATGTGTATTTGGGTGCAACCGTTTACCAGTTGTTAATTAAGAGGCCAGTAAAATGAATCTTCCATCTGGCAACAATGTGCCAACATTGTTGCCTCGAACTGTCATTGCAAAAACTGTCAAGGAATCTCTTTTCTGTAGCAGTAAATTGCCTTTTTTGTTCATGCACTGTACAAATCAGGTCTCCTTGTTAAAAGAACCATTTCTATGGAAGCCATCAATTATCTATCATATTATTTGTTAATGTACAATGTAAAACTTCTTCTGAACATTATCATAAAGAGCATTTTCTGACCTCATTGTCAGAGATCAAGTCCTAAACAACGATACCTCGAGGGCTAGGAAGCATTAATCTAAGTTCAGAATTACAGAGATGGCTGAACTGGCAAGATGTCTTACATAAGGGTAGTTTACTACAGGTATTTCACTTGTCAAGAGTCTTTAGTTTGACTACGATTTCAAAAACTCGCAACTTCAAACTTCAGAGAAAAAAGGGATTTGTCCAAAAGTGATGTGAAGAAGTGCAGAAAGTAAATGTCTCTCTTTCTGGGTAGGGATGGGATGGGCATCAGTCAGCATTTCTCTTGGGTTTTATTTTTCTCTGTCCCCCCTTTTAATTACAGCTAATATTACTGTAATAATAATATTTTAATTTTTTAAATTATTAAAATGTTATTATCTCAATCCATGACATTTACTTTTTTTTTTTTTTTAAAACTCTCTTCCCCACTGGGGCAGGGTCAGGGCAAAGTGGGTGTGAGCAAGTGGCTGCATCGTGCTTAGTTGACAGCTAGGGTTAAACCACAGCAGTCCTTTTTGGTGCTCAGTGTGGGGCTCTTACAAGAATAAGACCTCAAAGATTTCAGAGGTGAGACTAAAAGAAGTGAAGTTTATTTTCAGCTACAGACACATACAAACTACTACCCAGTTCTGGTCTAAGAGTGCCACATGCCCAATAAAACATGTCATACTGAATATGTTTGCAAGGTGTTGAAATAGAACAGAACGTAAAAGCTGCTGCTCTGTTTCTGAGAAAGAGGATGTGCACATGAAGTTATTCCTATTTATCAAATATGCAATCATCTCAACAGAACATCATCTTGATCAGTGTTCTGGTCTGTGGTGCTAAGGGCTATCAGCTCTGTGGTAAGATGGGGGTGGGAAATTCCCTTAAAGATGATCTTAATTTGCCTTATTACGGACAAGCCCATATAGGTTAAGGACAGATCTGGACAGATGCTCAACATTGCTGTAATGAAATTTTGATTAACATCACCATTTGATCTTATTTCCAATTTAAAATATATAAAAGATGCTTTGCTTCTTTTTTTATTACTTTAAAAGTATGAACAGATGCAAGACTCTCGATAAAAGCACCGAGGCGCTGACACCAGCTGTGTACCATGCACTGCTCAGCAGTCACTCTGAGACAAGGACTGTGAGGAAGGTTTGCTCTCTCCTCTGCCTGAGTCGTGACTAATCAGCACTGTGTAAGATGAGTTGTGAAATGTAATGACCCATTTTACCTGGCTTGTTTAAGAAACTTTTAAAATGTATTTCTCTGTGTGGTCCTTTCTTTAACAAATATGGGGATGACTTTCAGTAATACCATAGAGAATTCCCAATGTTCATAAATCAAGCTAGCAAGAAGATTTCAATACAGCTTTTTAACAAAATTATTTCAAAAGCATTGATTCAGCTTTGCAAGGTGAGAGAGGTCCAATGTCTCGAATTTTTTATTGGCCTCTTCTGCATATTGGACTTTCTTACAGGAACCTCAAATCTGGTTATTTAGACAGTCAGATTAAGCACAAATTTCCCTCCACAGTACACAACTTGAAGAATTCTTTGTATCTCTTCCTTGCCAGATGGGATAGCCAGACAAGTAGCTTTCCTTTCCTAGCACCTCGGTGTTAATTTCTCTCCCATATGTGTTATTCCTGTTATATGGACTGGCACAGTTGCTTAACTTTCTTCTAGCCAACCTAACTCTCTTCAGGACTGCAAAAAGCACCAAGTCACACTTAAGTAGCATTTCTCCCTTGATCCAAATGCCTTTTACAGAGACTGAATCTTCATGATAAGATGCATTCAAGTGCCTGGAGAAGCAATCTCCCACTAGACAGTATGCCCTAGAGCCATATTGATATATCAAGAAAAGGAAAGTAGCAATCATACTCTTTCCAAAAAAAAAAAAAAAAAAAGTCTCTCTCGAATCTTTCACCAAGCCTTAAGTTGTGGTTCAACCCCAGCCAGCAGCTAAGCCTCACACAGTCACTCATTTACTCCATCCCAGTGAGATGGAGGAGAGAATCAGAAAAGTGAAAAAAACTCCTGGGTTGAGACAAAGACAGTTTAATAGGTAAAGCAGTCAGGAGTTCAGTGATCTGCAAGAAAGCAGAGCTCCATCACATGTAACAGTTACTTGGGAAGACAAAACATCATCACTCAGAACCTTGTCCCTTCCTTTTTCTTCCACCAGTTTTATATGCTGAACATGACACCATATGTGGTATGGAAGTATCCCTTTGGTCACTGGGAGTCAGCTGTCCCAGCTGTACCCCCTCACAAATTCTTGTGCACCCCAAACCCACTCCCTGGTGGGGTGGGATGAGAGGCAGGAAATGCCTTGACTGTGTAAATGCTGCTCAGCAATAAGAAAAACATCCCTGTACTATAAACACTTCTTAGCAAAAATCCAAAAGAGAGCTCCACTCAAGCTACTATTGAAAAAATTATCCCAGTCAAAACCCAGTCAGAACCAGCACACTTTCCAAAAATCTGCAAATTCTCCACAAGACATTTAGGCGTGCTCCAGTGGATGTTAAACACTGATCAGCTCTGTACCTTGACATGATTTCTAACTCAACAAGCATTACTTTCCCCTCCTACCCTGGGCATTACTTCAATTTGTATCTTTCCAAATTGCAGCTGAACTACCTCTCTAGGTGTATAATGATCAAGCTCTCAGGCTTGTCCATGGTTTTGGCATCATGTTAGCTCATGCACCAGTGCTCACCTTAAACATCATGAACACTCAAGTTGCTTTTGGACTGCTAATCCATGCATCTTTAGCTGTGATACTAACTTCTGATTGTCTACTGAACCTCTCTGAGCTAATCTTCTCATCTCTTTTTTTTTTTGCTCACACTCTACATGTGCTTCCCAAGTGGCATATTTCACTCAGCTTATTAGCATCTTTTTTTTTAAACACAGCACTACTTTGTTTACAGCAGTGTGCACACATCCCTGTGCTGGCATTTGTGAGGCCAGCTGGGAAGCCCATTCTACCCAAACTGCATTTCTCTGTGATATAATGATCTACATTTCACAGTACCACAGATCTGCTTCCTTCTCTCTCCTTACAGCTCAAACAAGGGCTAACTCCGTGCCCTGAAGCCGTCTTTTCCAAGCATTTGGCCTCAATTTTTAATTATGATTTAGTGTCTTAAGATGGGCTCAGTTAATACCCCAAACTGACAAGACTGAGTCTTCAACCTTACATCAGCCTTCCATATTTTAATTTTATTTTTCTCAGTTTAAATAAAAGAACAAACATTTGGGATTCTTCAAATTCCCCTAATACAGTGTCAGTTTTCCTTCTCCAGTTAAATTAACTAGTAGCTATTGGAACATTAGAGGTTTCAAACCCACTTTAAAAGATGTCTGTCTCTGCCTTATGGTCATCCTCTTTGCATTCCACTGCTTGGAGAGAGAGAACGAATGCTATCCAAGCTTCTTTGTGAGGAACCATCATATTGGGTCTTTCAGTCTCTTAGGTTGTGGAATTTTCTTGTACCATGTTGAGCTCACCATTGCTTGGATTCAAAAAGTGAGACAAGTACTTGTGAAACTTCTGCCACCAACTTCAGACTGCTCAGCACTGTACAGCAACCTGCCTTTCTAAAGCAATAGCTGGCTTGAATAAGGTTTCCAGAGACTCCTGAAGTTACAGCTTATTTGTTTGTTTGCTACTAAACGTGCTAAAAGGCACAGTTGGCCTAATCTAAAACATCTTTTATCTGAGTTGTGTTCCTTTCTTGACAAGCATTTGCTATCTGGCCAAGCTGGGGCAGAGATTTTAAAACATACAATTAAAATCACATGGCTGTGTTTAGAAAATCATTTCTATCCTTGATGTGCAGCAGGAGAAGGATTCTGTGGCATCTAAAACTCAGGACATAACCATATCAAATGTGTTTACCAGTTATGCTATGTAATCTCTTAAAGGTCTCCCCTTTTAACAGAGAAGTACAACCCTTAAATCACCTTTTTCACAGCTACAAGGTCTCCCAAATGAAGGGCTGCAATACTTTCATGATATTGCTCCAAATAGAATAATAAAACCAGAGTGATTAGACAAATGATTGGAGAGTTAACATTTGTCAAGTGAATTTTAGAGCTTTGTAAATTAAAATATTAGTGCACTCTTACTATAATGCACTCAAGTCAAATACTGCAAGCTTCTAAGCACCCACAGATAACATATCAAATCTTAATGACATTTCACCTGTGTAGGTAAATAATAAGAGACCAATTTAAGCACAGGGAGCAGAACTGTAGCTCTGGCTCATAGTGTAAAAACTCCTTGTTCTTCACACGATCATCTTTAGCCTGTTTTTTAACAAAGCATGATTTGTACAACTCTGATGTGCTCGTGTTTATCTTGCTACCTCTCCCCCTACTGCTTTTGAACCCACCAAATATTTTTCATAAAAGGTGGTAGTTAGTCACAAATGCATCAAGCATGCTACATTTCAACATGAGGAGAGACCAGACAGTAGGTAAATGCCAGTGACCTTAGTTCACTTTCATGGAAAAAAGGTTTGGGGGATGAGTCACAGATACCAAGAAGTCTCTTCAAGAGAACTAGTTCAGATGTACAGGTCTGTAGTCAAGGAAGTTTCATTTTAACTGCTCATAGAATTCCTGTTTCTTGGTAGAGCCAGTTTTAGTGTTATAATCATCGTCTCTGTACATATGATTCTTTCTGTACCACACACTCCTCTTCAAGATTTCTTTTGTTCACAATAGTACCGTTCAGCTCACAGTCTATTTACAGCTGAGTTATACCTCTCCCTGTTTTTGTGAAAGACTTGTACCTAAAAACAGTCAACTGAAACAGAACACTGAGAAAAAAAGATATCTCTATCACAAGAGGCCTAATGTTATTACAGGAAATAGCTTATCAATAGCATAAAAAGTACTTGAATTTAATTAGTATACGGAGTAGCAGCCCCTTTAGAATCAGTCATAATAATAACTCATTATAATAACAAACTAAATTTTAAATTACTTTTCTAAAGACTGCTACAGTAATTCATACAAAAAGATAAAGCATGTAAAAACAAAGCAGTATAAACTGTACAAGTAATGTCATTAACTTTGGTAAGATTCATCAAGAACTGAAAATCTTACAGCTTCAGAGAGGCTGCAGTGGCAAACCACGAGTTTCCTGGGGATAACTGAGGTGTTGAAAGGGTTTGGTAAAGTTAGGGAGAGTGCTGCATTCATGATTTGCTTGTGCTCTGAGTCAGCCCTGGTAGAAAATGACATTCACATCTAATAAAGTACACTATTCATCCCACTAATGAATAGAGCAACTTCATTTGGAGGAGATCAAAGGCCAAGTATTTAAAGGTATCTAGATGCCTAAGGAGGCATACAGACAACTAATGAGATTTAGGAATTCAAATACTTCGAAAAAACTGGTCCCATGTCTTTTGCATAGAAGCAGTTGACAGTCTATTAAACAAATATTCTCCTACAGACTACTTCAGTTTAATTAATTCAGGTGCAATCACGGATCTTTTAGCCTTTCTCTAATTCAAGAGCAAGGAGATTTGCAGTGGCTGAAACTGAACTAATAATCAGTCAGCGTTTTCAAGTGCATAATCTGCTAATGGCATACATTATCCAAAGCACACAAGAAACAATTATACTCATTACTGAGAAGGAAGATTTCCAATCTAATTTGTACACAAGTGTGCGTATGGGTAATATTAAATCTCAAAATAATACTTGAAAAGGTTCTTGACAGGAAAAGATTTACAACTCTGCGGTTTTCTTCTGGTACTAGCTGAGCAAGTAAGAGAGTAACAACATTTTAATACTTCTGTAAATTAAAAGAAACTAAACAAGGATTAGAATCCCAAATTCGAAAATGGCAGAGACCAGCCATAGTAAGTACTGAAAGAAAAGCCACAAGGCTATTCCCACAGAATATGTCACAGAGAATAACCCAGCCCACAGAGCTGGGGTGGTTCACAGCATTTAGGAAATAACAACTTCACTGGTTCCCATAATTTAATGACATTAAAGGTACAGCTGAGAAGTAATCCAGAATGCCTTGGCAACATCAGTTTGTTTAGTTCTCATCAGAAAATGTTTATTCATTGAAATAATTTTTGTGAGTTCTTAGAGAATAGATTAAAACTTCAGGGTGAAACTTAGAGGAAAAAGCCTTTCTAAGCCACCCTCCTGATACTTTATTGCCATGTGGTTAAGCAGTTAACTTTGGCTATTAGAAAGTTTGAGCCCTTACTGAACTAAATAATGCAATTTTAATGTTTTGTAAATTTTACAGAATATAAAACCAAACAATTCCAATAAGCTGGAAAACTTGAATGCAGAAAGGGCCTTTTTCAGAGTGGAAGGAACAGACTTTTGGTACACACGCAAAAAAAGTTCCCCCAAAACACCTCACACCAAACGTCCTCCTGTCAAACCCTTCAAGAGTTAATCTGCTATTGTTTTATTTGAAAAGGCAAATTTTGAGCATGATGGATAAGATAAATCCCTTTAAGGAAAGCATCTCTATTTAGGACACTGACACCCAGCAGGTGTCTATCCACAACCATTTGTTCTGCTGTGTTTAAATGCTGTGGCACAGGCATTTACTCTTCACACCCAGGTATAACTGACTGCATGCCAGGATGCTGTTAACCACAATATTTACGAGCAGAGGCGCAGAATTGACTTGTCCTGGCAAGAGCAGTAGAACTAAATTTTGCTGTGGGAATCATCCAATGGGATGTCACCAGACTGTGTGGTTCAGGATCTAACAGCCTACAAGTCACTGCTGCTATCACTCTCTTGGAACACAGATTTATTTGAGTATTTGGGAGGAGATTACTGACACTTTTCAAATGAATGCATTTCTTTATTGTTTGCATCCAAGACCCCAAATTTCCAACAACACACTTGTATCCGTCTGGTAGGCTACATGTAAGATTTAGATCAGAAGAAAGAAAACTCTCTCCTCTCTGTCAGCTTACCATACAACTACACTATTGCCTTTCCCAGCATTTGTTATTCCTAGTAATTTTGGTTTAGGTAAGAGTATTATATGATTTGGGCAAACATGCAGGTTTACTTTACATCTAAGTGATGATCTATGAACAGGTACAGGTAGCAGTGAATCTCTTACAGACCAACTGTTAACCTTGAAGAGAGCATAGAAGTTGGCACTTTTATGGAGAGGTGGGAGGGGAGTCAGTCTTTCAGAATATGCCCAAAAATTGACAGCCTTCCTTGATGTCTCAGATAAGACCTACTTGCACTGGGAAAGTGAATTTAGAGGCAGGCACACACTTTGACATAAAATCCTTGTTTTATTCAGGCATTGAAGTGATGTAGAAAAACATATTCATGTCAAATTTATTTCAAGAAAAGCCATGGCTTTTATCATCATGAAAAAAAAATGCTGTAATTACACCAAACAGCTAAGTATGAGTGTAAGCTCTGTATGTACAGACTATGCTGTAGGATTTTCAATGCTAGACTCCTCTTAAAGGCTTTACTTGGATGACAATTCCAGTGCTACTATTTTTAAATCAGCCAAGGAATCATATAAAGGTAATAAACTAGAAAAGGGGGTGAAGGAACACCACAAATAAGGTCTAAATATGAGATTAGAGTCCTACACGCTACATTACTGTGAATAGAATTCACACTGTTATTATTTTTGCTTGGTTACCATTAAAATTACACTGCAACCAACCCAGCTGTGTGCTATTTATAGAGATCAAATCATTATAAAGACATTTATGCTACAGGCAGCAGCAATGACATTTTTCCCTCCCTTCATTTTCAAGCCAATTAAGAGAGAAAAACATTATAATAACATTTTTCTTTGTTTCCCATTCTCTTTGGTGTTATAAGATAGTTTATTTTCATTAAGACAAAAGAATTCTGTCAAAAGGAACAGACTTTATAGAGCACTGTAAATATCCTAAATACCAACATCTTCATATTCAGCTTTAGTAAATGCATATATTTCATAGTATTTCTCTCACTGAGAGACCTTTTCCTCATTCAGCATTTGCCCAATAGCACTGGGAAAAAAAAATCCAAGTGATTCATATGTGATGGGACTGAGGTGGGAACAATAGGTGAGAAAACAGGAAATCAAAGCTTTGCAGCATCTTCCATGACAAGCTACTGTGTTCAGAATACAAACTTCTGTGGAAGAACTGCAAAGCATAATCTAAACAAAAGCACTGCCCACTCTCATCACACAAGCTACCACAGCACGGAGAGCAAATTTACACTCAGTTCAGTGAAACTGAGACCATCCTTGGCACTGAGATCATGGACAAAGCAGAAATCTGTGTTATGAAACACTGCATGACAAAAACTCTACCAGTTAGAAATAAACCATGATACCTGGGACACTGTAATGTGCTACCAGTCAGCAGCAGGGGAACTCACTACAGACCTGGCTCTGATGACCTCTAGATATCAGTATTGTGGGTAGGACTCATCACCTTTAAATTTAGTAATCTAAAAAGTTAGGTATCTATCCTAAACCATCTATCTAGACTCCACTGACAACTGATGAGGAAAGACAGATATCTCCTGAAGACAATTTATCTTAATCTGTGATGGCTGTCTCAGGCAGAATGAATCAACTCTTAGAACTGTCTGTTTCTCTCCACTGAACTAAAGATGGGAATCAGAAGAGTAACTTAGTCTAGACACATAACTTCAGGATGACTGAGAGTCAGGGAAATGAATCCAACCCTATTTCTCTATTTGCCACATGACCAGGCACTACCCTATCTGAATAAACGGTATTTTTAAGTGTTCCTTGGACTTGGAACTTGCTTTAAATCCCATATAATGTTAGGAACAGTAACTTTGTCCCAGATCAGTCTATTTTCCAACACCGGTCTAATGAGCATGGGTTTTTATTGTCCAAGGCCAATCACTGACGCTCTGTTTCCTATAAGCACCGGCTTGCTTGAAGCTGTACTACAGCAGTAAATCAAACCAGCAGAAGTTCTTAATTATCCTTTTCAAAGCACCAATTAAGAATTTTGCCATGACAAAACACTGACAAACCTCACCCATCGGTCATTTATCAAAGCAATATATTTCATTTACATACAAAGGAAGAGGGTCAAAGGGGGAAAACAGCACCTACTTGTCCAAGAGTGCACTCCATGCCACCAAGAAAATCCGCTTCCTTCAGCCCATTGTGGTTGCTGCTGATGTCATGCACTTCAAATCGCAGTCGCTGCACTTCTTCAAAATAGAAGTCCACTGTGAACAGCTTGGAGAAGACGGGATTTATACAGGTCCGAATCACTTCTGTCCTGTCAACCTGCAAAATCAAAAAGGAGTCATGTGAGTGGTTTCTCAGTGATGGACGACCAGGAGCTTCTCAAATACGCTTTTTTCGTTTATCAGGACTGACAGCTGTGACTATGGCCACAGACACCACTGTTTGCATTGTCAGCAGCAGCTGCCATTTCTGTGCAGGGCTGGCCACCAACACAAGGTAAGGCCAACTTCCCTTGCCTCCCGCTTCCAGCAAGCCTTTGGCAGATGTTGGTAGGAACATGGGGCACGCTGAGCAGCTTCCTTTGCAGGATAAGCAACAATTGCCCCACCTTGGGTACATACTGGATCGATCTGGTGGCAACTCAGGAGCTGTGCATAAGCAAAATGACTGTCCTGTGTTAGACTAATAACTGGGAAATAAGCTACAGAATAACTATAAATTTACATCCCCAGCAGTACCTATGCATCACTACAAAGCAGCAGCAGAGTGATACAGTTTTACCAAACTAAATGGAAAAGCAAGCAAAGCCCCCAGTAATTACTCATGTTGGACAACTTGCATGATTAAGGAGTGGAGAGCAGGATCCATAGCAGCAACTTTTTTAAAAAAATACATCAATTTTTTTCATCCCCCTAAGTTGCATCACAGGAATCTGATGGATTATATACTGCTTTTCCCTACCTCTGAGACTTAAAATACTAAAGAAACACCATCAAATCTAGATCGTTAATTCTTAAAAAAAGTGCTCATAGGGTACTTTCTGGTTCTCTTAAAATGTAGTACTTGGGTTTCCTATTTTTGAAGTAGGCCTTTGCTACTTTTCATTATGATGCATCATTGGTGACACCATAAGAATGAAGCAATTTCCTTTTTTCTACTCTCTTTGCCCTAGCACAGAAAAAAACTTAATAATTCTGAAAGATTAAAGGAACTGATCCTGAAATGAAGGAGGTGGCTGGTGCACCACGGGAAAGGCAAATTAAATTGCTCAGAGGAGGAGTGATGAGGTCCTTTGTCTGAGTCCTGATCAGGAACATCTGTTGTGCAAAAAATGACAGCTGCTTTCTTCACTTTTCAGAGTTTATAATGTATTAGCCTTGCTAGTAGTTATCAGCAAGGACACAAAGAGTCAAGCAAATCAAAAGCATGGGGAAAAATGAACAGTTCCTGGTAGCACAGATTTATTTTAGTGCTCATCAAAGGTGTCAGATTGACAGCTCTGACAGCTGAAATCCTTTAGCTAATCATCAAACATGCTACCAGTCACTGAATAGATGCAAACCAGTGCTACCATTGCTGTCTTCTCCCACAGCTGTGTCAGTGTGCTCTGATTATGCCAAGGTGAGACCACCACAAAACCAAAAACAGCCTTACTTACAAATTCAATTCCTAATCTCTTAGCTTAGGGTAGCTAAATATGATGGTTTTGATAACAGTGATGCAAAGCATAATAAGAATAACATAAGATGAGAAAAGATACCAGCTACCTTCATTCAGATGCTGATTTATCTCAAAAAAGTTTTGTTATCTCCACTTGCAATCAGTATGACTTCAAATAACTATTACTGCAACAATATGAAATTTTTCTTTTCATATGACTAACCAGTTCAATGGGACATTTCTGAGATCTTTACTAAGCAGAAAGTGATTTGATTCAGTTGCAGAAGAGTGGCCATCTCATGAACTAGTGAATCAGCAGACCCGGTAATCCAAACATTTAAACAATCAGTTCTAAATCTTTCTTCATAGCCAAAGCAATATCCTAAACTCATTCCTTGTAAGTGTATATATGGTTATAGCACCGTTTTAATTGTTTCATTGGTACAGCAGATCTCAGGCAGTAACTGAAGTTTCTGTTATTGTTTCACCTCAGCTCTTCTTTGCTGCTGGAATGCAGGGAAAGGGTTCTCCGCTGTGAAATACCACATGATTTACACTTGTGCTCATCACAGGTTAAATACGTGACTGTTCAAGGGAGTGAAGCTCCTGAAAATGGAGGCACAGGTCTGCACACAGGGACATTGAGAATTTCAGTCTCACATCACAATAAGACATTGCTTGCTTTTTCCAGCCTATGACTGACTGACATCCTTCCCTTGACAGACACCGTACCGAAATATAGCCATTTCGCTGAATTTCCCCAGTTTTTCCACATTATTGAGATGATACATCAAGCATGTCACAGCATGGGATTACGTGAGAAAAATGTATATTGAAAGAAGCACTGCCAACAGCTCCACAAGCAATATAAAATTCTCAGCCGTCAGCACCACGCAATAGCATTAACTCTATTAGTCTACCTTGCCTCCAGTCTGCTTTGTCAGCATATTTCATAGTTACCCTACTTGGCTAGAAAGTCTGGAAGGCTTCCTCAGCCTTCCCCTCTTTGATTACTGTGCAGCAGGGCTAAGCACTGATAACCAGCTAGAGTGGCTCACGATGAAGAAGCAGTGGTGAATGGAACAGTTCAATAAGTTCCCTAACTCTCAAGGAACACTCTAGGTTAGAAGATGCTATATAAACACAAGGTATAATCTCCATTTGACATCTGTCACACATTAGAGGCTGTTCTTTCTTGAGTATTACTGCTCTCATATTCCACTGTAAAGCTTGAACATTCTCTTTAGAAATTCTGGATGAGCATGAAACCTTAATGAAAACTGGTGCGAATACTATTGCTATGTGCAGTTTCATGCTGATAAACATCAAAGAGGTCGCGATCTACAGTGCTGCAGACACTTAAAAAGAAAACCAACAAAAAAACCCTGATTTGTTTTTGACCACAACAACTTATCCCAATATCTGCAGGGCCTGTTTACTTTCCATTGAAATCCAGTGTCATGTTCCATGCTAACCAGAAGGAGAGGTTCATAGCAATCTGACAAGATGTCAGCCTCAAGTCATATGCCCTTAATTCTGTTGTCACCCAAAATCAGTAACAGCACTTCCACGTGGATGGATGATGAAAACACAGTTCAGCTTTGCCCAGCCTCATTAATTCAACATTCAGGAAGTTAGAACTTCTCAGCATTAATGCTCTCCAAAACACATCAAGGAACACCAGTAACCACAGCAAATCCTGCAGAAGACAGCTTTTAAATCTAACAACAGTATGCAAGTGGAACTTACACTATTGGTCTTCTTGCAGAAAACACCAAACTCTTGGGTAATCTAGTCCTGCAGACAGGTAGATTTTTCAACAGGACACGGACAGCGGTCACGCCCACAACTTTAGTATTTGCTGATGCCCAATATATGAACCATCTGTTATTTCTGGACTTTGCTAGAACAAGGAATTTCTCCAATTTATTAAAGCAGAACAAATTTTCAAAAGAAACAATTGACAGCTACATGCACCTTTGGGCAGTGTCAAGAGGTAAAACTGACCTTAAAAAGAGCAGCTCTCATCTGACACCACCACCTGAACATCTGTTTCATGGTGCAGCTTTACCTGCACTTTCCCTTCAAGGACAATTTATACAGAGAAAAGGACTTGCATCTTCACCTCCTGGGATGGACTCACGCTGCTTTCCCTCTTCATCTCTTTAGGTCCTTGTCACTTCACAGAAGGTGGCACCCTGCTGAGCAGCCAGGATTACTTGGCAGGCCCATCTGGATGCAGCCACCCTTTGAGCTTCCCCTTGGGAACTATGAATGACACACAACACCAAAGTTGGCATCCACAGAGTAAAGCTCCATCTCAACAGCAGGAATTAAAATATAGAAAAGTAAAGGGCTTCTTGCTTTGGGCCTTCTGAATCCTCTTGTCAAACCTGTGGGTTTTCAAACCTGGGTTTGAAAGTTGTTTTCTCTCTATACTCCTCACAAGGATGGACAGTTAGCAAAAATGTTTGCCTGTTTGCCCACCATCACTGCTGAAGAACTGCAAAACCATCTTTTCACAGTCAGATAGCATCAAATTAAAGGAAGATGTCTCAAGGGAGACATGAACAAATACTAAAATTCAGGCTTCCTATGTTATTTATATATTTCGTTTGTGAGCTGCTGAAAAGCAGTAAGCTTAGCAGAACTGTGATAAAGACAGTCATTTCAGTGAGGAAACAGTTCTTCGTCCGAGAAAAAAATTTACTGATGAAGAAGTAATTCGAGGGTTGAAGTACGGACTGAGGATCTCCTCTCCATCTTCCACCATTAGCTGAAAAGTGAAGCTTAGGGAAATGAACCAGTCTGAGGGGGATTTTTTTTTCTTCTTCTATCAAAATTAGATGAAGTGTAAGCAGATACAAGCATAAACAAGGATTTTTGTAGAAGGTTACTGTCGCTTGGTATCTAAGGCTTTCAATTGACCATAAAAACATGTTTCTCATCATGCCCTTGGGAACAAGGAAAACGGAATTATCTACAGGATCTGAAGCTCTGCACCTCAAGGCCAGGGTTCAGTATTTAGCACCAATCAGCTGTGTGGAGAACTCCATGTCCCTGACACACAGATAAGTGGTACCTATCTGCTCTCCATTGTATTTCTAGCAAACGCAACTAGCACAAAAGCAACACATTTTCAGTGGTTGTTACTTGGTATCTTTGAGGCAAAGAGCAGCCAAGGATGGTGTCTTCTTACCAAAATGACAATTTTTCGGAGGAAATTTTAATCAGGATCATGAAACAGCAAGGCAATGCTATGGCCAATAATTATATAGTTGCCTCATAAACTAAGGCAAATCTTCGTTCTACAGAATGACGGTCTGAAAATTTATACTGGTGCTGCAGTCCTTTAGGGGTTTTTAAAAACCTAGTTGAAGAGCTATAAAAATGTAAATTTCATTAAATAGAGAGGGAGTGTTCCACCATTCAGACCAAAGTATGCTTTTGGTGGCTGCTACATTTCTAGTAAGTTCTTAGTCCAACAAATTAATCCACTGTTCCCTATACATTTAACAGGCTATCAAGGAAAAAACAACAGGCTGTATTTTCAGTAGAAGTCATTATAAAATGCTGATTAAATTGAGAAGAATCATATTTTTCAGCTGAGATGACAAAAAGCACAAAGGTGAAGGGGTAGCATTAATTTTAAGTCATCTGAATTTTAAAGAAGACTGAAAATTTCCATGATACAGTACCTTAAATTAAAATTTTATACTAAGCAGAAAGTAATTTACACTTTTCTTGGTGGTTCCTGAGGAAGTTATTAATATTTTTTTATTATTGACAGTGCTTTCACACCATCACATTTCTATTTCACAAATGAAAAGTCATTGCAAAGGTCACCATAATTTATAGCTCTTGTTTTTCAGTTTAATTGATGATTGAAAATAGTGGAAAGAAACCAGTAGGTCTTTAATTCTTTTTGGGTTGTAGAGCTCAAAGCTGAGCACAGTCTTCTCAACATCAGCAGAAACCTTTTGCTTTTGGCTCGAAGAGAAGCATTTAACCAGAACGGTCTGAAAATTATTTTCAATTAGTTTCTTTTATTTGTGTATCTATATAAATGTTCGATAGCTTGTAAGTCAAAACCATGAAGACCTGCTTTACAGCACTGGAAAAATAATATACAGAAACAAGGGGCTTCAGTCTGAACAACTGAAATCAGAGTAAAACAAGTATTAATATCTCTTAGTTGGAAAGTTCTTCATTAAGAAAGCCCCCTTCTCTATTCAGAGCCACTGACTGGCCTCTGCTTAATTACTTTTACTTTTTAAGTTACTTTTCACTGCTCATTAAGCTGAATGTTGGCAAACAGCTCAAAATGCTGCTTATAGTTCCTGAGATTGGTGCTAATAATGAGTTTGATCACTGTATGGGCCATTTAGTGAAGAGCTGGACTCGATGATCTTTGTGGGTCCCTTCTAACTCAAAATATTCTGTGAAATACATATCTGTCTGTGGAATATAGAAAAAACTCTGTACACAAATTGCAACAGATAAATTATTATATGTACTATGTATAAATACTTTGAGAAGTTCCTGGGTAGAGTTGATATGCTCACAGCTTTTAAAAGCAGAGAGAAATGTGATTGTTGATAGGCATTTGCATATAGTTTGTCTCATTAACTCAGAAACAAAATATAATATAGCTTTAACAGTCACTGCACAGTCAGTCACTCAGTATTTGCACTTGAGGACCTGTACTGAAGCTTGGCAGGCTCCAAGCAGTTTCAGAGTACAAGTTTCAGAGTCTCATCTGAGCAACTCCAAGCTCTCACAGTTAGAAAACATGAGAGAAAACCCTGTGGGTGCAATACAGGCTAACTACCAGTGCCAGGCTAATTATGATAACATTGAATGGGGACATAGATTCATGGGATTGGAAAAGATGCTCAATTCCCAGTATGATGAAAGCAGGACCTAAACTGGTTGGGAGCCCCTGTGCCATGGGAATCTCCAGTCTTCTGGAACAAAAGAGACCTCTGAGGAAGCCACAACACTCCCCTTTAGCTTTTGGACCACTTGTGGTTGTTACTGATTTCCTTGGTTAGTCTGGGCTTTCTAGGCTGCATAGAGATACAGGAAAGTGCAGAGGTGTCCCTCTCACTCACTGTCCTTTAGGAAAGCTCAAATACAGGAGAAAAAAACCCAAGTGCTCAACTAATGCATTAATACACAGTCACACTGTTCCTGAATGCAGTAGCTACCGAATTTTAGTTTACTATCCTCTGGAAAGAAACATCTTCATTTCATTCAAATAATTCTGGGAACTAGTGGACACCAACTCTTCTCAGCCTAATGTCATGAAACCCAAATATTTTGGACTGGAGAGATAATTTTTAGTCACTGCAATGAAAGCAAATAGATTAAACTTGTTATCTTGTTGAGAGACTTTCACGTAATTCTCTTGGTCTCTAACAGTTTTCCAGCTGCATTTGTCAGTTCTGGGAGACCTCTTCTGCCACAATTCTGTTACAGCTGGATGACACTGATATACTTTGGGTAGACTATGACCCACTCTTCCCTGACAACAATATTTTAAAAACACTCTTCTACAAAAAAAACCCACAATAAAAAAGCATCCCAAATATTTAATAAACCATATAATAAAGGGTGTGTCAAAAATTTTAAATAAAAATATTAAATATTAACATGCAATTATTAATGTTAAATAATTTATAAAACCTATAGTGTTAAAATATTAAAATAATGAAAAATTAAATTACACTTAAAATAGGTGGTGGTTTGTTTTTTTTAAATAACAGCAAAAAGGCTAATTTGGCCTAGTGATAAACTGCAAAGCATCAGATATATACTCATCCTGTTAAAAAATAGACATAGAACGTGAGGTTGTATCACAGGGAATGAGTAATACCTGTTGTGTCCCTAAAGTACCGAGATGATCAGGCATTTTACAGGGAAAGAGTGTGCCACTGGAACATGAACTTTGGCCAAAGAGGTCTGATGAAACTTTTGCCTGGAAGGGTTTGTAAATAAGACAGCTGCTCCTCTTGGACACCGAACCAAGGGCTCAGCTCTGTCTGTTTTAGAGCAAAACCACCAGCTTTGGTCCCTCACACCACCGGGGACCATCTGAATCACCAGGCTACCAGCTATTCAAAGGGCTCCCTCTGCATTCTGTTTTCTATATATTATGACATACTTATTCTCCCAGAAAAGCATATTGCAACCATGTCCCACCACATGACTTTATCTTTCCTGATCATAAGAAATGCCTTAAAATGCCACACACAACCTTCAATTTGCTTGACATACAGAATCATAGAATAAGCTGGGTTGGAAAAGACCTCTGAGATCATCAGGTCCAACCCCTGATCCAACACCGCTGTGGTTCCTAGACCATGGCAATCAGTGCCACATCCAGTCTCATCCTAAAAAACCTCCAGGGATGGAGAATCCACCACTTCCCTGGGCAGCCCATTCCAATGCAGTGCCATAGCCCTGGTGCCATGGGAATGCTGGCTGACCCCCAAAACCAGTGCTATCATGGAGTGGCATACGGCCAGGAAGGGACACCAGGACACCGGCACAGCAGTGTCTCTGGGTCACACTGTGCTGGTGAACCAGTAAGCCCAATTACCACTTGCACACACACACATCACTGACTGATTCCCGACCTGCCCTGGCTTCTTGGGTTAGTCACTGTCTCAGCTCAGCTGCCGGCACTGCTTTGGCTCTTCTCTGTCTGTCAGCTCCTTAGGGGGAAGCACTGATGGGTAGAGGGGTTGGTGAACTGCTGAACTGAGACCAGCTCCCTGAGGGAGCTCCTCACATGGAAAGGAGGAAATCTCAGAATGTGTCATCCGCAAAGGCTTCCACTTACAGCCTGGCCAGTCCAGGCTCAGGGATGCCAAGGGAAACCTATAAGACAATTTTAATTTGCTTCCTGTGAGTTTAGATTTGACATAAAGCATGGAATAGCAGAGAACTCTTAAATTCTAACTGACAATAAAACATAAATGCTGCAGCTTCTCTGAGCCTAATTGCGTAATTTCTTCCATATGTGAAAACTGTAAAACACGAAATTTTTTTCCAATCTATTGACCTTCGGTTATAAAGGATGATACTTCTGGCACCAGCTGTTGCACTGTGAATATTGAAGCCAGTTTTGAAGAGCCAGTTGCAGAACATTTCAATGAACCTGAAAAGCACCATATCTCTTCAGCGCACATCATTAATGCAGCATAAATTAAGGTCTTTCCAATGAACAATGATTAACTGGATTGAACAGGGAAGACTCTAATAAGGTAGTGAGATAGTATTAATTGTCTTTTGCAGAAGATACTTTATATTATTGTACACTTAACACGGGAACACTTGTAATTCTGAAATTTTTTTATGTAATATTTCAAGTCCTGCTTAAATCAGGACTTAAATCAGAAGGACAAGTCTGAAGAGAAAACATCAAATCAGGTACTCATAACAGACTTGGGAAACTTCCTCACAAGCAGCGGAAATTCCTTCAAGGCGGCACAAGCATTTAATCTCACCTGGAGCATTCAGGTTAGGCTCTCCCAGGTGTTGAGAGATCTCTTTTGGCCCCGCTATCACTGCCTGGGGTAGTGCTCATGACTCAGTGGAGAGGTTTGTGAAAGCCCTTTTGTCTGCATCCCTGCCTAAGACATGAACTTGTCCCCACAGTTAGCTATGAACTATCACTCAGAGGTGACCTAACACAACATCCTCTTGGGCACCCAAAAATTTAGGCTCACTTTTTCAGATAACTAGTTGCTTCAGAGCTTTGACTTTTATAAAAGTGTTTATTATTTTAACTAACCTGAGGCAGGCACCGTACTTTGGAGTGTACTCTCCATCTGTGAGACAAGCCAGCCCTCCCCAGCAGGAGGTACCCCTACCTGTAAATACTATGCCAGACCTTTGATGCTCTTCATCAGCTGAGGGGGGTGTACAGCTCCATCTTATAGGAGCCTCTGTGCTGATGACATGCTGTGATCCTAGTGTCATTGACAGGAGATTTTCCAAAGGCGTCTGAGGACCCCTCCCTTTTTATCTCCCATATCTATCTGCTCCCCTCCCAAAAGTGTTTCAAGCAGATTTCTGTTCAGTGTGAATTGCCACCTATCCCTCTGATTTTACTGCCAGCTGCCATATACAGCAAATTACAACAGCTCGAGAGCTACTTTTCTGTGTTAACACCTGCGTTAACATGAGCATTGAGTTAAAAGTTTAAAAAGATTGAGTAGCCACACATACACTCTCCTAGTGAGGAGCCCCAGAAAAACTCCTCAAGACTCCTGCTGCAGGAGCTGATATTCTGAAGGCCACCCCTTCCAGAGTGATCATGGCCATGCACTGAGTTGTGGTTTGGAGCAGACAGCAGTAACAGCACTGCACTCTCCTCTGCATCAGTTTACCTCCTGCAGAGTCATTAAATACAGACAAGCAATGATTATGCTACTCCTGTTGGAGTGTTCAGACAGCAAATAAAATAACTCATGTCAAAGCCCTTTGTCTTATTCTGGACCTTCGCAGCCTTAACAACCCCATAAAACTGGCAGCTGTAGAATTTCTGGTATTAAAGAGTGCATCTTCTGAGGGACTCAACACAACCTGACCCAGCCAGAAGTAACACAGAAGGACCTCACAGGAATCACCCAGTGGCAGGGGATATCCATGTGCTGTGCTTGCTGCATATTTGACAAGTGCTCAGTGAACATTAACACAAGTGGATAATGACCCACAGCAACTCATGGAATAAGGTGCTGTAACTCCCTCAGATGTGATTACACTGGCATAAGAAAAAACAGAATTAACTGTTTCACTGAAGACTTTTGAATGCTCCCTCCAAGCTGAGTCCTGAAGCCTGGATTCTACATCTTTCTCTAATTTATATCCCAAATACAGCCCAGATGTTCGAAGACTGCGGCAATTGCAGTTTACTGTTCCCCAACCTTCATTTGGTGTCGAGAGTTTCAATCAAATCTTCCTAAAGTACACATCCCTGAGGACACAGGCTTTCTGTAGAGGACAAAACCAGTTCTTCAAAGTGGTAACAAAAATATTCACATACTATACCATTTAGCTCCACTTTCAACTTGCCACAAATTCTAGCAAGCAGTGCAGTGCCTGGTAGTCATCTGGAAGTCAGAGCACTATGCAGCCATTTGAAACCTCTTCAGCCATACGTTCTCCAAGCAGTTTCCCTCACAGGTTAGAAAGTGAGCCTTGTCAATAGTCTTCACTGATGGAGTTTCAATTTCATTGTTATTTGGTTGCTCATGTTTAGTTTCTTGTAGGGAGAAACACGGTTTTATTGGTTATTTCTGTGCAAGAAGTGTGAGTTTTTTATTAAGGTATGCATCAAATACTTGGCTGCTTTTCCCCAGACACGATATTTAAATGTCTCCTGATCAGCTAAATTTTAAGTTCTTTACTTTAAAAGGAAATTTTGTTTTGAATTTTCTTTGGATTTGCAATGCAATACATGACCTTGCCAGCATGACAGCAACAAAAAAATGCTACAACAGAATATGATTTGAAGTGCGCCGAGTACATGATGTTTGAGTTTTTTCAAGTGCCACTGCTTGGGAATCCTCAGTTCACGAACATAATATTGTACTCACACAATTAGATTCTGCTGCAGCATTTGGCTACAAAAAAATTAATTCAAACTTACTCTAATCAGGAAGCAAAGTAACTATTTGCTAATCCCAAATTTCATTACTTCAAAGCTAACTTCCAGAATTAATATACAGCATTGCCACCTTAAAGTAATCTCACATCCTGGGTACCAGCCTTCCACAGCATCTACAGACATGTTTCTTCTTTTCCTGATGTCCTGGAAAGCCAAAGATTTAGAAGATTGACAAATGTATTGTAGTGCCAGCCCATTCAAACTGAAGGGCAGGTGTTAGGTGTGCTGAGCAGCAGTTAAGCCTGCAAAGAGACCTTTAGAAGTGTGTAGGGTGGCACAGGATTGATCAGGAGACAAATGTGTCATCATATACTTTCTCAGGAAGGGGATGATCCTTTGCTCACTGAATATCAGTATGGCTACATTATACTAAGTAAGAAATCTACACTGCTTCGGTAATTTGCTCTTTAATTAACTGACTATAAATAGTATTTTGGTAATTTATTTATGCTGAGAAAAATTTCATGCCTCAAACACTCAGGTAAGTTAAGCATAACTAATATAGATTCTCAGATGGGTTAATGAATTATGTCAATTGATACAGGCCTAGTCAAGTTGTTAGTTTAAGAAATTAATTTTCTAATGAAGCGCTCATAATTAAAGATTTAATAATTTATTTTTAATGTTGTAATTCAACTGCTAAATCAATTATATCATGGAGGCATTAGCAGCAGGAAGGCAATGTACTATTACACAAGATACACACTGTTTTACCAGGCTTTCCTGAATTCCTATACCAGAACTAACAATTTATAAGGCCAATTTAAACCAGCTTGAGTCTTCCCACACAGCTGTGGAATTTGGGCCGTGTGCTCGAATGACTGCCTAGAAAAATAACAGATTTGTTGTGACTCAAGTCCATTATAAACTACTCTCACTGCTTTTTTTCCTTTTACACATGCATCTCATGAAGATTATCAATGGGGTTCCCATTTGGTGAAACCATAGCAGCCCAACAGCTTGATCCACTACCCAGGAACAGCAGTGGAAGCCTTTCTGTGAACTACTACAAAATCCAGGAAAATAAAGTATGACCTTAGATGTTTTTCAGCCCAGTTACACTCCCAAGCACACATTCTGGCATTGAATAGTACACAACTGATTAGAAGTACAGGGCGAGTTTAGCTGAGCTGTATTACAGTTTTGCAGGCAGCATCCTATCAGACCCCTGATTTGGGATCTGTTTGGTTTGTACTGCAAGGATCTTAGGGACTTATGGTTCCTGTATTTTCTGGTAATATCTAATCCAAAATGATCTCTGGAAAACAGGATCCTTGTAATCAAGCCTGAAATGCACGCTAGCCAAAGATATATAAACCCAATCTGACATGGCCACAACTTTCCTTCCCCTGGGAATGACTGCAGCCAGGGATATGCTACACACACAGGGACCTCCTTTACTACATCTCATCTGCCTACACAACCACCTCAGGCAATAAGCAGCCCAAAATTGCTTCCTATAATGACTTCAGGCTCTCCTGGAAAGTGCTATGACTTCCAGTTGCTTGTAAACAGTATGTCCACATACATCAGGTACGTACAGCACAACAAGCACATCGCTGTTTCTTACATTCACTGTGATTTATAAAATTGGTTGATATATGCATAGCTGAGAAGAGGTTCAAATGTGCAGAGCATACCAAATCCACCCCAGTACACCTCTTGGCAACAGCAGAGATGCTAAATGTTGATTTTTTTTTTTTTTTTTTCAACTAGAGAGCACAAGATTTGATCACAAAAGACAAGCGTTAGTCTTGTGGTACTTCCAATAAGTGCAAGTAGTCCACGTATCTACTCCGGTTTCCTACGGTCACATTCTACATGTTGTAAATAAAGACTCACTGTTGTAAATTATACATGCTTCATAGTGATTCAGCATTTGTATATCCCCCCATGATATATTTCAGCCCTGGAACTCAGGGGTTTTAACTTAGGAAAAAAAACAGCCGATAAAGAGGGCAACAACATCCTATGGAAGACACCACCCATTAGGAGGACAGTCAATACAGCTGTACAAAAAACCTAGGCCAAAAGCATCACAGAATAGCTAGATCTGAGCAAGACCCCAGGGAACTCACAGTAAGCCCCACTAAACTGCAGACACTAATGGCCACAACCAATAAGCAGAGCCAGCAGGATTTGGTTTTCCTGGCAGACTTTAAAATTTAGCTATGACTGGAGCTATGAAGAAGCAGCTCATAGCAAGGCAGATTTTGATGGAGATTTGTCCATGTGTAGTTCACGGCCTCCCTTATGAGGGTCATACTAAGGCTGGATTTAGGCACAGATACCTAGGCATGAAAGAACACAGTTTTAAAATAAAAACACTACCCAGGCTGCTCCGACTTTGAAAGTAGAAGCAAAACACTCAGCACACCCAGGCAGTTCAGCGTGCTCGGACCAAGTAGCAGTATCCCAGTTCCTACACAGTTTGCATGCACAGCCTAACTGGGGTTACAACCTGATGGCTCAGAAGGAGTCAGTCCTGCCCAAGGCTATTCACAGCTTCCCACCTCTGACTCCGGTCCTGGAGGACCACTGCAGTAGAAGGTGCTTAATTAGTTACTTAGTAATTCATAAGCCACTTGGTCTTTGTACACGGGGTCCAAAAGTTTAATTTTGCTAACACTGCTGAAAATCTATGAGCTGCTTCAGGGATGGAAGGCATCACCGAGAGCCATTTTGGATAAAATCTCATTAATTTTGTCCTCTTTAAAAAGTAAAAAAATTAATGCAACTAAATATGATCACGTATTTTCTTGTCCCAATAGATTGCTATGCTTGACCTACACAGAAGTACCACATTTGGCAGTGAGGCTCTCCTGTTTCCCTCTTTCAGGTCCTGTAAAACTGTTATAAACCAAAGAAAGCTTAGAGTGGATTTCAGTTTTTTCTCTGAGGTCTTTGCCTGATACCAGTAATACTGAATTCAACAAAACTCAAATATGCATTTTCATGTCTTGCTAAAAAGTGGAAATGGAAAACAATGGAAACCAGTAACATTATGTATCTGCCACAAGAAATGTGTTTATTTTATTTTATTTGCATAAAAGAGGTGGTATTTTATAAACTGGCCTTTCAGCATAGTAATATGAAAGGCATGCATTTTTTCTAATTGGTACGCTCGGGAAGTTTACCCAATGCTTCCATTAAAAAAAAATAAATTAATACGTGCTCTCCACATATCTCCTCCTAAATTCCCTTTGACATGAATTTTTTTTCAATACCTTCTCAGTACATCATGGCATTTTCTATTAACAAACTGATATGGAAATGAAAAATGTAAATAACGCTTAACAAAGTTTATCTTTAGATCTGCAACACTGCTGAAAATTTTTCCTGTTGTACAGGTTTGGGTAGAAGAGAATACACATTCTTGCATTCTGTTGCAAATCAAGAGACTCACAGCAATGCACTTACTCTTCTCATGTACCAACAGCCCAACCCCAAAAATGGTGCAGATTGGACTGAAGGACGCTCTTGGTAGTAGTTTCAGCTCAGAGCTTTGAGCTGCCCTCAGGTTAGGCTCATTAGGTGTAAATTTAAACAAGGAAGGAGTGGGTGCAGGCACACTGCATGAACCCTCCTTGAGGTGTACCTTTGTGAAAGCCTCCATCAGGCTGCCACCTACCTCAACCCATCCTGGCATGAGGTACATTCTGACACAGGGCAGCAAATCCTTCAGCACCTTCCAGCGACTGGCAAAGTCAAAAGAAAACTATCCCTGCAGCCACCAAGTACAAGAGGGATTTCGGCTGAACCACACAGTGGAAACCAGGAGCAGCATGTCAGCGTGCAACTTAACTTGATCCTATTACTGTTAGAGGATCATCTGCACAATGGTATCACCGATACAGCCCTTAGGTCATTTGATCACTGATGGGACACAGGTAGGTTGCAAGCAACACATGTAGGAAGTTCAGCCTATAATCCATTCCTTATCAGTCTGCTGGGTGCTTGGAGCCCCAGTTGCCAGCCCTGAAACACACATAAACATCCTGCCCTAAATGACTCATCCCAACACAGGGCTTCAGCCCCAAACATGGAGCCTATTCTTCCTGCATCCTGAGAAACAAAACCAGGACTTGGTTTCTGCCAGGTGGAAGCAGTGATCTGGCGGAGTGACATACTGTGCAATGGGGAGAACAGGTGAGTAACTGCCATGGCTAGACGAAAAGAAAGGCTAGGGGAAAAGAGACAGCAGTAGGATGAAGTTCCCATAATAGAACCACAAGTGGTGCATTGTTCATCCACTTTCTCATTGCATTCCTGCAAAATAAAAAGATAGTGGTATGAAGTAATAATTATCACAGATACACTGCTCTTTTCAGCTTCAAATGGAGAACCAACTGCTCTAGTTACCAACTACAAAAAAGCGTGTCAGTATCCATTACAATAGAGACATAAGTGGTCTTCAAACAAACTGCATCTCCAGAAGGCTAACTTGCTTTAAATTAAGAGCTACCCCTTCTAGTAAATTCCTGCTGTTTTTTGACAGGAGAATCCTATTTAATCAGAAGAAAGCAGCTTGAGGAGAATGCCTTTCTTCATACAGACATGTTGAAAAACAGGAAGAAAATAGTACAATTAATTAATTATTCATTGAGATCTAGTCCCACAGTCTTTAATCCTCTTTGTGTACTACAGCCTTCTACCTTTGCATCTATTTTATCAGTAGTAAAGAATGGCTTCATATTTCCACCAGTTAGCAGATTTTATTTTTTCTCTAACGTTGTTTCCTACATTTGCACAAAGCAAATCTCATAGGATTAAATGTATTCAGCAGTGGCCTTTCATTTTAGGCATCAATGTTTCAGCGTCTATCCATCAAGATATGTGCAGTCTGATTTTTAAGGTTTCTGTGATCCTGGCACTCCAACTGATTCCAGCAAAGACTGCAGGCACCTGGCACTTTTGAAGGTCACATATAAAGTGGTGAGTAGCAGGACAGGCACAACGCAGCTTGGAGGTTTCCCACAAGAGAATATAGCTCCTCCGAGGCATGTGGGAGCACAGAGGACAGGAAAGCAAAAAGGATTTGCATGAAGTTTGTCCTAGGAGATACACAAAGTTGTGCTGGGATGCTGCTGGGAGTGATGGGCAGAAGACAGGCCAGGCAACTGGTAAACCCATTGAAAACTTATTCGCAATAGCCTTCTTCATGTTTTACAGTGTTTCCAATTGTCTCGATTTTGCTGCAAGAATCATGAATTTTGGCATCTCTCGTGAAGATCCCCAATGAAAAAAATACCAGTTTTCCTAACTATAGTTCTTTGTATTTTTAGCAAAAGTTCTGAAACATAAAGAGAATTATCTAGTATTTTGAAAATTGGATGATAGCTAAAAACTAAAATAAATGTAACATTAATTTTTCTTAACCTTTTCTTTTGTAATGATCTCACATGCTAGGAAAGTTGATGCAATGCCCTTAAATGTGTGAAGTTGGTTTTCTGTCAATCTTTGTAATCCGTTCTGTTGTGACATGATTGGTTGGGTCACATGTAGGGAATAGGTCCAGCATTTCATTCTTTTAGATTTTGGTATCCCACGTTTGAATCTCTGGCATTAACTTTCATAAAAACATTCCACAGTGTAGAATCCCACTTGATCCTGTGAGTTACAATATCTTGGGTGAGCATAAAACCATCAGTGTAAACTTAAATACAGAGCTGGTAGTCTTATAGCTGCAGAGTCCTGCTAATAAATATTTATATATTAGGGCCTCCCCATTATAATTCAAATTGATTTAATGCTAGCTACCAACAAATCTGCTGGAAGTTGCATGCAACCATCAGGATGCCATTAGTTATCTAATCTACAGCAGTTTGATGGTTAATGAGCCTTTGGGAACATAAATCACTTATCTCATTTTCAGAATCAGACTTGGTGCAGGGAGGGGCAATCTTCTGCTAATCCAGCTCAGCATTAGAAAAAGTTTTTTCTATTACCTATGTAATAATAGTGCAGAAAAATCTAGATGTTGATCTAATATGTGGAAACATGGCTGTACAGGCTGTTGCCACAAAATTTTTAAGGGACAGGTGTACCAAAACTCAGAAGATAACATTTCAGCCATGATCCTATTAGGGATAATGACCTGTGATCCTTGTGGAGGAAATAGCTTTGATGAATCAGATACAGAGGTTCCACAACTTTGCAGAATGAATATTGGTATATGTACTGCTTATGAAAAAAAAAACAACAAAAAAAACCAAAAAAACAAAGTCAACCCACTTTGAAGTAAAAACTATGAAACAAGACACATGAATGTTAAACTCAATCTGCTGCTTCATTTCTCCCCATCCTCCCAGGCTTTATTTTGTCTTCCTAACCACAGACTCTTCAAGGGAAGAACTAGCTCTTCCAAAATGTGGTGGGTATGTTCCTATAATCTAATTCAGCAGCAGACTATTTCATCACAGGGGTGAGAAGATTTAAGAGGGAAATCCATGCAGCTGCAGCCTTGTCAGCAGATGTGGAAGTGCAGAGCACACACAACAGTGATAATGTGGCCTAAACTGTTTAATATTGCTGCCATGCCAGTAAATCAGTGCTTGACATATCAATATTCAGAACCTATGTAAATCTACAGAGGAAGGATGTTTTTCAATCATTGTTAAGCTTTTCAGTGTTTCTACAAATACTAATAGAGCAGATTTGCCGTCACATCTTTTTTTCCAAAAATATCCTTTCTTTATTCATGGGCTGCTCTATTTACTGTGGGAAAATTGTTTCAGTGTATCTAAGAAATCCTTCAGACTTTGAAAGGCTCATCAGAAACCAAATTTTCATGGAACAGTACGTAGTGCTGCTGGCTTAACCCTGACTCAACAGTGCATTTTTGCACCTCCTTTCATGCAGGCAAAGAATTCTTCCATTTTAATGGATGACCAGACTGCAAAAAGGTAATGAAGCACCCAAGTGTTTTGTGAATTGGAGCACTCCATAATACTTTAATTATGTAGCAATGTGGCTCTTAAAAGCCATCTCTTCTAACAGTTATGATATGGCTGTTCAAATTCCATGCAGGTTCTGTTTCAATTAGTCATTGCTAGGTGGAATATTAAAAACCTTTCTGAAATGACAAAGACCCAACAATTATCTCAATAGTTCAAATCAAGCTTGCTACAGCTATAATTGGGCCTTCAGTTAGTAATGCTACACAAAACAGCAGAAGTATTTTCCTAAATACTTTCAAGCACTGTTCGGTCTAACAGGAAAGGTTTGCAAGTGCTTATTTTCAGACACACATCACTTGGGGTGAAAACTACTGCAGTGAGGCAGGGTGTGTGAACTCTGGCTTCAGCACTCCAACTAGCATATTCCATGAAGCAGAGAAATTCAAAATTACCTCAGAACCCCCAACAGGTAGCAGGCCTGCCTTTTGTGGCATTTTTTTGAAGGACTGTCATTAACATGTTCTCTTATATAAGAAAAGAGAACTCACAAATAAACCACAACATATTTTGTCAGCAGTGGAAAGTTCTTGACATCTGCTCCTATCCCATATGGAGGCAACGGGATTTTTAATCTAATTTTTAACCTTTAAAAATCTCTCACCTGTATTCTAGAAATACTGTAACACACCCTGTGGAATTGTCATCAGGCAAAATATCTTTTAGCATCTGTCTTAATCATGGCACTCACTTTAATGAAAAGGAGCACCGATTTCATTTGCTCATATTCTGTAGGGAACACTTGTATTTTCAAATGTGATTTCTTAATTGTAATGTGGCATAAAATTACTGTTAAGGCAAAGGCAAAAACCCCCCACCTAATTACAAATTCCTTAGAGCTTTATATTGGATTTCTCCCCCCGCAGTATAAACCCACCACTCTGTACACCCAAACGCTTAATATATCAGTGATCTTTTCACAATGTGACACTGCTATGTAAACAGCTAGTCTAAGAAAATCAATCTGTAAGGTTGGGGTCAGGTTATTTTTTAGAAGGTAACTTATGTAAAAAGCTCCAAATGAAGTGCACAGCTTTCCTCAGCTGTAAGACCAATCACAGAATGAAAAAGAAAGGAAAAAGAGCCAACATCTCTAGAAATATCAGCAAGTTTCCAGAGTAGGTATTTTTTTCTCATGCTACTGAATTGCTGAAATGTTTCTGGGTTAAAGACTGAAATCTAAACTCGTGCTTGGACAAAGCCCTGGACGCATTAGAGACAAGTGCACAGACTCTGTCCACTGCACTTCTCAAAATTAAGTTGAAACTGTGATTGAACTCCAATTTTTCTGGTGATTGTTATCGTGAATCATACAGAGGCTTGAGATTCAGAGAAAAGGGACCACTTTGATGTTACCTGCAAAAACATATTCCCTGGAGTCACAACAAAAATGAGAAACTAATACAGTGTCCATCTTAGATACCACATAATCTCTTCTGAGACTTTTTTGCTTCTGCAGTTATCTATGCAGACAGCAGTACCAAAAATATGGCACGGAAAAAAAAAATGCCAGCAGATCTTAGGGGCCAAAAAGACTAGAAGGAATTGTTGGCTTGTGATGGTGGCAGACTATCTACTGTCTACTGTGAAACCCGAAAATTTAAATCTTTCTGGAAAGGCACTGTGCATCTCATGAGAAGGTCTGAAGCCTTTGCAGAATATTCTGAACGGCAAAATATTCCCACATGACACATTTCGTTAAAAGAAGTGGGAGTTATTTCAAGGTGGTATAAAGTGCCATGGAAAGCTTGTCAGGTGGCATATGGAAAATTTAAGCAGCATGCCCAGGAGTGCACATATGGTTGGGAGGCTCTCAGAAGAGAGAAGTGGCCGACAAGCAGCAAGATGATATCTCTGACACTGCAATGACAGTTACAAGAGGCTGGTTGAACTTTGTTTAGGTGCAGCGTGTGACAAACAGCAAACCAAACCATCAGGGTCATACAGATGTACAGATGTACATTACAACAGGGGTAGCTCAGCTAACACGTTTTCAGTCCAGCTCTCCTGCACATACATCCTTCTTGGATGAAGGGCAGAAGGTGCTTTTCAAACCTGGACTGTTTTTGACAGCATTTCATAAAACTCCTGAAGAGCTGGGGGGATTGATCGCTCTCCTCCTGAGTACTAAACATCTACCCACACCTTCTGTCAAGTACATCTGTTATTACCAACCATATCATCAACACCTCTATTTACAACTTAACACATTTTTAATTCACATCAATTCCAAACTGTGTGCACACACTACTATCCCCACCTGCTCCCCCAAAACTCAACCATACACAACTAATGCAAGAGGTTTTTTGAAACAGAAAACCAGATTCTCAGGCAGCCTGTGACGGAGGCCACAAAGACCTGGGCACCTTCACTGAGCTCCAAGTTGGGCAGCTGAAAGCCAGTTCTCATCAAGAAATCCAGTCTCTACCTTAAGGGGCCTATAAGTCTCTAACAGACAGATGCTGAAAAGCTATACAAAGGAAAGCATTAGCCAATTTTTGCCCTGTTTCCAGTACCTTTCTCCATTACTGGCCATGATAGGAGACAAAGTGTTGAACTACAAAAATCTTTGGTCATTTTTTGTCAAAAATGACACTCTTCATTTTTTATAGGATCTGTTATTGGCATAAAGCTGTGGTATCCAACCATACTCTTTGGAAAAAGGAAGGCAGAACCTGAGCACATCCTGTCAAATCCTGACCAGCCCACAGGGCTCCGGGTAGTCCAGAGACAAAACACCGTGCACTGACATTAGGGAAGTTGTTCACCCCATAGTTCTAAGCTTCAGGCCTATGCTGAGCACACTTATACCACGGGCTTTACTTCTCTTAAAGGAGTAACAGCAAGAGGAAGTCAGGAGAGGCAGAATAGCTGCTGTAAATCCATATGCACATGGAAGCAAGCATATTTAGATGTGCCTCTAGATTTTCACATATGTAGAATCTGCTCTGAAATCTGTTTTCCAGAGTGTGAATCTGCTCTGAAATCTGTTTTGCTGAACAACTGCTAACAGAAGTGATATTAGCCATCCAATATAACACTTGTTAATTATACACACTGTTTACCAACATTGCATCTAAACACTGAAATTTTCTTCCCATTTTTTCTTCATGGTTGGAGCATCCTATCATTGCCTTGATACACATGTACTTCAGTAAGTCCACATAATAGGAAGGATTTATAGGAGGGAAAGAGTGGCATTGTAAGATACTGAAACAAAACCTCATCACTGTTCGGTAACACGCTCAAGAGCAGACGATGACTGTCCTAAAGAAGTGGCAGTAAACCATAAAGCAGCCTCTTTAGAGTTTAGTGGCCCACTTGCACTAAAACCAAGACCATTCAGTTTGGTTTATTTTTTAAATGTCTATCTCTGTACTGACATTGCAAACAAAAGGACCTTTCTGTTCAATCTTGTGTTTAAATTCCCTTTTCTGCTTTAAGAGTAATGTCTTGTCTCACAGGGATAAGAGGAAAATAAACCTGTCATGCACATATTAAGCATGCAATAATAAAGCTCAAGTCAACAAATTACAAAATATTGGGTTTTGCTTTCATTAATCTTCCAGGAAGATGATAAAAAAATATCTGCAGAAGTCATTTAGCCACAATGATTTACTCTGGTGTGTATCGTTAGGGAATGAAATGGACCTAAATCTAGATGTGAATTCCATGAGCATCATGGGCATCGAGAGACAGCACCAGGACTAAATGGGTGTTTAGTTTTGGATCAAGTAATTAGAACATAAGCCAGAATTGCTCTAGGGTTATGAAACACTCCTGGAAAATCTACACTTCAGGAAATGGGGGTTTTAGCTTCTGTGCACTTCTGATTCCTCTGCAACAAAGTCATCCCATTCAACATGAAGAATTTTGCCCCCAGAGACCTAAGACATGCATGAGTACATTGTGAAATAATAGGCAAGTGTCATTAGAACTATAGAGTATTATGAGGGAATCTGTGCCTACTTTACCTTCCTCCTGATTCCAAATACTATTCCTGCAAGAATTTTTTCCTTTGGACTGTTCCTCGAAAAAAACCTCAATCTCTAATGAAGCTTTAGGAAAATGGAACATGGAATACAATGCTGTTTAAATTACAACAGCCTCAGTGTAACTCAAGTTTACATAGTTATTGGGCTAGGGAGCTACCGAAAGTGGTATTATCTAGTCTGTACTTATCAAATAATAACTGAAAGGTGGTTTGTTGGGTTTTTTTCACATCTTAAAAATATATATACATATATTATATACATATGCTTTCAGAAATAGATACTTTCATCATATTTACAAAGGACTTGAGCATCTCAATCTAAGAAGTTTCTACGACCTCTGAACCAAAACATGCTCATAATTTATTTTTCCTTTCTTTAATGTTTCCAATCAAATTTACATTCTTTCTTATAGGGATAAACCTTACTGCCATGCCCTTACACAGTGCAGGTTATCAGCCCTTCACAGGTTCAGTTCACCTAAAACATTTGCATTTCAGGCAGAAATGGCATCTGAGATGCCAACAGAGCTCCAGATACCGGTCTTTGTAGTTCAAGTGTTCTACCATCCCACCTTGAAAGATTTTCAGGAATTTTCAAATTCATTCAGAGAAACATCCATGAGCTTAAACTGTAATTAAGAAGTAACCAAAACACAGAGGGGGCAAAGCCAGTCACTCTCAGGGTTGTCAGAACCTTTCACCTCTTGTTTTTCATGCAATTATTCATTTCTCAGCACTATTCCCATCTTACTCATCCCACTCTGAGGGAGGAGAAATACACAGAAATCACAAGCTGCCCGGTTCACCATCATCACCCATGTGGGCACATTCATGTCTGAAGTGAGACTTTGGCTCCACAGGATTCTACTCTCCTCCCACCCCATCATATCCAAATGCAAAAGACAGCAAGGTACAAAAAGACAAATAAACCTTTTTAGTGTCAAGGAATCAAAGGCAGGGTGTCATGGAGAGGAAGAGAGAGGTATTTTTCCTCATTCTTCCATCTAGCAAAGGTACTACCTGACTCCCACAGTGTTTTCACTAGCTGTCAAACATATCTCACATATCTGACAGTTATAAAAAATATTAAATAGCAGTGTGTTACAACACTTGTAAGTACTGATTACTGATTTTTCCATAACATTACCAGGGCTTTAATGAAAAAGAAATGTTCTTGGTATTTAGTTTCTATGTAAGCCAGCGATACATTTGTTACTGCAGATTTCAAGAGGATTTTGTGCCCAAGACAAAGGATTTCCCAGTTCTGTAAAATGTGAATGACTAAGAGAAACTAAAATGGGAAATTTAATTAAAAGTTTTGCAAATAAAACCGCTTTTCAGTGAGCGCTAAAGGGAGAAATACTACTCCTTTTCCTTCCGTACCCCTCCCATTGCAGGAGGAAATTGATTTAACCTCATTTACTGCTCTCTAGGAAGAAATCACTCAGCCATAAGCCTCCCAGGGAGCTTCCGCTGGCTGTACAAAAGCTCAAAATGTCACTGCATTTACAAACGAACAGAGCCTCTTACTCAAAAGGCTTCAGTGGAGTCACCAGGAAGAACAGTGGCCCGCAGGTTTCTTCCTTTCAGGGTGAATACTTCATTGGCAGCATAATGTGCATATTTCCTTCAGCAAGAAGTGCCATGGCCTTGGCACACAGAATAGTTCCTGGCCTGGGTTCAAACATATTTATACCCAGGTGTGGCCTTTCATTTCTATTTGTGTGAGCTGGTTCAAGGAGCACTCTAATAAGCATTACATGCACAATGTGTCCATGAGGTTACATAAAATAAATGTACTTGGGTCACCATTTTGTTGGAGATATTTCCAATTTTGAGTCTTTTCCTAAACCTGTGGAATACTTTACTCTCAGTCCCCTGCAGTGTGGTGAGACCAGGTCACTCAAGAAACCAGGACACGAAATGTTGCTGAGCATCTCAATCTTCCTATGGCTTTGAAAATCTGTTCCAGTGTCTCTATTACAGTGCTCCCACCAACAGAGCTGACAAGAATGGGTTACCTTGTCTCACAGACCCACCCCATACACACATCCCTTGCACATCTACTGCCTCCAGACACATTTGGACTTTATTATCTTTTGTCCTATATAAATTCTTGATTGCAAACAATCTCAGTTACTGCTAGCCCTCTTTTTCACCACTCAGCATTTCTGCCCTTGTTTTATCACTGCTTTTTCCATGCATGCTGTTTCTTCTTGACGCTGGAGAAGCCCATATAATGCTGTCACAAAGTACAACCACTGGATGCTGCTGGTGGTTGTTTCCATCTTGGTCTAGACTCCTATATAGCTGTTTACTTTGTTAGGAGAACAAGGATGTTGGTGTACATTGATTGCGAGACATACTTACAGAGCTGCTCAAACCTTTCTGGGAAAAAAAAACCAACTGAATATGCCTTTCAGGAAATTTGAGTTCACATCTCAGACTTTTCTCCCTTGATCCTTTGGCGACAGCTCTCTGCCCTGATCTGCTAATTTAGCTGCATCAGGTGTGACTCCCAAGTAACACAGATGCATCACCAAGTACCACCAAAGTTCTACCAACAAAACTGTTCTTTGGATGTTGCTTGGGTTTGCACAGGCTTTGCCAGCCAAGGGACAACATTACTTGTATCCCTTAGAAGCTGTTTAATGGTAGAGCTACTCAGGAAAAACCCTGGTTACTTGGATCTGACTGGTGTTCGTTCCCTACTGGCATTGCTTTGCCTTGAAATGGTTTCACTGGGGATGAAGAGCAAACATATGTTACAGCAATATAACTAGCAGTGCTACACAGGTGGCTAAATCCATCATCATATGGCATCCACTGCAGGCAAACTAGCTGAGAAAAGGCACGATGCCAGCCACATACAGACATGAATAGACAGAATGAAAAAAATCACAAGTTTAATCCAAGACCATGAAATACACAATTCATGAACAGTATATTTATAGTATGTGAATTCAAGGAAGCAATTGAAAGAGGAAGGCCAGGGAGCTGGGGATATATAATTCAGAAGGTTGCTTTTCACCACTCCCCATTGCAAACTCCCACTGCACAAAAATAAACTGCCTAAATTGTGTGTATTTCTTTATTTTTTTCCTTTTTTTTTAGCATCATGTGTACAGATGCTGCATGAGCATAAAGTGCATATACAGACGGCCTTTTAGGATTGAAACACTTGGCAATCTAACTGTGAATTTCCCCCAGACTTGTGCAGTACATACATTTATAGTGTGTGCATACTTACGGAGAATTCATACTTGGGTTACCTGCCTCTGAAATCTAGGAAGTAATTTGCACCTGATGTTGGGCTGAAAGTAAGTGTGACTGCAGAAGGGAAATGGTTCACACAAAACACAATGGAAAAGCTAAGAAAAACTGCTTACCACAGTCAAACAAATTATCACATGACAGTACTTCTTTGGTCTTTTCAGGGGAACAAACAGAAGATTAAAAATTTAAAAGAAACAGAAAACAAAATGAGGCTTTGTAGCCTCCTCTGTTCAAGTGATTTCTCAGTTGGCTGGGGTATATACATAAACACTCTCTTGACACATTCTTCTCCACCAAGTTCCTCTGTACCTGCACAATGCCATTTAAAAAAAGGCAGAGTCCCACTTCTTACCAAAAAAAAGATTGGTACAGCTGAAGCACACACCTAGAAAGCGCTCCCCACTGAACTGAGAGACTTGCTGAAAACCTTCAGAATAGTGTTGTCACGAAGAGAAATGCAAAATGGTTACACCTTCTTTTGTAAACGATCTAGTTTAGCAAGAGAACATTTCTAAGTTGCCTGCTTTCTTACTTACATGCCCTACTCATAGGAACTTCATTATAACGACAAGGATAATCAGAACACCTAAACTAGATGATCCTATAATTTGTATTCCTCAAGTTCTGAGCCAGATCTCTGTATGAGCTAACTCTATTAGGCTTATTGTATCGCCCTCCTTCCATAAAAAATTAAACTGCAGTTTTATTTACTTCAATAGACCCCAAATCCACTAGAAAACTTAAGCACACACCACAGTAGATAATCTGATTAATAAAATGGTATAGCATTGTAGCAAATAACAACTTTATTCAAACAAGTTCAGTCTCAAGCCCACTGTTAGGTCTATCTTGATTCTATACGGCCTGTACTCAAGCCCAACTGATACCCAGGAGGTTTAAATACATACCTAATTACTTTATGAGCAGAAGTTGAGGGTAAAAGCATTATTTAATTCTAAAATAATTTTTCAGTTCAACGTGTGTTCCCAGGAATTTGAGAGTTGTCAATTCCATGTTGAAAAAAATCACACTACTTTTGAACCCAAAAAGCCCCTTCTAGGTATATTCAAGGAAGAGCCATTGTCCTCTTGGTATACAGGAATAGAAAGTGTACATACTCCATCAGAAAAACTGCTTAGGCAGGCCTGCTTCACATCTCTGCTAAGGGGCTGCGCTGTCAAAGATCTGCTTCTTTAATTGTAGAGCACGGGCTCCATAGGAGAAAGTAGACAAAGCTCAGCATTTCACTTGGACTTAGCAAAAAGAAGGGGATAGATGTATCTGGTAACTCCTAAAGAAATTCTAGTCAATGCTGGAAAAAATAAATCCACATGGATAAAGAGAAAAAATCAGCCCCATTCAAACTACATAATGAAAATCTGGATTAGTGCTTTATAAAGGAAGACAGAATTGAGCATCTTCTCTCTCAAAGCACCACTGCGTACAAACGAGATCAAACTATGAAAGGTTCATTCAAGTAATTTTTTGAATTTAAATTGATCTTATTTGGTTGGCTTTAGTAATAATTGTCTCTGAGTTATCCTGGGAAGATATTACCTGAAAGATTTCATGTGCATTCATTCCCTTGCCCTTTTACTTTCCCAGCTTTCTTAAAGGAAACTCACTTGCAAAATTTATGCTGTATAAACTGTCTGCTAGGCTTTCACAGTGTGCACTTCCCATTAGCCTTCAAAAACTTAAATCAAAGGTGATGTAAAAATGAGCAAATAACGGCACCTTTCAGTTCCTTAAAGACTGTAGCCTGAAATCAAGAAAGAAACCACTCTGAAATCTCACATAAATATAATCAGCTTCTGCTTAAGCCCCAGTTAAACCAAGTTCTAAGTTGCCTTTTCTCAGCAATACAGTCAGACACACGCTCAATAGTATAGTTAAATACCACTAATAATATACATAAATCCAAACAAAATCATAGTTAAGACCAAATGAAATCAGTGTGGCTTAAAAAGCAGCAGTTAAAATTTAGCGCACATTGTAGCATTTTACTAAATATAGCTGATTAGATGAAACAGATTTCTCTTCTAAATAAATACAGTTAGGTATATATGTTATTTACAGGCAGCTTACAAAAGCAGTAGCTACAAAACCCTCAATTTTTTATTAGTATCAATAGCAATCAGTTAAATAGTTAAAAAGATGCATTATACAAATGAGGTGTTTTCATTCAGATATAAACTAAGTCAGTTTCATAATTTTACAGTTCTTTGCAAGTTTTTTTCCTTCAAACGACCTCTAATCTAAGAATCTCATAAAACTGTCCTTGCAGAGATTCCATTAATCAAATGCTATAGATAGTGAGAGCAGGAATGTATCAAGAAAGGGATCTCTGATCCCAAACAAAAGCCTCTGAAATATCTCTGGAGTGTGAGTCCTGGCCAGATGTGCAGCACAGGTGCTCACAGTTTTGTCTGAGCTCCTCTTTCTCAAAAGCCAAATCAAACCGATCACAAAAGTCTTATTTGGAATCACAGATTTGATTCGGGCATGGCCAAGCACCTGCCAGAACCCTGTTACAAACTACATTATTTTTTAATAAATAGAGGATGAAATATTTATTTCACCTTTTCCTAGAGCTGTCAGCTGCACCAAATACCTAGTGGATGACCTGAGACTCAAACGGATGGTAATATCCTATTCTCAGACCTGAAGGAAAAAAGTGGCAGAGAGGTGGAGCTGCAGAAATTGTAGCCTTGCCACAGAAAAGCCTGGACATTTCCAAGCAAATGGACCATATGCATTATTCTGTGTGGCACCTGCTGTTCCATTAAAGTCTAATAAAGCTGGTTCAGAGCAGTTTCTCTCTCATGTCACAGAGCCTCTCTGACCTGGTACTTTTTAGTACTCAATAATTTAAATGCTTTATTAGCACATTCAGTGAACGATACCTGATTGGTAATCTGTGGCAAGACAAAATGGTTGTGACTTTAAGACAACATATCCACAGGATGGGGAAGGATTCACAGCCCCTACACAAGCAAACATAGCACATCTCAAAAGAGCCAAACTTCTTATCTTCAGCTTTCAAAGACTACTTTGATTTAAAGGACTCAGTGCCAGGCCCTGGTCAGGAGTCCTTCTCTATTAGATGCAGCACTGAGTGTTCATGCCTGCAATGACCACGTAATGTTGGTTACCATTAAAGAGTATCCAATTACCCAAAGACACAGAGAAGCTATGGAAAAGAGTAGCCTATGTAAGGGACAGATTTTTACAGTTTTTCACAGTATGGGATCCTATCAATTCCTTTTCCTCTCCATTTCAGGTCACAGAACTCTGCAAGCTGAGATGGGTGGGTGAGGGTGAGTTATCTGAGAGAATGAGTGCACAGATCAGTCTGCAATGGGGAGACCTGTACCTGCAGCCACAGCCAGCACAATAAAAAGGAGATTCAAGAACTGCTCTGAGTTGCTAGTGCATGCTGAAGTCCCTGTCATTTCTTGCAGATTGCTGCTAAATCAGAAAAGCTGTCAGGGAGAGCAGGATTGAAAAATGAGTCTCGTTTACACTGGAAAATGAGTGCAGTACAGAAACCCAACACCCTACCCATCAGCCTAGGGGATACCAAATCTGAGATGTCTATGGATACAACAGCTCAGATCTGAAATCTATAGTGTTATTCTGCTACAGTGGGGCTTGTTGTCTTGGGTGGGTACATTGTTTCTTAATCCAATCTCTTTTAAACCTGGATATCTCCATATTATAGGTTAGTTGAGAACTGGCAGCTATGTACCAGAAGACAGGAAAAAAGGGCAAAGTATCCCAGTTCTTACAGTTGGCTAGTGGCAAAATGAGAGGAGAAGCCAAACCCCACTGGAGGGCCACTCCCTGAACTGTTCTTTCCTCAAGATTTCTTAAGTCAATCTGGCATAGTTCTTACCAAAAGAAATGCTTATTCTGCAACTCTTATTATTAAACGAACTGGTGAGCAGATACTATCACACTTGTAGTAAGGGGAGCTAAAGAGCATCAGGAGGCCTTTGGAGAGCATAGAAACAGTAAAAAAATTTTTCTTAAAGAATGTTTGATCACAGCAATATTTGGGAACAGTGAAAACAGTAAGTAAGCAATCCCAGAAAAGGCTGGGGGATCCTTTGGGCAGTTAAAGTGGGGACGTCTCTGAATTTCACAGTGCAAGCAGAGTGAGGAAAGGTCCAGCATTGTGAAAACTGAATGGCACTGAAAGTTACCATATTCATTTCACTCTAAACATCACTTAAAATGAAAGCAAACCAGAAAAGTTCTATCCTAAAATTACTTTAAAAACTAAACATACTGGTAGCTACAGTACTTTCATGCTTGAGGCCTCCAAGTGAAGACCTACCACCTAAGCTCAGAGCCCCAAAGCCTAGGATTTCCAGGGTCCAAAGCTCATGGCAAATCCCATCTGAGGAAAATGTCAATCTGAATTAAAGCTTTTTAACACGAATCAGACTGCAATGACTTTGAGAGTAGCAAAACGCTTCTCTGAAACAAGAATGCCATTCTGAGCCCAGTTCCAGACAGATCCAAAGGTTGTATTATCCCAAATACTATGATCTTCTGCCAAAATTTATATGACACTTGGAGCATTGCACTTCATAATAAAATCCCTCCCAAAAAGCCATCTCTCTCTTAAGAGAGAGATTGTTTATTATGTGTAGTGTCTTTCTTAATCAGGAAATTCAAGGTTGTTTATTATCTGCAGTGTCTTTTTTAATCAGTAGTTGACTTAATCATCCAGTTGACTTAACACTTGGATGGGAGAGAAAACTGGGCAAAAAGAAAAATAGCACAAGGTAGCACAACCCATTATTGTTGCATAACTTTGCCCTACCACAGTATTTTTCACACAAAGATTTCCCTTTACAAATATTAATCATCAGGATTTGCTCTTGCTTTTAAGTGTTCAGAACTGGAAGGAAATTAGCAGGCTGTGATGTCATTTTAATTGCATTAATATGCAATAAAAGTATGTCCTTGGCAGAAAATGTTATTACTATACTACTTATTGGTTTAAATATTAAATACAACTCTCTTCTTCAGAGCTCCTCTTCTAATTACACTTTTTATTTCCTAACATACATTTGTCTTCCTAAAAGCATTTTGGAAACTAATGACAACTTTCAGGTTGGCTGGATTCCATTCTTTTTAATACAGCCAAGTGAGATTTAATTTGAAATCTGACATCACCTTAAAATATTAATAAGATCAGGGTATTTTTACAGCATATATTCATCTTGATGATTGATTGAAAAGAGCTTGATAAAGCTGGTGCAGGCTTTAGGCACACCTTAAAGCGTGGAAAAATTATGTGCAAGAAATGTATCAATATGCAGATGAATCTAAATCCATAGAGAAACAAGAATAACACAGATCGAACTGAGGAGCTAAAGTGCAGATTTCGTTGCCAATTATCATCAAAGCCAGAAACTCCTAGAAATTCACACAAAGGAAGAGAATTCCTGGAACTCCCTATGAGGGAGAAAGGATGCTATGTCCTCCCATAGGGATGTTGTGCCATACCATCCAACTCCTCCAGCAGCTCCACACACAGCCACGCCAACGTCACACCTTCAGCGTCAACTCCCCTCACTGACAAAAATTAGGGCTGGCCAAGGCCAGCCTCGTTACATCTGCAGTCCATAATCACTTCAGCTGTTTGCAACTCTCTTCCTAGGGAAACAGTGACATTTCCAACTCACCCTCATGTTTAAATTGCTCCATTTTCATGCAGCTTCACTCCAGTGGCTCGGACCATGGTAGACCAGCAAGTGAGAAAACATTTTTAAAGTTGTGGCACAATAGCTGTTAAGTCTGAGGCGATGTTAAGCTCCTTTTTAGAACCATATAAGTCTGATCAATAAGAGCCACAACACTAAAGCAGAGCCTGTGTGCATATGCAGCAACATGAGGGCAAAAGGAGCTTCACGGAATGGCTGAAAGAAAAGGTGAAAAATGGGGCTTTGCTTTGGTTGAATCATGTATGTTAATACTTACTACCAGAAAATAACACTGAAGCCCAGAAAGGGTATAAAGCCTTGGAAATCCATGGAAACACTTAGATATCGTGTCCCCAGGAGGGAAAGGAGCTGAAACACATTTTTTTCCTAGAGTGCCAACACAGAGAGAATTGAGTTTTGGAATCTGAAAGAGGGAAAATGCCTGCAATGTTGCAGTTCCTAGCGTGACTCAGGAATCCAAACTTGGCATACATTTTTTTCACAGAAATATGACCAGACCAAAATATGTAAAACTGACAGATTTATTTTTCTCCAGACTATCAGATACCAACAACGTACAACTTAGAACTGCGATACCGACAGACAGTGCAAGGCACTCAGTGCAAGACAAGAAGGATGGCAATGGCAAATGATGAGAAATCCTGAGACTGGCAGGGTCTAACCCCAGTTCTATATTTATTATTTTAACCATGTACTGTGCTGATCCAAACCATCCTTGGAGATAATGGTGCTGCTTAATGGTTGCAAAGCAGTATAAAAGTTGTGGTTTGGGTAGATAATCAAAGACTAGTAGGGAATTGAAGAGTCTTCCCTCAGTTTCTGGAGGATGGATATACCTTTTTTGTCTGAACAAAACAGAATACTGTTCTCACGAACCCAACAGTTATCAGCAAAACTGTACCAATGCCCCTCATCATGCTTAATTTCAATATCATAAGCAATAGTACTGAAGTTTCAGCTCACTAGTCCTACACTCCTCGCAACAAGAGGATGAAACATGCTCTGAACTAAATCACAAAAGGAAAACCATAATACCTTCCATTTAACATGTCCTGCTCCTAAAAGAACCTTCATAATCAACCACTCCATTGTAATCACTGTTATTGTCTCTTGTTATTATTATTCTGACTCTGCCTCATCTCTGTCACTCAAAGAGCAGACAGTGTGAAAAAGACTGAAGAAAGTATAGCACGGTGCCCCATTACTGCCACTGAAAACTGCTAAAGGTGCAACAGTTCTAAAGGGAAATTATTTTAAATATCAGATTTATGAGAAAGCAATCAAATCCAGACTCTGGGCTAGCTGAAAGTTCCGAGTAGTATAACATGCAGTGATGACACAAAGGATCAGAAATTCCAATATAAAAACAGAGAGCATATTATGGAGCCAACAGAAGAAGATTAGCAAATGCTGTTCAATCTAGATTTTCCTTTTTTTTTTTTTTTTTTTTTTTTTTTTTTTTTGTAATGGGAAGCCATGGGGAAAAATAAAATGGCTAGTTGCCAACTGTTGACAATTGCTGTTTCAAACACCCAAATATTGTAACTACTTTAAAGGTATTAATTGTCTAATTTATTACACATTTATTAATTTCTTTCCTCTTGAAAAAATTCTGAGAGACATATTCATGTAACATGTAAATGTAAGCATCCTTCAAAGTTTTCCATGTATCACTACTTCATTCTTGACATTTTAACCCACATTATTGTCAACACTTTTTGCCTGTCAGAAAAAGGGAAAAGGAAACAAGTCTTGGTATAATAAAATTTTGCAGTGGTACCCAAGCCTTCTCTGCACAATAAAAATCAACTCAAAATTACCCTGACTGCCTGAAGAAAGTAAACCCACTTAGACCAAACTACTTTTCCCATGCACCTGTTTAAATTCATATATAGTCTGTTGCCCTAACATTTGACAATGCAGCTACCTGACTTACTGTTTTATAAGTGGGAAAGTAAAGGTACTTTGTCTTAAGAAAATTCCTTCTGTAAGCATGTTATTGCCACTGGATGTGTAAGGAAAGATCTCATTAATTTCAATTAGACATATACCAATGGACAGAAAATGTTCGAAAGACTGAGGCTGTGCAGAAAAAAAAGACCATTACTCATGCAACCTTCACTTTTACAAGTTTTTGCATTAAAAAAAGCACAGCTCAAACGATCACTCTTAAGAAAACAGACTATACTAGACATGGCTAGAGAACACTATTGATTCAACACCTCAGTCTTTCTGCTCTGTTAACAACAGTGATACCTAATTGATGTTATTTGTTCCATTGTCACAAAAGCCTTCTACTGATGTTTATCAGACAGAAGCAGATAATAAGTTTATTTTGTCTAGGATGGTTTTTAGTTTAGCCCATCAAAGCTAAAGATACTAGCATCCATCCTAAAATATTACTTACTATCTAAAAGCAACAAATCTACCTCTATGCATCAGATTATTTTCTATGGAGAACTTGAAAAGTCTAAATTAGCTGAAATAAAGACAGCAAGGATTCTCATCATTCTCTCCACCTTCAGTTGCCCTTCATATGACTTTTTACTGAAGATAAATGACACTACATACTCTAAGAAGAAAACAGGTTCAGCATTGAATGCCTCCTTTGAAATACATGATTTGGTATCAAGTACACAAGATCAATTTATAGAAGCATCAGACAGTTTTGTGCAATACTGGATGATCCCCAGAAAATCTACTCCAAACATTACTTAAGCTTAGGTTTGTGTTTTATAATAAAAATTGCTGCTATTCAGAACCAACTATTTTAATTGTATCATAAAAGATATTTACACAGGACCCAGTCAAGACTGTCAGGGGTGCTCAGGAAAGTAATGGTAACTCTCAAAGAGCCATGAAACTGTCTAAGTAAGCCAAAGCTTCTCCAATAGCTTGTCTGCAGGGAAGAACGGTCTATGCCCAACGCCACCAATTTTGGATCCTGTCAGTGGGCTGTCACTCAGAACTGAAGAATGTGCTCAGAAGAAAGAGATGTCTGTGAGCACAGATGCCCTCCTGAACAGAGATCCAAAGCCACACATACAGGTAGGAGCCAAAGTGGCACTGAAATTAGGATCTAGTTTGTGATTATTTATGCCCTTCTTGTTTGTGAAGCTACTGTGAATCTAGAGAGAGCCAGGTGCAAAAGCTCTGTGAGGCTAGAAGTACACACCACTCTTATTGCAGACATCCCAGACCCACATCTGTAATCAGTATCCATTAATTTAAATACTCTGATGACATCAGAGCAAGGACTGCTGAACATTGATGCCAAAGAGTTGTCTAAGTAATCACTGCAGTCCTGTTTGGATTGAGAAAAAAACAGTGCCTGTTGTTCTATGTATTCATTAATCTATATGTCCATTTAAACTTTTCAATATTTTAAAAGTAAATGTCTTCATTGTCAAAAGTAAATGTATTCATTGAATGTTCATAATACAAGGACATAATTTAAAGACAATATTTAAAACTAAAATTTTTTTAGACCACAAAACAATTTAAAACTCTGGGAAAAAGTGCTGTAAGACTACACCTTTACCAGACCCCATCTGGTTCCAAAAGTACGTATATCCAGTATTAAAAAAGATATTTTCTCCCTCAGGAATGCCAAACACCATTCTTCATGAATATGTATAATTAGATGTTCTCTGTGAGTGAGAAGTAGTAATTAATTCAGTGTTAAACATCACAACCTATTGCTTGAACTCCATGGCAACCAACATTGCCAAAAGAGAAAATGAAATTTCAAAGCCTATTTTTAAGTTATTTCAGTTACATATTTCCCAAAATTTCAAAGGTAGATTGTACTATTTTTAGATACAGACAATTCAAGTTAACTTCTCTTATTGAAGAGACAACTAACGATTTTTGCTTTTATTTTTAAAAAGGCTTGATAGCTGTGAATTACTGTTTTCCTGATGCTCAGGGCTTTGAAGGCAGAGAAGAGGAAAGGTAGCCAATATTCACAGTAGTCCCTCTGTGGTATGCACAGCACAGGGATGCAATCCCAGTGGTTTTCACAGTTTCAGACACACTGATCTCCCTGACTGCTCTGAATGACCAGGCCCTCACATGGGGGTTTTAGGTTATGACCTTAATGCTGGAACCAGTGATTTTTATCCATGAACACACTAAAGATGAAGGCAGGCTAAGGAAAGCCACAGGGAATCAGCATATCTCCAAAATCCAAATGGCCTGGCTTAAATGTGGATGTTTGTACCTTCTTCTTCTTTACCCAAACAAAGCCATAAGGAACTACAGTAGAGTTCAAAACTTTGGCTTAGGAAGATGGGAACAGCAAAATAAAAATCAATGACATTCAGGAAGGCAAGTTCCAGCAGACAGAGAGATGTGACTACAGATCCCTAGAAATGTTGATCTAAAGGAAAAGGGTAGGAAAGAGTGACATCTCCTTAGAGAAAACATAGTAGTGGCAGAAATCCAAATCATCCTCTGGGTTGAGGTAAGATAGCATATGTACCTAGAGGACTGATTTGACTATGCCTTGAACACATCCTGTACCTTAAATTCAGGTGGTTTAAAAGTGGCACATCAGTCTGTTAAGGACAGGAAAATAGTACAATATGAGGTGATACTTTTCAAGGTCAGGCAAGACAAGGCCTTAGTCAGATACAATTAACAAAGCATCCAGAATAACAAGAAACTCTCATATAAGTATTTTAATAGAAGAAGGAAGTCAACAAAAATGCCTGTCTACTACTCAGTGAAACTGGGACCTTGCTTAGGGATGTCACCTAGAAAGCTGAAACTCAGAATGCCTTTTTTGGCATCATCATTTTTTAAAATGTCAATTAGCTCTCAATAAGAGCAACAGAAGATGAGAAATCAACCCTGAATCAGGAAATAGAAGGATTTGAGAATACCTTGGTAAATCAGACATTTTTAGTTTGGTTTGGCTTTTCTTGAAGAGCTACTGGAATTTATCCTGGAGATCTCCTGGATACACTGACGACTGCAAATGGCAAATAATAAAAAGGAGGAGCTGCAGACTTATAAATCCAACATCGTAGCTTCAATTCCCAGAACTGTATCAGAATAAATAATCAAACTGGTTGGAAATTCTTTTAAAAAAACCCTAAACCAAAGAAGATGAATAACAGACTGTGGATTTGTCAGGAAGCCCCATCAAACCAAGCTCATTTCCTTCTATGACAGGATAATGCCCTTTGGGGACTAGAGAAAAACAGTAGATGTCATATTGCTTTACTTTAGTAGCTTTGACTTTGATTTAATGTGAAATTCTCTAAACCAAGGTGGAAATATTAGAATACCCTAGAAATGGTTGGAAAAGGCTATTCAGAAAGAAACCATATATGGCTTATCATAAGTAAAGTGAGATGCAGGTATTCAGTGATATTCCACAGGGAAGAGTCCTAAATGTGGCATTAAGAAAAATTTGTCTTGATAAATTGAAGCATGGGGAAAAAAAAAAAGTTTGTTAAATAGCACTCATCCAGGAAGGAGTTTAAGCATACTGGAAAGCAGGTCTTCAAAATTTCTCGGCAAACCAGAGAATCCACTGAAAATACTCATTGCATGTGATGCTTGTAAGCAATATAATGTTCTGTACCTCTGCAGAAATAATTAGGTTTATCACTACAAGTGAGGAAACACGTTGCTACAGGGAAGGCAATCTGTAGATCAGAAATGTACCTATGACAAGTGTTTCATCATACCGCTGGGAAGACTAAAACCATTTTTACAGCAACGGACAAGGAGAGGTACAGCTTGTGAGACAAACGAAGTAAATCTTTCCGCTCAAGCTCAAAAAGGTGCTGGAGCACCAGCTCAGTTTGGTGCATTGCATTTCAAAACAGGAATGACCACCTGAAGCAAGCTTGCAGGCAGAACAGTGAAGACTGATCATAGCTTTGGAAAACATGACTTAGGAGGAAAGATTGAACAAACTGGGCTTACAGTCTTGAAAAGATTGACAAAAATTTTAAGGTGGCAGTTACATCAAAAGAGGAAAAAACAGTCTGTTCTTCATCCTCAGAGGATTTAAGTGCTGAAACAGCACAAAAAACCCCTAAGGTTAGATGCAACAATGAAAAGTATAGTGAAATGAACTTAAAGATCAGCAGTGCTGGAATAGGATGCCGGGGGAGGCTCTAGTGTCTCCATTCACTGGAAGTCTTGAGAAATAGGCAAGAGATATATCTGTTTTTAGAAAATAGACACAGTCTTAGGGCCTTTCAGGTTCTGTGAAGGACAGACAAAGGATCCTTTGCATGGGAAAATAACAGGTAAAGGTATCCAGGAAAAAAAAAACCCAAACCAAATCTGGAAAATCTTTGAAACTACTCAGTATTAGATATGCCTCTGTCTTTACCAGAATATGGAAGGAACAGGCACAACAGCACTGCGTGGAGAATTGCTTTCTTTAACACACAAGCAAGGCTAAATCAGGCAGTGCTGGGCGCCTTGGTAATGCCTACTGCTGCAGTCAAAGCACGTTTTGTGTGTCAGATATTGCCAGATTAGGTTTCACTTAAGAATCAGACACAGTCAGAGAGAGAAATTTCATTAGACACGGGCAACAGGTGAGTATCTGAATGAATAAAATGCTCAGTTACCAGGGAGCTCACACCATCTGCTGGATTGATGATTCTGCTTCCTGAGCAAGCCAGCACTGCCTAACAGTGGCAGAAGCTTCTGCCTGCTGTGATCTGAAGGTATTAGCAAACCACTTCCAGCTCAAAAGGCAGCTCTTAGGTCAAGTTCCCATTGCACTTCTGTTTTTTCTAAAATGTTTCTCAAGAAAGTTTAAAAGACAATTTTCCTTTTCAAGTTACAAGATCCATTTTATCAGTGAAGAAAAGACATTTGACAGTAAATGCACAAGAGTCTGAATTCCCACAGCAGGCTACTGGACGAGAGGAGAAATCACACAGCGAGGCAAAACTTCTGCCGATTTCCCTCTTGAGCAGATCTCTGCATAACAAGGTGCAGTAATTAGACAGGTATTTGCATTCTGCTCTAAAGCAAGACTTCACCAATAAATCTTACCAACTCAGGTTTAAAGGAATGATCAGCATTCTCTCCTTCTTCTGAGAAGAAGCTATTTAGGGAACCTGGAGCTGAAAGTAATTACATTATGGATGCACTTCATGTACTAGTGAAACCACAAAGCATACCAGTCTGTAACTGGCTGATACTCCAAGGCTGCTCCTCAGCTGATGGCAAATGGCCTGACTCTGCTCACTGCAGGAAAGCTATGCAAGTTTAAACTGCTGCTGATGTGCATTTCCATTTTCATTAGACTACTGAGGAATCTCCAAAATATGGGAGTAATCAGTCAAGGAGCACACCTGCTGAAAATGCTAAGATGCTGCAGTGGTTGATACTGTACTGAAAAGGACTGAACGAAACAGTAACCCACATATGTCATTTGTGCTGTGAGCAGCATTTTTTATGCTTTTGTATGTACTGTTCTCACAGATTTTATAAAGTAGGCAACACCTCCAAAGCAGCTAAACCCTTGACAGTTAATCCCATTGAAAATATTTTCATTCAAATGCAATGCACTGCGTTCATTGGGAGATACCACTAATATTTACCACTCAAAATTTCAGTTATTGTTACTCGTTGAGGCATCCTGGGGAAGAGATAAATAATGTCACTGCCATCAACGTGCTGGGGACCAAAAAAATCCACCCCAAAAAACCAGGATAAGCAAATGGAAAACTCTGCAGTGCAGAGTCTAGCACTCTGGTGGCAGTGCTGGGGAGAGACAAGTAGGGCTGTGTGAGAACACCATCAGGAGACGAAACCACTGTGACACGTCAGGAAGGTTTTAACACCATTGCTTCTGATGCTGACTTTTACATGCCTGTGACCAGCTAAATAACAGTGATCCAACTTTCTTTCCCAAGGCATGAAGATGAAAGCCTAAAGTACATAACTGGGTTTTAAGTGCTGTATACAATAAACACGCCAGTTTGAGAGTGACACTCAAGTCTCCGAGCTGTGATATTTCTGACCAGAGAGCAGTGCACTCTCAGTGAGAGACTACCACTTCTGTGACACAAACCACTGCTTTCACAAGTGGATCCTAGCTTTCACTTATCCACTGCTCCATGAGGATATAACTGGTATGACTCGAGTTGGTTAATTTTAAGAAAAGATCTTATAGCATCAACAAGATGTCCTGCAATGAAATGCCATGAATTAAAAAATGTAATCCAAAATACATGAATTCTTTCCCCTAAATGCTACAAGTCTTCTTGCTCATTTTTTTCTCTCATCTGGGCAGTTCAGATGTTTAGGAAGCCTGTGCTGAGCTTTTAAATCAAAAAAAAGGCAGCTACACGCACCACAAAGGCAGTCAGATCATGCAGCTGAAAGGGGAAGATCCTACTCTTTCTAGTCACAAAGTTCATCCACTTTATACAATTCTTTCTCTTACTATGCTAAAGAAATAATTGGAAATACTTAAACAAAAAAGAGTTTGCAAAAATTGTACACAAGAAGCATATGGATAAAAACTCGGAAAATGTAGATTTAAAAATCTTACTAAAAATCTCATCTCTTGAAATACTATTTTACTGTACTAAAACACAAGGGCCTTGCATTTTAATGCATGTCTCTCAAACAGTTGCTGATTTCCTAAATCTGTTTGAGGGCTATTTTAAGGTTATCTTGATACTCTACTGCTACTTGTGCAGGAGTGTCTAAAGCAATAAAGCCATTTCTGAAGTCAGGAAAAATTAAAAAAAAAAAAAATTCAACTGGGGATTGAAGAATGCTCGTGAGAAGAAAGGCAAAAATTATATTAAGTTTCTGTTTTATCCTGGAAACTAGAGGATATTTGCTGATGGTGAGAAGCACATAATAAAAAGATATCCATTAACATATCACACATTCTTCAGAGTCTTTTTTTGTGTGTGTGTTCTCAAACACCATGCTACAAGGTGTAGAAATAAGTGACATTTACTTAAAAGGAAATACCTTTTCCTGAAGAAAGAACTGAGAATATAACAGATGGGGGGAAAATATACCAATTTAAACTTGTTTGGAAAATAATTTTTCAGTTCTAGCTTCCAAAGATGATGGGAACAGAAGCCATAGAAGCCAGGAATCCTGTGTCTGCAGGGGTGGGATTTATCCTGAGATTGAAGATAGTTCAGTTAACTGTCTGTATGTGAGATTGTTATCTAGTCATCCCCTCTGGAAAGGCCAGAGAGCCATCACTTCTGCCAAGCAGATACTGGGCATCCCTCCTTTAGGATGAGATAACTCCATGTCTCCTTCCTTCCAGGTCTGGAGAAGACAAGGGAGGAAAAGAGTTAAACACAGTCAGGCAAAAACAAACCTCAACAATCAATAGCTACACAGGAACCTCACGGCCATTCAAAACCTGCTGCTGTCACAGCCTTGTCCCTTTCTGCAAGTGTCTCTTGATCAGCTTTAGAGGGCTTTGGTAAGCTTTATCCAAGTTGTAAAGTGGAAGAGAAGTCTCCAAGACAAGCAACTTCCTACAAGTATGATGAAAATCAAAGATCTGACTCAGCACTCTGAAACTGCAGAGTAGTAGGGACATAAATATTCAGTTTTCTTTTTGTTGGTATTTCAATTTGATATGATGCAGAATTAGTATTTGCCCTCACAAAAAAGGAAAAATTTAGGAGGGGAGGACACCAGATAAAACGCTCAGCATTTTATGATGTGCAACAGTGTTATTGCATATTAACTCTGTTTATGGAACACTGTTACACAGCTTAAACAGACATACACACCCCTTAAAACAGGAAAGTAATTACTAAAGCTGATACATGACTTCTCTGCTTCTCAAGGTTGCCCGTACAACCCTAATTTTGGCCCTTTTGTCCACATGCTTTATGATACAGTCCTTAACTACGTGTTCACATCCTCATTTTTTAACCTAACCTTTGCATCATTCAGCACACAGAATAGATGATGCTCACTTAATGAGCAGCTATCTGTCTTCTTCCTTTCTTCTCCTTGTTCAATGTGTGACCCCCTTATCTCATTCACTGTACATTTATCAAACTGGTCTCTCAAAGCAGTGGTAACAATTTCACGGGTTTTATTGAAATGTGTGATATTTAAATTCTCTACAATCAGTGACAAGATTATCTACTAAAATCTAATAAATCTTGATCAAACACAAGCTTACAGTTTCAAACATGCTCATTAGTTTGCTAAATATGGGTAGGTTTGCCCAGAGACAGGAACAGGCATCCCTTTCACCAAACTGCTGGTGGGAGGCATTATCTTCACCCAAAAAAAGTGAATGCATCTTTGAAGATAGGCAGGACAACACACTACATTATTAATTATTCCTGACAGAAGGTTTGATGAGAGCAGAGATGCAGGTAAAGTCACTGTGTTGGGGCTGGTGCAGCTTGCATCTTGGGTGTGCAGCTCAGGTTTGATGCTGAATTTATAACTTTCCCCTAGTCAAGGCATTAAATAACTGAAGGGGTTCTGTCCAAAATTCCATACAAAATAATTCCCCAGGAGGTGTATACCTATCTTGTAGCATGCCAACTCAAACAGAAGGGGTTTTGCAAAATTGTAAGCAACTGAAACCAAGTTTTGAGCATGGAAGCATGACAGGGTGTTTATAGTCGTAGTGGTGATTTTGTTAAGAGGGGAGTGTGCTGTTCACAGCTCATGGTGGGCTGATTACAGTATAAAGCACTGTGGTGAACTGAGCTGTGAAACCCTCTTGGCACAGAAGCACCGATATCTGACCCAAGTGGTGTTCATCTTGTCAAACAGAAATTGAATAGCTGCCACTGAGGATAGCAGAGGGAAAGGGAAGAGCAGACTAGAGCAAACCGTAACATTCAGAGAGTTGAGGATGAAAATGCAAAGCTAAAGTCAACTCTGGGTAAAGATGCCAGCTATTGCTAAATCTTGCTTGATTAGAACACCAGACAAGTAGAAGCTGAAACTTGCTCATCCTTTGCCTCACTAAGATGAAGTCTGTGAAGAATTGCAAGTCAGTCCTTGGAATCTGAAATAGTAATGCTGGCTTCAAAAATCACAAGTTGTTGATTTTGTTATTGTTTAAAATAGGTACATATTCAACAGCTCAAAATTTACATTATTTTGTGACCTTACAGATATACTCTCTTCAACCTTCTCCATACAAAGGGAAGACAAGAAAAAAAATTTAAAATGGGGAGTCATTATGCCAGGAAATTAATGCCTGGCATCAGGAAAAGCAACATATTTTTTTTCTGTGGGACACAACACATCCTTTTTCCTAGTTAGCTGCCCTTTGTTGTTAAGTTGGTCTTTGCCATTCCTTACTCCTGGATATGACAGTGATGAGGTTGAAGAAAGCTACTGAAAGAAGATTTAGTAGCCCATTTCTGCTGGCCTTTGGCCCCTTTTTATAAAACTCTGAACCACACCTGTTTGTCACAAAGCAACTTGGAATAGAAGCACAGCCATTACACTTCTGAGACTGAAGTGGACACATTCATCTAGAAACATGGATGCATTTGAATCTGTGCCACTAAAACTCTGCCCACAGCATGAATCTCCTGCAGCAGGAAGACTTATCTAGGAGAACTGTATTTCATATTTACTTTAGATTCCAGTAGTTACAACTTTGTACAATGAATTGGCTGATTTCCAAAGAATACATCCTGGGAAGCTATTCAGGAAGGAATGATAAATAGATCAGTGAACTTATATTTCCATGTCAGTAGGAGGAAGACAAGCGAGAAATTGGTCTGACAGTGTTGCTGGGGTGATAAAAGGATATTTAATAGCAACCAAGTGTAAAACCCAAATTAAGGATTTGAAAGCCAAACGGGAGTCAATTTGACAAATACCAATATAGCACTGTAAGTGTAAATCATCCATTACTCTCATTTGCTAGGGGAGTGAGAGTTTTTCTGATTTATGCATCCTCTTGGTAAGAGACTGTGCCAAACAGCAGTTAGGATTTCTAAAAAGCCAGAGCTACGCACTGTGTGACTGATGGCAACAAGGCACTGGATCAGCAGCCCTAAAGTTTGCTGCTCCCATTGCTGAAGCCTGTTGGCTAAATCAAGTCTCAGACTGGAAGGTCAGAGAAGCACTCCATCCTGGTAATGCACAAGCAGACAACTTTACACCACGCAGATTATATATGTTTGACAAATCATGATTTCTCAAGCTCTTTCAGCACAAAAGACACAGATGTAATGCTCTGGATGTGCACTGAAGTTGGCAACTGCTCCCCTCTCTTCCTTCCTATCTCTCCTCCCAGCATCTCCAGTCTGTGAGCAGTGTCTGTGGTAACCCAAAGATTTTAAATAATGTAAAAGGTTGTGTGACTGGGAAAGATGGAAGGCCAACAAAGATAAGAGTGATGTGAAAGGAAGTGCTGTTAGGAGAGAATAGAAAACATGACCTTATTGCACTACCTGCTTGCCCCACAAAATAACATATTTTCATAGAACCATCAAATACTTCGGTTGGAAGGGACCTTTAAAGGTCATCTAGTCCAACCCTCCTGCAATAAGCAGGGACATCCTCAACTAGATCAGGTTGCTCAGAACCCCATCCAATCTGACCCCGAATGTTCCCAGTGGGAACATGGGCATCCACCATGTCTCTGGGCAATCTGTTCCAGTCTTTTACAATCCTCGTTGTAAAAAACTTCTTCCTTTTATCTTATCTAAACCAATTGTCCCTCTATTTAAAACCTTTACACCTTTTCTTGTTGCTACAGACCCTACTAAGAAGTTTGTCCAGATCTTTCTTACAAGCACCCTTTAAATATTGAAAGGCTGCAATAAGGTCTCCCCAGAGCCTTTTCTTCTCCAGGATGAACAACCCCAAGTCTCTCAGTTTTTCTTCAGAGAAGAGGTATTCTTTTGGTTTTAGGGCCTTCTCTGACCCTGCCTAAACAGTACTAAGGACTCCTGAGCTGGACACAGTACTTCAGATGGGGATCTCACCAGAACAGCATAGAGGGGTCACCTCAACATAGAGAGAATCACCTCCCTCAACCTGCTGGCCACACTTCTTTTGATGCAGCCCAGAATATGTCAGGCCTTTCTTGGCTGCATGTGCACACTGACAGCTCATGTCCAGCCTCTCATCCACCAGCACCCCAAAGTTCTTCTGTACAGGCCTACTCTTAATCCCTTCATCCCCTAACCTGAATTTATATCAGGTGTTGGCCACACCCAGGTGCAGGACCTCACACTTGGCCTTGTTGAACCTCACAAAGCTTGTGCATTTTCCCTCATATTAGTTTAAATGGGTATTTATTTGCAAAACAATCCCTGACATTATATCAGGCTACAGAATTACCTGAATTCCAATTGACAGGTGTGAAACCACGACAGCATACATATCATATAATAAAAGGGCAGGAAGCCCAAGTTTTCTGCCATCAGCTTCTCCAATCCACTGCTTAAATGACTAGTCCTTGATTTCCCTTTCAATTCCAAGCACCAGGCTGCTTGAGTCATTCCATATATTACCTGCACACTTATTAGCACCCAGCTGTAGAGAGGTGTCAGTAGAGTGGATGCCACTAGGTGACCACTACAATATTTTTACCTGTCGACCAGCTTACCTCCAGACAGTGCTGATATGCCAAAGATACACTCTCAATAGCACCAGGTGGTTATTTTTCTATGGGGAATGCCCTTGCAGCAGGAAGAGAGGTTGTTCCCTGGTACAGGTCACATTTCATAGCCTCTGTTCACCAGTTAGCTGGCCTTGAAGATCCTCCTTGGCCTCAGGACCTACAACCACCCTGCACTCCTGTTCAGAGTCACAAGACCCCTCAGCAACAGAAGAGCTTGACCACCACTGCACGCCAGCCTGTCCTGACAGGCAAGTATAAAGCTTTCCAAAATGACAATGGCAGAGCAGTAGGAAAGCACCCTCCTCCTAAGCCAAATACAATTCATTGCAATTATTTCCAGAACAAAATCTACCAAATTCAGAAACTGCCCTTTAATTGAGTGATCTTCTTGAGAAGCATCCAGTCCCTCTCTGCTCAATTGGCACCAAGAACTTAATATTTGATTACTTTTCCTCTTCAGTAAAGGGAGGTAGCCAGAGAACTGGAGCTTTTGTATCTATCCAGAATACACTTTTATCTATTCAGATGGGTGATTAGGAAACCTGAATAGTACAAAACCCTAAAATGCAGAAAACCCAGAAAGTCAGCACCTACATACAAACCAAGTTTAATTCCTTTTTTTATTTTTTAAGATAAAGTTCCAGTAAGCGTTCACGCATACGGTATTTTTCCAGAAAAACTGATGAAAGGTAGTCAAGAGACAAGGAGCATTTCATTGCTCAGAAACCCATTCCATAAGCCAGAAGAGTAAATTTTACTCTTTTCCATATTTATTTAGCAGCCTTCAGGAGACAAGTTCCTAGGTACATATTTGGAGAGCAGCACTTCTTTGCTGCTTGTTTTGCTCTCTTTTGAGAAGGTATTATGGAGTGAGAGGGAAAAAATCCCCGCTAATTATTTCCATTTCTGTTTGTTTAGTGATTCCCAACTGGGAATTGCATCTACAACACACTGCTCTAAAGATTGCATGTTTTTACATAAGCAGCATGGAAATAAAAATGTGTGGAGCAATGGGCAACTTGGTTTTCTCAACAAGTTGAATCATAAAATGGTTCATGTCATTGCAGAGAGCTTTATAGGTATCATAAAAGACTTATTTTTGACAAGAATTGTCTTTCATCAGGAAGGCTTATGCATGAGAAGGAGGCAAACCTTATTCCTTGCTTATTCCTAGTTCTCCTTCTGCTATTTAAATGGCGGAGTGGGAAGAAAGAAACAACACTACTTCCAAAGATTCCCTACCCCTGTAATACAGGATATTAACATTTTTAATATAATTCACAGAAGAGAGCTGGATTTTGAAAAAACTTACTTGTATGGGAAGAAAACTGCAATAAAATAAACCTCCCCCTCTAATATTTACTCAGACTACATGTGGCTGAACTGTCTCAAAAAAACAATGGGATTTTTTTTTTTTCCTCCCTAGGATTCAGCCTAGGACCCAGAAGTAGCATGGATGGGTGAAGGAAACATAAAACTAGGTGTTTTGGAGCACTGTCTTTCTCCCTCCTCTTCATGCCGTATAAAGAGGGGACAAAACTACAGGGAACAAGCCTTAAGATACTGCACCAGACAACTGGCATACATCTGAGGTAAAATGAAGGCCTGCACCAGTCAGGACTGCAATGCCACAGAAACTCTTCCATCAAGGCTTCACTTTGTGGCAGAAGAATGGCCCACTGAAGCACATTCCTTGATTTGCTACCTTCACGCAAATAACTCTTTTGTTTAGCTATATCTCTATCCATATCACAACAAATTGGAGACATCGCTCTCAATGTCAGTGGCCCAATTAGATTTTTGAATTCTACAACTTGCCTGAAATACTCATGTCTAAGGCAAAAAAAAAAAAAAAAAAAAAAAAAAAAAAGAAGAAGGATGTGTTACAGTAATTATAGCTGAGCACATGTTTAAAACAAAGTAAAAAATAAGATAATGAGCCCACAAACTCTAGCAGAATTTGGATCCAAAATAACATTCAAACTTTATGGGTTTGTTTCACTGCAGAATCCATTTCCAACCCAAGTCAGAAGCACCTTCTGAAATGATGGGCTGGGTTTGGTGGGCTCATGGAGAGGTTTCTTTGGTTATTGAAAACCAGCCCGCAAACTGTGAGTCTGCTTACAAAGCCCACAGACAGAGGCAAGATACTCCAGAGCACATCACAAAGGAGCATAGGTCCAGGGGGCCTGCACAGCAGTGCACGGTTATCCACTCGCACAAGCACTGATGTCTCCACTAAAACAAGATGCAGCTTGAGCTTTTCCATGCAGAAACCTCATCTGTCCTGTGTATTTTCTTGGCGCCACCCCTCTGAATCTCCCTGCCATTTTCGTCTCTTTCTATTCTTGATTATAAGGCACAAGTCCCTGTGGTATTTTGGGACTGGATTCGGTATCCCATGAAGTCTTTCACTGATTGTGAAGCTTTCCTAAATGACAACTCAAAGTATCTTTTACACTTTCTGCCTATTTACATTCATTTTAGTTCTTGTATGCAGAAGGATATGCACTTGTACAGAATCCATACCGAAACTCTTGGAAGCAACTCAGCATTTGGTCTTCTTGTGGCACATGCTTTTGTTGTACTAACATGTTTATTTAGGTCTAACTTTCCAGGGTGAGAGTCATCTGTTCCTTTGGGCCTACAAAAGCTACACTATTCCCAGTCATGACTTTAACTACAGTGTCAAAAATGAACCCATTTCACAAGATCAGTTCCTGGAATGACAGGAACAAACACCAGTGATTATAAAAAAAAAAATATTCTAAAACTACCCTTTAGTTTAATGCCACCACCATTGCAAAGGCAAACAGTTATGGATATTTAGGTACGTCAGCATACTAATATTAGTTTGTGCCCTCAGCTTAGACCATTTACAGGTCAGAGAGAAAAAAATATATCCTAAAATAATTTGTATTTCACACTTGTGGGTGTGATAAAAACATCACCTGAAACACATCTTCTTGCTTATACTGTATATTTGATGTATCTACCCAAAGTGACATGTCTGTTTTCACCTTACAAAGAAACAATAAACTTCAAGATCAGTCTAAACCACTGCAGGATGCTTATTCTAGAAAGAGAACTTCATCTGAGAAATTTTACCTTTCAGACTACTAAATGACTATTATTTGTAAGATACTGGTTGGCATGAAGCCACATTCTAATCTGCAATTAAAATATGCAAAACCAGAGTGGAATAGTGCTGGGTGTGTAAATTATGCATGTTTCTTATTAAATCAAATCCCTTTACCTCCTCTTCTCCTCCCCTCCTCCAGTTATTACACAACTTGTCATCTCTTATTTACGTGCCATATGATACACAACCCAAATAGAGAGGGCAAACATCCACAATATGTGCAGCAAAGGGAGATATTTGCATTTAGGACATGAATATGCATTAGGAGGCAACACATTCCAGATACATATTTTAAAAGTGAGACTGTTTATTTTGACAAGCTTATTGCTAGAAATGCCACTACGTGCTCCCCCATGCCTCCCAGCGTGACTTGGTGCTCTGACTGAATACACAACACCCATCCTAGAAAGAGCTAAGACTCTGCTAAGCCAGTTTTGAAGCCATGGCAATCACAACACTAGCAGGTGGAAGCAGGAAATCCTGAGGGACAGAGGGAGAATCCATTCATAGCATTCTCTCTTTTCCCCCTCCTTTATTTTTTTTCTCTTCTGCTCAATGTAACTCATTTTCTGTGAAATCAGAGAATTTCTCGGAAAAACTGTAATCTGTTAGAAAAAAAGGTACGACTTATAAAATTAGCACTGAAAAAAGCTGGCTTTTTTTTTGAAATCAAAATGGGAAACCAGCTTACAAGGGAAAGAAGATAACTCCTATTTCCCTTTTTTCCCCCCTCTGTTTTTGTCTCTGGCTTTCTCTCAAGCAAATGAGTAAGGCCTAAAAATTCATTACATGAGATTTAAGTAAATTTTATTCAGTCCCTTTCATTCGACAGATACTCGTATAACCTTGGGCACTCACTTGAATCACCTGTTCTTGGAGTCTGCATCTATATAAAGAGCACTAGAGTACTTGTCAGCCTCACAGAGCTGGTAGAAGTATAAATGAACTGATCAACAACTGTTATATGAAGAAGTACATAAGCTAGACAGATAAACAGTAAGACAAGCCTTCTGGGTCAAGGCACTGAACTTTCGAATCCAGGCTCTGCCACAGACCAGTTTTAATTCTTAATCCTATATAATTCTCAGTTCTGCATGCATTGGTACAAAAGACTGATGCTTGCCCTCCTCTCTAAAATGCCTGAAGGAATTAGACAGTTTGGGACACAGCTGGCCAAAGCTTAGGTATGAAATGTCTTGTTTGGTTTTTTAAAGGGAAATGTCAATATTCTCATTACATTTTTCAAACATTTATACAAAATTATAAAAACACTCAAACACATACTTCTCTTTCAGCCAAAATGTTACAACATATGGCTGCTTGCAAAGCACTCAGTAGTTCTCAAATGTACAAAGAGAAGTGTTTTCCTCTCAAATATTTTAAGATAGCAGCTTCCTCATAAGTCTCTGGCTCCTCTTGTTCAGGGATTTTGCTAACACTTTGTGAAATGCATGAAAAAAAGCAAATATTCTGTTTTCTTCTCCTCTACTTTGTTTTTTTTTCCACTTTGAGTTGATATAAACTTGGAACTCCTGCTCCTTTCTACATAACTTCATGAGGTTTTTTGCAGCTTTGTCCAGAGCTTCTGAGCAGCTGCCTGGAAGCAACAGTTAACACAGCCAAATATGCAAGGTTTTGAGCAATGGGACATGTCACGTTCACCAGAATGAAGGAATTGAAGAGGTGTGCAGCAATTTATCTTGTGAGAACCCTGGAGAACCTGTCAGGTGTAGTAGAATATTATACGGGCTTTGGTTTGGTTTTATGTTTTGGGGGAGTTTTTTGTTTGTTTTTTTTTAAACACATAAAACATCACAGACATCCATGGCGTTTTATGGAAACAAACTGACACTTTACTGCATGAGGTTCATGCTACAAGGTTTTTGGCTGGTTGATTTTATTTTATGCAAGGACCACAAAGGTGAGATTTAGAGAAGGACTGGGATGGGAAAGACATGGTTTGCACAGGAATGCAACCAAACAGTTATTTGATACACACTGCCATTATATTCACAGTCTTTTAAAATATAAATTCTGATAGGCTGATTGCCTGATCAGAATTCAATAGACTATACAGAAGTTCAGATAAATTTATAGAATCATAGTCATTTAAGTTAGAAAAGACCCCTAAGATCATCAAGTCCAACTGTTAACCCAGCACTGCCAAGTCCACCACTGAACTTGTCACTAAGTACCACCTCTACAGGTCTCTTAAATACCTTCAGGGGTGGTGACTGCACCAGTTCCCTGGCCCTCCTTTTACAATGCTCAGTAACCATTCTGGTGAAGATATTTTTCTTAATATCCAGTCTAAACCTCCCTTCAGGCCATTTTGTCTTGTCCTATTAATTTTTACTTGGGAGAAAAGCACTAATTTGAACTATTTAAACTTTCTGGCCACCAAGAGAGAAATGTTGTTCTATCATCTGTTGAGCATCCTTAAGAGAATAGCTAGACTTCAGAAAATCTGGGTCATGACACTGATTTCACACATATTTTATTGTGTCTTTTGTTGTTCCACTTAAAGGGTTTGAAACTATGCCTGATACTAATTTCAGTCCGTCTGAAATTCACTGATATTTGCTTGCTTGATCCAGAACAAACAGTATAGAATGCAGCCAATACTATGGGACTTCCAAATATGTCAAGACACAAGAGCCAACACTACCAAACCAGAAGATGACACAACAATTCAGGAACATTTTCTCTCTGTAAGTTATGAATTCATAGTTAACAGTAAAAATGTTTGTTCTAGTTAAATAGGACAGAAATGTTTGCTAAGAAGGGCGGCTTAAGAAAAAAAAAAAACAAAAACAAAAGCAATTTCCTTCCTTTAAGTTATTATAACTTTGAAATTAAGAGGTTTCTGGTGAAAAGGTATGGAAAAGGAAAATAACATCTCTTTATTGACATAAACATATAAATATATATAAAACATGATGTATATGATGTAGCTTCACAGGCTTTCTACTGCACACAGAATACTCAGGGGAACACCACAGTTTTGTGAACCAGTAAGAAAGGCCACAGGGTGACACAATCCTACCTTGCAAATACACAATATTCCATTTTTATTTCAGTCTTTTTTGCAGTACCTGCAGTTCTGTACACCACAGTAACAGAAATTCTTCCACAGCTTTTGTTGAATCACATGTTTTTATATTATACCCTGTACCACACGCCAAAAAAGACAAATGGAATTAACAGAAGAACCATAAAAATAGTTAAGGAAGTCCGTAGGCTTTCAATTCTTCTTTCTGGCCAAAGATAATGAAAACTGCAAGCCTTCTTACAAAGCTGATGTACAGAATCTGCTGCTACAGTCAATTAGACTATCAGACTAGACCAAAACACGTAAGTATATCCTACAAGCAGAAAATATGATGCATATAGCGGGGCTGCCTGTTACATAATCTCAGGGTAAGAAATCATTTTGACATAAGAGACAAATAAGGTAAGGAGAACAAATCTCTTAATGATACAAGTCTCTTACTATTACTTTCTCAGAAAAGAGGATCAAGTGGTAGCACTTGTCAGTATCTGAAATAATTGCTCGGGCTTTTTGAGGTTTTCTACAGGGAAAAACTAAACTACCTAAACCCAGACAAGGCTAACCTACCCCAGGCCTGTTCTTCCACACAGCACCAGCATCACCCATCCTCACTTCTCACGAGCTTCAAAAGGTATGTGCACAGCCACAAGCCAAACCTGATCCAGGAAATGATCTGGCATAGTCCACAAGAAAGCAAGAACATGCTCTTTCACATGGTTACTACAACTGGGTCATTTCCCCACAGCAGGGCACAACAGAGTGTGCTTCCAACAGAGAGAAGCAACCCTTTAGAGACCAAGACACAAACCAAGCCACAGAGGACATGGCACCGCTTGATCCTTCAAAGTTACTGTTCTGCAAGAACTGGTAATTGTTTAAGAGTGAAAGCAGTCCCTCACTGAAGGAACCCCTAAAACAGTGGACTTGCCACAAATCACATGGTCACAGAGAAATGCTGCCCATTGATGTAGCTCAATTTGAGAAAGCCCCTTAGCTAAAGGAGAACTTCCTTTCCACAGTCACTGGGATACCACTGATTCATGCACACTGAGCTAAGAACATGCAGAAATGTTTGCAGGATCAGTATCAAATAACCATATTCCTCTTCAAAAGCTCTCTATATAAACTGCAGCAAGAGTCACACCAATTATATATTTCATGACTAATTATTCTAATTAAACTGACTGGTAGCACATTAGTGATTCAGACAGAAAACAAAATATTCAGACTTTACATTCTCCTCCTCCACACTCCAGTGAAATCTCTAATGTATCTTATGTTTTATTTATCTCAACTCAAAGGCAAAAATACACTGAGCTTTTGGAAAAAAAAAAAAAAAATTATCAGCTTCCTCCAGCCTCTTTTAAGAAATCCACCCAGCACAGGGAAATGGTGATGCTGTTTAATGCCATGCTCACTGTTTCACAGTTCTAGTTTATAAAACCTCTCTATACTGGTGTACACTTCCCCACACCATCTCTGAGCTCCACCACGTGTGGTTGCAATCTGTTACCATGAGCTGCCTGTTGGCAGCTTCTTGTTGTATTGCAACTACAATATTACAAAGGTTCTCACTGATGGTTCAGGTCCCAGGGAATTTCCAGTGACTTAATGACTCACTGCTAGAGCCCCAGCTGCTCACAATCCCATCTGTGTATGTCCATAAGGGGCTGAGTACTCTGTGGAGAGCTGGAATGAAAGTCACTAACCCCTGTACTTTGGACACCTATGCCATGTTGAGAACAGGTATTGTCATGTTTTTGTAATTTTGAAAATATAGCTAACAAAGAACATGGCTGTCCTGTGTCACTTTGTATGGGTAAAGCATCATTATACCCCTCTCGTTGCACAGGGCTTTCCAAAATATCCAGAAAGTCTTCAGCAAAGACTGGTGGTTTAAAGCCAAGTGCTCAGGGTATTACTTTCCAGAAGAAAGAGAGATACCTGTGCAGCCATAGTTTCTCTTTTGGCCTGTTAATAACGATAAACCTCTGCTACATGACGATTCCCTCCTTCCCTTTACCTCATTCCCACAGGTCTGCTGTCTCACTTGGGGCACAGGGCAGGCCATATTCCCAAATGGAGTATTTAATAGAAATAAAGGATTTTTTTCTTACCCCCATGTCCTTTTACCCTAGACAAACCAATAAACATAATTTACTTCAGTCAGTGCTTATGAATGTTTTACTGATGAAAATACTTTCTTCAAATGCTGAATGGATATGGTACAACTGGCGACTTGATGTCTGTATTTATTTTTCTTTTGAAACTTTTAAACTTCTTCCTATCAGCCTATCCTAAGGAACTCCTTCTAAGCATAAATGAAAGAGAAGAAATACCTGAAATCAAATATTTGATAAATCAAAAGAGTCTAGATTCATTTCTTTGTCTGGTTGGTATTCTTAAGATGTCTGGCTTAGTAAGACCAAGAGGAGAAGATCATGATCTGCAGCTAAATATGACTGGAAATTAGAAGTACTTCAAAATCTGAAGGGCTCAGCACCGTGCTATTCAAATCAATTCCTCACCAAGTACTCAAACAAAATAATAATAAAGAAGAATTTAAATTACCCTACAAGGTGCTGGCCTGGAGTTCCAATTGCTTCTAAAATAAGATCCAGGTGCTCTTAAAAGTCTAAAGCAGCCTTTTAATTTTAAATTGCTCCTCACGGCATGTACCATGAATGATGATCTTTAAAAAGCTTGCCTAAATCAAAACACTCCATATTGCAGGATAATTGGTTTAAAAAAAAAAAAAAAGCTGCATGAAGAGAGCCCCAGCCAAGTTCAGCGACAAGCCATGTTTAATATTTTCTCTAAACAAAAGATAAAAAATAACTAAGTATGCTCTGCTCTCTCTGTACTTCAAATAAAAACTTTCACTCTGATGTAAGCTACCAGATCATTTCAATTGTGCCAGACTTACTACTACTCAGAGACCCATCGTTAAGATTATTTTATTGCAATGGCACCTAGAGACCTAGGTAAGGTTCTCACTACTCTTTGCAAATAAAACAAAAGATGTATTTCCTGCCCCTAAGAGCTCATAACTAAGTAGTTTATACGCACACACAACAACATGGCAAGCAATTGGTAAAAAAATTCACCAGAGCAAAAAATCTACCTTAGATCTGATTTTGCATACATATATTTTTAGACTAAAACTGCAATTTGTGAGATTGGATATAAGGCCCCTGAAAGGGCTTAAGATATCACCTTTAGATGTGATGGTGAAGAATAAGTCCATCCCACCTAAACCTACTGAAATCTGCCACATGAAACATCACTCTGCAGACACCTCATGATCTGTCATATGGAGGTATTGTAACTTCAGCTGAAAAGGCAGGAGTATCAACATGGAGAGCATCCATCTGTGTATACACCTCAGTGAAATATGATCCCACCTGAACTGTGGGCCAAGATTTGGGTCAATAAGAGAGAATGAAAATAAGAGAGAATGAAAACAGCATAGAAGCACAGAATCATTTAGGTTGGAAAACATCTTTATGATCATTGAGTCCAACCAGTAACCTAACACTGCCAAGTCCACCACTAAACCATGTCTGAAGGACTTCTAAATACCTCCAGGAATGGTGACTGCCCACTTCCCTGGGCAGCCTGTTCCAACACTCAACAACTGTTTTGGTGAAGATCCTTCTCCTAATATCCAACCTAAACCTCCCCGGTGTAACTTGAAGCTGTTTCTTCTTGTTACCTGTAAGAAGAGACTCACACTCAAGTCACTACCAGCTCCTTTCAGGTAGCTGTAGAGAACAATAATATCTCATCTCAGCCTCCTCCTTCCCAGGCTAAGCAAAACCAGTCTGCTCAGCCACTCCTCACAGGAGCTGTTCTCCACAACAAGGTAGCGTTCTAGAGTTCTCTAAAGTCAGGAAGCTTTGGTGCAACTATTTAAAAACATAAATAAAGAAGTCAAATGAATAAAATTTTCCTTCCTCACAGCCACAGATGTCCTTCAAACTAATCTCAGATCCAAAAGCCTATTCTCTAGGCTTCTCTAAGGACTACACTGTGCTGCTCTCCAGGCCGTTTTGAAGTGTCCATGCTATTGGTTTTTAGATACAATCTCATTTGGTGTCATTAGTGTCTTTTGCATCTTATCTTGCTCTCCTCTTTCTCACACTCAGGCATACACAGCATGCATAAATAAAACTAAATTGAGCCCTTGCAGCCAGATCATTCAGGACTTTCAGTAACTCCATGTTGAGGCAGAACAAGGTTTCCCACACCTGTCATAAAAGAATGCTGGTCACAAAGTAAGGTGTAGTCTGGGATTTTGGATGCTGTCTGAGGGAAACATAGAGCTGCAGGGAAATAAACAGTAATGTTATGAAGAAGCTCAATCAACTGCTTTCAGAATAAAAAAAATCCATCATAAACATTTCTCATACATAACCAGCCCTCGTTTGGATTTCACGTTGTAACACCAACTTCCAGCACAAAGCAGATTTCTGAATGACAAACACAGCATGTAACTTGGTCAGTAACCAAGTTCTGCACACGTATTATTTGACTGCCTCCTTTTCAGCTTTTCCTCTCCACATCTGTAATGAAGGGGAAAGGAAAAGGCTGGCAGATGGTCAGTAAATTATGTATTCTCACCGCAAAGATCCCCAGGAGTCGCCAAATTATACAACAGTTCACAAGAGACACTGAGATAAAAGTGTGGGCTTTTTAAATAGACTGACCTCCAACTCCAGCTGAAATCAGCAGAAAAAGCAGAGTGATACAATGAAAAGGAGGAAAAAATAATTAGCCCGTATCAGCTGTGCTCCAGTCAAATGGATAAGAGCACATGGCTGCTTTGAAACAGGATGCCCAGATGGAAAGATGCATGCTGTGACAGTGTAAACTCTGTGAACTTTATCATTATGTCAGAATCTTTTTTAAATTTATTCCCAAGTGATATAATTAAAATGTACTCAAAAAGAGTGACTTCCTTGGTTTCCAAATTAACTAAAGATGCACATATTCCTTGAGGTTCTTAGTATTACCCTTCTAAAAATAACACAAACATTAGCTGCTGATGCCCAGCTTAGAAGAGTATATGTACACTCATTTAAATTATAAAGAAAAAAATTAGGGCTTTGAATGGTTCCTTTAAGTGCAATAATGATTTCTTTCATTCCTGAACTCAGAATATGTGGATTTGAAAGGTTTCCATCATAAAACAAAAGCTCAGAGACAAAAATATTATCCAGTTACACTGTGTTACTTTTCATTAAAGCAGGGACTTGCAACCACCTTCTTTCCCATAGAACTCAGGGGCACCTGAAGGTCAGGACATGGCCACTTTAAATCATGACCACATCAGGTTAATCTGAAAAAACAAAGTCTAAGAAAAAAAACACTTTATTTTTGGTGCCAATGCTGCAATTTAGCGATCATCAGCAAATTCAAAACAAACCAGGATCTGGGCTAAAAACTAGCATCACACACAAGTTGAATTAAAAAATAACAGTTCTGTGTAGAATGAGAGTTGCATGTAGAATCTCAACTTTTGTTAAAGATAAGTCTCACTCTCTGCCACAGGATTAGTTATGATAGATAAATCTCAATAAATTCTCAGTGAAAAAAATATAGGTTATATATATAAATAAAAGGAAGATTTGGCTGTAAAATTTTGGATGTGACTTCATTATGGAGCTATTAGGCTAAATATGGGAGAAGATCAAGAAAGCCCCACAATACTAAGGAAGAATGAATGAACACACCTTACCAAATGTCATGAAGCTGTGTCAGGGGACATTTAGGTTGCATATTGGAAATTGCTTTTTCACCCAGAGTGTGGTTGGGCACTTAAACAGGCTCCCCAGGGGACTGGCCACAGAACCAAGTCCATCAGAGTTCAAGAAACTTTTGGACAATGCACATGGTGTGATTCTTAGAGCTGTCCTGTGCAGGGTCGGGAGTGGGACTTTGATGATCCTTGTGGGTCCTTTCCAGCTCAGGGTGTTCTAGAACAGCTTTTTCATTAAGAGAAGGAATAACACTAACACAAGGATGGTCAAGGATCAACTTTGGGATTCACATTAAAGAAACAAGGAAGCACACAGGCAAGCACAGGGCCTTCAACAAAATTAAGCACGCACTGGACTCTAAATAGAGTACTGAAACATTGGATGACAACTAACAACATATAGCCAAGAACTTCAGAGAGAGAAACCAAGGCATGGGAATTTATATTATATATTTCTGTGCAGAACAGGACAGATACACCCATGGCAGCTGACAAACCCAATATAAGCTGGAGAGGTGCAAATACAGTCTTGAAACAGCAAACGCCACTGTCAGTAAATACAGTTCCTGCATCCATGTGGAACCCAAAGGCCAGGGGATTAAGGCTGTTGAAACTAGTCCAGTTCACTTGGCAGTGACACAACATAAGCTTTTAAGTTTACCCAAGTTAGAAGGCTACAGCAGACTAATCAGCCCTCAAACAGCATTTAAAGTTAAGTACAACAAGACACAGTGATCATCCTAATGTTTCCCTGAAGAAGCATATAGAAGTGATGTAGTGCACTTGGTTCTACACCAGCAGCACGCATGAGCTGGCTGGTGCAATAGCAAGGCAAAGAGTTTTTCCAAATATTTGAAAAACAAAAGACTCAAACCTCATATTTTTAAATTGATTTTTTTTTAAATTGAAATTGAATTGATAAACAAACCTCAAAATGCTCTGATTAAGTTTCTCCTGACAAATTCAGATTACCAGAATGGATGGTTTTCTGCTTCAAAAACACAACATCCTGGGTTGGTGGTGTGGAATAAAATTGAGCAGCTCAAAAGATGGTGAGATTTACCTCAGATAGTTGCACTTAATATTTTATGATGAATTTCAAACTAAATTATAAAGAAACTGGCTGAACAATACACTGTAGGTCTTTGAACAAAGAAATTATTTATAGGGAGCTACAGCAATGATTCCAGTTCCAAGGACTTACATGCTTTTCTAGAGGAGACTGTTGGGACAAGAACTGGCTTTTCACGTATTTTTATTTCTCCATCTTTAAGCATGACAATTCCAAAAAAAGGCAGGTAAATTCAAACAGATCATCTAAGCAACCTACACCCAAATGGTATAGATTTTTTACAGATTGTTCACAGTGCCCTAAAATGTTCCTAGCAAGTAAGCACCTTTGTAGAGCCAGGATTGGTAAAACCAATGTGGATCTGCTTGGAGTTCTTGTTTTTATAGGCAAAATTGTAAAGTTCTCAAGGGGAGAAAGAAAAATAAAAGTCAATTCATTCAATTTTTGAAAAAAAGGGAAGAAATCAGACAAAAGCTGAAAATATCTGTTGAGATAAGGTCAGCACATCTGTATGGAAATGTAGTTTGGACACTTCAATTCTCACTTAGATTTCATGGAGTCTGTATTCTGGCCTGATTATTACAACATAGCTAATGCAGTATATTCTAAAGCTACTACCAAATGTGAGGAAAGACGAAAAACAGCAGTTGCAGTGAAAATGCCTTTACTTTCCTTTGCAAAAACTTAAACTCCATCAATTCATATTAATAGCACATTACTTTGTTATGTACTGGTTTTAAACCAAATCAGCTTAAGGAACTCGGTATCCACGATCAATCAGTATTTGAATAGAAGACTTTTCAAACATCCTCAGTAATTCAGTCTGTTTTTCTAAATCACTTTTTCCCAGAGTTTCATAACCGCTCTTTCCCTTCAGGAAACAATTTGTATTAGGCCCTAAAAGCCCTCATAGTAAAAGCAGAATAGGCTCAAGCTGCTGACAGTCTCTCAGTTCCATTCTGATGCTATAAGTTAAGAATCAGTGTACCAAATCAATCAAGTGAATTATCTACTTACAAAGCAGCTCCAAAGATTCCTGTTTACTGTAGGTTTATCACAATCTGTCAGACTACTAAAGTCAAGTCAGGCTTAAAATCTGTCCTGGAGATGTGTGAAGTTTGTGTGTCTGTAATAAATAGCTCATGAGAGGCAGGCATATCACTGAGGTAATCTGAAATGTGCATCTGCCTGCCCATGATAAAAGCAGCCTTAGACTCTTCATCCAAGTTTAAAATATTATGTACCTATGGATAGGTAATTAAACTGCATGGAAAGAGAGCAAAAGAATTTTTTTTTTTCTTATGTTTGGCTGCTGGTGGCAGTGTAGCAACTCCTCTCATACAGAACTAGTATTCAATATATGCTTAATGCTAAATGCAGTGATAATACATCCCCCCTACTTCACAGACTTGGGCTAGATTTCCATAATGTCCTACCTAAAGTTGTTCAGCCACATGAGCTACTGGTATTCTGTGCTACTTCTTCATCAGGAATCAAAATTCTTTTTTTTTTTAAGTAGCAGCAGAATTTCTCTAATTATTTCATATATTTTTATTATCTCTGTGGTTTCCTTTAGTTAGTGAATGCCTCTGAAAAAGCCCCTCTGAGGATCTATATCTGCAAAACTGTAGTAAACAGCACTGCATGAGAAAACACACTCCAACTTCTATTTTACAATCTTCCTGAGTGAAAGGGTGAGATGTAGAGAACTCAAGCTCTTTCTTAAACTCAGCCTTCATGACCAGCAATTCTTTTATCTCGGCCTGCAAGGGAGCCATAGTTAAAGGCTTTCCACCATCTCCACATTCTCAATCCATGTTACCTTGTCACTGCACCTCAGGGAGGCATGAAAACAAAGATAACTCCTCCCTGTGAGCATCTCTATCTGAGGAGGCCACAACTCTGCGTAAAGGCTGCCCTTACACGCTTTGTGTACAGAAAAGCCCAAGTGTTCTTCTTTGTGCAATCAGGGATTACTGCTACACATTTTAGAGAAAGGCTGATTTCTTGCTGGAGTAGAAGAGGATAATCGCTCTCAGCTAGCCATTAAAAGAAGGATAGTTGCAAGCCTTCAGATTTACTCCTGGACAATATGAAGAGTACCATTAATAAATACTGTACATCCATATTCAGTCTTACATGTGTGACAGAAAACTTCCTGTCTATTCTATGAACATTTAAATTGTGACAGATTAACAAGTCAGTTATTCACGGTTCAGAAGGAGTGACAGCACTATAAACCCTTCCTTGTTCCTGGTTTGTTGTTTTTTTTATTTTACCCTACTAATACAACAAAACCTACAAGGCTTGACCTAGTTAAAACAGTAAATATTAGAAAAATCTTATTTTATTGTATATATACATACAAACTGTATGCGTATAAATATGACTGAGAATACTGTTTAAGAGTCACAGCTTTCATAGAAACTTATCCTGAGAAAAAGTTGTGAAAAGTTAATGAAGCATGCATTGAAAATTATCAAAGAAACAGCATGGCTAGAGGCAGTATTTGCAAGAATGTCTTAGGATTATTAGAAATACTGATGAAACTACAATAACAGCAAAGAAATATCTACAACTAGATATTTGGGGAGGGGGAATTAATACAGCTGGCCTATTTCTGAGAAAAAAAAAGTTTTATTAATAAAAAGTAAAATATTTTGTCATCAATAGTATTTTGACCAAATGTCATAATACAAGAATAGAAGAAAACTCCTCTCAGTTGTTTCTCGATATTTCATATCTGCAATCAAATTACTCAACAGTTAAGGCAGGCAAAATTTGCAGGTAGCTTAAAACCATTCAAGGTGTTTCTACCAGCAACACTATAAAATGTTTACAAAGCCAGAGAGAAATCTGACAGCTGAGCGCCCATCCCAGTCCCCTCCTTCACAGGTACAAAAGGTGCACAGTGCCACTTGCAAACACAGACATGCACTAATTGAAGATAGCTGCTGGAGTATGGTTATACAGAAACTGTTCACAGGAAAGGAACAGAATTCCTCAGTCATTTCCACAATCCCTGACCCACTGAACACTGAAACATGATGTAAACAGGTATAGGTCGTTCAGGTTTTCATCTAAGCTAGTACGGTAATGAACTGATTTTTAAGCATTTTCCTAGCATAGAAAAATGACTACGTGATCCCACAAATCTTTTTATTCCTTCATTTCCATGGCTCTCCCAGTGGTTGATTTAACAGGCAGAAGGCTTCTGAAATTGGCCCCAACAGCAGATCTTCCTGCTCCAGGTCACAGGATCAGGGAGAGACCATGTAGCTTTTACCACCTACCACATATAAAGTGTTCCCTCCTGACTTCCCAGGAGTACACTCAGTTTTATTCATTTATGTAAACAATAAGAAAAAAACCTCTTCACTCTCCCATGACTTGAAGACAGCAGACCTGAAGAGATTTAGCTGGACAGATACAGAAGCCAGCCTCCAGCTCTGATAGAGAGAAATCAGCCAGCCCAAATATGGCCAGTCTCAGTAAGAAAACAGATTTCTACTTTCTTTCCTTTGCACATGCATTACACTTCACAAACTGCACTACAGAGGCAGAAAATGGTGTTTGAGCTAGTGGAATAATATGATATTTCACATATATTGACTCAACATGACAGTGTTTGTCTTCAGTTGAGACAATCTGTCTCATTCAAATGAGTTCACGTTTAAAGATTGCTGATTTAAAAAGACAGAAAACAAAGCACTGTGGCTATCTTTAAATGCTGAGACAAAAAGGAGGCCCAAAAAAAATCCAGCAAAAAAATTTACAGCCCTTAGTTGTCAGACTTCTGACTTTGCATAAGTAGTTGGAAAAGGCCTGGGAGAGGAAGAGAGCTCTCTTTCTTTTTAACGAGAAGGGTAATATAAAAAGTAATTCCAGATTTTGAGTTTATGCATACCATTTGTAAAAATGTACTCCGCGTATCAGGGGCTGGACAGAATACTATGAAAGATACTCTGTAGGATACAGAGATAAAGTTCTTAGGAGAGTCCCTTCATATGGAGAACTTTTCTTTTTCCTGAAAGAGTTAATGACAGGAGGTCTTAAACAGAAACCCTTGGAAGCTGCCTCCAAAATATTAAGTCTTGGAAAGTACAATATCCAATTATATGAATTCAGGCCAAGAATGGACCAAGATAAAATATTCAATTAGCCTGCAGCCTGATCCCACAGACTTCCAATGGTGCTTGAAAAACGTGAGTTGCCTTTGACAGTCACATCACACAGAAATACTTTAAGGAAATGTACCAGGAAGAGAAAGCAGGAGCTAAAAAGAAATGTTGGCAGCAACAGAGGTTACCAAGTAAGCAAAGAATCACTTATTAGCATCAACCTAAACTTGATGAAAAGGGAGAAAGAAAAATATTATATTGAATTACGAGGATGAAATAAACCATAAAGGCATATACACAGGCACATTGCTGTGGTGTAAATACAATCACAGCTTTCAGTTTGATGCAAGGGTCTAATGGCAACTGGAAAGCTCTCAAACATCATATTTTAGGAATATTACTTGGGAAATGATTCAGCAGGACTGCTCCCATTTCTTCTAAGGTCCAAAGGCCAATAATCAACACCTGCACTAACAGATCATCCCCTGCAAGGTGTACAGGGCATAGATCTGTGTAGAAGACTGAATGCTCTGTGCAGCAGGGGACAAGCAACTCAACTGCCAGCTCCAAGTCAGCAAAGGTAGGACCATGGCCACTTTGTGGCTTAATTAGAAAGAATTCTATTGCCTTTCTTTTCTGATGAAGGTCTTGATTTCAATTAAAGATTCAATTCTTCCCCACTGGCTTTCGTCAACCATAACCTGCATGAATCCAAAGGTATTTACACTAACTCTAGTATTTCATTAAAGACTTTGACCTAAGCTTTGGCCAGAGAACATGCAGGTGGCATTTCCAGTTATCAGCCCCCTTTTAAATCCAGAAGAGAAAATCTCCCAATTTGCAAATGAATCAGAAGCTTTTCAAAATGAGAACAGATCCTTTCATAACCTCTATTGAGTGAAAGCACCCGTTGCCACCAAACTGTGCTTAATTCAAAGCATCTCATCAGAAATTTTTTATTTCCTTTCTTTGTCAGAGAAAGATCTTCCTAAAATGGTATGATCATCTTCCTATTACATCATTACTTACAATTAATTTTATAGAGGATGCTTGGTCATCAAGTTGAATCTTAGAGTGAAATCAGAAAAATAGTATCTAAAATCCTCTCTAGCACTGAGTAATATTTTTAAAAATTTCCTAATTTTATTAATTTAAAAAAAATAAAATCCAAACCCCACCAAACACCCAATAAACCAGCCCACTGTGAAGACTTGCAGTTCTTTAAAGCAGAGAATAAATCCCAAATCACTGTTTAAAAATCTCTGTGGAAGTGCAATAATAGTGTTTGGCACTGCATCTCTAAAATACTCTGAAATAAGCATGGGTCCAATAACAATCCAGACCAATCCATGTTCCTTGATGGCTTAGATACGCTGAATCTTCAAAATATAGGACATAATGGTTGCCTTTTTATAAAGTGACAGAAAAATCAGAAGAATAAAATCCCAAAGGGCACTGAGAAGATTCACAATGATTTTCACAGTGTCTCCTCTTACACATGAACAAGAAACTTGAAATTAATCAGCTAGTGGCAAGTTCAAGAAATACAAGCAATATTATTTTATTTAACCACCACTTAAGTTACATAACCCTTATGTCCCAGGATATCCTAAAAGTTCTTTTTAAATACAAAAACTTCTAAAGTTATTTTAACTAAGTTACAGAAGTTACTCTACCAACATTTATTTTTAATTACAAAGGCACAAACTTGTGTTTAAGAACTCCCTGAGCTGCAGATCACTGAAGGCTGGCAGAGCAAGCTGGAAAGACCCTTTTACATTTCTCTGATCTCACATTTCTTCATTGCCACCAACCAGCAATCAGATGCAAGACTCAAGGCTTATTCTCTATGCTGATGATCGTTCTTGTTTCATTAAAACCAATCATTAAACTTCCAGTTCTATCCAAATACTTCATCTATTGCTCTGTTCACTACATGAACTATAAAGGATGTATTTATTTGCATTTATTTATATGTGGGGTTTTTTTTTCCCTCTTCGCAGTATTTTTGTAGTTATTTTGGAACTGTTTGGTAGAGTCATGGAATATATCATCCCACAGACTCCCCTATTTCATGGCTTGTTGGCTTCTGCAGTGGGCTGTAACAGCCACAGATGGGTAACATGAAAGATTCTTTTGGGTATCTATGGAAACAAGTAGATGAAGTCTGCCTCAAGGTCTTATCTTCAGATCCTTCCCCCATGCTAGGAAGGGGCAGGGAATCTCCTCCACTATCCGATATGGAAAGGAGAAAAACGAGTCAGACGGTGTTGGGAATGAAAATGGGACCCTGAGGCAGGTGAAGTGGCAGAGGAAGGAGAAAGATGACGGAATTCAGAAATTAAACAAAAGAGAGAGCAGGATTAAGTGGAAAAGCAAAAACAGATGAAGAGCAGCACTATGTCCTTCCTATAGCTTGATTCCTATGTAGCCTGTTTATTACTCTCCATTGGTATTCTACACTTTAACTAGTTCTGTGCATTTCCAAGCTCTTTGGTCTCTACCATCTGTTTGCATGAGGGTCTGTACGGATGCAGGTTAATGCTCAAAGAAAAAAAAAAGTTCGAAAATTCAGTTTTGTTTGTTTAATCTTGCCAAGCTAATCCTTGAAATGTCATGCTAAACAATAACTTTTATTTAAAAAATATCAAAATTAAAAGTAGTGATTTTGCCCTACACATTTTTATCAAAGCTCACCAAGTTTCATGAAATTTGACTTCAGATAACGTTTTAACAAAAAAAAAAAAAACCTACCTCAGTGACCAAACTTATACATCCAAACAATTCCACCCAATTGCATCAATATGAATTTTAGCAAGTGCATGTTGTCTTTGGGTGCTGCTTTATTTGCTCTGCAGTTACTTCAAGCTTAATAAAAACTTAGGCAAAATAAATAAAAAGCAAAAACTCCAGGTGGCTGTTCAAATCCACAAGGCAGCAGATACTCCATGTCCTCAAATTTTCCTGCTGAAAGCCGTAAGAGTACAGCTACAGGAAGCCCTCCCCGATTTCCAGACCTGGCTACTTGCCTTCCTAAGCTCCTCTTTGCTTTTCATAACTACAGACATCATGTTCCAACTGCTACATGGGGCTATGTGACACCTCCCGATTCCTTGTGAATCTTGTATGACCAGACACAGCTCAGCAACTTACTCAGCTTTCAAAATAACGTGTGTTATGGGTATGCAGATAACAACCTGTGCACAGGCCCAAGCTACTTTCTTAGGAATAAGGAGGTCATGAGAATGTCAGTGCTAGCATATCTTAGCTGAAGACTCCAGTGCTATACACAATAACATTTATTACACATGGACATCCAACACTGCAGATGGGTAAAATAATCATTGGAACAAAAGAATTTATCATCACGTACCTCAGTCATTCACCATTTGAAGCTTGTTACAGTAATTAAACTCCTTGAACACACTCAAATCAATATGGAAAAACAGCCATTGAATTATTATCTTAAACAAACAGTTTAAGTACAACATTTGGCCGCTCTGCAAGTGTGTACCTGCCTAAAATGAGGGCCAGAAGAGCTAAAATTCAGTCCTGCGTAGTAATATAGATAGCATAATCTTAAATTCTGTATCACACTCCGTCATGTCAGGCCAAAAATACAAACTTCATGTGAAAGAAAGAGTTAACTGCTGATTTTCCTGGGAGACACTATATTATTTACATTCTAGATTGGTGGAGATGGTGTTTTTCAGATAGCACCAACATTCATATATGGAGAAATGTGGCAGGCACACGTGTGCACATTTGTGCACGTGCAGGTTTGTTTGTGGGGAAACATTTACCCAGACAGGAAGAGAAAAACAGAAAGCATATCTGTCCCAGGCCTGGGGACAACCCCCAGGATTCTTTGAGTCTCCCTCCTCAGGTATATTCAAAACCTGTTTGACACTGTCCTGGGCAACTGGCTGTAAGTGTCCCCACTCAAGCAGCAGAGGATGGACTATGTGACCTCTTGAGGTCCCTTCCAACCTCACCAAATCTGTGCCTCAAAGAAGTAAAAATAAAACAAACTAAAAAAAAATAAGCCCCAAACTACACAAACCTGAAAAAGCACAATTAAAAAAAGAAAAAAAAACAAAACCAAACAAAAACAAACAAAACCCAAACCACTTTGCCATTTCCAATCTTTGGAAACTGCATCTACCCACTCTACAATAGCATCAACACATTTTCATTCTATATTTACATGTGCAGGTGGCACAATTTACACAAACATACACATACACAGTACTGCAGCACTGAAAAAGAAATCTCCTCAGCAACGGGACGACATGTTTTATCAAAATCTTCCAAGAGACAAATGTGCACCAATTCCTCACTTTCAGGGATTATCTGTGTCTGTACAGTGAATCCCTCACATCCTAGTGTCTCTAATTGCATGAACAATGCAATTCCATCAACCTAAGACCACAAGCTTCAGCTGAATCTGGCCTAATAGCAGCTGTGCAGCCAGTCCTCAGTACTTTTCAGAGATTTCAAAAGCACTTACATGCAAGACCACAGCCTGTATTTCAGCCACCTCCAAAACACTACTCCATGTTGATAAAACCTCCTAACAACCAGAGGTTTAGGTTTTGGAGACATCCAACCTACAAGGGGTTTAAGGTGTCTGGAAATGCAAGACAATTTCATCAAGGCACTAAATCCATATAAGCAAACTTCCTCGGTTCTGCTCCTGTTTGGGTTGCCATTTAGTGATTTCTATATTGAATATACTCACTTCACTGGTAACTAGATTTATTCTTTTTTTAATTATTAGCTTTTCTGCTTTCTCAGGTCTTGCTGGATCATTGATTGCCATCGGCAGAAGATTCTTCCAACCAAATTATATCTTCATCTATACCTGAGTGACTCTGCTCAATTTAGGTCAGCAATTGCAACTTAATTAAAAATTCCGTTGAGAATGTGCTGGCCAGAAAAGACTCATTATGTCAGAGCTGTATTCACTCCACAGCACTGATAGGAACATGAACTAATAAAATTTTTTTATTCATACTAAAATGAATGCCCTGGACTCCCATTAAAGAGTAAGAGCAACTGACATAAGATGAGAATCGTATCAGTGGGCAGATCTGTTCTGCAAGAATTACTCAGTTCAAAGAATAACTTTCCAAATTAAAACCACATCAAATAAAGGGAATCTCTGTTACAACATCAGAATATATAATTTAAATCTACTTACCCTGCTCATAACTGGCCAGAGACAAACCGTACGTGAAATGCACTCAGTTTTTCAGACAACTGAAATATCACAAAAGTTTTCATTCTACCCTTTCCAAACAGGGCATTTCACTTATTTTGACCTTGAATACCTTGCTTGGTTAATTTCTACTATTTATGTGACTACTCTAAGTGCAGCCATATGCTTCTTTCTACATAGCTAGCTAAAATTACTTTTTTCAGGCTATTATATCACCTTAAATATTAATTACATGGACACACTGATTTTATAGCTAAGACAATTGTGAGAGTTTTATTTCTACTTGTAGTCCAGTTTTCTACTAGGGACATATTTAATGGTCCCACAAGAGAAAAATAAGAAAAGAAGAAGAATATCATCAAAAAAAACCTTAATTTTGCTACGCTGGTGCCGACTGGTCTGGAAGAATTTCAGAGGTCCATGGGTCAAAACCAGATAATTGGAATAAATGGAACCAAATCCCCAAAGTCTGACAAATTTGGCTGAAAATGCTGAATTAAAAGACCCTTGAATTTAGGATTTTACTTTCTGCCTATGTTCACAGTTAATATTTTGATGTTTTCATATATAACACAATCTTATGCTGAATGCTGAAACTCTTGAAAAGAGACGGATGAATATGCACTCAAAATTAACTGGATTTAACACATTCCTAATTTTCTCTTATGTACTTTCTATTTTCTTTTTAAAGTCACACCTTTTAGCTTGTTAAACCACAAACACTCAAGTATAACTTTGAAATAAAATAACCAACAAGATGTCATTAAAAATATTCCATTCCATTCTAATGTTCTTTATTTACAATTTGAATTTCCCTAAGACATCCTATCTCCAGCTATCAATGAAGTTATTTCCAAGATTAGGTAAAATAACACGAAGCAGGATTTTAGTCAAACATGCAAACTGCAACAGAAGGCAAACTGATCCAGTAAACACATTAGTTTTACTAACTTCAACTATGAATCCAATTGTAATGCTCAAAATGTGCAAATCAAGCTGCTTTTTCACCAGATTGCTTGCTAACTACTAATAAATATTCCTCTCTTCCATGGCATTTTGCTTCTTTCTATTGTAATGCCTGATGGTCATTATCCCTGTTATTATATAGTGTTTATGAAACATGAAGCCTAAAGGGGAAAGTTTCATGATGCTTTACTCTTTAATCATCTTGATTTTTAATCTAGACTCCAAAGAGAAGTTCAAAGTTTTTGATTCAAAGCATGTTATGGTTAATGGAAAATCTCCCTCTACTCTTACAAGATTATGCCACAGGCTTCAAACTGCTTTTTCTCTTTATTGTCCCTGCTATTTGAAATTTGCTTCAGCTTGTCTACGACATCATAAAGTGTCAGAAGAATCATTTTTATTCTTTTAAGCACTCACCTCAAACCACTGGCCATGAGACTGCATTTTAAGGATGACACAAGGATCTGGTTTTGAGAGGGCATCCCTGTCTGATATGCCTTTGCATGCGACTCGCAATTCCACTTTAGTCAGGCATGGGCTGTTAAAAATTCCCAGGGTATTGGCTGCTGATTCATAGATGTTGCTCATTTTCTTCATTCCTTGTTCTGAAAGAGAGAAAAGGTCTCTATTAAGAATGGTGCACACACAGTACAGCCCTTCCCTTCCTTCCAGAAGCCAGCGCAAAGTTCTGCTAAAACAATAACTGTGAATGAGATCCAGAGCAAGAGGGGCAAAAAATAAAATCAAAGGAATAACTATAGAAAAAAGAAATAATCATCTCATATGTTTATAAATAAGCCAAGTTCAAAACTGTGATCTTGACTTCCAGCTCTGTTCCTGGTTACAGAGCTGCGCTTCCCCAGGCCAAAGGACAGATAAGACAAGGTGGTAAATCCAAATCTCTCCTGATAACACCTTAAGAAGGCTAAATTAAATTTGCTCAGCGCTCCCTCCATCTGCTTTTATTTATCGGTATTCCATCCAAAATGTATGTGCTTCTTACACCAACTTTTGCTGTAAATGCCATAGAAAGCCCCTTTTCATATCAATCCTAAATTCCAGAATATGTTTCACTATTTCCACACCTGCTGCAGAAGATTACTTCCCTCCATTGCTAGGCAAGTAGTCAAGATTGATGTTCTAAGGGGAAGCACAGGATATTTGCGCTGCCAAAACTTGTTGTAATACCATGTCTGCTCTTTTGGGTCAGGAATCATGGTTACATGAACACAGGCAGCTGGAATGGCAGGGACCTCTGGCCCTTACGTCATTATGAACACCAGCACCAACCTTACAGCTCAAGCTTTTGCTCTCAACAGAAGCAACAAAAACATTTTACCACAAAGCTTAGCAAATATCACTGTATGACTATTATTGCATCAATAAAGAAGAATATGGGAATGCTATAATTGCTAAATTGTTCGGAGCTCCACAGCCTGACCCCTGTAAATTTTTCTCCTAATACAAAGATTAGTGCCTTTACCACCTTACCCCATACCTAAGAGCTGCAGATTTGTCTTGCTGGTTTATCAACAAAATAATTTCGTAGTCTGTTTTAAATCTTTTCGCTGTCAAAACTAAGCAAACTATAGAAAAGGTACTGATATTATGCTACATTATAAAGCCCAAAGAGCAATCTCAGGTTCTATATGTGCATTCTTGTACACAAGTTTAGTTTCTCGTCCATTTTTAGCTAAGAGTCCTGACACTGAAAATAAATCAGCACGACTCAAATCTCAAAGCCTTTTAGAGAGTAGGGAACAACATTTTGTGCTGGGTCAACTCATGACAGTGATGGCAAGATTGTAGCTCCAGCTTGAGAGTAACAGCAAGCAGAGGGAATTGAGCTCCAGCCTAATTGGAACTACTCTGATACAATCACAAATTGAGAAGCAATGACCTGCATTCAAAGAGGGACCTGAAATCTGATACCTCAACTATGGGTGACAAGAAGTGATTGGAAAAAGCCCTACCTAAAGTGATGATTCAAAACAATGTTTTGGAAGACTGGTTTGCTTCTTTTCGCTACCTTTTTTTTCCCCAAAAAAAGAACAGATTGAGGTGGTGATACTGTGACAAATCCACTGAAGGCTACTATTTAGCTAAAAATTACAGAGAATATTTATAAACTTGTATGTACTTTGCTAGCAATCATCACAATCTGCTTTTTTCATTCTGCTCCTGATATATTCCAGATATATGATGTCAGGAGCCTAAGTTTCCATGAACTAGGATTACAAAAGCACTGCTAGGAAGTGAGGTGGGGGGGAAAGACTGTTGTCTAATTATTCATCATTTTATAATCCCATCTCCTTCAGAAGGCCGCTCAACAAGTGCATCCCACACATTTACAAGACGTTTTTACATGTTGCCCTTTCCGAATTGAAATCCATTTGAAAATTGGGTTAATTCTGTCTAATGCGCATCATACATCATTAATAAAATGTCATCCTTTGTGCAGAAATAGGTTGGTGATTTAATTAAACTGGATGATTTCAACACTGAGGAGAAGAGGAAAAAGTAGCAGAGTGAGGGGGAGAGGTGTATTTTTCTTCCTCCTACAATAATTATACACTGTTTTTTAGAACTGCGGCTAAGTATAAAATTATATTTCTTTTTATCACTACAACTATTCCTTCAGCTTTTACAAGTTCTAAATTTATCAATGGAAAAGATCAAACCCCATCTTTTGTCTCATTATATTCTTCTTTTATTGTAATCACCAGCTTGGGCTGTTGTACTGATGTCACGTTACCAGGGAGCTGGGGGCCTGGAAAATAGATTTTGAGCCTACTGAAAATGGCTAAGAAAAGGTATTATTTTATACAAACAGAGAGAAGTTACACTGCGTAAGAAGCTATTTGTCAATGAACTACGTACATTATTGATGGAGGAAAAAAATGCTAATTTTTCTTTGCTTCAAGCTTTTCCTTTTTCAGTTCATTAGAACCTTGTTTTTGCTTCAACATCCAGATGGTTTGAATATTCACTGAAAAAGAGCTGTATCCATGAGAGGAAAGCAATAGAGCATGTAGAAAAGTAAGTGAACTGGTCACACACTCCTAAAGTTTTCAGTTCATTGCTGCATACATTCTCTTTCATTTCCTCTGCTTGCCACACAAAATTACTAGACAGTGCTAGACTGGATGGAAGGGGGGAGCAAAACCAGGCCTTCTGGTTTCACCTCCCCATGGTGAAACAGAGAGGAATAAGGCAGTACCAACTGGAAAAAAATCTTAAAGTGCTGAAATTGAAACATGTACCAGGTTACTCTCAAAAACAAACAAACAAACAAACAAAGAATGTGTGGAATACAAAAAAAAAAAAAGTGAAGATCTTGAAGACAGGTCTATCTTCACCCTCCCCAAAATATTCTATATCTGGCATATTTAGAACTCACTTACTAGAAATTAATGTGCTCTTTTGACATTTTTAAAGAGATTCATGGTTTATTGATGTGTATAAATTCCTAATGAGGTGGGAAATAAAGAACATAAAGCCAAATTCTTCTCCATGGTGCCCAGTGACAGGACAAGAAGCAATCAGCACAAACTGAAATACAGGAAATTCTGATTAAGGGAAAGGAAATTTTTTACTGTAAGGCTAGTTGAAAGCTGACAAGCTTCTCAGAGAACTTGTGCAGTATCCATACTTAGAGATACCCAAAATTGTCTGGAGACAATATCTACAACTTGTCTAGACACGGCCCTGAGTAACTTCCTTTAAACAGAGGCTTAGAATAGATGATCTGCAAAGATCCTTTTCAACCTCTGCTACTCTTGTGATTAAGAAAAAAACAATCAAATTATAGTCTTTTAGTATATAGATTGTGATTTGTTGTTGAGTACTATTCAATGATTTGATTCTTTTGGCTGCAAAAGCATGCAGAAAATCAAAAGACAGAGATGAGCTCAACATTTCCTGTACAAAGTCTACAAAAGGCTCCCATATGTAGGTATCTAATTAAAAGCAATAGCACAAAAGTTCAAGACATCGTACCTGCCTATATAATTGGATTACACTGAAAATCAGTACTACACATTTGACAGATACATCTTTCTCCATTCAGAGGGACTGAATGGCTTAAAATGTTCAGTCAAGTAGTCTAGTGACTAGACTACTACAAAAGTAGTCACTAGTGATTTTGTAGTCTAGTGACTACAAAAGTAAGCATCTTCATGATGTGAGGTCCAAACAGTATATGCCTCTCTCCAAGACCTAAAAGACTTGAATTCAGCTTTCACAATCAGTTCTACCTTCTTGCAAAATGTTGATCTACACAGGGCTTTAGAGAACCTCACAGCAAACTCATAACCAGGCTCCTTAGATTGACCATGAAATAAATCTCATATGCTATCTCCATTCAGATTTCAAGATTTCTCCTCTGCCTACCCTGTCATTTTGCTCTCCTACACACACAGTGTCCAAAAAGCTTTTCTGTAAGATGCCTGGGTGAAGAATGAAGAGGTTGCTTCTCTACAGCACCTTGCTAAGAGCCAGGGAAACATGCACACTCAGCCTCAACTTCAGCTCAAGTAATAAATGAGCAGCAGATGAGAAAGATGCTAAGATTAAAAGCAGTATCAGTGTGCTCAGCATTTAGAAAAAGGTCTTGTTATTTAGAAACCAGAACTCCAGGACAAAGCACAAGCAAATGAATTCAGGGTTAGCAGGTTTCCCATCACAGTTATATTGAGAGCTGCATCTGAATCATTTGTTTTACTGGCACCCTGGTCATGAAATGAAAATGAGCCGATAGCATCTGCCTGCTTCTGCAAAAGTAAACAGCAAGAGTCTGCTCCTGGAAAGGTAAATTATGTTCATAGTAGGTGCATGCAGTGGGAAAATACTAATGTAGGATTACATGAAATAAGAGTTGTGAATAAGTGCCTCCAAAAGAGGGCAGGCCTAAAAGCACTGGATGTTGTGGCACTAGCTGCTCTCTACTTCTCTATACCTATGAATTATATATGGGAGAGACATTTAGCGTTAAAAACACATGAGCAGCACAACTCTCTAGACAGAAAGCTTTGTACCTACAGTTTCTGGATCTTCAAGGTTTAAAGTCTAATAAAAGTAAACACTAAAACCAAATCTACAGTTAGCACCTTAAAACTCATAAAACTCAGACTACCAGCTTCTGCTGGAAAACAATTAGTGGTCCACCGTTCAAAAGGGATGGAAACCTACTTTTCTATGCTATTAAGAATTGTGATCCTTGTTGCCATAGGAAAATGGCTTCCTCTAGTTCTGTTCTACATTCTTGACTTACGTTACAATTCATAATCAAAATCTAAATAGTCATGTTCATTTTTAGGTGAAATCTCTAGCTTTAAGTGACAAACAGAATCTGATTAAATAAAAGGACATTTTGCAACTATACTGAAGTTTTTATAGGGTCTGATCTGAGATCCACAGAAGTCAGTGAGAAAATGACCCATTGATTTCAATAAAGTGGGCAGTTGAGTAATATAATGCCTCAAGCAATCCTGTTTTCTCCCAGCGTATTTCATCGTTTGGCAACAAAGTGATGAAAAAGAATCATGAGGCAAAGAGGATTCAAGTGTCTTTTGGGGCCTGACCCAAACTCACTAACCTTATTAATTGGCTTCAAATGTGCATTTCTCAGGCCCTGAAGATTTTATATGCTTCTGTCCTGTTTCCCATTATGATATGAGATTAAGTTATGAAAAATACAGTAAGAGTGAGATTTACAGAAAAGGTTGAAATTATGTTGGATGTTCAGGTAGAAGAGTTTTAAAAAGTTCCTCTGCTTAATTACTTTTTTGGCTTCAGCAGAATGTAGGCCATGGACCCCTTCAAGGAATGGTACTAAATGAGGTGAGCAATTATTTTTTTTTAAGAAACTTTATGTGATTGTTAATTCCCCGTCTCAAGGAATTACTCTATCAATTGGTGGCATCATGGCTTCCTTGGTTGTGAAAAGCAAACTCCTTCCTTCTCATTCAGCCAAGTGGCTGGTAAATAAGCTTTGTGCAAATGAGAAAAGATGGGAATTCGTCAGGAGGTCCTGATTCAGCAAGTTCATTAAATTAATATTCCAGGTCCTTAGTGAGGAGCTCACTAAGATACCTGGCTTGCCAAGATCTGAACAGAGAGCCCAGAGTGATAGCAGATAGCCCAGATAGAAAGCACACCTATCTTTATTAAAAAAATGTAGGTCAGTGGTTGGAAGCCAGTGATCGGCCACAGAAGATGTTGTTTATTGCCCTCATTTTCTCTGTGAAGCAACAGCTTTTTCATTATAACATTTTCATAGCAAAGGGTCTTCTGTAGCCTCTGTTACATTGTTTGATGAACCTCACCATGAACTGTTTTCTTCCTTATTTTGTCTAATCTTTGTTGCTGCTGTGGCCATTGCCTCGGCCTGTCTCTGTGAATCTCTGGAAACTTACTTCTGGTGAAATGTAAGTGCAATCTTAAAATGTAGTCATTTGATTACTTATCTTTGACCACACTCCCAGACTCCTGATTACCAGCCATATCTCTAATCACTGCACACGACCCTTCTGCTATTGGCATTAAAAACTATTCTGGTCAACATTCACTATATTATAAAGAAATTTAAATTATCATAGATGATACAGACAAAATCCCAGCTGCCAAAATTAATTTGAATATGAATTATTGTGTAAGGAGAAGTCAATAGGGTAGCTAGACCCCTCCACGGGACACTTTGTGCAATTAAAAATGCAATTTTTCCTTCTTCCCTTTGATTCTCTGACTCATACAAAAATTAATGAGGATTTATTTAAAGTTACACCTACCAAAGTTTGATAAAGGCCTTTGCAAAAAGAGCAACAAACTCAGTAAGGAAGGAGGATCTGGAGAATCCACAGCAGTGCTATTGTGAACAATGAGACAGATCTGATAATGCAAGTAATCTATTTAGACAGAAGGGGAGAAGGTTCAGAACAAAGTGCCAGTAGTGTAAATGGAAATATACACACAGTGACAGTTCAAAGGGATTCATTACCATAGAACCAGCTGTTTCAATTATAAGGGGAGAAGGGAAAGTCACTGGAAAGAAACTAAGACATCAAATATGACAAAACACTGTACAAAAGTGTGCTACCCCTCTACAAATAACTCCATGCCAGTTAATAGAGGGGAAACCCCCACGGTAACTGAAGCAGTGGCCAGTTCTGGATGCTCTGAGTGGAGCCCACTGAAGTCACACTCAGTGCAATGCAAAGCACCTGTAAGAGTCAGTCACTAAAATACGTATATTGTATTATCCTCTACTAGAAGTGCAAATTTAAGATTCTCCCTTGCTCCTTTAGTATGTGCTAATGCCATCAGTCACCTCTTACTTTGCAGAGTTCCCACTGTCTTCCTGCCTACAATGCTGTAATATACAGGAGAAAGACAGGAGACTGAACAAATACAAGATCAAAATAACCTTTCTAGACATAAATGCAGATAACTCCCCTACTAGAAAGCAGTATCAACATTTACTACTGGAATAGCAGCAGAGATTTTTTTTCCCCCCAAATTAACCAAAGTCTGCTTTATTTACATTCACTGGTTTTGTACCAGTCACAAGGAGTCTGCTTCCCCCACGAGGTTGGCTTACAGGCTGGTTACAGAGGGTGTGCATTTTGTCCTGCTTATAAAATGACACCTTCTAAGACAGTGTGGTGTCTTTAGAGGATAACAGAATGTATTTTATTTGGAACAGTGTAGAGGCCAGAAAGAAAACAGACTGAAGCACCTTTGTGCTGACATACAGTAAGAGCTAGCCCCACAATTGTCCTATTATCCACAGTCTTATTTCCTTAAATATGCCAGTCCAAATTGTTCACTTGCAACTCAGTAATATCAAGAAAAACATTAAATAGTCCCAGTGTTCCTCATAAAAATGACATATTTTATCTCAGAAAACATTAATGAAAGTGGCTTCATTCTTAATTTCATTTTGATTTGCAAAGCCATTAGAATTGATGTTCCATAGCCCTTTCTCACCATTATAGAAGTTAAAAATGTCTTTAAAAAGTAAAAGAAAGAAGAGCCACCAAAGTTCAGACTGTCCTATAACATGACTCCCTGAGCTGACGATTTATGAGTGGGACTGAACAATATGAAGCCCCAGTAAAATTCAGGCTGCCAAATAAGTAAATGATTTGCCTAATGGTTTTGCTATTGGGTCTCAGGAGTCTTGACATACTACTGTGGAGATAATGCCTGAAGCGTGGGCAGCTGTAAGCACAGGGATTAGGCACTGATACATGGAAAAGCTCTGGACCACTGAATCCACTTCAAACATCATACTGAGGAGTTTCACACACACAAATCCCCAAACCTATTATATGCAAGCCATGCGTGGTTTGTGAATTTAAGTGACGTGATCCTAGTAAATCATATAAGTTCAATTGAATCTCTCTAATCAACAACTTCAAAACTACTAGCATGAGATACTTATTTGACTGCTTATCACTAAAAGCCATTACAATTTCCTTAGGTTTGCCATTTTAGTTTGCTGCTTGTACTAAGAGATATATATCAAATGAAACACAGGAATAGAATTTATTCACTTGAGGATATGCATTTGCTGCTTTTCTTAAATCAGCTCTCCCAGTTAGGTATTAGAGGGAAAATAAAGCTGTCATAACAAGAACTGAAGCTTTATAATACAGTTACTTATCCAAGAATCTTAAATGATTGGATATTTTGCTATATTTCAGAGAATGATAAGCCTGGAACAAAATCAAATAATCCCAGCACTCCGAAGTGTAGCAGTCACAATTCTGCTATCAGCTGAGAGCCTCCAGAACACATTTCAGGTGAAACAATTCTTGAAATAATTAGCCAATTCTGAACAACAAGAAAGATTTACAATCTACTCTGTTAATCCTTGCATTATCACCTACACTTGCATAAAATACATTTAAAATTACAATTACCCTTTATCCACCTTGGAAAAGCCCACTGGCTATCAGCTAGAAGAAAACCATAGAATTGTTTAGGTTGAAAAGACTCCTAAGATCATGAGTCCAGCCACTAACCCAGCACTGCCAAGGCTACCACTAAACCACGTCCCTAAGCACCACATCTACACATCTTTTAAATACCTCCAGGGATGCTGAATCAACCACTTCCCTGGGAAGCCTGCTGCAGTGCTTGACAACCGTTTCAGTGAAGAGTTTTTTCCTAATATCTGATCTAAACCTCCCCTAGTGCAACTTGAGGCCATTTCCTCTTATTCTATTGCTTGTTACTCGGTAATGAAGCAGCAAGTTGTATTCCTCAGTTACACTCAATTACACCAAAGTATGTATATAAACACATGTAACGCTTGGAAGAGTTTATCCATTTACAGATGTAACATATTGCAAACTGCTAATTTTCCTCAACAGATGGCTAAAACGGCTTTTCCTGCAGCATAAAAATGATTCTACAAGAGAAGCTGCTTCCTGCTGCTAATCCAAAGATAGGCACATCAAAAACAGCAGTGAAGAAGAACTTCCCCATTTACTGTTTAGTTCTTGCACTTGCAATATAACCAGAATGTATACTTACTACAAGTTGGCTCAGGGCTTCTCAGCAGTGGGAGAAAACCTAAATTTCCCTACTACACAGGGGCCATAATGAGCCCAAAACCAGAACTGAGCTTTAAAGTCAAGTTGCTCTGTCCAGTAGGACAGGAGCAGAAGAAAGGGAGCAACAGATAGAGCCACAAGCAGTTGCTCTCTCACTTCATAGTCTCTCGTCAAACATGCCTGATCCCTTTCTCAGCAACAACCAGAACTCCCGTGGCCTCCCAGGACTCTGACACACAAGGAGCAGCCTGTCCACCCTCAGGGGGCTGCTGGGTAATGAACAGCTTTGCCAGCCAGTCCTGAGTTCACTTCCTTTGCAACAGAGGTTCAGGAACAACAGACTGGTTTGTACAACTAGTTTAAGAAAGAGGATGAGCCTTTCTTGCCTTCTTGTCATTTACTTACTTTATATATTTCCTTTAAAGATCCTTGATCAAATGTTTGAAGAGTCATCCATGAGACTCAGGCCAAGCACACACTGAAACTGTCTCAGCTAAATTGGCAAGGGATGTGATCACATTGCAGCTCCAACTGTAGGCACCAGAAAATCCCAAAGGAGATGGAGCTCTGACAGCCAAATTACATTTATATGGAGAGTGTTAATATCTTTCCTAGATCCATTTCTACTCGCTTAGTCTGACTTTTCAGCCATATCCTACTTGCTGTCTGGAGTGTTTTGCAACCACAGTACCCTCGTACCATGATAGATTCAGTCTCCAAAGAAGCCAGTAGCTATTTTTGGTATCAAACTGATTCATAAAAGAATTGCAGCATGCTGTCAGCAAAAGGTCCTACCAGTGCCAAATGTGCTGCTGGTGCCAGTGTCGTGCCATTCCTCTGCTGGCGTGTCCATGCTCCACAGGATCTGTGCTCTACTGAGCGACCAAAGATGGGTCCTAATGCGTCAGGACACAGCGCAGCCTCATACAGATCCTAACCTGGGCCCTGGAAGCAACAGAGCTTTGTCAGCAATGTTATAGCAGAGCTACTTCCTTCTGACACAGTGCCAAGGCTTTGGCTAAATATTACTTTTGAAAACAAGCTCTAGAAATCCAAGCCACCAAGAGTTTTCAAGCTTTTCTCTCCTTCAGGAATTCTTGGGATATGAGAAATAGATGAGAAGCAAGATACTTGGAATGTCTTTTATAAAACTTTGTCTGACACAAGGTTGTCTTTTAAACACTTCTAAAAGGAACCTATGAATATACACAAGAGCTACGTCTTCCTTGTGAAATCTGCAAGTCCCCATTAGTCTTTGTTAGCATATACTGACAACGAAAGGGTAAAACAAACAATTCAGCTCTGCTAGTTATTACGGAGTTCGGAGGTAGAAGGAAGGGGTTCTCTGTTCCCCAAATAATGCACACAAAAAAATGGACTGACATCATCACTGTTGATGGAAGTCCTGGTGCCAATTGCCACACACAAAAAACACCATAACATCTGCTCATCTTGACGTCACTGCCTGGTAGGACAACATTTCATGAAGTTCACACTAGGCAAGCAGTACCCCTAGGATCTGGGCACATATTACACAGGGCTTCACCTACATCTGTCTTTACAGGACAAATCTATACAAAGTGCTATAAAGTCCATGAACAGATTGTCCATTGACAGACAGAAAGCACTGTGAATAAGCCAGCAGTGATGGCCCTCAAGGGAGAAGAGACGCAAGAGGCCAGTATTTAAGTTCCATCCAGATTGTTCCACTTCACAAATGCAAAGTCTATGATCAGATTATCTAAGACACAGTTCTGTAGGAATTGAGAGTTTAAAGGCATTCCCAGGCTTTCCCTCCAAACCTGTGAAACTCTTAATTCCCTCCCTCACCTGCCTTCTGCTGAATATGATTCCTCTCTAAACAGAAATTTATCAGCTCTCTTACATTGCTTATTAAGAGACAATTGCAAAGCATCAGGGAGACAAGGAATGACAAAGCAGGGTCACCATGAAGTAACAGTCCACTTTACATGGTGGTGGAAGACCTCAGAAGATAGCAATCTTTGCCCTAAGGATAAATTGCAGCAGCATAAGTGAAGCTCAGGAAGAGAGAAAACCATTTCACTCGAGATTAGCTTAGGTAGATGTCTAAGCCACCAGCTTGTTTGAAATACCAACATAGCTGAAAGCTTCACAAGCCTAAATAAAAGAGCTGTCAGTGCTTCACTCAAAAGTGATGCTGAAGAGCTTTGGTAAAAATAAAGGTGTGAAGTCAAACTGCAACATCTGGTTGTGCCTGACTTTTCCTCCACACTAGCTACGTGCCCTGCACTTGATTGACAAGAACTTGTACTGTCATGTTCTTGGCCTCACCATCAAGAGACAGAAACGTCAAACAAGCCTGGTAAAACTCCTCATGCTTGTGGAGAGATTGATCATTCCTAAGGCACAGAAGAGTAGAAGCCTCAGTAGATATTCCATGATGCCAAAAAAGAGTGGTGATAACTGAACTAGATTCCAAGTATTCTGTGAGAGCTGCCGAGAACTAAAGGAAACGCAAAATTTAAATATGCTAAAATCTGGTCTTTGCTCAGAACACAAAGAAATGTCTTCCTTGTTCAAATATTTATATCTGGATTTTAACTCTAAAAGGACTGCCATCAGACTCCTGTACATCTACATATTTCTAGAATTAGGAATAACATGTTGACAATAACCAAAACATAACTGTAACAACAGATGATACTCAAATTGGTCTTTGAATACTTCAACCACACAAGGCATTTAATATTTACTGTGTGTTATTCCAGATCTATATTACAGATGATGATGATTATTATTATCCAGATCTGTATCCAGATCCAGATTACTTTGTCTTATTCCAAATCTGTATTAAATCAGGGCAAATAGATCCAATAGACTTTTTTCATAACTTTAAAAAAAGATAACTAATGGTCTAATGCATCAACATGTTTCAGTGTACACAAGTGTAAGGTAACTTCAGAATTAACAGTTTTGAAAGGCCTTCATGCGTATGGAATCTGAGATCTTCATTTTTGTTCCTCTTAGCAGAGAGAAGTAGAACACTTGTTTTTCATTTTCTTCCCTAGTGTCAGCAGCCCCCACAAGTAAAGATGCTGGGAGAGTAAAAGAACAAACAAAACCCCCATACAAATTAATAATGGAGGGCATGGGTTATAGTAAATGCATGCCCTCACAGATCAGTCCATTCAATTCATGTCTATCAAAATTCAGTGACAGATCTTTAAATACTTCTTTATAACTGTGGTATCAAATCCAGCCTTGGATACCTACGGAAAAGATGCACTAAAAGGTTCTAAAATATCAGTAAAGATATGCCCTTTTAAAAGCATTTTGCTGTTTCAGTCATAAGCACTCTCTGCCAGTTACAAACATTACAGCAATTGAGATCTGACCCAGTGAATGATGGATGACACTCTTTATGCTCCCGAGCCAAAATGCAAATTTTACCTATAACTTCTGCCCTCTACAAAAATTGGGTTATACAATAACTAGGTCCTTGACTGCTGTTGCATTAGGTCTGTAATGAGATGGAATGCACAGTCATACCATTTAGTGCTCTAAATTGCTTCAACTTTGGAGTAAATATATCAACAAAAACTAAGCTGGGATATTAAGCACAGAGTAATACATCAGAGTAAGACGTTCACTTGCTGATGTTACATGAAAATTATTTCTATATTTCACTGAAGAATTCTTCAAATGATTCACTTGAGTAATATGTTATTAAATGAAGCACATAAAAAGAGACATCCTAAGCATTAACTTAACTGAAGGTAGAAATAACACTGACAAATATTTAATACTTACTGGAGGAAAACTCCAATTCTTCTCATGAGATTTTTACCATAAGCTAGAAAGTCTGACATGAAGGTACATTTCCTACCTGTGTTGGCTCTTACTTTTATCTTTTACAGGAATGTGAGCATTTTGCAATGTATTAAGAAGATTGTTTCAGTCAAGTGATTACTGCAGCATTTCTTATTTAGCTACTACTCCAAGTATGAAGTTTGAGCTTGCTTTTTCCATTCCTCCTCTTTTTCAGCCTCTGAATAGCCGTGTTCATTCCATCTATTGTAAGTAACCTATGACCATCTTTTCTATTCTAGATGTCTGCCAAGATTATGCTTCCAAGTTAGACAGGTTGCCCAAGAAAAATCTCAGAGCAGTTTGAACATACCTACATCACGTTGTCAATGATACCACAAAGGAGCTCTTTAATTCTCAGTCACTGACACTTCGACATCTGACAAGATACTGTGTTGCTGAAGTCAAAGTGCACTGGGTCTTCAATAAAGTTAATGCAGGCAAATTGTCTGATAACAGTAATTTAGGTTGAAAGGGATCTCTGGCAGTCTCTATTTCCAATCCCTAGCTCAAAGCAGGTCTGGTTCAGGTAAGTGCTGACAGTCTCCAAGGATGAAGATCCCACAGCCTCTCTGGGCCTTTACTCCAGTGTTTAACCACTGTCTCTATGAATATTTTGTTTCCCGCTTCCTTGCTGCAACTTATGCCTGCTGCCACACATCCTATCACTGTTCCTCCAAGAAGAGCCTGGCTCCATCTTCTCCAATGACAGCTCTAAGACCACATTCCCTCAGCCTTTCCCTTTTAACATTGAATGAAGCTCAGATCATTTCAGGACTCCCTTTTCACTTCACTGACTGACTTAGCTGGTGTGTGTCAGAAGATCTGCTCAGCTCAGTTAAAACAATTTAGGACTAAAAAGGAAAAATATCACTGCCATTTCCTGCATGTTATGGGAAGAAGACAGACTTTAGAATACCATAGTTACATTAAACAAACAGCATGTTCCAACTGGGAGCTGCGTCCGTGACTTTTGCAACGTATGAACACTTTGTCAGGTCAAACCCTATGAACAAAACTCATTTACACATTGCCTACAGAGTAACTATTAATACAGAGACAAACATCTTTTATGGGGGTGTAGTACTTCCCATGCATCCCTTTAAGGGACACTCAAGAAAGGTAAAACAAATTTTTGCAGGTTTAGTCTGGCTGCTGTAATGATGCTTCTGAGTAGAAAGGTGGCTTAGTAGAATGCAATGATAAATCAAGATATAAAGCTTATCTTTCACTACTTGGTATTTTTAATTCCTGGATAATTCCTTTCAGTTAGTGAACCATTTGAACTCAGACAAATGGTATTTGAAGCTTTTTTCCCCTCAAAACTCTGTTCAAACAAAGATTGCACTAAGAAAATCAAATACTTAGTGTTGCTTTTACCTACAGATTGTTCAAAATGGGTTGTAATTTCTCTTTGCTGTATTTTGAAATTAAAAATTGAATTTAAAGTGTTGTGAAATTTAAGGGTATTAATCTTTTCTCTTTCCTCAGCTTATCTATTTCCTGCCCTGTACAATTAGTATTTCTTATTACATGAAACTTAGCTACAAAAGTTTCTAACACTTCAAATCTGCCAATTACATAAAATTGTCTAGCCAAGTCAAAAGAAGTTTGGAAACAAACTAATTGAAACAGACTCCAAGAAAGGCTCTTAGTTTGTTATCAATATCATGGGTTTCTAATTTGCCAAAACTGTGCTACATAGGTTTTGCCACATAACTTTGCTGTAACTTGCATTTCTGTTAGCTGCCATCCTTGCCTTTCCTTATTTATAGCAATGAGTTATAGCAATAAGCAAAGAGTCAACTCAGAGAAGAAGTTGTATTTTCTACTGCCTTATTTCCAATATTCTCCATGTCTGTGTTTTGTACTTTGCAAAACAATAGCCTCAAACTCCCCCAAAGGCAAGATAAAAGCTCAAAGACATCAAACCTAGTTTTGTTGTCCCCATCTACAGAGAACACTACAATTAGACAGAGGTTCACACAGAAGTTTTCTGCAAACAGCTTTAAGTTGAAAAAAAAATTATATTTCTAATTACAGTAAGTTTAGTCTAGCAAAGGTTAAAAGGCCACAAAATCATCTTTTTAATCTGGGTGTAAGAAAACTCTAAAAATATTTTGTTCAATTTTGCTCAAATATCACTCCATTTCTTGCCCACTACTCACGCACTTCAATTTTTGCCATGCATAAAAAATTTTATTTAAGCCATGTCATTTGCAGTGGTGTATTTCAGGAAGTGTTAATCCTTCATCTTTGATATTGCCCCTCAAGCAGCCACAGGATGAAAACTCCTGAGCTAACACACCAGAGACCCCACATAGGAGGAATCCATCCCTGTTCTGTTGCCCCAACGTCTTCTTCATTTACAACACAAATACACCATAGTGCATACAAATACAAAATTGTTTAAAACTGCATTATTCACCTAACAGCCAGCAGTCAGTTAGCTTACATGAGAATAAACCCAAGAAGAAAGCGTTTCAATATAGCCTGGCTTAGCCAGTTGTCTGACCTGATTTTACCCAAAACTGGCAAATACTTATTACCACTGCATCAGCAAAATCAGGACCTGCCATCAAGACACACCGAGCACATAAACTTTGCATTTATATAATACGTGTTTTGTTCTAGGAGGTTGAAAGAGGCTACCCAAAGTGTAAACTGATTTAAACTACCCCAAAGCAGAATCCCAAACTGTACCCCAGTTTCTCAACCACATGCATGCCCAAGAAGCTGACATTACCCAGCAGCAAATAACTCCAAGACCACACTATTTCTCACCTGACTCATAGGAGTGATCCTGCTTCTGTCCTGATTTGGTGCTGCTGGAAGACTAGGTTAGGGAAACCACTGATGCATTCTTCACTGTTACACTTCTTTATATCACCCTAGTCTCTGCCCATTCGAAGTGTAAGCTTTTTGCTTTATTTTCCATTACCACTCATCTCTGTAAGCATGTCACAGTTGTCATTCAAGGTCAAACCACACAGAGGCAGGTGAATCCCTTCAATAATTAAGTTTGGCTTGATATAGCACTATGAATATCAAAACTCAAACATTTGGGCAATAAAACTTATGGTGGAAAGGGTGTGGAAAAGAGGAGATACATATTAGTTGGTAACTTGTTGCACTTTAAAACTTTTAGCACTTACTTGTGCCTGTCCAATTGATTCCTACCACTGCTAAAATAAGCAAGATCACAAATGCCTGTGTGCCTCCATCTGCTTAGAAAACACCTGTGAGTATGGTGTTTACCAGTGACCCAGAGGGAAAAAGTAGCACCTCTGGACAGCTGTCTCTCTACTGGGGGAGTCAAGACAGGCATCTGTTCTACAAACTACATTTTAAAATGAGATAGAATATCTTTATTTGGAAGAGAAATTCCACATTGCCTTTCACACTGTCTGTGCGTACCCAAACAACCTTTAGGATTTCCTATACTACTCCACCTTAGATCAGCAAACTTTTAGGTAGAAACTACCACACTTGATCATACTTTACTAATTCAAAACAAAAACAGTCCCCACACCAAGTAATGAAGCTCATTTATCTACCCTTTGCTCAAGGGACTCAGAGATGACCTCCAAGTAATCACCAAGACAATGACCCTGCCTATTCAAAAACAGGACAGTATTGACAAACGACAAAAGGTAAAAATAAAGTCCTTCTCCCCTTTTTGCATCAAAAAAAAAGTCCAAACCAAAACCACAGACAACTCTTGTCTTCAGAGAGGATATTACCAAGTCTAAGTACACAGGTGCTGTGACTGAGCAAGAACCTATGAAATTGGAGAGGACCTACTCTTTTTCCAGTAGCCAACGTTCTATCCCAAAGGTAATATTTGGAATACTCATTTTACCCTCTACTGCCAACACAGTAGCTGTACCCACACGTTCCTTAGTTAGAAAAGAGGTATATGGCACAATTGAAAATTGTTGTGCCTATTTTCAGTTGTGCCATAATCAAAACAGACCAATTGCTTGCCTTTTGGATTGCCAGTGGAGCGGCTGGGAGTTCCACACCCAACCCACAGCCACTCTGACCCCAATCAAAATCCCTGTCACCTCCAGAGACAGAAGGTTATGTCTGATGTTGGCAGTATTTTTCCAAAGGTATTTTGTGCTAGCAAAGCACAAAATACCCAAAATACACCTTTTAATGCCCTTATCTCAGTTTTCCATGGTATTTAGTGGAACTATTGTCACTGTGGCAATAGCATGGTCAAAAATGACCACAAAAGCCATGAGAGGTAAGAAAAGGAAAAAGATCAATAGAGATTAGTTATGAACATGGCAAGGTGCTCCTGCCCTAAAGACCCCCTAGTGGGAGTTCAGACACGTAACCTGCTGCAGGATTGAGACTCTTGAGAAGGCAGTAACCACGGTTCCCCTCAAAAAAACACAGTAAGTAACGCTTCTCACGAAACCCTTTTAGGAACTGTCTCCTTCTGACTTTCCTTATCTATTTATTTTTCTTTGCCAAACTTATCAGAGCCCTTCTGTCCCACCTCCACCCTGGCCAGCTTCCCAACCTTTTTTTGGCAGCGCTGCAATGTCACACCTATTGCCAGCTACAGACAGCTGAGTCTGCTGCTCTGGAGTGAGATCTAATAGAAGAGAGGTGGAATGCAGAGGACACACAGAGTGTGGTACTAACGTTCTCTGTCTCTAACCCAGATAGATGCTTTTTGAGTTGGGATAGGATTCTTTCAGCTGGCAAGGGAAATAAGAAAGTAGACCAGGACTGCTGAGTCAAATGTATCCAGTAAATTTCCTTGCACAAAGTCTGCAGCTGCTCCAAAAAAGGGTGATAATTACTACAGGAGACCATAATTATACCAGGCCCACCTATCTTCACTTAAATAAAGGAAGAAATGGCTCCACATTTTCCTGTCAGAGCAACAAGAGCAAAACTTTGATAAAAGAAGTATTTTCTATTCCAAAGAGAAAATCCTCTTTCCATAAGCTTTTGGCCATATAAATCAAATCAGAAAGAATAAATAACACCCACTGGCTAGTCACAAGTATGCAATAAAAATGGAAATCAATGTTCATGGAAGAATGTTGTTTGCTACTTAAATGTTATTGAACAGTAAATACACTAACAACACATTACCACCATCTTCATGGACATTCCGCAAACAAAGGGAGAGACAATACATAAAGTATCTATTCAAAACTATTTGCTCGGATAAAATAATTTTATGCCTATTGAGTAGTTTTTCTTCAGTGTTTCTGCAGGATTCTCGTGGCTCTCCAATCCAGAGCGTTCTCTCATACATCAAGGTGTTCTGGTGATTTATGAGAGAGTCTTATCCCCAGCAGATGTGCTGTGCTGTTTTGGGCTGGGATAAAGCTAATTTTCTTCACAGTGCCTAGTATGGGGCTGTGTTTGTTTATAATAATGGGGAAGTTTTTGTTATTGCTGAGCAGGGATTACACAGAATCAAGGGCTTTTCTGCTCCTCACACCACCCCACCAGCAAGTAGGCTGGAGTGCACATTGAGCCGGGAGGGGACAGAGTCATGAGGTGACCCCAACTGACCAAGGATTCCCTTTCACCAAGTTTGCAACATACATATGGAAGTAAGTGCATGTCAGAGGAAAGGCTCTCTTGCAGTAACTGATATTTCAATAGATCAAAATAACTTTATGCTTCTTGTTACATGAATATTCTTTAATTAAAAGATAAGCAATACAGCTACAAAGATTTCCAAGATATTTAACATTTTCTCAAGTGATATCCTAGGCTTAAGTATTGTGAATCTTCCATCACAATTACACACAGCTTACACTATTAAATGCTCTGTTCTTTGCAGTTCCCTTGATTACAGAAGGAATTGATTTTTTACCTAATTTTAGATTCTTTACAACACTTTAAATTGCATTACTAGATTGGAACATAAATCTTTACTGTTTGGGATGTTTCTTCACCTAAGGAGAAGTCTAATGAATTGCATCAAGGATCCCACTTGAACAGCGAAGCATCCAGACAAATACTTAAAAAACAGAAAACAAACAAACAAACCAACCAACCACTGTGCTTCATATTATTTAATGTCTGGAGGAAAAAAAACCCAAACAACCTCAAACAAACAAAACCACAGCCAAAAGAGGTTCTAAACCTAAGGAAGCTGTACTGAAATCATACTTCTATGTGTCTTCCTATCACTGAAGTCATTGGAAAAAAATTTGTCTGAATTTCAAGCCCACTCTAAACTCTACTGAAGACAATGTAAAGATGTCTTTACATCAAAGGGCTGTGGAGTCCCTGTATTCACTTGCTTTTTGCAGCATTTGATCTTTGCTGCAGAAAAGTTATGGAGTGAGTCGTTTACAAACCCATTTGCTCTCAAAAGGAGTGGTAAAATTGCCACCTAAAATGGCAAAGGCTCTCTTGTTGCAGGACTGTCACAGAAAAATAAGCATGAGACCCCTTCACAAAAGAAAGTGTCATAACACACACAAACTAAAAAGCTCAATCAAGTCCACATGGCATATTTTGTTTTGGCATTTCCTGACCCTCAAGTGTTTAGCTTTGCTTTTCACAGCAGGAAGCTACATGAGAGTTATTCGGACAGCAAGCCATAAGCAGCCATTCCATTCCAACACACAGGTGGTGGTACAAAACCCAGTCATCAACAAGACAGAAGAGTTTTTATTGCACAGGTATCTGCTGTTCAAGATGAAGTGGAACCTCACAGTGGCAGCAGATATTCCTGCCTGCTATAGGCCATATCAAAGTAAAGGCTGTGACACAACACCATCCCTGGCAGTGGGCTCTGTACAAAGGAGTGTTGCTCATCCACTCTCAGTTCATGTCACATGGGAGAGCAATTACTCCTGGATGACAGTTTCTGCCACAGGCATATAATACTTAGACCTCTGTAGCAAACACACTAAATGCAAAAATTCTTACGCCAGGAGCAGCAGAGGCGATGAGAGGCAAACATTTTGTTAAGAAAGGTGTTTTTTCATTGAGAACTCTGCTACAAATTACAGATGTTGAACAATTGAAAAAAAAAAAAAAAAACAAAAAAACTCGCAAAAACCTCAGGTCCCATTCCAGACTGTAGCACAGCTATACACTGCATCCTTCCTGTTTTCTGCCACCTCTGCCTACCCTGTCTGTTTTCTACCCTTACCTCAGTCTCAATTTCTGTTCTTCATCTCAGCTAATATTACCAATCTTCTATCAAATTTCCTTGCTCAAGTACCTACCTATCTTGAGTGCTTCTCCACCCACTCTGGTCTACCATAGTTCTTTTGTTTTGGTTTGGGTTTTTTTTTTTTTCTCAGAATGGGATTCTGGGGGGAAGGAGGAAGGGGGCAGCAGTATCTCTCCTGTTCTCACCTCCTCATCTGAGCTCTTTCCAAATCCAACCAAAGTGTTGCCCGGCCCTTCCAGATCCTCCTGGCAGCTATGCTAAGGCACATGGAGGACAGGGATGCGACTGAAGACAGTCAGCACAGCTTCACCAAGGGCAAGTCCTGTCTGACCAGCCCAACAGCCTTCTATGATGGAGAGACTGCATCAGTGGACAAGGGAAAGAGCTATGGATGTCAATTATCTGGACTACCTAGGTCCCTCCTGACATCCTTCTGGATGACTGGAGAGATACAGATTTGAGGATGGACTGTTTGACGGATGAGGAATTGGCTGGATGGTCACATCCAGAGGGTAGTGTCAACAGCTCAATGTCCAGGTGGAAATCAGCGACAAGTGGTGTCCCTCAGGGGTCCATACTGGGACCAGCACTACTTAATGTCTTCATCAATGACATGGACAGCGGGATTGAGTGCATTTTCTGCAAGTTTGCAGATGACACCAAGCAGAGTGGTGCAGTTGACATGCCTGAAGGATGGGATGCCATCCAGAGGGATGTGGGGATCTGGACAAGTTTGAGAAGGGGGCTCATGTTAGGGTTCACGAGCTTTAACAAGGCAACAGTCCTGCAACTGGGTCAGGGCAATCTGCAGAACCAGTCCAGGCTGGGGAATGAAGGGATTAAAAGCAGCCCTTCTGAGAAGGACTTGGGACTGCTGGTGGATGAGAGACTGGACACGAGCTGGCACCATGCACTTGCAGTCCAGAAAGCCAACTGTGTTCTGGGCTGCATCAAAACGATTATGGCCAGCAGGTCAAGGAGGTGATTTTCCCCACCCTAGTCTGGTCTCATGAGACCAGAGCTGGAGCACTGACCAGAGGAGGGCCGAGAAAAAAAGGGATCAGAGGAATGGAACACCTCTCCTATGAGGAAAGGCTGAGGATATTTCCTCACCTACAACACAGAGAACCTAAGCTTGTTCAAAGACAAGACTACGGTATTTTATTTTAAAAGTATGGAAATGTCACTTTCTTGGAACCTTACTTAAGGGATGTTCTGGCTTTCCTTTGCAGTTAGAAATGCAAATTCCAGCATAAAGTTCGTTTAAAATCAGTAAGCATTTCAAAATGGAGTAGTATAGTTGAAGTGTCAAACTACCTCAATAACAACTTCTCTTTAGTGCAAAACAGCATCCCAGCTTCATTAAGATCATAAGACAGTGTTGCTAAAACCTGCAGCAAGAAAAGCATAGATTTTGAAGAATTAAGTTTTAGGTTTTCATCAAATTATGTCTATATTAATAGAGGCATTTGTCTCTCCTATCCAACATATCAGAAGAATAACCAATCCCTTGGAGCTCATCAGTGCTTTTGCTCTTTAAAATAGCACTTGTACTTACTTTCAGCATCCACCAAGATGAACTTCTGCTGGCATTAGTACCTGAAATAATTTCATGTGACTCTTCAATTTGCACAGGACACTGAAAAGGCTCTCCGCATTCTGAAGAAATTAAGTGCTTAATTCAAACCACGTGTCTTTCTCTAGGTTTTCTTAATTATTCATTTATCCATGAGAACAGAAGGTTGCAGGTCTGCAGTTATATATAGACGTAGAAGCAGAGAACAGGACAGAAGCCACTTGCCCATGTTTGTTTATTTTGCTGGGCAAACTTAACATCTGCAGGAAGTGAGAAAGCTGTTAAGATAATAACTCTTTCTCCCCTCCCCTAATAAAAAAAAAAAATCACAAGCAAGCAAAAAATAAAAAATAAACACACAAACAAACAAACAAAGACCAAAACCCCACCGAACCAATCACACAAAAATAACCACGTACTCAGTCAAGCAATCACATTACAATCACATTATATTAGTGCACAGGATCACCTAATGCTGGAATTGTCACAAGTTTCTGTAATGGCACCTGGCAGCTCAATCAGTACCTCTCAGTACAGTTCACACACTTATCTACTGATAAGCACCGAGTGATCAATCAGTCCCAGTGGGGCACATATCAAATCCAATGGTGGTGACAGAAGCTATCTAAACCCTTCACAGTCATGGCATAACTCGATAAATCTTTTTAGTGTTAAGGTATTTGACAGTTTGGCTTCTTTACAAAGGCAAAAAGGAGCGGCTCATCCAAACAGTTTCATCATGGAGCTTTGGCCCTGGCAACATCCTCCCTGTTAAAAAGCTGGCCAGGGAAGCAGACATCTTAATCATTCACAAATATTCAATGAGCTGTAATATTAGTTCCCATAGATATATTGCAGCATCTTTCAAAGAGACCATGACAAGAGGAGATTTAAAAGAAAACCATGATTTGTTTGTTAAACGCTGTGTTATTTTTTTCTCCTTAATATTACATTTCAGCCATTGCATTCATCAATAAACTTAGCAGGACTCTGCCTGACATTTTTAAAAATGCAATCAATTATGAAAAGTCATGCTGTTTGAGAAAAATTTATCCCACATTGAAAATATGAATTTAGTGGCTCTCCAAGCTTTTAAGCTAATCTTATTATCCACATAATAATGTCCAGGGGCAAAATAGTCTCCAGAGGCACCAGACCATTGTGTTAGCCACAGCGGAGTAAGTCTGTAGAAAAAAAATAATTGCCTTGACCTTATCTAAAGTTTTCTGATGGAAACATCTGAAATCCAGTCTTTCAGCCGTGAGTGTTTGTTTGCACTCTCCTTTTACAGTCACTGAAGGACAAAAAGAATTCTGGCCCCTGTTTGCAAGTCCACTCCCACTGAAAATGCCAACCCACACAGCAGTCTTCTCACATAAATCAAAGGAAGCATATTCTTAGATGATCTGGATCCCCTTGCTAACAGCTGGGACTATTAAACTAAAAGAATATGATTTCTTTTTTAACTGTGCACAAAAAGCAGACCATGAAGTGAAAGAAATCATGGAATCATGGTTAAAAGCGTAGCCCTGCACCCACGTGCACCCATTCTTGCTGTATCTTATTTCAAAAGATCAGCTGTTTTATACGTGGAAGTGTTTGCAGCTCCTTTCAACTGAAGTGAAAGAAGCCTTATCAGCACAACTGTGGCCAGGTTTAAACCTTTAGGCAAACAGCTCTTGCTTAGAAGAATCTAATTCCAATCTGTTTATTGCTCACCTAAGGCATTTGTTGCACTTGATAGGCTGTGAAGAAGGACAGCCAGATTGATCCCAAGATTATAGGATTGAAACTAATGGGAACTGTTACAAAATTTAGTATATGCCATCTTTCAGACAAAAGGAGACTCCAGGGAGAGCTGACCTTTGAGTGCAGAAACCTTAATAACATGTCAACAGTGGGGTTACATTTTCAATACAAAAAGGAATGACAAAATTAGGGAGATAGCACTACAGTTGTACCATCTAGAAATAAGACGAGGTTTCTACTAGGCTTAAGTGAATTTATAGGTTATGTAAAAGACTGAAAAAACACAGAGACATAAAAAATGCTGATACCGTTGCCATTGATTTCTAACAAATCTGTGCCAAACAACAGTTCATAGATGATGCAAGCGTTATCTCATTTTAGCTTCTGATTACACACCCACCGTTATTGACACTCCTTTTAGCAGCCAAGTCCTCCTTCAGTTTGTACCTTTCCATTCACAGTCGTTATTAAGGGGGAGGAAAAAAGCAACCTCCCGCTCAAAATAAGCAGTATATTCTTCACAAAGAGAATTTCATGAAATTAAATTTATCAAACAGTTTTGGCCAGAGGAAAAATAGGTGAAGAGTCAGAGTAGCTAAAAATTTCAAGAGGCATCTGGAGGTCATCAAGCCAAACCCAAAGGAAGGAAGATTTAAAAAAGTCCAAAAGCCTAATTTTAAAGTTTCAGAATCATTTTGCAGGTGAAACAGTCTGTAATTGATGTCAAGTTTGTTTTTTCAAATTTGCCTTTAAAAAATGCATAGAAAGTTGGTCCTTTCAAACTGGTCCTGTCCTATATTATCCCAATTGCTCTGTTCAGGAAACATTTGGCATCATCATTCATCATTTCCCGCCCTCTCTTGATTATGGGGCTCTACCCAGACTTATATCCCCAATGGCTTAATTCTTCTCACAACAGATTTCAATCCTCTCATACATGTATCAACAGGACTGGCATTAAAAAAAAAAAAACAAAAAAAAAAACAAAAAAAAAAAAAAAAAAACCAAACAAAAAAAAAAAAAAAAAAAAAAAACCACTAAAAAAACCCCAAACAAAACCCAAACAAATGCCATGATCTTCAAAAATGTCCTTCAAAGTGAAATTCAGTGCCTTCAGAGGAACAGCTTTCAAGAAATGGATAAGTTTCAGAATGATCAATAGTTCATTTCACATTCAGAATATTTCTTATCTAGCTGCCCTACAGAATATGCTGCCTAGCATTGTGCAGTACTCCCAGTGGCTTTTATTAAACACTCAGAATATAATACGGCAAATTTATTGATTCTTTTTCTGGTTTTTAAATTTCCTATGACTGTAAGAGTCTGGCACCCACCAAGGAGGAGATAATAACTGGCCTCTCATAACAAACTACACAAGCATATACAAAGCACAGGCTGTCACCCATAACCACCATACATTTAAGTTAATACTGACCTGGAAAACACTTAATGCATTGGACCTACTAATAACAGTAACTGGAATACTCAGCCCTTTGCTACAAAGCCACATCAAGAAAACAGTACTGAGAAAAGTACTTTTACCTTAATCGTTCTTAGAAACATTCCCGAAAAAGCATTGGAAAAAAAGTGTGTTTATACACAGCTTTGGAGTAAAGGCATGTATTTCCCTGTTTTTACCAGCTTTGCACTGGTTGTCATGAAATGACGATGATCCTACACTAAGTCTGTGCAGCAGATATTTCTGTCTTTGCACTGCGTGAAACCATTTGCTGAGGTTTCCTGTTTACTTTCCAGATCAATTATTCAGCCACATGTATCTGCACAATATGAGAGTTTTTAAAGCACACAAGGCCTAATTATTGTTCTAGGTTAAATATTTAAACCAGGATTGCCAGAATGTTTGTCCTGGCATTTGCATTCGAGAAAGGCTCCTGGAAAACAAGTAAAACCCAAATATTCTCCAAATAAAAGCATCTTCCAGGAAGGAGGGTGGTATTAACTTTGAGGAACCAGTGTTCTTTCTGTTCTGCCAGCTCTCTCCTGCCAGACCTCAGAGTCACAGTGAAAATTGAGAAAATCGTGAAAAAGTCCTTGTCACAAAACAGGCAGCCGGAAGATCATTTCTATCAGCTCTATTTAAGGCATTCTAGAGAGAGATGTGACATTTTCTTCTCACTCTCAGAATGAGCAAGAACTAGGGCTTAGATGGGCTTAAACAGAAATATTAATATAGCTGGTTTATTCATTAAATTTTTCTAAAAAAGTTACTTCAACTGACTGAACAATCAAGACCACACAGCTAAGACTGAAGACTCCACAGCAGGTTAAAGTAGAGCTCCTCCATGTTTTATGTTTATTTGCTGAGAGGCTGCTAAAGGGACTTTCTTATTCAACAACTCAACACAGTCTCCTGGCATAATTAATTTCATTTGTCCTCTCTGAAAGTTCTAGACCATTTTAAGCCCTTCCAGCTTGCTAGCATCAGTACAGTCCCCCAAAAGAGTGGTAGTCTTAAAGATGAAGCAATTCTAAGAAGCTCATAGAACCAAGCTGCATATTGTCTGCAATTGTTCCCATTCTTCTTTCAAATTAAGCAAGAAATAAATTCTATAAATAATTACAGTTAAGCTACTCTGCTCTTATACCTAGCCCTTATGGTCACAGCATAAGGTGCAATGGTGCATATTTCAGTGCTGGTCAGTTAACTTCAGGTCACTGCTAATTTTATTCCTTTAATTAAAGACAACACCAAATATAGAGTTAGGGACAGCCCCACACTATTTGGTGTCTAGTTTCTCACTAATTGCTGCTGGCTTTTATTTATTTTTTTTTCTCTGCTCTCTGTACTACACTGGGGTTGCAGGATTTTGGCAGTCAAACTGCAGTTCACAGTTCAAAATGCAGATTCATTTTATTTTCTGGTGGTTGTTTTCTCATAGGTGGATCAAACTTTTGCCATCCATCTTTCTTTATAAAATACTCAAATTGGACCCTAGGAGCCCCATTTTCCCAGATTAAAGTGGCATTTTATGTATTTAATGCCACATTGGATCATAGCTGTAAGTGTTTTGGTTTTGAGTTTTTTCCCCTTCTTCATCTTCTCCTTTATAAAGCACTGCAAGCATATTGTAAGTAGCAGCAATTTGGAAGGTATTTCCAAATAATTTCTGAATTCATAATTCTTTCAAATTTTCATTTTTCTATACATGAAATATGCTATAAAAAAAGTTGATTTACAGCAAGGAGTAGCAGATCTCTCAACAAAGCAACCTCACATTCCTATTATATCAAAACAAGGAAAACATAGAACTAATGTTGTAAACCAATTATGAACAGTTGAGTATAAGCCAGAGTCTTACTATAAGGTGTTTGCTTTAATAGGAAAAGTATTTAACCTTTGGAAGTACTTACTGTGGATGTAATTAACTCACTATTACTTTTAAGCTGTATTCATAATTTCTGTCTTTTTAAATGTTCATCCATTCATTCAATGATAAATCACAGACTCGCTTTTAAACTTAAATGAAACATTCACTTTCTGATGCAGAATATCAAACTTCTTGTTTGATCACTTCAAAGGATCACACAGTGATCTTTTCTGTCCTCAAGGTAAGGGCTGGTTGCTGAATGAGAACTTCAAGTTGCTGTCTCTGTCAGGGGGGTGGGTTGTATTTTACATTTGTTATTCTGTATTCCCCTAGTTGAATCCTATCTGGATTTTAATCTCGGTTTTCCAGGGCAAAACACTCTTCCAGCTCTTGGGAGAAAATGAAGTTGAGGAGTAAGAAACTCAGTACATTGCACTACTTAGGTGTTAGACTAAGAAAGATTTGACAAGGTAGAAACGATATAAGAAACCAGATAAAGACTTACACAATGATTCATTTTCTCATCTCTGGCAGCCATAGAAAGAGATCCAAGAGCCTGTATTTCCAGTTGCTACTCTGCTACTCTGTCTACTAAAAATTGAATAAGATGATGGGAAAACAGGTCTCCCCTGAAGACAGCTAGCTTGTAAATTGGTAACAGATATGTGGATATTCAGAAGCATACACATCTATGTATCTTGTCCTGAAATTTTATTTCAGAAGGGTTTCTGCAACTCTGTTCTCCACTCCTTGTGCTTTGCTGGTTACAGTAAAGCCAAGCGAGACTACCTCAGAGTCAGCATTTTGTTTATGGGTCTGTGCCAGAGAGGCCTATGGGAAAGATAAAAGTGCCAAGGGAATCCCTCTATGTGTTGCCAGCTAAAGTTTCAAAAGCATCATGAAAACAAACATGTTTAAATCAGGTCTTTTTGAGAGTGTATTGGGATAGAGGGGACAGGTAGGGAGAGAGGACTATTTGTTCACATGGTAATAGTGTTATACATGGCAATAGTGTCCCATTTTAGACTCACCCTGACCCGAATCTGTCATCTGCAAGAAAAGTCAGTTTTAAAGAGCATGGAGTCCAAAAAATGTTTTTCCCAGCCTCTCCTGTACACTGTTTAATTATCCTTTATGTTAATGGATGTAAGTTAAATGCAAACTGTAGTAGCTGAACTAATGTTATGAATGGTGGATGTTTAAAAAGAAAAAATTTAGAAAGGGCTGGTTTTAATTTGTGAGATTATAGTTTGCCAGTTTCAGTGAGTTTCATAGACCTGTCACATGCTGTTCTTGAATCAGAAAATGAGATGGGAGAGCTACTAAAAGGCCTAATTCTAAAAGACAGAATACATGCATGATGAATTTTAAATGATGAGGTAGAGCTCTGCTTCAGGTCACTGGTGCTTATGTGAAGGCTCATCAGTGCTGTGCACTGGAGGGAATTTGCTGGTGCCAGGAGCTCCTTGTGCATTCGTGTAACAGGCTGCAGAAGGGATTATCAGTCAGCAGGCAGCGTGTGGCACACGAGCCTGCCCTCAGAGCTTTCTACTGAGGGATATGTAGGCTACAGCCAGTGGCTCACAGTGAGGCTGCTGCAAGGTGTGGCAGGTAAAAATCCCAAGATTCAGTAATCCTTGAATGAAACACAGGAACTCATGAAAGTATAGGGTTTTGCTGTTCATTTAAAAAACCTCCAAACTCATCAAATAAAAAAATCCCCGCATCCCCCAAGCCTGAAAAATGTCCATGTTTCCTCAGCAGAAGAAGTAGGTGCAAAAGACCAGTGGTTGCCCTTGATGACCCTGTCAGCATGGCAAATGAATGCCCACTGAGTGTCAAAAACCACCATCTGAGCTCTGTGCAGTATTTGAATGGCACTCTCCGAATGCCTCAGGTGCTGGTATCGCATCTCTTCTCATTCAAAGCATATCTCGATAATGATGATGGAATATTATGTGATTGTTACAGTAAATGTACTAATGCACCATTCCTGACACTATTGAATTGCATTGCCTCCAGAATAACAATGGGGGGAATTGCTTCCAATTCACACAGTAATACGATTCGCAAGGTGGTCATGCCTGAATTGACCTCTTTTTGGCTCTGGCAATGCACTGATTGCTTTGCAGCCCTTTTATCAGGGCATCTTGAATAGAAGCTGGAAATGTGAAGTGGGGGATTTGGAAATACTGGTGTAAATATTTAAAACTGGAATATTTAAAAGCAAAAGGAAATTCTCAGAAAGTCCTTGTTTTGACCCTATTTCCCTCCACAAGAGGTGCCAGTGTATCTCTGAAGTGCTCGGATGGTGGACATCCCAGCATGCACCGTCCTTTTAAAGGAGAACAAGTATATGATTATCATCCTTTCTATTCATTCTGTGTGCATGCTTTCTCAGTTCAAGTCCAGCCACCTCTAACTCACTCATGCAAGTCCTTTTGATTAGTTAATTTATTGCCCTTATTGAATGTCATCCTGAAATTAAAAGGCTGGCGCATGAAAGCTTCAACACAGGACCTTTGCTGGGTCTATTTGTTGAGCAGCCCAGTCCTTTTAATCAAGTTACTGAATTGCCCTGTTCTATCAGGCATGGTCTGGTCTCCTGAGCCTCAAGAAACTTGGATGCAGGAAGATGAAAATGTTAAACCTATTCTAATTTAATAATCTACGTTCAGAAAAGGGTAAAATTGCCATTTAGGTAAGTAGATAATAAGAAACCAATTTTTAAAGAAATTACTAGGTCTGGAAACATGCTTTGGCAATTTTTCATGGCAAATTGAAGTATTAAGGTAATGCAGTTCTCAAGGTTTTGACTTATATGGCTTATTTCACAATTCTGCATTACTCTTTAGAATGAGGCAAAGTGCTGTGCAAAAGCCATCCTGGGAAAGTTTATTTGTTGCAGCTTTTGAGACAGCACTCTCAGCCCAATAGACTCTGCAATACAGAATCTGTGCACCCTTCTGGGGAGGAAGGGAACGTATTGTCTGGTGCTGTGAGGATGGAAAAAATGCTTGCTGAAACTCCTAGATTAGATGTCGAGTGGATGCGTAGGATAAAAAAAGGGAAAAAAATGCATCCATGAATATAAACCACGCAAAAGACACTGCAAGGTCTCTGAGTCACCGCTTGTGTTAACACCCTTTCATACATACATACATACTGAAAACTGACTGGATAATTGCTCCCTGTGGCTAAAGTTATTGCTGTGATCCAATACTGGGTGGGAAATACCACATTACTGAGAGGTCGAGTGGTAAATTCATATGTGGCCTCCAAAATAGATGATCCAAAATTAAGAACCATCTTTTCAGCATGTCAACTGAAGAATGTGTCTTTCTCCTTACCACTGGTTTTAATCAGCAGGGTGATATGAAAAAAAAAAAAAAGAAAACAGACAAAACACCAAAAAGACCCAAACCACAAACAGGATAGAGTGATTTACTGAAGCTCTGTTGGGAAGCTGAATTGGAGTTTCCTGAGTCCTGTTCCACTGACCTATCATTCTCACTTCCTTTTGTATATCAACTTTTTTATAACATATTTCATTGTGTAGAAAAATGAAAATACAATTTTGGAATTTTAAGAAATTACTTGAAAATACCTTCCAAAGCGCTGCTACTTTACAATGTGTTTGCAGTGTTTTATAAAGGGGGAGATGAGGGAGGGAAAAAAAAAAAAAAAAAAGAAAGAAAAACCTTTTACAGCTACACTCCAATGTGGCATTAAATACCATGCTATTGATTCCCATTGAGATTAAAAATTACTTTTATCTGGGAAAATAGGGCTCCTAGGGTTCATTTTGAGTATTTTATAAAGGAAGACAGTTGTCAAAAGTGTCCTGTGACAAAACAACAGCTAGAAAATAAAATAAAATCTGCATTTTGAATTTTGAAATGCAGTTTAACTGCTAGAATCCTGCAACCACAGTATAGTATACTGAGTAGAGGGGGGAAAAAAAAAAGAAAAACCCCAAACAAAAAACAAACAAACAAACCAAACAAAAACCACCAGAAATTACTATCTTCTCAAGCCAGGGTCCCAAAAATGGCTTGGCTGGGCTTGTCGGATGTTCACAGGAATAAACTTTTCTTACATAGATCTGCATTTAAACTTGTTCAGCTGGACTGCCTAATGGCTGCATTACTTGATAGGGGGAGATTTTTATTAAGCAGAGATTTTTAAAATAATCAGAACTAAAAGAGGTGGAGGAATCAACATAATGCTTTTGTCTACACTGAAAAGAATTTGCTGGGACACCAAATTTAAGAACTCCTCTACCACAGTCATAAGAGGTATCAATCTAACCAGACTTGCAACCATCATTTGGACCACCCTGAGCACTTTTACACATTTTAACCTCTTCAGCCTGTATTGACACCTGGTAACACCCAAATGCACAGTAAAGCTTAATTCTAAGAGAGAGTGACAAGAAATCAGGGTAAGACTAGGAAACCACAGACCCTCTCCACCCACCAACCAACCCAGAACATGAGCTCAATCCCTCCAGTTTCCCACCAAGGCCCACACTTCTAGGCAGGTCTTACATGCATCATCTCCTTCCTACCCCCTTTCAGCTCAGCAAGCTCTGCTGGTTGACAGCATTTTTTTTTCTTACCTACCACCCAAAGCAGCTGCTTGTCATCTCAAACAGTAATCAAAGGTGATGCTAAGTCTCAAACGTCATCCACTGCTGCAGGCACATGGTTTTAAAAATACCTTACAGTATTTGAAGCAAAGGACAGGCTAACTGTGTATTGCAACACGATTTAAGTCACTGTCTTCACCATTGTTCCACACACCCATTTGGCTGCCAGGCTGGAAAATGCCAAAGCTCTAAAGGTTATTAGACTATTGTTTATGACAATGGGAGTGTGAAAGTTGCAGTCATGATAACACATTCAACTTCAAAGAGAAGAAAATGGAAGACATGATTAATAAAAAAAAAAAAACGCACACAAAAGCTCTGACTGTCCCTTTATGCAGCTGACAAAGGAGCTTTCTTCCCTCCTTCCCTACTACCTCATAAAAAAAATTAATCTCAACATACAATAAAGACTGAGAGGAACAGAAAAAAATAATGTAATGGGGTTTTTCTACATACATTATACAAAGCAATTTTTAGCCTAGAAAGAGGTACTACAGTTTACCTAAAATGACTCTTGAGGGTATTTTACTTAGAATTAATGTTTAATAGATGTTAGCTCAGCTGAAGTAAATAGCTCATGGAAGAGAAATAGCTCTAAATCTCTTCATAAATACCAATTCTTCCACAAATACTTCTACATGGGATAAAAGCATACCTGCACTACTGATATATCACAGGCAACTATTTCTGCCTGTCGCTTCATTTGTTTGAGAAGACATTAATCAGAATTTTTGAGATCAAGCTTTCTGCTCTTTTTCTCCAATATGCCCAGAACGTTGCACAAATACTTTTTTAGGAGCAACGCATATAATTGTGTGCTGGACTGGAAGTTCAGACAATTTTTTTCTGGTGCCTCGCTGCCACAGATCTCTTGTATGATTGCAGGCAAATCACATAACCCTGCTGCCCCTCAGTTCCCAGTCAGCAGAGCCGGAGTAGCGTTACTTCCCTTCTTTACACAGGATTTGAAAAAGCACAGCAGCAATGTTTGTGACTCATTCACCATGGCACAGAGGAGCAACACTTATACAACATTTGTAAAAATTCATAGTCTGGTTCAAAGTGTGACTTCAAAGGCAGTTCTTCTTTTTAATCTTCTCTTCCTTTTCTTCCTGCTTCAACCTTTCATATTGCCTCTTCCTTCCCAGGGGGCTAAAACCTGCACCCAAGTACACACCTCTCATAAGCAAGACTGTGACAGGGAGTGAAGGCAGATCTATCACCCAGTGCTGCTGCCCAGCCATCCCTCACACCTGAGCCTGCTCTCTCCAGAACACCTCAGATCCCCCCTACAGCAACAAGAGCAAACAAAGCTGAGAGTCATCTCTGACAGCTAGTAATACCCTGTGCAACAGCAAGTGTTTGGAGTTTCCATTCAAGTTGAATAGGATGGGGGGAAAGCCACGTTTATTCAAATAAACAACCCCAACCCACTGAGTTTCAGTCTCTGTCACACCAATTTATTCAGGATTTCCACAACTTCACTAAGTGCTTTCAATTCGAAATTGAACAACAACTTTGTTCCCAATACTAGTGCTATTAGTCCAGCTCCCTGATGCTGCCTCAGTCTCTCCTACAGACGGTGTGCCCCACAAGTGCTGTACTCCAATTCAACATGAAACCAGGAGGAAGCCGAAGACACTGCACCTCCTCTCCCTACCACAGCTAGCTGAGCAGGGAAACCAGAAGGTTCCCTTATCCTCTGGAACAGCTTTGACTACAAATATTTTACAGAAAAAGGAAAGTTGCAGTTTACCCACAGAAAGTGCTCTAGCCAGTGGCCTGTGAACTTAAATATTAGCAATCCTTGCTGTTGATTTTTAAGGCCAGCTATGTGTTCTGCCACCATGAAAGCTACTTCAGATGAAAACAAATTTTTTTTTTTTTCAGGGAAGGAACATTTCCTTTAACCCTCCCCAAATCTTTAAGAAAACTTTTCAATTTTTCCATCAAAATGAACAAGAAGTTAGATGAAGATTTCTATCAGAACAAAGCAAACAAGCATTTGTGGTTATTTAGTTCAGTTGCCAAATAAAAAGAAATAAAATACTTTATTGACCTGACCCTGAATGCAAAGACAAATGTTTCCTGACAAATGAACACCAGAGAGCACATCTGCTTCAATACAGCTCAATGGTTTAAAAGTACAGTTTGGGCTTCCCATATCAATCAAGTCACTGAATCTTTAGGTAGGGCTTGGGGTAGCAAAGTCCCTCCCACTGTAAGCAGAGAGCAGGTTCAGGACCACTTGACGAAACTGAATAGCTGCAAGTCTACAGAGCCTGATAACAGGCATCACAGGCTCCTGAAGAAACTGGCTGATGTTGTTGCCAAGCCACCCTCCAACATATTGGAAAAGTCATGGCGGTCAGATGAAGTTCCCAGTGACAGGAAAAAGGGAAACCACTCCTGTTTATACAAAGGGAAGAAATGAAGATCGAGGAAACTATCGGTGAGCCTCACCTCTGTGCCTGGGAAGATCATGGGGCAGATCCTCATGGTAGCAATGTTAAGGCACATATAAGACAAAGAGATGATGTAAGACAGCCAGCAAAGGCTTTGCTGAGGCCAAATCGTGTCTGAAATCAGGTGGCTTTCTATGACAGAGTAATTGCAACAGTCAACAAGGGAAGACCAATTGTTGTCATTTATCTGGACTTCTGTGAAGCTTTTGACTCAGTCCAACGACATGCTTATGTTTAAATTGGAGAAAACAGATTTTAAGTGTGGATTAATTGTTGGACAAGGAACTGGATGGACAGATGCAGCCAGAGAGTTGTGGTCAATGGCTCTATGGCCAAGTGGAGGTCAATGGCACATGGTGTTCCTCAGGGCTCTGTCTTGAGATGGGTGCCCTTTCATGTCTTTATCAATGACATAAAAGGTGAGATTGAGCACCCCCTCAAAGTGTGCAGATGACACGAAGCTGAGTGGCGCAGTGGACACAACAGAATGATGGGATGCCATCTAGAGGGACCTGGACAAGCTTGAGAAGCAGGCCCATGAGAACCTCATGAAGTTCAACAAGTCAAAGCCCACAGTACTGCAGCTGGGTCAGGGCAGTCCCACACATAAGAATAGACTGGGAGGTCAACTCATTGAGAATAGCGCTGTGGAGAAGGACTTGGGAGTATGAGTGGATGAAAAGCTGAGCATGACCCAGCAATGTGTGCTCACAGCCCAGACAGCCAAGCATATCCCGGACTGCATAAAAAGCAGCATGGCCAGCATGTCAAGGGAGGTGATTCTCCCACTCTATTCTGGAGTGCTGTGTCCATCTCTGGGGTTCCCAGCACAAGAAAGACATAGACCTAATAGAGCAGGTCCAGAGGAGGGCCACAGAAATGATCAGAGGGCTGGAGCACTTCTCCTTAGAAGGCAGGTTGAGAGAATTGGAGTTGTTCAGCCTGAAGAAGAGAAGGCTCCAGGGAGACCTCATTGTGGCCTTTCAGTACTTAAAGGGTGCTTATAAAGAAGAGGGAGAGCAATTTTTACATGGGCAGACAGTGGCAGGACATGAGGACATCTTAAACAAACCCAAATCTCTGATCTTTTAGATGTTCGGAAGAAATTCTTTATGGTAAGGATGTTGAAGAACTGGAACAGGTTGCCCAGAGAGGCTGTGGATGCCCTGTTGCTGGAAGTGTTCAAGGCCAGGTTGAAGGGGGCCCTGAGCACTGTGACCTACTGGAAGGTGCTCCTGCCCATCGAAGAGGACTTGGAACTAGATGACCTTTAAGGTTACTTCCAATCCAAGCCTTTCTATAATAATTTTAGAACTAGAAAAATAAGAGTTATTTATTACACAAATCTGAAGTAATTAAGGGCCCTTTCAAAAATTCACCGTCTATAAGAGCCAAAGTGTACAGGCAAGTAGGTATTAACAGACAATTCAGGTAGGACTTCCTGCAAGGATCTCAGCAGTTTCATCCATATCCACGCCTACTGACATCTTTCAGCCACTCTGCTCCGAAGTTTCTGCTACTCACACACGGTTCATTCTGAGAGGGATCCTGGCAACCCACTCTCCATGGTGGATTACAAACAAAGCAAAGCAAATGTAACTAACTCTCTCTTTAAAAGGCTCACAAGACATTTTACACGGACAGCTAATGCATTACCTTTTCCACAGAGGTCAGCTCCTGTGTTTTCCTCAGCACATGGCTACTAGGAACACCAATCGTTCACTTATTTATTAACTTTTGGCTGCATACTAATTTTTCCTCCACTTCAATACAAGAGACGTGAACTTTTACCTCATTTTCCAACTGCGATTCCACTGGGTGGCTTCCATCTGCTTACAGTATTGATATTGAGTTAAAAAAAACCAAAACCACACACACACAAAAACAAACAAACACCAACCAAACAAAAAACCCCAAACAAAACCCACCACAAAATCCACACTTCAAAAATTCTTTGCTATCAGAGTCAGGGATAGGTCCCATCAGAATCAGTTTAGAGAAAGTGAATTTGTGGTCTAATGTATATCATCACTAAACCAAGCAAACCACAATCAATAACAGATCATGATCAGCTGAAGTCTCTTGGCAACAGATGCATGAGAAACGTTAGGGCTACTCTCCCCTTTGTTTTCCGTATCTTTCAGGAATCACTGGGCATTGCACAGAACTTGTGCATTCTGCTGGAAACCTACACAGCAGTAATTTGTGAAAATTTCTGGAGAGCAGCTCATACTTTGTCAGTGAATTTAAGGAGATCAGTTGCACTGCAAGTCACTTCCTGCATCCATCTTCCTTGATTCTCTTGAACTTAAGGATAAATGGACCATTTCTAGTTGATCAACCCCCCTACCATTCTTTCTTTGCTAATTCGTTCAACCCCAGTTTAGTCTCCAGTCACATATAAAAAACTGCACTCTTTGAAAAAGTTAATAGCTGACAATGGATGACCACTGAGAAATGAGTGAAACAACATGAAAGAATTATTCACTTGCTAAATGGGTTGTTAAACATAACTGCTTCCACAATAAAACACCACCAAGATGTAAGCGCAAATAAGAAAATTAACTCTGGGCACTCACTCACTGATAATACAGTAACTGTTTGCCCTCAGTGAAAGGAATCCTAGGAAGTAAGGTAGCAAAATTCAAGTCATGCAAAACTATGCTTTATGCAAATTATGATCCTAAAGTCCTACAGAATATATTTGGCTTCATCATTATCACTTATAAAAGTTACACTTACTCAGTACAAACCAGGTTTATACTTTCTTAATGCTATACAGGTAGTATTTATGTAAGAAAACTGTCAGGACCAGATTTACTTCAGTAAAAGAAAGACTCATATAGCTTAATAGGACAAGAAAGCAAATCAATACACGAACGTCACAAATACCAAGGTGCAGAAATCAAAGATTTGCTTAAGGCAGGAAACAAACATCTCCACTGTGAAACTGCTTTCTGTGAACAGCCAGTAAAACTTTGGTTAAACTGGTTAAACTTCGGTTCAAAGCAAGTCCATTTCCACAGGAGATCAGAATAGCTAATTCTTAAATTTACCCTAGTCAGCCCTACTGAGAATCACTGCTTGCCTTCAAGTACACCTCTTTGAACAGCTAGCTCCAAAAGGTTTTAAGGACAGTTCTTCAAAAAAGGTTTACTGAAATGCAAAACTGGTATTTGATATTCTTGATTTTTTTTTTTAACACAAACAGACCAAATCCATTTACTTAGGCAACAAATTCAAACCATAATTTGATAAACACCTGAAAAAAACCACTTCTATAAGAAATTTCAACTGGATACAAGAATCATTGCAATTTTTTGTTTTGCTAAAGCAGGAAGATCACAGAGGGAAGAAGGTCATTCCTCCACATCACATCCTAATAAAAATGAGGATTTTAGACAGTGTACAGTCTTCTCATCCATTCAGTTGATTGAAAAACAAAATTAACAGAAATCATCGTATAGAGACTGCTGCAATGCTCTCAAGCTGAATGCTTCACAAAAAGCAACCAACCCACAACCAAAATAAAGCAACAAACCAGTTAATAAAATAGTACCATTACCAGCTGCACACTATCAGAATTCTTAGCTGAAGGGAAAAAAAACCCACAAAATCAAAACCACTCCCAAACAAATCCTATTACTTGCATAGTTTGTTATATTTTGTTAACTCCTGAGATTTTATGTCAGAAATGTGTTGACCTCCTTCAAGTGCTCCATAGACATGAACAATTTAAGAAAGCTTTGTCTCTTGTGTAGAAAGGATCAATCCTATCTGAAAGCCTACTCTCTAGATAATTTTATAAAATCACAAAGGGTGTGGTTGAAATATCACTTCTCCCCAAAACTGAATTAACTGTATCTGAAAACTTCATGGTAGACATTCTCTGGTCTTCAAACCTCCAGATGATTGAAATCTCAGTTATTTCTGACATTTTTTTCAGTTGCACCACTGTTTCAATTAGAAAGTTTTTCCTAGGGTTTGACTTGATTTTCCACTGCAGGTAAAAAGTGTTCCAAGTCTGTAAACTTACAAATACAACAAAACATTTTGTTTCTTCCCTGATACTCTCTTCCTTTCCTGATACTCTTTTCCTGACATTCAAGACAGGAATAATTCCAGCAACAGTGAAGGCAATATAAGTTTTGCTTTGCGTTTCACAGTCAGAACTTTACCAGCTGGTTTTTATTAAAACCCACTTGTAATTTTTGATCCTTCTATCCCCTGGGAAATACCACAAGTATATTCTTCTCTCTTCATAAAATCTGTTGTTATTTTTCCTTCTCTCTAATTTTACCTACTGTACCACCCTTTCCTAACTATGAAATAACTTATAACATGGAAGGCCAGTGTACTGATTCTCACTCTCAGTCCACTGCTCTTTTACAACTCGTCAACATCTTGAGGTTCACCTTCCACTCTTTCCTCTTTTGATAGCTTTTGTGCTAGTTTTTAATAATTATAGAAATACTTGGGTTGAAAAAGACCTTTAAAGTTATCAAGGCCAACACTGTCAGGCCCACCACTAAGCCATGTCCCCAAGTGCCATGTCTGTAAATCTTTTAAGTACTTCCAGGAACAGTGGCTCAACCACTTCCTCGGGCTGCCGGGGTTCCAGAGCTTGACAACACTTTTGATGAAGAAATTTTTCCTGATATGAAATCTAAACCTTCCCTGGCACAGAAAAAAACCCCAAAGTTTTCCTGATCATAGGCAATCTGCATCAGTGCCATTTGTCACTTTCTAGGATCAGGCAGAGAGCCAACTTTAAACCATATTAGTGTCAGAAATACATAAAATAACCACACTAACAGGTAAAAGTCCAGTGCAGAGAAGGTTTAAGTTACAAGGTTTCTCCTGCAGACATCCAGTTATTTTGAAAGTAGTTCAAATAACCTTGCAGTGAGCATTCACTGTGTGTCCTCCTAAGGGAATGGGCACAGCATAGCTCATACTGATTTCACACCTCAGCTTTGTGTGAATCCTCCTCCTAGGGGTTCAGCTATCTGTGATCCAAGGCCTAGTTTTGACACAGCAGAACTGTGTAACCTTGAATGGAACTTCTAAGGAAACTGCCAGCTTGCAAGAAAGCTGTGTGGGCAATACTAGAGCCATGATAGGAGTGGTAATTTGCAGCTAGATCTAAGACCCAGTGAAAGGGTAACATGGACATACTGGAGAGAGACTAGCAAAGGGTCACAAAGATAATGAAGGGGATGGGAGCATAAGTTCCTCACGTAAGAGAAAAAGCTGAGAGAGCTGTGATTGAGCCTGGAGAAGAGAAGGATCAGAGAGGAAGGAGCTTACCAATGTATACAAATACTTGAAGGGAGGATGCAGGAAGGATAAAGCCAGGCAGTTTCCACTGGTGCCCAGTGGCAGGACCAGAGGTGATGGGCACAAACTGAAACATAAAGCTGGTGGTTCCTTCTGAAGATCAGGAAACACTTTTTCACTGTGAGGGCTACCAAACACTGGCACAGGTTGCCCAGAGAAGTAAACAGTTTCCCTCACCAGAGAAATTCAGAAACCATCCAGACACAGTTCTGGGTAACTGACTCTAGGTGGCCCTGCTTGAGCACGGGGATTGGACAAAATGACCTCCAGAGGTCCCTTCCAATCTCAGCTATTCTGTGATGCACATGTCTTACCCAGAGGTTGTATGTCAGTGCTTTGCCTGATTGCTCACCAATCCTAGTTATCTACCACACACCTCAGTCAATAAATAACTGCTTAACTATATCTTGCTTTCATAGTCTCTTTGTGTACATTAAAGGATGAATGAAGTGCCCAGGAGGATTACAGCTAACTGCATTAGCTTTTTCCCATGGGAGTAGTTAGCAGGTTCTCCACCTAAGAGGATCTATGCTGCTGACCAAGTATACAGAATAGTCCTTAAAATTCTATTGTTATGAACGCACTGATGAAATCAGAAAGTTCATAACAAGTCCCTACAAACTAGATGTTCTAGCTTTGACTGCAAAAACTGGAACACCATCTCCCTTACCAGTCAATGGAAAACATTTAAGAATTAATCACCAAAAGACTACTTTTCCAACTCAATTCTCATTGCAATGTATTTTATTTAATGTTGAAGTTATTCTTATATACTGTTTCAGGTTGATGGGGAAGCATTGCTTCGGCTTATTCAGGTATCTCCTCCTTCGGTCTGTAGTAGAACATAGTCCATAAATAGGACTATTAAAATTACATACACACACAAAAAAATATTTTCTTGTGTAATCAATCACTTTCATATCATTATTGGCATCTAATTACAGAAGCAAGACAATATTTAATTCAATACTAAGGGATAATCTCATAAATATATTTGTTTAAATATTTTCACACCTTTTTGTACATACTTTATCTTAAAATCAGCTATTCATTACAAACCCATGTTCAGAGATGAAGTTTTAGTCTCCTATTTCTAATTATAAGCTACATCTGACATTTCAGACTGCAGTTACAACCTGCATATAATGAACATTTATTCTGCATAATCTCCTAGCCCTTGATAGAGAGACACAAAGGATCTGAGCTTGTGAAGAAAAAGCAACTTACAAATATACTTCACCAGCTTCCTCACTTCTGACTACCCTGCAGTCCTATGGGATAATTCTTTCTTAAAGTAGATAAGAAACTAACAGAAATATGTATTCAGAATCTCTACTGAAGTTAATACAACTGCTTTTGTCACAAAGAGAAGCAAAATTAAAATTACAGTTAGTCAGGCAGCAGTTAATCCAGACGAAGAGAAAAACAGGACTTTTCCTAAATGCACAGAAAAATTACATATGCCTTAAAAGTTTCTGCTTGATCTTTCTTTGCTTTAATGTGGCCACCTCCAGAACATACTGTCAGCCCCATCATAAAAGGCTGACACTGGATTTCACACATGTGCAAAATAATGAAGGAAAAAAAAGAATCAAACTCTGGCAGAGCAAACTTCCCTCTGTTTTTTCCACAGAAGTGAAGCTGGGCCTCATCTTAGACCTTCAACACAAGCTTAAGACTGAAAGCCTTTCTGCATGTTCAAAAAGAATATGCCCAAGAAGTTACAAGCTGCCTGCAATCCGTCACAGAGGACTGGACCCTACTTTAAACACTCTGACAGGCAGCTTAGTCCAATTTTCTATTTCCCTTTCCCTTACTCTTCTCATTTATCTACACTGTAATTCCATACAACTAACTTAATAGGTTTGTTTGTTTGTTTTTATTCCTCCTTTCTCTGATCACTATGCAAAGATGAGCCTGTCTGGCCAAACATCTGGCAAGATCTCAAAGTCATTTTCAACCTTTCTCAATGAATCTTAATGATCCCATAAAACTTTCACCATAAATTAAAAGCCAAGTAAAAGCATCTGCTTTTATAAACACATGAAGTATCAGGGCAACATGAGATCATACGGATGATGTGCAACTCCATTCCACTCGTGAACACAACAGCAACAGCAGCAGCAATTAGCATAAAACCAAATAAGAAACAGCTGTCTACATCACTTAGCACGCTGTTAGCTGCGGGTTATTCATTTGTCCACATTTCCGAGGATTTCACTGGCAGTGACTTCAAAGTGCCAGTCACAGCCCTCCCATTACAGTACACATATTACCTTACTGCAGATATTTTACAAGATATTTTTAATTCAATAAGCAAGTTCTGCATTTTTCACAGTATCCAGTTTATTATTGACAGAGTCCTTATAGATGGCAACTAACATTAACAATCCTAGTCCTTCACATTATTCGAAGCCACAGTGACAAGCATTACTAAAGACAACAATCTTGCCTGAAGGCTCTAGACAAGATAATGCAGGAGGAGAAACTCCCTCAAGTAAACTGTCAAAAAAGAGTTAGAAATTAATTCCAACTGCTGCCCATGTCCAAGATGCACCCCATAGCCTAATGACTGGCTTTTGTCACCTTTTAGAAAAGTGTCTTGCCCTCTACAGATGTACAGTGAATGTCTGTCTTGCCACCTGATCACTGACAATGCATATAACATTTAGTGATCAATTCACAGCAAATAATTCACAGGAGGAAATTAGAGAAGGCAGTAGATTAGAAAAGCATGGATTAACTGCGCAGTTGTCATGCCCAAGTAGTTCAACAGCTCACAATATTTTACACCAAGAAAACTTTTCTTGCTTAGGGCGCTGCTTTCCATTTGCCCACTGTTCAACTAAAGCAAATCTTACTCCATACTACCCTACCTATAACAGCCAGTATCAGACCTTGCTGATCTATGAACCACAGTCATTAATAAATGAAATCCTGTAGGTACTCCCCCTGTGTCAACTACAAATTTATTGACAATAAATGAGGAATCAAACTCACAGGAGTGTCTACAGCCCAGAATCACTGTTTCAGCCACAAAAGGTTGGTCTGCCCAAAGGTCCTCTTAGCACCCCATCCTGAGGTGTTTCTTGCACTCCTTTCAGTCAGGCTACCAAAGAAACTGACAGCTATTTCATTTCCAGCTTTGGAGGGCCTGGGTTGGCAAAGCAGTTCAGGTTAGTGCTAAGAATGGGGCAGGAGAGCAATGAGCTAAGCTAGGAAAGGAATCTCCTTCTGGTCAGACCAGCTCCTATTCATAACCAGGCGCACAATGAAAGGACTTTGCTGTCGAAGGACACCTCAGAAAGACCGACGTAAAGCAGCCCCTCGCTGCGAACGGGAGGGCTCGCAGGACGTGTCCTACCGGAGGGATGGGTAGGGCAAGTCGGGACGAGCATCCCAGCCCCGCGCTCCCGGCGGGATCCCCGCGGCGAGTGGGGAGAGCCGCGGCGCTCCGCCGGTCCTCGGGCTCCCTCCGGCGGGGACGGGAACAGGGACAGCCCGGGCGCGGCTACATCGTAGCGAGACCCCCCCAGACCCGCTCCCCGCCAGAGCCACCGCTGCCCTCGGAGGGCTCGGGTACGGTAATCGAAGGAAGAAAGGGTCGGTACCGAGACACACGTACTTAGCGCTAGTCCCGCTTATCGAATGAGTTACCAGGCACTGACACAAAAATACCACGATTGGGCAAATCACACCGATTCTGCAGGCCACGGGTGGAACTCCCAAGGCATTTTACTTGGACACACCCTTCGTATAATCATTTTCTAAAGGAAATCAATGGGAATTGGGCCATTTACTGCATCAGGTTTCACTCTGTATTTGAGTACTGGAGAGATAGAGAGAAGTCCTGGTAAAATTTCCATTAAAGCCACTTACACTGTTATGTTTCCATTCCTGCCTGTAGTACGTACGACCCCACTCCCAGTTCATTTTTGGTGATCGGATGGCCTCTGAACACCTGCCCTGAAATCCATTCCAAGCGCTGAACTCAGCTGCAGCAGAGTATTTCTGCACGCTCACAGCTGTGATTCAGCAAAGCATTCAAGCTTATTCACCAAAACACTTGGGCATGTGCTAGTTTTTAAGCATGCATGTAGCTCCTCTTATCTCTGTGCAGCTTTTTCTCGGCCACAAACACCACTTACCTGTCTTTGAGAATCAAAGCTGTTTGAGGACATGCACACCACTTGGAAGAAGAATATGTTCCCGAATCAGAGCTAGATGGCAACTTCACAGCTGTGTAGTGCTTGCAGCACAAAAGGGCAAGCAGGAGCAAATCAACACAACTTTGTTTTCCTGAAGACAGAAACTACGAATGGCTGACTAGTGGGAGACAACACTGAATAAAGCCCTCTCTCTGACATCAACTAGCATCGGTGGCATGTTCAACTGCACCAGTAAAGGATGCTTCAGTTCCAAGGGCAGACAAAAGCAGAGCTCCTCAGAGCAGCGTGCCTTATTAATGCAGATTTTGCTGTCATGCATCTTGCAAAAAACCTAAAAACATTTAGCCGCTCTTTAAAGTTGCGTGGTGCGGTTTTTAAGAGAAAAAATTGACTTCAAATTGGAGTCACAAGTGCTTAAACCCCAAACTTACCATTTTCACAGCAACCTCAGCACAGCTCTTTGTAGGCATGTATCCTTCATCATCAAGTTAGAACTTCTTGCTTGCCTAAAGTCACCTTTCCAACAAGCTACAGTGGATGACATTAAATTTTAGATTGGCTATTTATGCAAAGTGTTGCTGACTAATGGTTGCATCAGGAACCATAATGCTGACCGCTGGCTATCTCGCATTCAAATTCCACCACTCTAACAATCCATTAACAGAGCGCTGTTTTTGCATGGAGTCTACTAGATGATTTTAAAACATTAAAATGATAAACCTGGGAAAAGGGAAGCTATGACAGCATAATAAAATACCAATGCCTACCAAACAGCATGTATGTACAAAGACATAGAAAGGCGTAACAGAAAAACACTTTTTGAACTTTGAATGTTGTCAGCCAACCACTGAATGTAATACCTTGAAATAGCTGTATTTTATAATGTAATTCAAACAATCTCTAGCAAAAAAGGCAGACAACCCAGATCAGATTGCCAACCTAGACCTTTTTCCATCTGGCTTCAACATCCCGGTCTTTCAAACTTCCCAAGCAACTTGGCAAGACACTTAGTCTGTCCACATCCATGATACTTTCCTAACTCATCCCATGAAAACAAATCAGCAATGGTGATATACAAGCAATAGCTGCCAAAGAAATGTCTCCTATAAACCAGCACTAAACATGTAACACAACCACGTATACCATTAGCTTCTCTGTGTATGGAGAGCTCCAAGCTTCGGCATGCTGCTACAAAGATAATTTTTCAGTCCGAGGTACAAATGTGCAATCTCTTGAGCAGAATTACTTACCCTAATTCACCTTAGTTCAGTGTTTCAAACTGGGGTACGTTTAAGCACCTTATTTTAGAAAAATCTCCCCCCAGAGATTAGGAGATGTTAAGCATGATAGCTCAACTACACAGTGGCTACTGAGCTACAAAAACTGATAATGCTCTTCACGTGTAATTAAGAGCCTCCTTTTGAATGTTATTAACAGCTTTCTTGAATACTTTTAACTCTAGTGATACACAATTTGTTTCCTATTGTCCTAGCTCAGAAAGGCTGTTCAGCACACGCCTGAGTTCCTGCCTAAGGATGATTTTAAGGCTGTTTGAAGCTCTCCAGTAACGTGCATTTGAACTCCACAGACCACACTACGTGGTTTTTTCCTCACTTGAACAGCTAGATTGATCAGACTTTCGCCACCTGAAATTTCAAGGAACCAAGAACAAACTTGTGAAATGCCATCCCAAAGGAGGTTTTCTTATCTGAAAACAGTTACAGCACAAAGAAAAGCATCGGGTTTTGTTTGTTCCACCCTCACCAAGTCTGATCCTATGTTGCTGCCTTTAAAAAGCAGGAAAGTTCCCATTTTATTTTACTTGCTTTTATGTCTAAAAAAGAACCCAAACAGTTTGACAGAACTCTTGCAGTTGCAACAACAACAAAAGTTCCACAGACAACTGACTGGACTCTGTAAACTGCTTACTGTGAGGTATTTTAGCAACACAGAAAAAAAACAAAACAGAACAGCAGTAACTGAATAGTCAGCTCACAAGTGCGGAAATTGCAACCACCAAGGTTTTTGAGGAGCAATGCTCTGCTTTCTGTAACATTTCTGCATAACCACATCAGAAAGCATGCTCTTGGGTGAGAGACTGTGATTACATGCATGCCTGTTCATCTTCTATTACAGCTGAGTCTTGACTAGAGCTTCTGAGGCTCAACTGCAACACACACAAAATAAAACACCTCCAGGATGAAAACAAATGACCTAGCACTGCCAGCAAAACATACGGAGCATTTCTAAATTGCAATCGCTATCTCCAATGAGTGTCACCTGCTTCTCTGTTTAAGCAACAAGTTTACTCTTCTTTGAAGCATGTAAAGGAGTCCTCCCGCTCTTTCGGACAAGTCGAGTGGAGAGGGCTTAAAGCGGAGCACTGAAGCTAATTTGACTTGAAAGTACTTCAGCTGGACCAGTGAAAACGAGACCCAGATGCAAAGTTACCTAACTGAGCCCGTACTGCTCAACTACAGCCAGTTGTGTAACAAACCTCAGGACAATTTTGCAGCTCTTAATCAGGCAAAACTCCCCGCTGATTTCCACGAGGGAGCTCTCATCAATCAAAAGCTGCAAGAACTGAATCCGGTTTTCTCCCTTTTAATGAAAAGGTTTATTTTGAGCTATGAGAACATCACATTATATGAACTCGGCAAACCCATAACACTCACTTTAAGGGCATAAGGAATTCCTCCTATGTTTAAACTACCAGCCACAGAAAATAATCTCATCAGCACTCTGTATTTAGTAGTGTACAGAAAAAAAAAGAAACAACACCTAAACTGACATAGAATAATTTCACAAATAACGGACCTGTTCTCCTGACAGCCAAAAGATGGAACGGGCAGGGGAAGGTTCACAGCTCTTTAATTAAACTTAATCCCCTTTGGGCGAACGGGGAAGACCAGCGTCCCCGCCCGGGTTCCTCCCTGAAGTTGCGCGGCTCCCCGCGGCAGCCGGGAAGAGAATCCACCCGCGATGCGCGCACAAGTGACCGGCGGGGGTCCCGCGACCACGGCGAAGCCGCGACGGGAATACCCTGGCGAAGAGCGAGCGCCGAGGGAGGAGGGTGGGATGCGAGGCTCCCTTTCCAGGTGCGCCCAGCTCCGCGCCGGGCACCGCCGGCCGGGGGCACAGCCCGTCCCGCCCGTCCCGGAGCCGCCCGACTCCCCTTAGGGAAGCGCCGCCCGCCCCTACCTGCCCGCCGGCGGCGGCGAGACCCCTTCGCCCGCGCCGGGTCCCTCTCAGTGGTCGGCGGGAGGGCAGGAGCGCTGTCCCGCCCGCAGGGCGAGCCCCATGTGAAAAGGAGCGAGGGAGCCCGGCAGCTCCACCGCCGCCGCCGAGGGGAGGGGACGGAGGGAGGAGGCGGGAGGGCGGGACGCGGCGGGCGCTGCCCCCGCTCGGAGCCGCCCCGGCCCCGCCGCGCCGGAGCCCGCACTGCCCGCGGCAGCGCCCCCTGCGGGGGGCGGCGGGCACAGAGCGGGCGCCGGGGATGCTCCGCGCCTCCCGTGCACAACTCCGCACATCTCCCAGCTGGGAGCACCGGGCTTTCCCCTGGTGCCATCACAGCGCACCTGGGCAGGAGATGCGATCCGCTTGCAGTGCTGAGGGGCCGCCAGTATGGGGTTAACTAAGTCCAACCAGTATTTCAAATGAGCCGGCTGGTTCAAGTTGAGCATTAGGTTAAATTCGGGCTGTAACATCCACATGCCGGCAGAAGTGCAAATGCCCACAAGCCCGGGACGCAGCAGTGCCAGCCTGCGAGAGTGAAACAGGCTTGAGTGGTTGCTGAGGGGCCACTCTCCCCCCGGTATCGGGGTTCTTGCTGACTCTGCAGTGCCTCGCTAGGTGTCCTAACAGGGAGAAGGGATAGGATGGCCCCAACTAAGCAAAAAGAGAGTTCTTACAGTCAAAACACAGCACAAGGACTTGGGATATCAGGATTCACTGTTTGACTTTGCCTACCCATGGCAGCCACTCTTGATCTACTGAGCAACTGTGGCGATGCCGAAGTGTGTTCTTGTGAGAAGTTTGGCTGGCTTCCCAGAAATCCTCAGATTACACAGGGAATTGGATTTACACTTGTCAGTTAAGCAAGTGCCCAAATATTTGTGGAATACTGCATCTTTGTGGCATAGCTCCCTATTTGTATAATCCAGTTTCTTCTCCCTACCTTATAAGAATCCAATGAAGATAAAAATTCATAGATCTCTCTGAGACACACTGATTTGAAAATGATAGAGCTCCCAGAGTATACCCACTGAGATACAGAGGCTGCAGTCATCCCCCAAACAGGCATAAAGATATAAACACAAACAATTTTTAAAAGAGAGTATCTCCAGTGATGCAAATTTTTCAGGAAAGGGAAGGAGTGCAAGATAGAAACAAGTCAGTCTTATGCTATGAATTTGATGCCAGGTGTTTTCTGAGTTGGCAAATCCTGGACTACTGCTCCAGAGCACTGTGAGGTGTCAAACAGAGGCAGCAGGCAGGCAAACACATTTGCTAGCCCATACCAGGAACACTCATCACAAGCCTTCCAAATTAAAAATGGTAAGAGCCACCTCTTGAGGTGTAGCTGAACTCTTCTGTAAGAACTCCTTGATTGTCTAATTAGAGACTTCAATATGATACTACTGCAAATGTCAGAATTATACACTGTAAACCTGATTTTTTTTCAAATTGCTGATAAAAAAACTGTGCAACAAAACACAGTGTTTTATACAGCATATTATGCAAAAGATCCTGCTGATCAGTAATTTGTTTACAGCATTAAAATCAAAGATTAGTCTTTCTATTTATGCATTCACTGAAATAAACCAAAATTACTTTTATAGTACACTAAGTATTACACAAAATTCATCTCAATAAAACAAACAGCATGATTTCCCTTGTCCTTTCCACTTACCTCTTCTCTGTTACTGTTTTTGTAAAGCTGTGGTGGTTTTTTTTTCCTTATGCACCCAGTACATAAAGCATAACCACTAAGCTAATCAAGTTCTCCAGGAAGCCCAGATTTCTCTTAGTTTTACTTATATCTCACAAGTCTTTTAGCTTAATAACAGCAGAATCATATTGCACAGAAATGCATGGGTGAAGCCTCTAGGGAAAAAACTGTATATTAATACAAAGCCAGGTTGTGCTGTCCCAGAATAACTGCTGGGCAAGGCTGCTTGACTCCTAGACTCTGCATGCTGTGTCATGGCTGGGAGCTGTGACAGCTCATTGGAGCTGCTTCCTGCTAGCAGGAGGCAGCCTCTTGCACCCCAGGATGCTGGATGTTTAGCTCGGCTCTCTAGAAAACAGTAAGAAACACAGGATACCCTGCAGGAATGAGGGAGACCTCATGCATCTGTGACTTTGGCAAGACTTCCACAAAATGTATTTGTGGTCTAGCTGTAGGCTGGAGCCTACCAGTAGGACAACCTGCAGCAGGGGACTGTGAGAAGGAGCAGGATCTAACCTCCATCTGTGTTTAGCTGAGTCCGGATGAAGTGTGAGCTTTCTGTTCTCTATCTTACACTCCAGCACTTAAATAATACTTCTCATTCTGAGGCACAGATCCAATAAGGGCCTTGGATCTCACCCTGTAGTTATGTGCCCACACAGCTACATGACTTGACGTTCCCCTGATTGCTGATATTACCTGCTGGTATTGCTAAAGCACTTTTAATAGGGCAGAGAGATGCTGTAAGTACCTGCGTCCTCCTGCGGGTGGCATCAGAATATCTTCAGTGGACCAAGGCATGCCTAGGAGAGATAGGAGAGGAGTGATATTCCTGCTTGCCAACAGCCAGTGTCATTACAGTGAGAGGACAGCTAAGCAGCTCACATAAACCAGTAGATCTTTAAATTAAGTGAACGATTTAAAGTAGTAAGAATTAACTTATGTGTTAACTAAGTGTAAGTACGAGCCAGGATATCAAAGGCTACAGATTTAAGTTGTTCACCCAATTGTAACCAGAGCAGGTTGTTCCATGTTTTCAAACTATTGTGTTACAATTGTCATGCTTGGTTTTGGTGCCTTTATAGATCAGGAAAGACCTTATCACACTGAGACAAGTAAGTGCATAGTCCCAAGTCATTATGCACTTTGAAAATACTCAAATGCTACTCCGTTTCTAATGTCCAAAGCCTTATATGTATATATATATGTATATATGTATATAACTACTGAGCAAATGAATGCCTTACCTGCAGAATATCTGTGTTCATTTTAGGATACTTTTTTCAGACTTTTTTCATGCCTTGTACTGTTCAGTTGACTAAACTCTATTGCCTGAGACCATAACCACAATAAAGCTTAGTCAGCTTATGCCCCCTGATCACCAACAGTTGTAAATGGAGGAAAGCATGATGTTCAAAAACACATCAGGAAAAATCTTTCTTTCTTTTTATTTTTCCTCCTTCCTCTCCTTTAAAAGCATTTTACATGATAAAAGTTGGTGTTTGCTTCCCTTGCAAGCATTGATCTGCTCACCTGGCATTTACATCTGACTTTTCTACCAGACTTGTACTAGATTTTTCTTAGGAACTTCATTGACACACTTGCTTGCAAAAGACCTGGATTAACTGTATTAGAGACCAAACACTTGATCTCTACAGTAACTGGTGAGATGGGATCCTTTTGTTTTAAAGCTTAAGTGTATGAAAGAAAGCTGAGGTTCAAATCACCTGCCTTCTGAAAAACTCAGTTCTTTCAGGGTGTTTCCAGGAAAAGAAATCACATACACCGCCCTACAGCTCATCTCTGATCTATGCTGATAGAGTATTAACTACAGTTTTCCATTTCCTTCAGTGAATTTATTCTTAACAAAGTTATTATCCAAAACCAGCAAGATTTGTTCTCCTGAGATTTAGAGTTATGAATCTGTGTGTACAATAGTCATCACGAGTAGGTGGCATAGGGACTGGTTTTTTCCTGTCAGCAGTGATGCTATTCTTAGTTTCGTATGTGGTCTTTACATGTGTCATAAATAGGCACAATAGATACATATTGGCAGCTTTGATTGTATTCAGAGAGTCCAGGAAATTATACTAAAGCTCTCATCATATTGGCAGCAGAATTTTAACCAACAGTTCCCAAGAGCCTCTGCCAGCACATTATTGCCTTTAGAGGACTCAGAGCTACTAGACATATTAGAGAAAATAAAAATGACACAGGAATTATATAATTAGAAAACCAAACCCCTCCCCCCCCCCAAAAAAAAAAAATCTACTGTGGCTACAGCTATAGATTTGTATCCCAATGGTTTTAGAAATCAATCAGGCAGTCTTGTGATGTGGGGCATTATCTGAACCCTTAAACTCCTGGTTTCAATTCTTAATCACTCTGGGGTCCCTTAGCTCAGCTTTGTGGAATGAAATATCCATAAAGCTGGCACCATTGCTGACAGTAGGATGTGGTATTGAGTACTGTGACAAGAGAAGGTACACATTAGCCTGAAGGCAGGCACTGTGCTTTCTACCAAAAGAAAACTAAGCAGTGTAATCTCTTGCTGCCACTGCTGAGTCATTCATGCCATGGCACGACTGTAAGGATTCTGAATAGTGGCCACCATCTTCCGTGAGACAAGACTTATCCCAAGCAAGACAATCAATAAGCAATAGCTTATGCTTATGTTTATGCAGAAATTGATGCCACTGACTTGGTAAGATTGTATTATCTTCAGTGCCACCTGCTGAGCTATCCTGACATCTCTAGGAATTGACACCAAGTGAAAGAATGGGAAAAAGGCAAATGTATCCTTATTTCTCTAAACCAGTCTTGATGAAAATTATTTCAAAAGGAAGATAATCAAAGGAAGTGATAAGGGTTGAAGATTCCGAGGTACACAGAATCACCTCACCTTTGCCTACTCAGCTAGCTAAGGGTCCTTATGCCATTTTGCCATGGGTGGCACTGTTACCCTTCTCCAGTGTACAACCCTTTTGTGCAATCTCACAAATCCAGCCCTGCTTAGTGATATCAAGTCAATCAACAGAGAAGACTATAAAAATAATCCTACCTCTGAATAAAAACGTTTGTCACTGCCCAAAACTTCACAGAGGAAAACTGAATCCTTTCTCATCTTCCCCCAAAAAGTCACAGGGGATTTCTTGTGGCTACCATGACAGTGGCCACCAGTGATCTCAGCAGAGATCAGAATAAGCAGGCAACCACGCACTTGGGACAGTTTGCAGAACTTGTAGCCATGCTCAGAACCTTAGTACTGCCTAAAACAAAAGAATCCATTGCAGAACCTGTAGCTTCTCTATAGGCTCTGTAACTGCATTCAAAAGACACTCATCTATAGCTACTGTATAAAATAGTTATACCTTTCACAATATTAAGGACTTGACTTACTGCAAGTCCCATAGTGCCACATTCCCCATTTTTCATGAGTCTTCATGTCATCAGACAAGTAGTTCGGAGAGGGCATTCCTCTCTGCTACTACAGAATCACTATTTTGGCTCCATTTACCCCTATGTGTATCTTCAAGCTCAGTACAGGCAGCCAACATGGTCTTTCACTGATCAATAGACTGGTGATGCCAGACCCATCCAACACAGAGGATGCTGTCGTGGCATCTGGCAACATTGCAAAAAGGGATTGGTCAGGGTGTCATAACCAAACTGCCTTCCACATTGCGGCAAGGGATGAAGTATGCAAGTTCACAGTGGAAGGAAGATGTTTGTAAGTTTTTTTATCATACTTGAATTTAATGTGGGTGAATTCAAAAGTCAGTTAAAAATGTAAACTAGCTACATAAAGACCATGGAAAAGTGAAGACAAATCATAGCACCTAGACAGAGGGATTATGTTTTAAGGTGGCATTGTGTTATTGCATAAAGTTTTCCTTACTGAAATGGTAGAGCTGGGAGGAATTATAGTAGACATCATCTAACATATTTTGGAGGTAATTTGGCAAGTATATGTTAACATACCAACACCTTTTCCTCTTACCAGCCTCTTCTGGTTTTTGGCAGCACATAATACTTTCTCTGTGCCCCTTCCACTGCTCTCACAGCAAAACTGAGAAAGAGAAAAGATTCCAACCTAAACCAAACTAAAAATAATTGGTCCATCACAACCTTTTTCTGAATGAAATGTGACATTTTATCCAGAAATAAAGATGCAGTTTAGTGTGGGTTTTTTGGTCCATTAGTTAATAAAGGTAAAGATTACACTTTGGCCATGCTTTTGCCAATGTGTGCTTGGTCATTTGCCATGCTGGTTGCTTCTTGACAGATTTTTAGCTACTGTGTAGCATGTGCATTTCTATCACTCCGTGAAACAGCAATTGATTATGCCAGCCTGAAGCTATTTTCCTTGCAATGAAAAACTCTAAAGCTTGTTTAACGGTAAGAGTCCGGTTGCTTTCTCTCAACAATTGTCTGAGAGAGCAAAAGCATCTTTTGTTAGAAATAATGGTTTGCTTAAAAACACTCAGGTCCTTTTGTGCTGAAGGTTCACGCACAGCAAGAGATGATCTGTGTTTCAGTAATAAAAAGTCTCTGCCATAGGGTCAGAGGTATTTCTTTGCAAGGTGCTGCGGTTCCTGGCAACACTTCAGAGCCCTCATATCATACAAGATATTTAATAACCCATATGCCACGTATCCTACAGATGGCGATTTTTATTGGGTTTTTTTTATGAGAATATGAATAAGGAGGTACTGTACCAAATGGGAATTCACTAATAAAAATACATCCAGAGCCCTTAAATAGCTTGTGCTATTCACCATTTAAAGATATCATTAAGCCTGTTCTCTGTAATAAAGTAACAGACTACAAAGGTAAAAATCAGCTTTTCACCATCACGACAGAAAATTCCTCTTCACATATCCTCTAAGCAAGAAACAGAGGAAAAGCATTATTTCAGTATCTTCTGATGCAAAGCTAATGTATTGTTCTGCATAGTGTTTAATAGAAAGAGGGAGCACCTAAATGCAGCTGATGAATTCGTTTTATTTATAAGATTCTTTAGTATTTCGCTGCAGAAAAATGTTAACTTGTCTAACTTGTTCCTACAGTCTCTTAATATTGTTTTATTTTAAACATCAGAAGCAGCTTTCCTAGGCCAAAATTACCTCTAGTGCAACTCTCTTGTAGTCATACCATTAGGTAATGCCTTCTTTTTAGCAATTATGATTAAGGAAATCATTTCTTCCATCTCCTTACCCTTTGCTGTGGAAAGCCAGTTGTGATGTCCAGGCCAAACAAAGAGAGGCCACGAAGCTGGTGTTCTGAAAAAGAGAAGGCTGGCTTCATGACTGGAGAAGAAAGAACATCCTGGAGTATTTTCTCTTTTTCATTGGCAAACCTAGAAAGCCTTTGAGATCATTTCTTTGGCTCTTCACCTCTCACTCTTTAAAGGGACTGCAGGTGTCCTGGAACACGTAAGAGAAGGCCAATTTCCAGTGAAGTAGCCACTGAATGGACAGCTCCAGGAGCTCACAAATGCATTTACAGGAATTACGTGAGAAATTCAAGACCGCTGAAAAAGTAATTTTCTTGTCTTAGGATATCAAAGTTTAGTTCTGCTAAACTTGAAATTTAATTTTTATAAGTTCTGGTTTTATTATTGCAGAAGCTGCCCTGGACACCAGCTCCATTTCTGCAAAGCATACATTGGTGAGATTAATTGCTGAAACTAGTATCACAATAGGAGCCAGGGATCCCAGCTGAAACTGAAGCTCCCTGTGTTGGAACTTTACAGGAAAAAAATAAGCAGCCAAAGCAGATTACAACATAAGGTGGACGTGACAAGGCAAACAGTGGCACAGATTAAAAGCATGATTTATTGAAAGAATACATTAAAGAGCCAACAGAAGACTCATAACTTCCAATAACACCCTTCCCACTTCAGCACCTGGTTTGCAAAACTCCCATGAACAACCCAACAGTCTCAACTCACCTACAGGTTTTGAGCACAGGGAAGTACTTGCTATTAAGCAACTGCTTCTTATTCAAGAAAAGGGTAAACTTTACAGTTGGAAGTGTATAGTGAACCCAGTGAAAATTTCAGGCAATTTGAGCAATCTGGATTGGGATAAATCCCAGACTTTCAGAAGAGAGGCACAGAACTACACCAAAAATGTGCATGCACAAAGCATATTTTCCACAATTGGTCAGCAAAAACTGTAGCAAGGACAGGTCAAGGAGGTGTCAGATGTAAACAAAGAGGCCTGAGCCATTCTGCCAGCTGCTGTGGATAGCGCTAAGAGAAAGACCTACCACAGTGGCAAGAGTGGTGGAGGCCTTCAGAGGTGATGAAATACATACAGAAAGCTTTTACACAAAAGGATGCTTGAAATGTGTTATTTGCAGTTATTTTTGCTAGCAACTGTGAAGCAGGATGCTGACCATTTTGTCTCTTGTTGTTTCTGCTCTCCTAGCAACAGAAGAAGTGTTTTTAACAGGCGTGAGCAACAGAAATTCAAAGAGAAGAAAAAATACGTCAAGTGAAACAAGAATAAGGTGATCCTTACAAGGAGATTCTTGCCCTGTCAAATTACAAGGGTGCTCTGAAGAATTTAATGGAGAACAGTCACAGCAAATCACATGACAAAACAAGGGCTTGAGAAAACCACACCCATTATATTTGTAACTGCACTTTTCAGAACTTGTGACTATTTAAAAGTTGACTTGTTTAGGAGTGCAGCTTTTCATAATGCACAGCAAATCCCAACCCCCCACTGACAAGATTAGGAAGAAATTTTGCCTATGCACAGGTTATTCTCCATTAATCACCTGTCCACTGAGGCAATGTTAGAATTCACAAAGATGTCAAAATAAGATGAAGCATTGGTCTGATTCAGCATGAAAAGTTCTTACATGCTGTTGCTTAAGGTTTTCCCCAAAGTGCTGACTTTTATTCTCCCTGACTTTAGCTTATACACAAGTGTATTAAAAAAAGAAAGATTGTCATCCTCCTTTCTTTAGACTGCTGTGCGTGCATGTATTTTTTTCGGCCTATAACCGGGCTTTCAAAAATGGGGTCTGTGATGTTTCAACGTTTCAGCCGTTTTGCGTCATAAATAAAAGGACTGAGGAATCCTTAGATTTCCTACAGAAAGGCTTTCTTTTGTACTGTGGCTAACACTGCTGAGCTGATATTTTTCTGCATAGTTGCTGAAGATGGAGGTTGAAGGTAACGAGAAGAACTTCAAGGGCACTGTGATTTATGCCCAAGTTTTAATGAGGAAGAGTTATCTCCTGATGTGTCCCTTTTCAACTTTTTTTTCTCAACTTAACAAAATATTTCCAAGAGTCTATCCTGAGTGACACGAACCTGTGAAGAAGACATTCAACCAGCTGCTAAAGGCATTTTTATATAGCACCTTGCTTAAATCAAAAATGTTAGCTGAAGTTCTAATTCATGATCAAAAGAAAAGGGGGTATGTGCACATCTGTGCCTCAGAACAGTTCTGATGCTCCATGCAGGCAGCCTATGCTAAAAATCAGAAATTTGTGGGTTTATACTTTCTAGGCTCCTTTTTTATCTTCTCTGTATGTGTCCTGCATCTCTTCAAGGACTTTACATCTGGCATGTCATCTGGGCTTCCATTTTTTGATATTCTGTCTCCTTCCTCACCCCCATCTACTAACTTTTCCAGCTCTCTTTCACTCACCATAGGTTTGGGTTTATTTTCTTTTCCAAACAATAGTCAGGACTATCAACATTATCATTAATGACATATTTTATCATTTTATTAACAATCTTTCATTATGCATCTGCTGTACTGCTGAAGCCAATTAGGATAATAATTACCTTCCTATGCCTGAGCAGCAAATTGGCTTAGCTCCTGAAAAAGGCCTTCCCCAGGAAGGTTTGCCACTAAAATGTAACTTACAACATTCAGTAGCCTCAATGCTATTGACTCTATTTACTGTGTCCTACCTAGCCACAGTGTTTATTTCCCACAGCAAATTCATCAGTGATGAATCAGTGGGTTCAGCAGCTCCTGTCAAAAGATTTGCACTTGCTTACTGGAGGGAAGCCTGCATCATCTGTTATCCACAGACTGCTCTCAAGGGTCATCATTAGCTAAGAAAAGAGCCTGCCATTTCTCAGACGCCATTTTCTAGCCACACACAGATCAGCTGCTGAAGTCTTTCAGGGTTCTTGCAGGCCACGCAGTGTAACAGTCAGGCCCTGAGGGCATCACCAGCCTTGGCTGTCTCTGTCCAGCCTCCTCAGTGCTCTTCTCACCCTGACCAATGCCCAACATGCCCAGGACCATCAGACCCTGCCCCATCAGTGATGCAGCAGGGCCAGTCTCCAGCGTCCTGCAGCCCTGCCTGGCCACAGACCCCATTGATTTGGGTCCACATCTCATCCCATCCCATCCCATCCCATCCCATCCCATCCCATCCCATCCCATCCCATCCCATCCCATCCCATCCCTGTGCCCATGGAGATGCCTGATGCCCAGGGCTGGGGCTGCCTCTCTTCTGGGACTGTGGCATGGGGCCTGATTTGTGAGGTCCTATCCTGATGCCCTGGGAAGTACCCTTGGGTCCTTGTCCTTTAGGGGGTAGCTGGCGTACACTGCACCCTGACAGTAACAACTCTAAAATTTTTCTATGCCAGACTCATTGGAAGAGTTGGTAACAGGGATAATGAGGGGCTAAGCAGAAAATACTATTTATGAGTATTGAGAACTAATGATTTTACTTCCAGAGAGAAATTAGTAAGTGAAGTATTTGCCCCAGCTATGGACAGAAACAAATATGGATCACAAGGACAAAATAAAAGGGACCAGTTGAATAGGATAACATCAGCATGAAGGTATTGCAGCCATCATCTCTTCTCCCACTCCTCTTTGGGTAAGTTTTTGTTCTGGACTGCACCTTGGCCTGCTTCCTGGCACTTTAAAATCCACACTTCCTAGCTACAAGGGCAGCAGAACATGGAGGTTTCTCTAAGAGCCCTGACAAGTTATGCAAAATCAGATGAGCCACCATTCAGTGTCTGTACAACTGCAAATATTCAAACACTGTTTGCTAAATCTTTTCCATTGTCCAGGCCACTGTCTGTCTTAATTCATCCATGGATTTGACCACAAGCTGGAACACACCCTCTGTCCATGACAGGGGAAGAGCATATCTATGTCAGCCACCTCTCAGATACAGCCCCAACCTTGGCCGCCCATCTCCAGCCCTGGTGCCAAGGGCCCTCAAGATTCCAGAGTTTGACCAACAGCTAACACGAGCTGTTCACACAGGATATCCTGGGTTCTGCTCACAGCTGTGTGACATCAGAAGGCAGCACATTCCTACCTTGGCTGCAGCTCTCCTCCCCGGGCCATCCACTTTCTTTTCTGTGACTCTTCCCAAGACAGTGGAGTTGCAGGGGCTTTCATCTCTGCTGTGCTGCCCATCCGTCACATTCCCAGACGTGCTTTTTGATCTTCTTTCCATCCTGCTGCTCTGCTAACAGAAGTCATTTTCTGTCAGCGTTACACAGCACGCTGTGAAAGGTGAGCCTTTCATATGCCTGCTGGGGCCACCCCACACAGATTTCCATCAAAGTGGGCTCTCCTCTCTGTACAGCCCAACCATGCTTGGAGAGTGCCCATCAATTAGGATGGCAGCAGGCAAGTACTTACCACCTCGGAATCAAACACTTTTTAGCTGTTGCTTTCAAGTTTTATTAATGTTTATTAATTCCTGCTGATATCTTGCCAAAAGCATTTTTTGGAAAATGGCAAAACAGTTAGAAGGTATCCACACTTTCCACCCCCCATCCCCCACCACCTCTCCTGGATGCTGCATAAATTGATTATTAGAGAAAACCTAATTCATTATCCACAAATAGTTCATAGCCCAAATACACTGCCACCTGAACAGATTTATTTTCTGTTGAAGTATTCTCCTTCATAAAATCCTTCACTTCTGAAGCACGACAACAAAAAAATTGCTGTGGAAATCTGAGGGTAGAGGATGACTAACCCCTAACTCGAGCACCTGGAAAGGTGACAAGTCTGCATTTATTTTACTTACCAGTTACAGCACAGCAAGGGAAGATTTTACTCCCTTCAGTCTGGAGTTTTCACTGTAACAGTAATAGCAGCAGCACTTGCACAATCATCTGCATTTCTAAAGAATTTTAAGCATTAATACTTTGAGCCTCACAACTTCTCAAACAAGGATAACATCAGAAAGAAAACAGAAGTAATTTGCCATTGAGAAATCACCCAAACCACAATTATGCTTCAGAAGCTCCAAATGTATCCACACTTTTGTCTTTACAGTCTGCCAGTTGCTCAGATAACACTGCATTATTGTCTTTTTCCTTCTCCATATAGATAGCCACATTGTCTGTAAGCAAAAAAGATACTTATATTCTAACAAGGAATCTGGAAAAACACTCCTCGAGAAACAAAGAAGCAGCCAAGTATTAATGTAAGAAAAAGCACAATATAAAGTACAAGGCACAAAGCTGAGACTATGCCCCACACTCTGTAGTTGTCAAAATGGCCAGGTGTCTACCACCCTCTCATAGACATTTTAAGCATGCATTCTGCAGATGAGCACTGGAATATAGATCCAACATTGATTATGAAATATCCTTACTTTTATATTTCTGTTTCAACACTAACCAAAGGTATTTACCTATTCATAAAACACAGAACCCAGTGTACAAAATATTTCCCATTCTTAGTGCTACAGAAATCTAAATAGGAAACCCTCATGACTTGACTTTAACCCTAAAAGAAGACGCTGTAAGAGGACTCAGCTCACAGACAAATATCTCGTGAAGATAACAAGTCTTCCATCTCCTCACATGACATTAATGACCTGCTAGTTCTTCCTGGCTTTACTTACACACTGATAGTGTCACACCCATAGGTCTATCCCGACTGCACATTATTATTTTCTCAGGGCATGCCTAACTGGTGAAGCTGAGTGGCAGAGGGATAGCTACCTCAGGAGGATGATCGCTGTGTACAGTACATTCCAGAGTACATACAACCTTTTTCCAAACTATTATGTCTCTCCTATGGGGAACAAGGTGTTCTGAAATGCTACAAATTTTTCTCTGTGTCAGAGGATTCTCGTAGAGAAGCATTCCAATACTACTCTAAGGGAATAATTTACACCAGTTCTGCTGGGTAAATCTTAAGCCTCCTGTAAATTCATCACACAGTTCTGCAAACAGAAAGGAAACTGAAGATACTGTCAGTGAGTGGAACACATCAGCTCTTTGGCACAAAAGCAACCCTTTTTTGAGGCTGTCCAGAAAACACATCCAGAGACATGAAGCAGTGGTAGAGCATGACCAGGTTATGCTATTTTACTGTTCACTATTAAACCTTTCCATGCTGACAGGAAAACTCCACTGCATCCACAGATGCTTATTACCATTCCAGGCAGGAGCTATGCAACTCATGTGGCCTTCCAATATTCTGCAATGTATACAGGGTAAATTCTATTTATTTCAGTTCCACAGACTTAGTAATTCCAAAAGTGAGTAAACAAGCAAACGCCTCTTGACATTACTTGCAACTGCAAAGCTGTTATGTACAAAATGTGCCTTTTTTTTTTTTTTTTTTTTTAAGAACAATCTCAGTTACAAAGGTTTCAGAGACACATAGACAAGAAGTGTCTGGGCAGGTAATGTAGAGGGACTGTCTTTTATTCAAGGTCTCACAGCAAACCAAAAACATCATCAAAAATGCCGGAGTTTCCCAATTCACAGTGTAGGACCTACCTGGGTTTTAGAGATTACACTGTCTACAAAAGAGAAGTTTATTGTTATGAGCCCTGAAAAATCTCTACCATTCCATACTATGCAAGTACAGGATGACCAGAAATCACTCTGCATATGTTATGTGCCTGCTGGCAAACACGGGGTCAGCAAGAGATTTTTTTTAACAGAAATAAAGCTAGGGAAAATCCAGATAAAATGCTAATCTTAAGGGAGACTATGAGCTCAAAAGAATGAAAGGTCTGAATTTCTTACTCCATGACACATGCTGACAAAGTATTTCAGTCTTCTGAGCAATGAAGATCAGATGGACACCCTCAGAAGATCCCTGATGTCAAATCCTCACTGAGGGACACTGTAGGCATCTCTGGACCTGGCAGTCAAACTTCAGTCAGAGCCAACCTGTCAGAGCAAAAATTAGAATGACCACTTGCAAATAAGGATACACAGAAAATGAATGCAGTAACATTAAGATTTTTCAAAAGGAAGCATTTTTACTTGCACAGAAGTGCTTAAATTGACCCCTTTCTAAGACTAAAGTGCACTCTGGGTCTTCTTGTTGAGCAAAAGATAATAATTTAGGTGTTGCCCCTAATAACAGTACAGTGACATGCAGACATTCCTGTAGTGTCAGGTACTTGAGATGGAAAGAATATCAGGGTGATTGATGAAAAGGTGCAGCACATTTTCATACTTCACAGCTTGGTCAGCTTCTCTAAGGAGTGAATAGAGTAAGAAAAAGCAACATTAAATTCCATATTCCCATCCTGCCAACTGAAATATCTGTAGATGCTGCACTTCCTACTGGCTCCAAAATCCAGGCAAGTTTGAGGAAAGCAAAATCTACCCTCAAGAGATGCTATAGCTTTCAATTAATTTCTGTACAAATGCTAAATAACTACCTTAGAGTAGAGGAGAGCCCTTCAGGATGACGCTGGGGTACAGAATTATATTCCATGATTTGTGTGGTTTCCCTTCAGCACTGATTTTTGCTTAGTGTTATAGTCTGATCTTGAGTCATTAATGGAAGTTTTGAGCTTATATAATAACTGGGCAATATTCCCTAGGGGATGGAGTGAGTACCTAGTGTATTGATTCATGTAATTTCTCTGTGGGCATTTCCCAAACCTATATACTCAGAGGATCTAAGTAGTCCAATGTATCTTTCCGTTCTATTGTTCAAAATGGGTAAAAATGCTTAGTAACTTCATAATAAGTTTCTGCTAAGGAGGATCTGGTTCTTTTAAGTAAAATGATAATATGTCAATACTTCATAACTGAGATATGCTGGAGAGGTTTTCTTCCTTTAGCCAGTTCTTTAAAATAGCTAGTGACGTGTGATGTATATTTTTAGAGGCTGTCAGGCAATGCTATTTTTGATGATACAATATGTCTGTTTTTCCTTACCACAGAAGAAGACAGTGATGGTGGACTGAACATGTTTTCCCCCCCCAAATGTCATCTCTTTAGGGAAACATCAAGAGAAGTGACAATACATACACAAGAAAAAATATGGTAATTTAATAGTCCCTGCCATAAGACCCACTATTTAATTGAAAGAAAGAAAATCTTTCCTCGTTGTTTTTTTTCCAAGGAAATTAGTGTCTTATCAACCTTAAACCTACTCCTGCCCTCCCTGAAATCAATAGAGTAGCAGACTTGATTGCTTTCAATTAGACCTCAGGCAATTAACTTATTACTATTTCTGTTACTGGATTAGAGAGAAGAGTCTGCTAATAAGTTAGCACTCTAATACCAGTATCAGTCTCACAAAGTAGCAGACAGAGGCTGTAATTTGTGAGCTGGTTTGTGGTGAGATAGCTGTAGGTGTGTGCAGTAGGAGTATAATACAGGCACCAGGACTGTGTTGTGATTCATGTTATAGATCTTAATATAACCTAAGAAGGAAAACACATTTATTAAGAACCAGAGTGTGCCCATTTCTTGGCAGGGACACACAGAAGTAGAGGAGGAGTGTGGTCTCTATACCCAATGGTCTCATTATTTGCAACTAATTCTGTGCCAAAGGTGTTCATAGCAGCACTGGCTTTCCTCTTTAAGACCAGAGACGATAGACAGCTAAGTTCAGCTTTGCCCTTTGCATACACAAATGTAATTGTTCTGAAATTAAAAAACAAACAAGCAAACAAAATCAAGCCAAACAGAACAAAACAAAACAAAAGAAACTTAAAATTGGAAAGACTTCTAGTAAAATGAAACAAAATCCCAGAAGGACATCACTACAGGACATCACAGATAACATCTGTGGGAACCGTAACTGGCACAGGCCAAAGACCTCTCAGTTTCTTCAGTAAAAGTAAAAAAGCAGAATCTGTTCATGACAAAAAAGCCCTTCAGTGTAACGGCATTGGTTCAAACCCAGCATAAACTGTGATGGCATATAGAGAGCAGGTGGGTGCTTCTGACCTGATCAGCTCCTACAGGACTGAGTGTCTGCAGCACAAGCCAGTATGCTTTCCAATTGCTGCCTTACAATCTCATCCTTAAGGACTGGACAAAAAATTTGTTAAAAGACTATTCTGACAGATAAAGAATAAGCCTCAGGAGCAACATGACACATAGCAAAGTACCCTGATTCTGACTGCTGAAGTTTATATATTGCTCCTAATTAATCCCAACTGAACCTCCACTGTCTTCCCTGGAGTTAAAATACAAATGAGTTTTGCCCATTGTATCCAAAACCAACAGTAAATTCCAGAAATCAGATGAGAATTTGTTCCAGGTTGGTGGCAAGTAACAAATCCGGGCTCGTCCCACAAGAAGCATCCATAGTTACATATCTAGTTACACACCATAGTTATATCCATAGTTACACACCAACATGGCTATTTCCTGGCATAGCAATCTGCTTCTGAAGAGTGGAGTTTCAGGCAATGAACTGCAAAATAAATCATAGGAATATTCCAGAATGAGTAATATGAGGAGTCAAAACATTCAAAAAACCTCATCACTGCTCCACTGTAGTGATAAAAACATAAGATACTGGAGTCCTATAACTGATTCTTATCCCACAGAAGCTGGACCACATGTAATGCCATTTTGGATAAGAATATGTCCTATGGATTACAAGACAACCAAGTATGGCCAACATCTGCAAGGGACTTTTCCCTTTCCTCTAAATTTCTTGGTCTTCAGAGTGACAGGTTTTCATCCAGTCGGTGGGACAACAGAGCCTAGGGCAGAGGTCTTGCTTTAAAGATATGAGCTGTAGGGTTGTCTTCTGATCCAGCAAATGAACCATCCTCTGCCTGCCCAGTGTCATTATTCTACCTATGTACAGTCATATTGTTATACTCAAATCAAAGTTCCTGTGTGCTGGACACTGTTCAAAAATAGTGAAAGACCTTGCTCAAAGGGCCTTGAAGCCCCAGATAAGAAACTAGTGATATTTCAGTGATGTCTCCACAATCAGAGAAGTTGGATACTCTGTTACAGATGACTGTAACTAAGACACGCTTGCCAAATTGATCTTAAGTGAGAATTAGGTGATATGTTTTCATTCCGTCATTGTTCCTCACTAAAGATGTGGCCTAACTTGAGATCTTATGAGAGAAAGGCTCTAATATTTTGCCCGGGTCTCCACACAAGTCAGAAAAGGAAGCTACTTACTGCCTGATCTTCCCTTGAAAGAGCAAGAACACTTGGTCCAGATGTCCAGGGAACATAGGACCAAAGAGCTGCAGGTTTGCGGAATGCACCCCAAAGAGGTGACTGCAGATGCATACTTCCTTGCCCAGTCTCTCCCAGCAACACAAAATTCCACAAGCTAAATTTGCTATTAGTAAGGTGCCAAGTTCCTAATGCCTTAAGGCAGTTTGCTATAGCCAGTCCTACAACACTAGCTGAACTTCATTCCAGGGAAATAACTAACTTTTTAAAAACAGCTGGTAAGCCTTGGCCCCTGATACATCTTGCAGAGCTGCAGTATGGTAAACTGCCAGCTGCTATGCTAGAGAGCATTATCATGCTGCTGCCAAAGCAGAAGGTGCAGAAGCTGCAGTGAAAACAACCTGCAGTTTTTATTTCATTCCTTTTTACGGTTTCTGCACTTGCTTGGAACAGCATTAGGGGGTCAGAGGGTCTGAGACAAGTAGGAGAGATGAGCTGGAGAAGGCATGGAGGGTCCAGTCCTGGAGCAAGGAGAAAGTGCTGGAATGCTTTTATTTCAGAGAAAGAGGAAGGATTGTTGAAGTTTTGTGGAAAATTGAGATATTTGGCAGCAAATATTTCTAGGATGGCATAGATATATTCAGTCAATTCTATAGCTTCCAAAGTATCTTCCACATGTAACTTTTCCCCACAGAAGGGTGAATAAAATTGCACTGTGTGTAACAGAGTTATAGAGGAACAATTCAATAACTTACCCAATAACCAGCTTCTGCAAGTCTATGTGTACCTTTTCTTTCCTTTTATAAATGTAGAGCTTATACCTGTGTGTATGTGGTAATAATGTTTTGCAATCTTCCTTGGACAGTCAGAAAGTATCTCAGATATATTTGCACTTATAAAATTATTCTACATTCAAACTTTCTGAATTATGTGCTGCATAAAACCACCTTCCCAGGCCACTTTCTGTCAGTGTGGTTACTCGAAGGAGCAGACCCAAGAAACTCAGAAATCACAGGTGCAGGCAGTACAGTGAATATACTTCAAAAAGTTGCTCACAAAATCTTCTTCTCCAATAGGCAACTTTCCATTTTAGCTACTTTATTTTATTATTCCTTCATAAATGAATTTACTTCTCTATTTTCAGTGAGCTTTCATTATTAATTTCTATAGAAGAGTTAGCTGACTGCAGTTATGTTCTCTTATTAGATCATCCATTCAACCCACTGCATCTTACAGGATTAGTCAGGAAACAGGAGAGCACAAACTATTGAATTTCGGGCTTTGAATCTCTAGTGTGTAGTTCAGATCACTAAAAGGGCCACTGCAATTTAATTACTCACTAAAATCAAGAAGACAAGTGCTGAGCAGTGATGAACCGTATTTTTTCCCAAAGTCCCCACCAGCAGTCAGCATCTATTCTTAAGTGCTTTACTGGTTCTTTTTCTGGCAGGGAATAAGCTGCATCACATCATTTTAAGGGCCAAAGTACTTTTGCTTGACACTCCCAAATCCCTTATCATTTTAAAGCAAGTGCAAACTTAATTTGTCTCCATAATCTAGCATCAAATTCCCACAGCCACCTGCGACCTTCCATCTATATCCCGCCATAAGTACTTTTACACATGTGAAGCATTTCTTCTTAGTTGTACTAAAATAAAATGGCTGTGACAGAAGCATTTATTTTACACAATATATCTCATGGAACTGTACTTTTGGAAATTTCTAGCAGCCATTCTTAGACATCTGGACAGCTGTGTACTAAGTTGTTTCTAGGGAAACAAAATAACCAAACTTATACCTCATATGCCCAGTTGTCTCGTTGGAATCAGATAAAATATGTTGCTTCCTTTTCCCCATTATCAGTCCCATGGAAAAACTCAGAGGAAGAAGGAAGCTAAAAGTTCATTGCCACATCTTAAAGCATGGGACAAAACTGGCATAATAGGTGGTATTTCCATCCCTGTCACTCACAGAAGGTCCATGTAAACTGGTTGTTTTGCCAGTACCATCTTCCAAACACAAATCCTTTCTGCGCACAGAACTAATCTGAGCAGTGACCACCATAATGGGGATACAACACCGTATCTGTAGCTTTTCTTGACAGAGTGAACTCAATATTAGAAAAATGTTGGGCTCTCAGAATAGACTGCTGAGGGAAGGCTGTTGCCTCTGACCTCATATTTCTTCTAACCGACATTTCTATTTCCAGATGTTTGTTTTAAAAATTAAGTTTGTGGTTTCCAAAATGTGACAAACTGACTGTATGGAAGTGAAATTTTCTGTCTAGAGAAGGCTTACCTGTCGAGGCTTATCATCACAAAAGCAGAGAAGGTATATCCACGCTGTTGATTAATTGCAGTGCAAAATCTCAAGGGTAAAATATTTCACCCTCCATAATTCCTTCAGACATGAGTGTTTGCTTTTTTCAGGAAATCCTCACAATGTTTGGCTGGTATTCTCATACCAGGATCTAGACTTGCATTTCTATCCTACAACTGCTCAAATAGTTCAGCCACAGCTGTCTGACAGCTTGTGAAAGGGATTTATAACCACCTGAATGCGATACAAGGCTCTTGCTAGAAATAAAGTGTTGGAACCATTCCCCTGTAGTTTTGAATCAAAAGGGTCCATTTGAACTACATGATCACATTCCAAGTTTGTGGGGAACATCTTGCAGCATCTTTTTAATACGTTCAATACTTGCATAAGAGTCATCATCATAACAAATCAAAGTTTGAGTAGGATTTTTCTCTCTTATAATCATGGCAGGCAAACTCCCTCTCTTTTTTAATTATTCACCAGTCAGTCAAGTCCAGACACAGAGTAATATTTCAGAAAGAACAACTTGGTCTGTGGGCACAAAATCTTTCATGACCTTTACAAACCCTTGAATGGACTGTCTTGTGAATATAGATGTTGCTGCTAGAGCACATTTTTTCATCTTGGTTCCCTTAAGACTGGTAGAGAATTTTTTGCAAAATCAAAACCTGCTAACTAGACAAATATATTTATTTGCTTCTTTCCCCAAGGGCACAGTATTTCAGCGAACAACCTCATAAACTTTTCAAGAAAACTCAGTGTGGATGGAACCTCCGCTGCATCACTGTGTGTCATAATGCAGATTCTCAGACCAACAGTAACATTTACTGCTCTGAGACTATAAGTAGACTTTTCTGGTCCTCATTATTTCACACTCCCTCGCATGCCAGGAATGTGCAGTTGTCCATAAAATAGCAAAAAAAAAAAAAAAAAAAAAAAAAAAAAAAAAAAAAAAAAAAAGGCAAAATACGAACCAAACAAAACCAAACATAAAACCCCAAACAAACAAAATACTGAGAGGGGGATGAGAAGTGACAAGGTGACGTATTGGGTTACATTTCAGCCTTAAGAATAATGAAAGACATTTCTGCACATAACATAATATGGTGATAAATATGTCTTCAGGTAGTTGTGAGAAACAGCTGCTATGTACTGTTAAGTACCTTCATTAGAAGGATGGATTTCCATCTTCAAAGCTCATTTGGGAAGGGGCCAAAGAGTGGTTTAAGGAGCTAGCACAGGTGTCCACATTCAGATCCTTTCTAGTTCTTCCAATGATGATGGGAAATCATTTTGGCTCTGAAATATTAGGAGAGAGAGATTCGTCGAGGGTTCCTGAGGAAGCACACTGAAGTTAGAAGACCTGCAACAGTTAATAGCAAGTGAGATTCTGAGATTTCCTCACAATTTTCAGAGTCTACCTTTTTTCTCCTTCTTAATCATATCATTTCTCACAGGAAAGAAGAAAGAATTAACATATCTACTAAAGACAAATGAAAGACCTAAACAAACAGTCCACAAAAGCAGAGAAAGAAACACTCCACAAGAAAAAAGGAGAGAACAGTTTTCCTCCGTGTCACATTGCCCTCACCAAGTTTCCCTTTAATTGAGGTGAGAAGCCAGCTCTGTAATTCTAATTTTACTATAATTGTCTGCTGTATACGTTTAACATCAGCCTGTGCCATAACAATCAGTACCAGTTAACTTTGCTTTGCCTTTCCCCCCTTATGTGGCAAGTACCGTTCCTTTTAGCTTGTGTCACAGTTTATATTATCTTTGTGTCCCCTCCTCACTATTATGTTAATCATTCCAAAAGGTAAATACACAATGCTAATCCCTAAAAATCAGGCAAATGGAACACCATTGTGAATCTGGCTATGGCCCTAAAATTGAAATGACAGAGCTATTTTGTCTGAGTGCAATAGCACTGATCTCTCTCTTTTCATAAAATTATGCAACCATACATCAAAACAGTGGTTCCATTATTTGAGTGTGCAGCAAACAAAACTGGACATCTTATCCTGGACCCTGAGTTTCTGTTATATGGACAGCTGCACTAAATATTTGGTTGTTGACAGACCATCTGCAAGACATGTCACTATAAATTGATTTATGGGGGACGGAAGGTAAAATTCTCTGGAGATAGAGAGTTAGACTTGCAATTTCAGGAGATTTTCTTCCTTAACTACTGCAGTCAGACTGAAGATTGGCAAGAAAAAACAAACACAGATGTTCCCCACTTTTGGCTAGTGCTTGGTGATAGGCAGAATACAAATGTCCCAAATCTGCCTTTGGTAAAAGGCCATGAGAACTCTGGGTCCTTGTCCAAGTTTTTGCATGTGATTCCAGAAATCTTCCACTCTAACAAAGTCTTCTCTGGGCTTGTTCTTACATGGAGAAATAAGCTGAAACATTGAAAGAACAAAAACAAAGGGATTTGTATAATTTTTATCCGTTTTTATGTTTGAATGAAGTACTGACAATCTCCAAATTTTTATCTAGTAAACATAAAATTTATAAAGTCTTTAAAAATTTCCCATGAAGAATATAGGTTGCATAAATTAGTATTTACAAGTGAAACCAAAAGTTTTGCTCCCAACTTAACAGTGAACTAATATTATATATCATATTTAGGTATGCCTGTTTTTCACAGGATAAAAGTATTGAAGGGGTCTCCTCAAGATAGTCCTTCCTGAACAAAACCCAAGGCGTTTATCAAGATATATTTTCAGTCAATGGAGTCGGAAAAAGTTTAAGACAAGGCACCTAGGTTCCTAAATATTTATTTGAATCAAAGCTCTGAACTGTGGCACATAAAGGCATTCAAAATATAAAAGATATTAAAAAAGCCCACAAAGCCAGTGTGTAAAATATAAAGGCTATGTGGCATCCTGTAGTTATCTATGACAGCTTAATAGCATTTCAGGGATATAATAAATACAGCAAAAATGTCTCCAGAACATTAATTCTTGGCCTTATTGGCTCAAAAATAAAATGAATTATTTGGTATTGATACCTACAGAAAAACTTAGAGCCTTTTCCTCCCCTGTCATAAACATTACAAATCTGCCTTACAGGAATATCCTTAACAGTTTCATGCTCTCTAGTACCACTTTAGAAAAAAAATGGCCTTAAGGCTGCAATATAGCCTGTGGCATCCATCCATACAACAACTCCTGCTTCTGACATTAATGTTCATGGGAACTAGCAAAAGAGAACAGGAATAGAAACCCATGAATGTGAGAACATATAACAGATTTTTTTTCTCTTCTGTCATTTTGAACCGTTCGTTGTTTGAATTTTTGTGGATATATATTGTTTTCCTATGTTAGGAGAATGAGATGACAGTTCTTTCAGTGTATTTCTTAATCCTCACTCAAAACTAGCTTGACAGGTTAGCTAACTTAACAAAAGGTAAAAACAGAAAAGGTGAGGAGGAAAACTTTTCCCTAAATAGTTGAGCTCATAATAAAGTCTTCAATAGCTCTTCTCTACAGTGAAATGTGAACCTTCAAAGTTTTTTGAACCTCCCTGTTAAACACTGAGCTAGAAACACACACCAACAAAACTATAGTGGTTCTCCCGTACTTATATGTTGTTCTATATACACTCCAACTAAAACATAAAGAGTTCTGAAGGGAAAGTATCAAAGTATTTACATTAACAACACTCACGGCTGCGAGAAACTGCAATTTCAAAATTTTAAAATACAATTTAGTAAGAGAAACAAAACCACATACAGCCAATTCAGAAATGAGCAAGCACTCTAACTGCCTTTTTTAAATACTAAGTCATAAACCCTCAGAAATAAAATATGATTGCACAGATCATACCATGTCGGAAAGCTAGCTATGAGAGGGTGCAGGAAGAAAAAAAATCCTTGTAAAAAAAAACTGCACAGGTAAAGGCAGCACCACAAATACAGCCAGGCTTCATTAAACACATCAAGGGATAAAACATTTTGAAGACAAGCTTAGTGTTAAATGCATGATTCTTGTGAGAAGCTGCGGGTGACAAAATTCAACATGTCAGCAAATTGTGACTCTAAGAGGAAAGGGACTTGAATAATTTTGATCCTTACCACTGTTACTTTTTTTTGTGATAAGCAGCATCTTTAAAAGTGAGCAATATTAAGCTAAGTGAGATATGAGCACAGTAGACTACTGTCCCTGCATCCCTAGGAGCACATCCCTTTCCAGCTTTCAGTACAGGCATGGTCCAAAACAGGTGGCCTCTTGTGCAGTGTGCTAAGTCAGTGGGACCAACTTCCATTTTGGTCAGATTTTAACAGATGGTCAGAACTCCTAAGATGGTCAAAGATTTATTTCAGGCTACTTATATCAATTGGCTTCCCTGGGAAGAAACCTGCTGGAGGGTTTCTCCCGAAGTGCTTCCCTCAAAACCAGCCTCTCTGGAGGATGTTGCCCATATTCAGAATTCACCCAGAAAAGCCCCATGGATGACTGCTGAGAAGCTTCTTGCCTTCAGCTTTGTGCCAGGCCTGCTGTTGTAACCACCACCTCCCAGTATTCCTAGTCCTACTCCTGACCAATCAAAATTGGCAATTTCAAGTATTAAACCTATAATCTTAGTGTTACAAAATTGCTTCAGAGAGAGTTGTCATCAACTCAAAGGGAGGTAAGCAAGGGCAGAGAGCCATCCTAGTCCGCAGACTTCTCCAGGAGGATGTGGGCTGTGTATTTAATTCATCACACAGAAACCAAGGGGGTAGTTAAGATGTCTCACATAAAGAGCAGTTGAGAACATTAAGATTTGGTCCTGGCTACGATTCCTTATCTGTGTGCTGACACACCAATGCTATTATCTGTCCTGTCATCACTTACTCTTACCAAATGCTAAAACCTCCCAGCCTTTTCTTTGCTGACAATTGATCATTACTAATCGTTACTGGCAACTGGCCACAAGGTTAAAAATATTCAGTGGTAGTACCCCATGCTGTCTTCAGGAAAAAAAACAAAACAAAACCAAACCTCCTTAAAAAATAATATGTAAAATTTCTTCCTTTATGTATTTGACACTTCAGAGTCAGAGGCATAGTTACATGGCACAGGGACCATCACAGACATCCACACATATATTGCACTGAAACATCTAAAGACCATCAATTACTGCAATATTTAAAGTAAGTAATTTTTACTATGAAGACATTAGGAGTTCTTGATCCCTCTCATTTCTATCTGAATCCCAATAATGCTGTTTTCCTTGAATTATTAAAAGAATTAACAGTTCATCCAAATTACTGCAAATCTCTGTAGCTCACCGTTGAGATATTTGGGAATTTTTATTTGTAAATGGAGATCTCACTTTTCCAATGAAAAAGACTCTTCTACATCCACTCTTTAATGTCGGGCAGTTAAGCACTGTATTCAGTGCCTACCTGATAGCAGCATAACTCCTAAGAATGAATTGTTGGAAGCCTACTGATTAACAGAATTAAACGTAGAAATTAATGATGTGACATCACCAAGAGATTTTTTCAGGTACTGTACACATAGCTGTCAGTATAGATCTTATCATGAAAATACTATATGATCTCATATACTTTTACCTAAAGAGAGAATCTCACTTTTCTGAAGACACAAAGATTGAAATAGCCAAGAAAGAACTAAAATCTCCATTCCCTGATCAATAATTGCCATTCCCTGGGCATTTGTAGAGAGGAGCAAGGGAAACTATAAGGAGGAACTTACTGTCTGCTGGGGAAGAAAGTACTGACAAAGCACTACCTTCCCAAATACTCAGCATTAAATAACTTTCACTGGAAAAAGAATGAAGAAACCAACCTCACATCAGAGCCAGTGACAGAATACTTAGAGAGTTAAAAACCACTTTGTGAAAAGGGTTGTATAGAAACATTAGTTTGCTTAAAGTGCAGTTGCAATCCAGGCTGCTCACCTCATGGGCACGTGAAAACAGCAGAGATGGTCCAGGGTGGAAAGTCACCTATTCCAGGGCCAGGGTACATCTATGCCCTTGAGACAATGGCAAGAATTTCCTAAGGCAAGCCTTTCACCTGGGTACTTACAGAAAGGTATCACACTGGTGTTTAAAGGAATCTTTTCTCTAAGCCCCCTATTTTTTAAATTTCATTTTCCTCAAAATTGCATTCTCTATCCCAGTTTAAAAAGTTTGATTTGTTTTTCCAATTGTTTGTCAAAATATTATTCACGTGGTTGTCATACTTTTAAATTAGTATCTCTTTCCCAAATGAGAAAGGACTAGAGCTTATGCCAAATAGAAGTACAAGGCTGCATCATCTTAAGAGCATGTAGCTGAAAAAAGGCCAGTCATATAAAACAGCTTCATTTCTCACAGAAAGGCAAGGAAACCTGCAAAAGAGAAGATAGAAAAGAACCACCACCAATACAAAGAGCAGGAAGTGTCTCAGACAAGGATAATCAACTATTAAAGCCATGCCTGTCTTGAATGAAAAATCCTCAGGGATGATAGGACAGATAACAGAGGCCAGGTCATTCGATGCCATCTCATGCTAATCGATGCACACCAGCAGAATGTAGAGAATAAGGATGGTAAGTTTGACTCTAGGATGCATACCACCACTTCACAGTACCTCCACACCTTACCACATTACTGCATGGTATGGATTACTGTGTATACATTCACATGTATTTACAACTTGCAGGTCCAGATCTGGACACAAAAATTACAACCCTTCAAAGAAGGGCAAGAGGAAGAAAATCTTTCTTCCAAACACTGAAAGTCATTTACTTGAATCTTTCATTTCTTTCTTGATAAATCAGCATTTTGAGAATAGGGCACAAAATATGTCTTGATTTTGAAGGGCTTACTCATCACTGAGGTGGTCTTTCATATGGAAATCAGACAGTATTTCTTCCCTTGAACAAACCCCATGTTTGGTTTATACAAAAATCTAGATTTACATGCCCTGAAGAAATGTAACCTGCCATTCATTTCCAAGCTCATTTTGAAGTACAACCCAAACTCTGGTGATTAGGAGACTGACCCACTACCACTTACCATCTGTCCAAATATACCCAGCTTTGGCAAACCCTCTTTGCCTGCTCTTCCAGGATTTCTGCATGTTTTTTAGACAGAAGTTCACTCAAAATCATTGCTACAGATCAGCAGTGCACAGCTGTTGTTTTTTGTGGGTTTGTTACACAAAATCTGGAATTCCCAAAGATTTTTGGCTTTCCACATATTGTGAAGATACAATGCTGATTTAACAGCTCAGAATTGCCCAAACCATTCATTCCCTTCTGTGATAAGAATGAATAATCAGTACCACATCAGAACAAACTAGTATCATCTTGGCCAAACTTCACAGCATTTACATTTGCTCAGCATCTAAACTTTGACAAATACCTATCCTAACACCCTGATCCAGATGAGCATTAGAGCTGAGAATGTTGCTTCTAAAAAATCATGTTAATGCTTCAGTTGAGTAATATAATGCACATTTAAAAAAATACTTTCATCTGATTGCTATAACGTAATTTTCACTCAAAGTATTTTAATTATTTTTTTTAGCTTCTTATGAAATTTCATATCAGAGATTTTCTGGCTTTTGATTTTTACAAAAGTTTAGAGTCTAGAACTGACATATGAAAACATTTAGAAGAAGGACCAGCACAGGGATATTTGCATGGGAATAACTATGAATCCACTTCTGCCAATTAATGTGCTCTCCAAACAGAAGAGTAATAAGTGACCTGGGGAACCAGTTCCATGGCACTAAGAGCAAGATATGGGACATAATTTAAGAGTAGTCAGTCCAGTTTTAGTTACGATGTTGACTTCCAGTTTTCTGGCAGTGTCAGGGAGAGTGTCAGGGAAACTGAGACACAAGATGATGGTGGTCCCAGTGCAAGACTTGCCCTCACCACCCTGGGCACAGTCCCACAGGGTCTGAACACATCTTACAGACATGAGGACTTGTAAAAGGCCCCTTCAAAAGCCCCAGACACAGAATGTGATGAATGAGGTCCAGGGTCCAACCAGGGGCTCCAGTCAGGAGCAAAAGAAGGCAGTGCCTGAGACATAGCTGCAACATACAACCAAGGAGTTCATCCAAGGGAAGCAAGAGGCAGGTGAACCTGCACCACAGCTCAAGAAGGGACCAAAGCTGCCAGTTTAAATGAGGTGTGGATGGAGTTCCCAGGTGAGGCTGCTCAGAGCCAAAAAAGTTTGTTAGTGCTCTGAAGGCCCTGACAAAAATTGACAATGTCTCTTTTTTTTAAGGGCCCTCCCCTCTACCCATCACCCACATGCCAGCAGATGAGCTGCATCTTATTTTAGGAATACCCTCATAGATCATCTGTTTTCTTACATGTTACATAGAGACAATAGCTACAAGTTTCCCCTATGTTTGATAAAGCCAATGCCAGATGGCTCCAAGACGGACCAGCTACCGTCTAAGGCCAAGCCCATGAGCCATTGTGGTAGCACCTCTGTGACAACATAGTTAAGAAATGGGAAACCCCCCAAAAAAATTACAGAACAGGAGCAGAGAGTGAGTTTCTCTCACACATGTGAGCAAAACAGCTCTGCAGCCACCAAGATTAGTGGAGAAGGAGGGGAAGGAGGTGGTCCAGGCCCAGGAGCAGAGATTCCCCTGCAGCCTGGGGTGAAGACCATGGTGAGGCAGGCTGTCTCTCTGCAGCCTGTGTAGGGGATCCACTACAGAAGCTTACGATTAAAAGCAACATTTGTGTGCTATCATCAAAACTTGTGTGCTATGAGCTACATACATTCATCTTCTGTGATGGTATAGATCTCAGAGAACCAAATATTCACATATGGTGGCTTTGGCCTAGAGTAATAATGTTGGATCTCCTGATTTCCACTTTGTTTTATTTGTGCATACCATCAGTATCACACTGGCTAAATGTATACATTTGAGAACTCCATGTGGACTGCACTTGATCATTGTGTGATGAAGATAAAAGCCACCCTTTTCTTGTATTTCATTTGCATCTAACAGTGGCAGAGCTGAAGGACAATAAAAGTGTTGCAGGGTCAGATTGTTGCTGAGTTCGAAATTTTTATGTTTGATCCTGTGAAGTAGAGATTAATTCTGAAACATTGGTATGAAGGACATGCTACATGAAAAAGCTCCAGTTCAAGCCACCCTTTGGCAACCCTTCAGAAACATCTAAAATGAACACATTAAGATCAGTTTTCTGTAGCATGAATGTTTAATCCTAGACACATTACATTCAACCACAAAAATTCTAGCTACTTTCTTCAGTATTGAACAAAAATAGTCTGAAAATGTAAATGGAAATATTCTACTTACTCCGAAGTAGCATTTTAACACAATAGCAGGCAAAGACTATTCAATATAAGTTTCTCACCTTTAGGCTCACTTTTTGAAACAAAGACTGCTAGTGCATTTTTAGCATCATTTAATTATAATCTAGAACAGGAGAGTCCTGGGCTAGACTGGTGTAGGTGGGATGGACATCTGACAGGAGCCTGATTTGTCCGGCCTTAAGAATAGAACACTTTGTGAAGTCCTTGTCTACAACTGCCTGATCGGAGAGAGTAGAGAAGACGGTCAGACTCCATAGTTACACAGTGGTAGAGGAGAGGAAATAGCCACAAGCTGGAATCTAGGAAACTTTCATTGGAAAAAAAAAATATTATTGTCAGAGTGGTCAAAACACTGACCCAGAGAGGTTGTGAGAATAAACCTGTTTTGAGCAGGACTAGAAACCTTCAGAAGTTACTTCCAGCCCTGGTGATTCTCTGCAGCTTCACCAACGTGAGCTCCTACTGCCAGAGCTAGAAACACTTTCATAGTTGTCAAACAGTGGTTATGCTCATTTGCCCAGAAAAAGGAAACCTGAAGTAAGATGTAAGGGAAAGAAAAATGCCTGAAGTGAGAAGAGAATTTTCTCAGATCAAGGAGAAATGAGAAAAACCGTGCAGGGTTCTTTACACACACAAGATGAGCTTCCGACTTCACATCTCACCACCAATTAATCACATGTGTCACTGTCTCCTGGAAACTTCTTCCAGTTGATGTTGATGCAGCTAGGAACTGCATTCAGTCTAGAGAATTTTCCAAAATTTTTCATAAAACATCATCCCACCAGAGCATGCCACTGGCACTTTTCCTCAGCAGCATTCATCACTTCAGGTCTCACTGTAAAAGTTTATGCATGCTATAATTTTGATGTCTATATTTGTAATTCCGCTCTGGGTAACACTTAGAAGGCACTGCTACACTCAGGAAATGTATTTTTTTTAATACACTATATATGTACAAGGACATCCAAAGTTTTACAAGCTGCTTATTCTTTCAGAAGTGTCTGATCCTTTCATTTATTCCCTACCTGAAATCATCACAAGGTGCATAATCATTCCCAAAGCAACCAATTTATTTCACAGATTATTCTTTCAGCTGAGAAATAAGCAGATGATGAAACCTGCAGGGGCAAAAAAAGTATCTTTGAAAATTTTCCCTCATTCCAAGCTAAAAAAATAGAACAGCAGATAAACTATACATGTAACAATTCCCAAACGTTTTTCTCGAGAAACAAGTAAACAGATGATAGTCCTAATTCAGCAAAGTAATGAAGAATTTGGATGATCTAGGAGTCGTGAGTGTTGGCTAAGCAGATGCCCTACTGAACTTAAGTCAGTGTTGAGCTACACTGTGTCCTCTCCTTTTCTTATCTTCACTGACCAAAAGTCTCCTTCCTACATGGAGGATGTGCCAAGAGAGCTAAGGAGGCTTCACAGGTACCATCGACTGGTGTGTACCACCCACAAGTGGAGTGTTACCATAACTCCATGTAGCACTGCCTTTCCCCATAGCAGCCAAGTTAGGCCACCCCTAAAATGTCCAGAATGCCATTTAACCCAACACCCTATGGGAATAAAGTTGGATTTTAGACCCCTCTCCACATCTGCGTCAGGTAATGGAGGTACCTGAGATAGAGCCTCTTCCAATGTTACCTCCCTTCTCTAGTTCTTCTGCTTCACAGAGTAAGATATCACACCCTCTTATTAGATAAAAAATCCTGCTCACTGCAATGACTGAATCAGAAATACAAAGAGCAGGTGCTTTGTAGTGACAGCTAAACACAGTGGCTCTGAATCTTCTATGTGCCACTTTCACACAAGGTCAATTGCACCTATAATTAATTTACACAAGCTGAACCCTCAGCTGCAACTTTATACAGCCTTGCAAATGCACAGGCTGCACAAAACTCTATTGGTAATTAATTTGTCAAGCAAATGCTAGGGAAGAACAAGAGTGGTAATTTATACCATAGATATTCAAATGAAACATCTTGCCTGAGTAATTTAATGTCAGAAAGTAGAGGAGCAGCAAAGCAGAACAAAGAACTGGAGTCTTCCACCAGCTATTTCTTGAAGGGACATTACTGTAATGTGTTATGAGCCAATTTCAGATGCAATATAAACACATGCTTCTTCACTGAACTCTTCTGGACAGATTTTGGCATTAAAAATGGTTGTGAAATTACAGATGCACATCCTATGTACAGAGACTGGGATGACAGAGGATGATAGAAGTCAACCAGGAAAGACTTGTATGGAAAACACTGTGTGTTATTCTGAGAATGAAAATATAGATCAGCTATTGAAAATAGCTATTGAAAATAGCTGAAAATATATGTTGCATTCTAGCCCTTTGGAAAAAGAAAAAAAAAAAAAAGGAAAAGAAAGAAAAAAGGAAAAAACACCAAACAACAAAAAAACAACAAACAAAAAACCCTGGGACTGACCCCTAACCCTTCTATCTCTCTCCTCAATCTGCCACTCTTAGTACTGTCTGAGGCATTGGGAACCTTATCAGTTGTTGGCAGCAGTCCACTCCATGATAACACTAGTTGGTTGTTGTTATTGATCTTACTTTTTGTGTGTGAAATAGAATTTACTTAAAAACAAAAAAAACAAACCCCAAACCCAGAAATTAAAAAAAAAAAAACACAAACAAACCAACACAAAAACTGCTTGGGTGCTACTGCAGTTTTGCCAGAATATCCTGGACTTTGAGAAAATCAAAAGTGTGATTCCCTGGCTTTGTGTCTATGCACTGGACTGCACTGGACTTCATAGTCACCAAACTGGGACATACTGTAAGATGCAATGAAATATCTATTCACAGGTGTATGAGTGGAGGAACAACCTGCTATTTGTTCAATGAAAATTGTATTTACTTACAATCAGGAATAATTATTACTCCTCTCAAGAGAGAAAGTTCAAGTCAGTAGCTGTTGGAAAGCTTGAAAATTGTATCAATGACTGTAAAACTCAGCTATGTATCCATTAAACTGTGGTCTGATGAGAAATGCAGTATAAGGATTGCCAATTCACCAGCTGACTAGTGCTTCAAACCCAAGGACAAATAGCATATTACAGCTCAGTAGGAAAGGAGAACATTTCTGAAGCATAGTAATCTCCTCATGGTAATTGTTTGATAGTTTTCAGCTGGAAAAATATGCTAATAGGATCAGTGAACAAAGAGAAAAAAATACTTTGAAACAAAGATGAATACAGATAAAATAGCCCAGTGCAGCAGAGATATTTCCACATGGCAGCCAACCATGAGGTAGGAAGCATTGCATTGTCTTTTCTGAATGCAAAGAAATAAGCAAGTGCCAGCAACCTACCTTAAAGCTGTACTTATGGAGGGAGAAAAACCCAGTATTAGTTAGGGGCAAGGATTATGAGGTTGAAGCAATCTGTACTATCTCATCTCATTTACAGTTACTTTTTTTTTTTTTTTTTGACACTTTGCCCAGAAATGTTGACTGTCCTGCTATACTTTTAAAAAAGGCTGTGGTTTGTGATGGTGGTCATCTTTTCTCAGTGTTGTACTTCATCATTTGTCTGGACACCTTCATTTCACACCTTTTGCTAAAATCGGGAAAAAAATCCCCAGGATCTGTCATTATTCTGGCCGAGTTTCCCTGAGTCATTCTGTCCCTACTTAGAGATTAAAAGTAAAAACTCCCTTAGCGCTCTCTGGGTCCTTATCAAATGTTGCCTGAAAATCCCAAATGCTATGCACCCATTCCTTCTGCTCTCAAGTTGTCAGCCAATACTGCTGACCAGATATATCCCCACAGATGACACGATATGAGAGTTTATATTCCAAGTCTGAGAAAGAGGAAAGGCACAGTGTGTGTTGTGGGTCAGTGCAGTGGTTGAATATTGGTTTGCTTCACCTCATGTGAAAACCTGGCCATCAGCTGTGAAACTGAAAGCAAAAACCAGAAACGTCATTGCAGTGGATCACAAAACACAGGGCTTGCTAAGAGAAGGAGGACAGAAGAAGAGAGGACCAGCTCCTTAATTTTTTTATGATTTTTTTTTTCTACCAGAAACCCCAAGACTGGCCAGGCAATGTCATTGAGTAGTACTAAGGAAATGTCATGATCTGTTCTCATCAAACCACTCTGACTTGCAGAGTTGCTGTACAGACAGCTACATCTTTCCGAATACGTAATGGAAAGTTAGCAATGCAAGAGCTGCAGAGGCAGGTCACATTTTATTCAGTGGATTTCAAAAGAGGGATGGTTCAAGGAACAATGGCTTGGATGTTTTACCTAGTGTTGAGTTAGTTTAGTTACACAAACACAGGTTTGTTGCTTCAAGTCAGAAATCAGAGCTGACATGAAAAGTGCGTATGTCTTGGTGTGGATAAAAGGCCCGTGTAAGTGTCTAGCAGACAACCAATGATATTATTTTCTTTACCTTCCTGAAACTGCACATTTCTTTTTGATAGAACATACATCTTGTCTGAAAAGTAATCACAGGCTGAGCTGGTGCTTTGAGATGTGCATTGTACTAACACAAAATAGGCTACAAATAGCTGAAAATTACTGCCGAGCTTCTGTGAGCAAGATGAGATTATTGGATGAGTCCCATGCCACACAGGGAAAAGGGGTCACATACTGTGTGGAATCACAAAGGTTTCAATTGCAAGGACTTCAGAAAGGGGCAGCACTTCAGTCCTTTCTCATTCTCTCATTCTTGGAGGTTTTTTTCCTTTTTTTTTTTTTTTTTTTTTTCCCTCTTTTTTTCTGTGAAAAGAAAGAGGCTTGGGTAGTTGACCATATGGAAGGCCACTCTTACTTCAGCCTACAACAGCAGTTTCTGTGGTGTTAGGACCTGTCAGGTGCTCTGCCATGATCAGGAAGGATGCTATCCTTGAAAAGAGATAAGTCAGTAAAAAAAAATTGAACACTTGTTCAATTACAGGACCAACATAAAGCAGTTTTTAAAAATATTATTGACACATAGACTTTTAAATCTGGCATGCAACAGAAGATAAAAAAATAGGTCATCCTAGTAATAGTCTTCCACCCAACTACTGCACTAAAATATGATTCTTCACTTCCTCATTTTTTGTCTCATACCAGTCATTTGTATTTCCTTCACTGTAACACAATTGTTATGCTGCAGTTCCATGTAAGTACAAAACTATTCAATCAAATCATCACTGTTATGTAAAATACTGCAAGTATTTGATTCTGCTGTCCTTTTCAAGTTTACTCTAGACATACTTCTATTTTAGGCTGGCAAGCTCAAAGGAAGAATGTCTCCCAGGGTAACCCTCATAATTTGTATGCAGCACAAATTATGGACAAAACTGAAACCCTAATGTTTGCCTCTAAAAAGCATGAAAAGAAGAAGGCTGCTTGCATCAAATATTACTACACTATATAATTTATCCAAATTACTTAAATCACTGAGGCCCACGTGTAATATTTTATAAACTAGCACAGAGTATTTCACACAATTGGAACTAATAGGAGATCTACGCTTGCTTGCCTTTCTTCTCATTATTTAAATGTTCACTCTGAGGAATAATTCTGAAAACATGAACAATTTGTTGACTATACAACATTCTTCTTGTAATATTGCAAAGAGGTGACAACTACAAGTTGAATGCTGTACTACATAAAAGACCAAAAGGGGAAAGTCATGTGAACTGGACTAGATCTTTTTGTTAATAGGTTGCTTTTGTTTGCTCCTTAGGGCAGGAAATACACCTGCTTTCACGATTATATTCTCTGTGAAGATATTCTAGGCCTAAATGTACCCTATGGCACTACAGCAGAAAACACATGTTTTCCAGAACTTGAAAATTAACTCACTGAATTATGCATTGGCTAATTATTTTGTGAGTCTTACAAACGACGTAAGGTGAATATTAATTTTTGTATTGCACGTGGTGGTCATCTGAGAGAGAGAAGATTCATGTTTGATATTCCACTGCCTCACTTTCACCAAAGTTCAAGAACAGCACAAATCTGAACTGGCTCTGTTTACTCAGCAAAAAGACTTTAAAGGCAGCGTGATGTTCCCTGAGTGACAAACATAGTGGAAAGAAACATGTTTTACAGATCAGAGATGGTAAAGTCCGAAGCAACCAAGCATCTCTACACAACATAGCAAAACCAATTTACAATTTCTTGCGAGGCAGGTCACTGGGACTTTTGGAGACCAGTAGTTTGGATGCATGTGTATGTGTGGGCATGCACGGCATGTGTATATACACATTACAGCTAAGTCACAGATGCGATTAAAAACAAACACGGAGACAGAGACGCAGTACAACAAATGCACTGTTTGCCTACAACAAATATTTTTCTTCCTCAATTCCATGCCGTATTAGTTATCCAAAGAAGACCCTACTGTTCTCCAGGAAAGACTGCTATCACAGACACCAAACTAGCCAGCAGCAGTGCCTCATTTTACTTTTACTATCAACTGTAAATAGAAGAGTTTTAGAGTGGTTTTGCCAGATGCATCTAACATTACTTTAAAATTAGTGAAAAAAATAGTAACAATGATGAGACAAACTGTAAGACAGAACAGTTGATTTATGAGTTTCCCTCTCATCTAGCTTTTGTTAATGAGTCCTTGACTAATATAAAGAGAAAGATCTCAAGCACTGCACAAACTCCCTGTGTGCAGCAATTTTATAGCACACAAATCTCACCTGTTCTGTTTGGCCCTCCAACTCTATTTTACAGCTGCCTTCACAGATAAATTGATAGTTTATAGAGATCCATACTTCAAGGGCTCTGATTTTTTGCCATTTAATTGGAGTTCTTCCTATGGAAATGGAGTTACAGGAACTTGGTACTTTGTTAAACGGTTGGTATGATTTGCATTTTATTGAGCCAGTCTAACCAATACACACTCTCAACCATTCATCTTGCCAGAGTGTTATGAGGCCAAGTGTTTGAAGTGACCTTTCCTTGGCTATTATAACAGCCATTTCTTTAACTATTTTTCTCTCCAGAGTAGATGTTACAGTTTCCCCCACAGCTTCACAGTTGGAGATGTCACAGTTTCCAATGCACTTTAACACCGTTGATGTGACTGACGTTTCTTCATGCAGCAGGACTGTGTTCACATGAAGCAAATTTTTTGGTGCTCAGGATCAAAAAACTTCCTTTTCCTTTTCAGGAATCAATATATTTATTAGCAACGAAGTTTTTGACAGAGGTCAAAACTTCATCTTTTAGTCAACAGCAATGAACATAAAGGGTGAAAGTTTATCCAAGTCTCTGACTATGCGAAGAAACAAACAAGCATAAGCTTCTGGCACAAAGAGTGCTGAGAAACAGCTGCATATTTGCAGTAAAGTAGATCCTAAGGGAGGAGCTGTTGTGCCTTCTTTCTGAACCATACCCAGAGCTCCTAAGTCTCTGAAATAGGCATCTTCTGGCTTTTTGCCATAGGAAAATCTCAGCCTGTGGCTCACAGAGACTGGAAGTTTGGCCATCTCCTCTGTTACAGGACAAAAATTTCTAAGTGTTGCTTTCCAGGCAGTACTACTTGTGCTGGGTCTTTGTTTTGTTTTGTTTTTTTCTGGTTGGTTGGGTTTGATTATAAGTACAGTTGAAACATCCTACTTTTCTTTAAAAGGATTGGTCTGTGCTGAAGATCTTCATACTAACTCAAATTTAAATTTTCTGAATAAGTATTGTAGGGACATTAAATAATGATGTTTCATTCAAACTAATTCAATGGCTGTTGTAACAATGCTGTCTTATACATGGTACTAATAGAAGTGTTACCCACACAAGTAGAAGCAGAAATCATTCTCCCAGTAGAAATAATCCATGTGCATCAATTCAGGGCTTCCTGTTCACTAGAGAGATTGACCAATAGCCAACAGGTAAGATAGGAGAAAAAAAGAAACAAAGAAATTATTTTCACAGATTATGGGAGCAGAAATGATAGGTCTTTAGAAAAGTAGCAATATTCTCTGCCAACAGTTTATCAAAAAGGGGAGGGAAATTCAGTTATCCAATGGGATAGCCAAGTGAAATACATCACAATACTTGTATCATCCCTAGGCAGTGTTCCATCAATGTAACTCCATAGTAGTGTCACTTACTTTACAGAATAAATCTGGAGCCAGTATAGAACACAGCCCATCCCATGGGCTTAGAGATGGATGGTAACTCAATTAGAAAATGTATAAAGATATCCTGCCAGTGGTAGCTCTCCTTTTTCCATTTAAAGGGAAATAATTCATATATTTTCCCAAACTTTATTTGTAATTTTCCCAAAATATCTGACTGCCTATGTTATCATTAAACTACAGTCACTTCAGTAAAATACAGATTTACAATAGAATATTACCAATAGTTTAGAAATGGAACAAAGCCATACTAAGCCTTCCAATACGTCACAAATTGTTGTTTCCAGAAAACTAAAATTTAAACAGCAGGGTGTAGACCTAGATATTCTTTGCTTCACAAGGTGATAATGGTGAGGAACAGTAAAGAAACGTCTCGTAAGTCATTTTCTTAGACCATTACTGACAGAACACAGTGAAAATGCTATAAAATCTGCCAGAAATTACCAACCTACCAATCAACAAATGTTAGTTACTTGAAAAAGAGCAAGCAAGGATCAGAACTATGCACAAAAAGAAAAAGACAAGAAAACAGAATATAGTACTGTATGAGAAAAAAAAAATCCATTGAAGACACGATTTTCTGACAACAAAATATTATCTGAAACAGAAGCAGCTCCTTAAACTGGTTTAGTAACAGATAGTAAGCACAAGAGATGCTGCTCAGTTGACTTGGAAAATTCTGTTCAAGTGCGAGGACAGAAGCTATACCTGCTAATTTTAAATATGTTCATAGAGCTAAGAATGCTTCTCTTGCTTTTTCATTGCTCATTCTCAGGATAAAAAGAAACAAGATGGATTAGCAGTCCAATAGCTAAGTTATACATACATAGCTAGGAAATAAATAAAACTCTGTATTTACTTTTACCTTTCCACAGTCAGCAGATAATGAAATATACAGTAAACTTCTCCTTTTTTCTTTTCCTTGACCACCCTACAGCTTTTGACAAATAGTTCCATGAAAATGTCTTTTTTTATTATTATTCTTTTTTATTTAATTTAAGTCATACAGATAGGAAATTACAGCTTCAATCTCTGAAGTAAAGCCAGATTTTATGTAACTATAAAGCAGGATTTCATAGAGGTAAAGCCCTTTTAAAAAGGAAGCATTTCCAGCTAGCTGACAAAATTCGTTATCTGGAAGTCACTGCTATGGATCAAGTGAGTCCAAAGTTAAGAGAAAACATGGAAAGAGAGATGTGGAAGCTATATCATCTCTGAATAACATCAAAAATAAATTATACAGAATTTCTCTCTTTTGCATTAAATAAAACTCAGAACTGAGGGACATAAAGCACAGAAAAAAAACCTGTGAAAAGTGGAAGAGAAGAAACCCCAGCTTATCTCTGTGACCCCTCAAATTCTTTCATTTTGTAAAATGAATCTAAGTGCCTCTCCCTCTTGCTGGACTCCTACCACAACTTAAATAAAAATATATGAAGAGAAAATGATTAAAGAGTTAATAATACAAGTATGTAAAAATTACCCTATTGTTTTTTCACTACTTCTCATAATGTTGAAAGAAGATCTGGACACTGACCTAAACTCTTATCTTCTGGACAGTACACTTTTACTGCCAGCAACCCTTAAAATAGGAGTGAAAATTACTGAACTTAATTTTTATTTAAATTTGGAAATGTGGCCTTGTGTTTTTCATGTCTGAAATGTAACGCATTTCTCAACAGATTATGGGATTTCCAATGATTCTCTCAGAAGTCTGTGTCAGGAATTTACTGCAGCTACAGCAACCCAAAACACAATGAACAGAAGAGAGTTTAACACTAGATGGCAATATTCTTTTGTGAAATATTTATGTGAGGCGCCTACAGATATAGGTAAATATTTTTCCAACTATTGTATTATCTCCTAGTTCTTGTGTAAGTTTAGACATACAGTTTTTGTTTGGTTTGCACTAAAATAAACTCTCATCTCATGCTATTGCATGTCTCTCATTGTTGGCTTTAAAATAAGTTTGGACAATACTCTGATCCAAACAGAAGAGATTCACAGTTTAACTGAAAGTACATTATGAATTATTCAGTGTGTAGGGGAAACCTGTGAAGAATCACACAAGGAATGTTGACCAGCTCTATCCTGCTTGGTGAAATACAATTTTATGGGCTACCACCTTGCATCTACTGATTTAAATCAGAACATGAACGTAACGATGCATTTTTCAAACTCAGGATTCCTCTGGGTAGCATTACCTGAAGCACTGATCTTGCTTATCCATGTTTTGCTCTTGTCTAATCGTGTAGCTTCTACCAAAGTCCAAGTCATTTAGTCAGGTAGAACAGCCTGTATTGTACTACAGTTATCCAAGGTATTTTACCTGGGTTAAAAAAAATTAAAGCATACTGTACTCAGTGCAGTGCTTTTCCCAATTTCTAGGAAAGCCCAACATGTTATAAATCAAACCTTTAAAGCTATACTTTGTAAAATTTAACCCACACTATAATTATCAACTAAGCTTCTAATTAATGGGTTGCTTGGTTGTTTTCGAGACTGATCAGTATTTGAGGGTAACATTAATCTGTCTCAGTAGTGGCAGTAGCTCAGAAAGGCCTTGGCCAATTCCCTGCATGATTTTAAGTCTATCTTCCTTTTACTGGCACTTCTTTTCCTACAGAAATGGGTCCTTGAAGCTATTACCACTCCTACATGCAGCCTATTCTCCCTCCCACCAACTCAGTTAGTAACAGATCCCAGAACAAAACAACAGGGTGATTGCCAGTACCATTTTGTCTGTTCATCATTTTAGCTATTGCCCTCTGGATAGTTTGTCCCATATTTCTGCAAAAAGCACTTTTACACCTTTTATGTCTGTCAAGACAAACATGGACAACACAGGATTATAGTAGGTAAGAAAGTGGGACATCTCTTTTAGGTACTTTGTAAAGGCAGATCAAAATAGCTCAGAGAACTGGCCCAATGACACTTCTAAATTAAGTGAAAATTAGAAAATTTCTATCACGCTGATAAGGAATATTTATTTTAGTTTGATTTCATGTGAGAGAAACTGGATATATGAACTAAAGGAACAGTATATAGTTTGCTTCTAACAACCATATTGACAGTCAATGCAAATTTCCCTGATAAAAATCACACTGGAAATGCCAAGTACAGCTTTGAAGTTACACCACTACCAGGCCTAGTAAGTATTAATGAACACAGTGTAGTGACATAAAAGCACAATTGTCCTTTGTAACAGTTGTGACAGTTTCATTCAGAAAATGTTTGTGGCAATATTTAAATCAATCACCGGCCTCTCAAGAAGACATCTGAACGAAAAAGATTTGAAAGGTGCCATTAAAGTATGCCTATGTCCTAGCACAAAATGCTTCCCTGATTAAAATTAGGAAGAGCAAATAGAACCAAAAACTCCAAAAATCAAAGAGTCTAAAGGATGATAAAAGCACAGGAACCGAATGGAAAGGGGGAAGGGGAGGAAATAGCTCTGAAGCGAACAGCTAATTTACTAATTCTTCACTACTAATTTAAGATTTAAGTACCAAAAAGTAATCATCCCAATGAATAGATGACACTGGTTACCAGTAAGTAATATTTATTACCAGTAATATTTATAAGAAATCACTGGCTTATATTTTATCTCAGTTGGATTTCTATAGAGGACTTTTTTTTTATTTATTCAAATAGAAACAAAAAAGTTATTGAAAGAACGCTTCTTCCCTCACACATATTTGCATTTCAAACCTTGCAGCATTGTGCTAGGCATGATCAGAAATCATTCCAGCTGAGCAGAACAATTGCTTTAATCATAGTTATTGTAGCCTACCTCGAAGTTAAATATAATTACTAAAATTTAAAGAGAGCAGCAACCCAAACCCCTCAGGTATTCTAAGCTGCACAAGAACAATAGCTTGATGCTTGATTACACACAGGGAGGTTGTTTGAACTGATGTCAGCACCTCTAGGATACACTTCTGCTTTATGCCCAAGCTAGACAGCTGTGGTGATGACTAGCTGGAAGAAAATGTTCCTTTCTTCAGTATGAGAATATTTCATCTCCCATTGCGAAAACAAGATACAACTCATTAGTAAGTATAAATGACCAGATAGCACCACTGGTCTAAAGAAAAAAAAAAGAATGGTGGACTTTTAACCAGCACAAAATTCAGGTTTGTGACCCACTGATGGCCTAAAACCAAACTAAGCACCACTGCTCTGTGGAATAACGCCAGCCAAATCCCCTGATCTGATATTATAGTAATAATGTGTTAAAACACAACTATCAAACTGCATCTTAATCTGCAACTTCTCCATGTCAGTCTTGCTTCTTGAGTTGTTTATTTTATGACCACAAAGACGATGAATCACACGGAATTGAAGTGCTCAAATTTGAGAGAAGGGAGTTTTATAGTCCAGTAGAACTCGAGATGAAGGTTAGATATAGAACTTGATCTCTTTTTGTATTAACACTGGGATCCAGTTTCATAATATTTTTTTTTTTCATCAGAAGCAATAGAGGAAATGGAATTTAGCATTTTCCTGTATGTTGAAGTCCCTGTAAGACAATGCAACTATATTAAAGGTAAAGAGTTAGTCTAGCTCATACCAAAAGAGGATCTGGAGCAGCAGATGCACATATTATGAACACAGCCACAAAATGCAGAAGATCAGAATGTGCTGAGAACATAATCAGTAGAAGAATGTGCAAACCTCAAAGGAAAATATATTTGGAATAAGTTCATAAAATTCCAAACAGTTCCTCTATATTTGCACCAGTGTAATGGAAAAGAAGTTGGCCACTGGGTAGAAGAAGTACTTTATGTCTGACATCAAGAGTGCAGCTCTTAACCCAAACAGAAGACAATTGCCTAGGACACCAAATGGCCTAAGAATGACCACAGCCCTATTCCTTACAAGGCCCAAGACCCACTGCTGTCTCTTGTTTCCTGCTGTCATTTAAGGAAGAATATGCAGCAGTAAGTGATGTCCTCTGCCAGCAGCATCAAGATCACCATGCACAGCTCATAAGGACCCTAACTACTAGTAAATATTTCTCTATTTGCAGGGCAAAGATGCTCCATTTTGTTCATACTCCTGACAAGTCTTGACCCAGCTCCTTAGGGCAGCTGAACATGCCTTTAATTTGGTCTTAAAATGAGCTGAAAGAGTATTGCTGCATGCCAGCACTGAAACCATTAACATAAAATGTGTGTATATCATTGGGTCAGAATTCTTTTTGAGGTGGGGATAATGTGTCCCTGAGACACAGGCATGGTGACATGACATGACATGCCTTTGTTTTCCTAGCATAAAGGACCAAAGAAGTCTATGTAAACCATTAGCCAAATAAAGGCAGCTGATACCTATCTATTTAGATACTAAGCAAGTGGACTAGAGTGGGAATTTTTTTGTTCTGGCTGTTAGTTTATTGCAGCTGAATGAATGATACCCTCACTTTTATTTGTCATTTAACTAAAGCATGTAAGCAGGACACAAAGAAGTACACTGTAAACCAGAGCAAACATAGAAATGTATTGACAGATACAGCCCTGATTTTACAGGGGCTGAGGAAAGAAGATGAGGAAAAGTCATGGAATTGGACACGGACATCAAAACTGGTCACGACTCTAACACCAGAGGCTGGAATAAGTATCCCACTAAGGGGTCATTTCAGGGAGGGAGAAGGAGTGGAGGCAGAGCAAGAAGGTTGAAGTCCCTACTCCACCTGCCTCCTTCTCCACTGCCAATGAAGAAGTAGCATCTCAAGCTGCAAGTCCAATAAATCTACATTATGTAGATTTAACCCTACACTTAAAAGCTGAGGGAGTGGGTAAGCATCACAACCTGGAAAGGATTCTTCATGTTATAATTTTGGGGCAGAGAGCTAAATTTTGTCTTTTGGATTAAAAAGCTTTCAAATACAATAACAGCACTTAAACCATGAACCTATTTTAAAGCACTGAAGCACTGTTATTGAACATTTACATTCCCTCAACAATGTCAGAGATCCAGCAGCATCTTTTAAGTGCCTTCAGATATCACAGTACAGGACATAACACAAAGCTGTACCTTTACTCACTAAAAAATATTATGTTTATCATGATCCCATAAATATTTCATCAAGTTTATTGGTAAGATAAAGGCATGTGATCTACACCTCATATATTTGCCTTTGTCCTCCCAAGTCAGTGAGAGAGATTAATTTATTACCTTTATCATTATCTTCTCTTCTTCTACCTTCAGCTGCTGTTTTAACACAGACTGCAAGGATATTAAAGAAGCAGTTACCTTGACTTTGAAATGGCTGTAGTTCTCACACCTCTCACAACCTGCAACAATGAATTTCTTTCTCATGTAAGACCTGCCAAGAAAGCTCCATATCCTGCTCTCTGGAGTTTCAGTCTCAGGAACACCAGCACATGGCAGAGAACACTGTTTCATATTTCCTTCTGTGACCTTCAACAGAACAGAATTAACAAACATGGTGTACTTTAAAATAACTCCAGCCCTTTATGTGTCTCTTTCCACAGAACTAGAGGCACCATGATCAGATCAAAGGAAGCAAGTATCGGTTTTTGCACCAATATTTTTACATATTTTACAAATATTTGTACACCAATATTTACACTAATATTTTGTCATCCTCAAAGAAAGAGTAATTTCACCTCCCTTGTTACAGAAATCTCACTTAAAGTGTGAGGCAATGGATGCTTGGAAAGAATACTCCTGTTGTAGATCTGCTGTCCATGCTAGACATACCTACAGGATCTGAAAAACCTGAATGGAATTCTGAGAATTTGCCTAATTTTTTCTCAGTTGGTCTAATTAAAAACTTTGTCTGGCAGAGCAATGTATTTTAGGAGAAGTGTCTGATGTCATGTCCTCTAGAAACAGCAAAACACAGACACTTCAGCGAGATTTTCTGAGGTCTGACAACCAGTGGAGGCAAGAAAATGTACAGGGTGTAAGTAGCTTTAATCAGTTGACCCATAACTCACATACACACGCACACACAAAGAAAAAAAAAAAAAAAAGAAAAGAATTTTCTTTCTCATTAAATGTGGGCAACTCCCCACACTTTTCTATCTCTGCATGACAGTGTGAAAGAGACAAAATTGCTACCTCTGGAAGCAGAACAGATCTCTCTAGACAAGTCTATAACTAATAATTACAAAGGAAAGTTTTTTTATATGTGTCTTGAGCTCTCTCAAGATTATATAATCTTTTTGGGTAGCAACATGACAATTTTTTTTTCAGCAATTTCTTTTAAATACTTACATACAGAGAGCTTTTGATGGCTAAGAAGTCACCCTGCATTTTAACTTACTAAAAGGACTTCCATTAACACTGAATGTAGACCAGTAACTTGCAAGATCCATCCTGTTTCTTGCAAAGGTATCTGAGCAAGATATTTTTTATTATTTATCATTTTATTTTTATTTATAAAGTTCTGTTTTATTTATTTAATGACAAAAACAACCCTTGACTTATGCATGCTATAATAATGAGAGTATTTGCAGCAAGAGAAATTTGAAAATAAAAAACATAACTGTATAAAATTCTGAGGGATAGTTCTAGAAAACAGTGGCACAAGCTTTACCACTAGAGACAGAGTCATCTGTTGAAGAAATTAAAAGTTCTTTAAAAGTTTTTTTTGCAATGAACTTTGTCTTATTCCTAGTCCTGTGCAACAAAACCTTCTGTTGTTTATTCCTCCTGCAAACCACAGTCAAACCCAGGGAAGAATCCAGAGATTCATTATAAAAGATCATTTGTCAGCACTGCTCCTTCTAGCCTTCTAGTACAAAGTGTTCAGAGCAAATTGTGTGAGCATTAGGAATGCAGATGGTTTACTAGCTCTTTTGCATACAGTAAGACATCTGCAGCAGTTTCACTTTTGGGAAGGCTGACTGACCCATACTAAATCCAGCTTAAATAATAGAAGGCAACTTCTAGTTCTTTACCTTCACCTGCCTTGCAAGTGACAGGGGCAGGGATTAGAGGGCTCAGAAATTCCACTCCATGTTATACACGGGACAGAGGAATTGAATACAAATGAAAAATCTACTTTAAATTTTATAGTCTCCCTGAAAAACACTGACCCTAGAAGGGGAAAAAAAGGCAGGAGAAGGCAAGTTCAGAGCCCACTTTCAGACTTCACTAAGCACAGCCGACTCCACCCCTCTTAGGCACATATCTACCATATCACCACATCCAACTTGGTCTGTAAAATAGCTGAAAGCTACCCTCAGGATGAGAGCAAGGCAGCTGGTCTGTGGAATTTGGAGTCTGTGTTTCATGTTCTGCCTTTTCTGCATTTTTCTTCACCAAACGACAGCCAAAAGAAAACTGAAGTTTGTGTCCATGGTAAGTAGATAGTTCATGGGCAAATGGAATTTCTTCAAAACCTGTCACTTACTGCTCTTCTAATCGCTGGTAGGGAGGAGGGAGTACTTTTTGAATATTTAAGTGTTTCCTGCATATTCAAAATTCGTTATTGAATTGTCCAAAAAAAAAGTCCCAATTTTAAATAAGGTTTTAAAATGTTATCTCCTTTGTGCACTCCTAGACGCACTTTGCTTTCTGGATGGATATAGAATGCTTACTTTACAGCACTAAGAGAGAATAATGCAGGATTCTGTTTTAAAATGTAAAAGAGGATTACATAACTAAATACCAACAATGTAAAACCCTCTTTACTATGGAAGAGTTTCCACTTTTCCAATGGTTTCAACAGATTAACATGCAAAACAAATTTCAATATGTGAAACTCAAACAAGTGTACAATGACATTGAACAAGCAGCACAGAACCAGTACTGTGAAACTAATGCAATTTGCAATGATTATGACATACCATTTGTTTGCAGGAAGCCTGGATCTTGTTCTGAACATTGCACATACTTGTAAATCACTTACATAATTATTGTGCTGCAGTTTTTGATTTTATTCCTCCCTGCTTGAATTAAGAAATAAAAAAGAATCTGGTGTTAAAATTTTAGAATTATATGGCACATATCCATAGAAATTATGTTGGACATGAAAAGAAGTCACTGTAGGAATGAAAAATTCTGATTTATCTTTATAAATATATCTTTTATCTAAAGTTAAAGTCCAGATCAGGTTCAATGTTTTCAGAGTAACAGTTTAGTCTGTATTTAGATATCAGATAACACTTTTATCACCCCTTATGATGAAAAAGTCAGCATATGGCTTTTTAAGGCTAATTTCTGCCAAGAAAGAGCACTTCACAACAGTCAGCCATAGAACTGTTATCTTGAGCAATAGTTTGGGGTTTCTCCTTCTGAATTCCAGCTTAGTCATAGCAAAATATTAATGTTCAAGTATTTCTGCAAAATTACTTACATGCCTCTATTTGTTTTCTGTTTATCTAATATTGTGGTCTATACCTCCTAAAACACATAAAACCTCTTTAATATCTTAAGATATATTGCAGTTTTTGAAACTTGCAAAAATTTATTTGAGCTAATTACTTCTCAAATACCAGGAAAAAAACCACAGTTATATTGGCCTAAATAAACCAAATAGGAAATGTAGCTATCTGGATTTAAAGAAAGCACTATTAATATGTTTAGCATCTGTCAGATACAGTACTCACTGTCAGTGCATATTTCTTGTGACTACACTAATATTTACCACAAAAATACCAGTAACACAAAGGGAATTTCATCTATTTTACCAGGTATTTCGCCATGGTGAACACACCCCAGAGGAGTTGTTTCCAACTGATATGCACAAAGAAATATTAAGACAGCAAGGACATGGACAGCTTACCAAGGTGAGTTTGCTTACCTGTGGCAACATGCTGAAATATTGGAAGACTATATTGGTATTTGGGGTTTGAAACTTTGCTTTCACTTGGAGAAAGACGTTTTTAAATTGCCACGTACAGATCTCCAGAAAGACAACTTACCAGGAAACTACAGCAACAGCACTCAATAAATGACAGAGTCAGCCTGCTGTAGTCCAATAGCAGCATATGCTGAGTTGTTTGCTTGCAGACTAGGATCTTCTGGGAGGAGTCAGGCATAGGTGACCATCTCAGTTTACCTGAGACCACACATACAGCTTTATCCAACAGTAGCATAAACGTGGTAGAAGTACTCACAGACACCCCCTGCCTCAACCTCTGCTGAGTAGGAGTGTTTCCTAGCTCATGAACTACTAAGGTCAGCACTAGCAGAAAATCCTCTCATGCTACATCCAGGAAAGTAGATTTAAAGGTCACTCTGATGACCAGTGACAGGACTCGAGGAAATGGCATGAAGCTGAGTCAGGGGAGGTTTAAGTTAATATCAGGAAAAGGTTTTTCACCCAGAGGGTGGTTGGGCACTGGAACAGGGTCCCCAGGGAAGTGGTCACAGCACCAAGCCTGTCAAAGTTCAAGAAGCATTTGGACAACACTCTCAGGCACATGGTGGGATTCTTGGGCTGTCCTTTGCAGAGCTAGGAGTTGGACTTGATGATCCTGATGGGTCCCTTCCAACTCAGGATATTCTATGATTCTATTTTAATTCAGGCATTGGTGGAATACAGTAGAGCTGAGCTTGTACATAATTATCAGCTGACACAGCTGTCACAGCAGCTGAGGCAATTGCAGAAACTGTGTCTGCATTGACTGTAACTTGCATTAGCTGCCACCTCTTATCAGTGGAGCCAAGGGTGGACTCCTGTGCTATCAGACTGTATGGCAATATGTGAGCATTAGGTGTTTTTAAACCTACTTCTGCTCCACTCCCACCATCAGTACCTACTGTGTCTGTGTGCCTGTGCTGCATTCCCTTTTTCCCAAGACATGTTGTTAGGATGGAAAAATCCACCAGTTATTTTCCTAGCAATCTGGGAACCAGGCAGCTTCACTGAAGTAGTTTAGGTGTGCCAGAAGTCCGGTTGTCCCAGATAAATGGCTACTGTGCATGTGGAGGCAGACTGTGAGGTGTGTCTCTCTATTAGGCACACACACCCCTTATGTCCAGTGAGTCTCATTCCTGGGCAAACTAGTCACTTGCCAGGTCTCCACCAAAATCAGAATAGAACAAACTGCCTGAGGGGTTCCTCTTCCCTACCATTCTTAGGGGGCCAGGCTGATCTCCAATGCAAAATCAGGCCTGTTTCTTCCCATGTCACCTCCCTTGAAGAAACAGGAATAACAGACTGGCTTACTACACCTTAAATCAGCTGTGACTCAATCATTCCACATAAACACTACTCAAGCTCAGCTCTCCATGCCAGCTTACTCCAGGGCATGGAAGACTTCAAGACCCAGGTGTCAGGATTCCACAACATACCCATTAGGCAAGCTGGGGCAGAAGCCTAAGCCACATTTATGCCCTAGGAAACTGCAAACACTATTCCAGCAACAAAAAGAGGTGATCACATACACACACAGTGGGCCCTGAGTAACTTGGTCTGACCTCATAGCTGACTCTGCTTTGAGCAGGAGGTTGGATTAGAGACTTACTGAGGTCCCTTTCAGCCTGAATTATCCTCTGATCCTATAATATTACTTTAGGAAGCGATGAGTAATCACTGTAGTTGGGATCCCAATGAACAGTAATGTTTACATGAGCAAAGTGGAATATATTTAAATTTAGGCCAGGTAACACAAGGTACAAGTAAAAAGATGACAATATTGAAACTATTAGAGGGACACTGCACCTGACTGTGGTCAAGTCACCATCCCTGGAAGTGTTTAAGGTAAGACTGGACGTGGCACTTAGGGACATGGTGGTGTTAGGTCATAGGTTGGACTCGATGATCTCAAAGGTCTTTTCCAACCTAATTCATTCTGTGATTCATCTGTCATGTGTTCACAAAATTATGTAGGTAAGTTGGAAAATTTGCAGCAAAGAGCTACTAAAATGTTGAGACTGGAAAACCCATTTTGCTGCGAGTGTAGAGAATTGTCATCAGTTTAATTTAACACAGAGATTAACTGACTTGATTTCATTTTATGGATTATTGTTTAACTGTGAATAAGATCTGTGATGGTGAATGTTATTTAAAAGCATAACAAGATCCAGTGGCTGAAAGCTGGGAACATAGAAAAGCCCCAAGAATCGAATGTTTCAGACTGTTGATAATAATTAACCATTGCAGCAAAATACCTGAAGGCTTGGATGACTTTTACTTCAAGTCTTCTACTCTGAAAAATAAGGTCTTGCCCAAGCTAAAATTGTAGCCTCCATATGGAGTCACTGGTGATACTCTATGGGATTCATATCCTGGATGAGTTTTCATGGGCAGGTGGCTGCTCTGTCTGCACTCCCAGTTAATCATCTTTGAGACAGCAATAGAGCTGAAGCTAGACGAATGGTGTTGGGACATAGCTATGTCTGCTTTAAGTCACCCTGGCCCTCAGCCAGTCTTACTAGCTCAGATAAACATACACATAGCCTTCTGTACAGCAAAATACAAAACTGTATCCACTAGGACATCATGTCTACCATTATCCAGTATCAGACACACAGCAACTTTACTGCTTTTTTCTCATGTCTTCTTTCATCCTTCACTTGTGAAAGGAAAAATGTTTTTAAGAAAATAATACAAAATGTTTTCGGTTTTGTTGTTGTTGTTGTAGGAATGAATGCATAGCACCTTTCTTTAGCCTCTGACTCTGTTCTGTTACCTCTACAGCTTGGCATACAACAACAGTATGAGCTTGGCCAGTACATGCGGAGAAGATACTCTCATTTCCTGAGTGTTGTATACAAGCAGAGTGAGGCAAGTGCTGGATTTGGGCGGGGGGATCTTTGTCATGGATCTTAATGGGACTTTCTGGATGCATGAGTGTCTAAATCTGGTGTAGTTGGAGAAAACTAATACCGATTGAATTCAATGTAATTTCATGGTATCCCTGAAACTGTGGTTCAACTTTTATGCAGACTGATGGTCAACTGAAAACCAGGCTTACATCAGGTTCAGATCCCTAACTGCTGTATGGGGCATTATCTATGTCAAATACTTCCAATGCCACTGTGAGATGGAGCTGCAGATACAATTTAGTTTTCATTTAGGTTCTGGATTTTCAATGCACACATGATGTACCAAATACTAAATGGTCAGAGTCAGTCCTATGCTTTCCACTAGCATTCTGAAAGGAAATGCTATCATGTTGCAGCTCACTTATTCAACAACCTTTTAATCCAGCTTCACTCTTTGTTCATCCTCCTTCTTCATGCCACTCCATTTTAATGACAACTTCTCCAGCACAGTACCATTCCCCTTTTTTCCTACAAGAGGAAAGAAAAACAAACCTAATGGTAGAAATGACCTTCCAACCTTTTTTTTTTTTTTTTCCTTGCTTCAGATTTATGTTCAAAGCACTGACTGTGATCACACACTTATGAGTGCTCAGGCAAGTCTTGCTGGACTGTACCCACTGACACAGGACCAGATTTGGAACCCCAGAATCCTTTGGCAACCAATTCCAGTTCACACGGTGCCACTGTCACATGATAATGTGAGTATAAACTAGAAGCATCTGCTTTCCCTTAATGATTAGTAAATTACAAAGAATATGAGATGAAGGCACAGCACAAAGTGCATGGCAAAGCCAATGAGGAGTACATCATCTTACAAGCATTATGCAGAAAGGCCTAATAAGCTGAAGAGAAACACTGACAGGAGTTTCCAGAGGGACAGACTTATGTATCAGGGACCTGGCCTTAATAAAAGAGGAAAAAATCAGAAGTCCTAGGTACAGAGAAAAATATTTAATCTGTAATGTGAGTAAATCACTATAGAAGTCAATTAATCCTAAACTTATCACAAACACGACTTTCTTTGTGTGAGAGGAAGAAACATACCTAATATCACTAGTGCTTCAACATTTCTTAGTCTGCAGCCAACAGAAAAGACAAAAGAATCATTCTGGGACTTACATTTCAGTGAGAATTGAGTCACAGGATTGTTTTCCACGTACCTTGCAGGTAAGTCCATGCACTTTGAGGATGGCTGAAAAAAGTAAAAGGGAAAAGGAAGGAGGACTCGGAACTTTAGGCGCAGGAGTTCATAGGGCAATTCATTTATTCATCTCCCTTCCTCAACCTCTCACCTTGGAGCTGTAAGGAATCATGTGGATAGCAGCTCTGCAGCCTGCACATACATGTCCTAGAGGACAAAGCTGGGCAGCTGAGTGGAGCTGGAGTTTCCTGGGTAGGGAAAAAGTTAAGAAAGATTAGATGTGTGCAGTATGAGTCCCAGTCTGAAAGAAAAGGTTTGCATATGTGATGCAAGATAAATTGCGTGGGCTTACAAGTCTAGTTAACACAGCTTGTGATGATAGGGGATGATAGGTTAAATAGGCCTAAGAGCAATGGTTCTCACCTCAGGGTGATGAGAGCATGAAGAGAGTAGATATGGAAAAACATGTCTTCCTGTTCACACACACAGCCTGGCACAGAATCAGGAGCTGCTTCTGACACTGTCACAGATGGTGGCATCCCAGCAGATGATCAGGAGTAGCTGGCCATTATCAACACAACTCACAAGCAGGTGCTGCACCGCATTCACACCTAGGGGAGAAAGTAAGTTTATTCAAAAAAAATCAAAAAGTGATGAACACAGGCACATTTTTCATACTTTTTCCAACTATTTAACTTTATTCATCTTTACTACATATACAGGCTGAACTTGAGACAACATGTATGCTACCACCCAAAACAAAACCCCATCATTTATTAGTGAAGTCATGCCTGTTCACGAACCTATGGCTGTAATTCAGAAATATTTTCCTATCTTCTAGCATAGATAGATTGTATTTCTAAAAAGATCAAGGAACTGCTCATTACCCCTTCAAAAGTCTCAAGTTCTTTTAAAAGTTATTTTAATGTTGGGACTGTATAGATGGATCTTTATTGCTAGAAAAGGAAAAAAGCACATTAGAGAAAAGCACTAAGAATATCTCAATGTTGAATTTCAACTTTTGTTTAAAATTTAACACAAAAAACCCTTCAAACAAGAATAAACTCAGTTTAGCTTAAATAAATGAAATTAAAAGTTCTTAAGTTATTCCAGTCACATGTAATCTTTTACCTTCATAAGTCTTAGATTAATGAAAGATAAAACTGAGTTAAAGAAACTTCACAAGTTTCTACAATTTAGGCTGAACTAAATGAAGCTGTGGTAAGTCCACTCAATACAGCTATGTATGGACAAAGACTTCTATTGCAGTTCAGCTGTTGCTTGGCAGTGAGTGAAATCATCCCTGAAGAAGCCAAGAACAAAGGAGTTCATGAGGTCTTGTGTTAGTCTTCTGTCAAGAGAGAAATTTCATTTTGTGTAAATGAATCCTTCAACTTTGAACTACTGCAGCTATTAGTCCTCTGAACATTTAAAGATTATTTTGTAAGTAGTCATCAGTATGACTCTTAAAGTCCTAAAGATGAATTTCCTTGAAAACTACATTCCCAAATTATTTTTCAGCTTGTCCTAACTAGTGCCACCAATCAGAACAACAATCCTGCAAAGGTCTATTGAATTGCAGAACAAGATGCACCTTGCCTAATTAGTGTTTTGCAATTTTCTTTTCAGTTGCTATACTTACCTTTCTCACACTGCCCAAAATACAAAGAGCTTCTGAGAGAAACCTTCACAACAAGGGATTTCCAAAGGCAGCTCAAGCACTACAAGGTAAAGTGTATTTTCAGTTCTGGAAATCTAATTAAAATGTGCCACTTCTTCAACATTATATAACAGGTAGGTTTAAAAAATAGCAGTGCTTCTTCCAGATCTCTAATCTTCGCAGTGGGTGTAGATGACATATAAAAAACCAATTACAACGTTACAGATCCAGCTGTACTGGGCTGTTCCTATCAACTCGAAATTGCAAGTCATAGAAAAGAAAAATGATTGACTTCCTTACAAAACCTTAGCTTCTAGGAGACCAGTCAAAACAAAACTCAGATAACATCAGTGCCAATGCCTTTTAAATTACTCCAATACTTCTCTCTGTTTACTCTTATGTAAAGCAAGTCCTCTGACATCTCTGTATGTATAACTCTCTACTAGTTCAGATTCTTCTTCCTCCACAAAACACTCAGAGCTCAGTTGCCCAGAATTTCTGTAACAGCCTCAGTGCTTTCCTCAAGTACTTGTTCATGTTTCACACCCAAAGTCTTCATTCAGGTGCTCACTTACATTTTGTTCTCCTCTCTGTGTGGTATCCTCCCCTGTCTTTCTCCATCACCAAAATCATTGCATGAGTATGTAATCACACATCTATTCAGCTGCAACCTTCTTCTGCACAGGTGTATTCAAAATGACACCATGAAACTCACCTGGTTTTCATTATCTTTAGCCACTGACCTCAGCCACCTACCTGTGGCTCTGTGTCTGGTTATTATATGCAAGTAAACAACAATTCCCAGTTTTATCAAATTTGTATCATATCTTCCTTCTCCTGAGTACCAGTATCAGCATAATTCTGTTTATCACACTTCTTTTAAGCACTTACTGGATTTCTGACAGAATTCTTCATGTATTTGTGTCCCCTTTATCTCCTTCTGAACATTTTCACCATGCATAAACAACTATCATACTTCACGTCTGAACTCATATACCCCACTTTGTCTAGATGAATAGGCCAAATTCTCTTACATCTAAGCAATGGTTTATTGTTTAATTGCAAAGACTCTCTTCTTTCTAACAATTCCTATGCACTAGTATGGCAGGGTGCAGAAATTATGTAAAAAGGCCCTGTGTACCACAAGTTTGTTATTCTTGTATTCCAGCCATTTCTGAAGTTTTTAGCCACTCATACAGGATACTCATTGAAGAAGTTGAACACTGAAAGAATTTGGAAACTCTTGGACACTTTACAATATGAGGTAAATAGAACCATAGAATCATTTTGGTTGGAAAACACCTTTAGGATCATCAAGTCCAATAGAAATTCCAACACTTTCTTAAAACTAATTTTAGCTCTTAATTTTATTGTTTGTAAGATCTCAAAAGACAGCAGGTCCATCCTTCAAAATTTTTTGAACCATAGACTATTCTTCCTCAGAAACCTTCAACTAACATCAAACTTATAACTGAAAATCCTGTAAACATCCTGTGACTGTGTGAGGCTGCTGTGGGTTGTCCACCACTATAATGAACACAAACCAATGGCCCATCAAATTCAAGATCCTGTCAGTGACTGCATATGAAGAATTCGATAAAAGCATAACTTTGGATAAAATTGTTGTTACTCCTCCAAACACCATCATGAAGATACACATGAATAAAATATGTTGTGGCAAAGAAATATAAGCATCCTTCCACAAAGAGTTTACGCAAATTGTATAAGCAAGAGAAGTTGCTATTTGCACAGTAACAGTAGTGGTCAGAGTATTTTCAGGAATTAAGCAGCCATTGGAATGACAAAAACAAATATTTGTTCAAGTTTGAGAGCTTGTTCTAAGCAAAGGAACCGGGGGTATCACAACAAAAGCAAGGATTTTACAGCAAAAGGGATATTGTGGTGCCAAACTGTCATGGGCATCTGGGTCCCACAGTCTGGTAACTTTGTGATTTAAAAAAAAGCCTGACTGCCCTTAATTTAGCAATAAACCCCTCTTCATATAACTTCAAAGTCCAGACTTATCTCAGCTGATGCAAGTGAAAATTGCAGAGTCTTATGTTAAAAAGTTGTTGTTGAAGGCAGCTTTTGCTACAAATACTTTCATGTGTAACTATTTATAAACTCAAATATTAATGATAAATTGGTCATTCATCGACCAATGGATATTCACATCCATTCATTGGATATTCCCATGAAAACGGAGGCATTTTTAAGTCAGATTTCTTAAGCTACATGTAATATTTGTGTGTGATGCTAATGAGTTTACCTTCCGTCCTGCAGTTTTTGCAGAGGTCCAGCCTTGGTCAAAGCAATCTTGAATGGAATGTTAGCAGGGCCCTTGAGCTAAAAGAAGTGTTAAAATGTTGGGACATCTCACTGTAATTTCAGTGAGGTCACCCTTTCACATTTTCCAATGCAGGATAGTTCAGGACCACAACTTTTTATTTCAATTTTTATATTATGCTATGAAAGCTGTGTCACCAGACAAATGTGCAAAATCAACAGCTCCCATCAGGGATCTAGCTAAACTCTGGAAAACAAAAAAATTGTTTGGGTTTCCTTCTAGTGTTAGATTTGATGAGCTTTTGTCTTTCATACTACTCACTGAAGACTCTGGGGTTATCGTTTAAGACATTTTTCGTAAAAGTCACCATCACCCCTTCAAGTATACAGAGAGACCATCCTTATGTAGCTTTTTAAATCCAGTTCATTAAACTACAGTAGCATGCATCTCTCTGTGTTTGTTACTTTTGGCTAAGTGTCACCTGACTTTCAGGTAACTTGGAGACTGATGTGCTCGCTTGCCTACAGCACTGTCTTAAATAGCGTGCTATTAGCCAATTCTTTCCTCAAGACACAAATCACATTTGTTAAAAGAGAAATGGATAACATTGTGATCTGAGCCAGTTTAACCTAACAGTTCTATTGTTTCTCTTGTTTAAACAAATTCTTTAAGTAGTTGACATTTCCCTTTGAGCTCACTTGTTACAAGAACACTCCTTTTAGTGAGCTCAGTCCAAAGGTTACGTTGCTCCAAAGAAAAGTTACAAACATTGATTAAACAGGAATTCAGGGCAGTGCAAACCAAAAGTGTTGAGCATATCTTCCTTGCTCACAGTTGTGATCGTTAGTATATCTTGGACTGCATCCTGAAGGAAAGACTAATTTGTTCCAGTTTAGCTTGAGGACTGTGTCAGTATCCAATAGACCTGGTATAAGAAGGTATGAATTTCATCTGTGTATCTCATCCCTATACACCCAGCTCATACTCGGGTATATCCGTATTACAGCTCTACATATTTCTACTTGATCTCTGTATCCCACTTATATCTCAGAGTTACCAGCCCTTAAAATACTGATGTTTATACAGAATTTGTTCCAGTAAAGATCTCTGCATATATCTCAGTAGATGACTGAAAAAGTCATGAAGTGATTTTTTTTCATCTGAAGACAAAAATAATGCCAGTTGCTTTTTGCATAATTTTTAGTATTATATTTCCTCTTCCTGTTGAGCACTGTCCTACAAGTTTCATTTAAGTGGTATGATGCTATAAATAGGAATGTTACAGCTATCTAAATGCAAAATACAGTCATCATTTTATTACAAAGAGAAAATGTTACTTTAGTGAAACATTCCAAATTTGTTCTGACAAGCATTTTGTGCCAGAACAAACAACAGTTAGCAGTAGGAATCAGTAAGAAAATCACCATGTTTTCTTTCTTCACTGTAGGATAATAACAATTACACTTTACCTGTTTGGGCTACTCGTGGTGTCAGGACCAAGCTGATAAAACTCTCAGAATTGCTATTGCAGGCGGAATTTGGGTTCCACAAACAAATACAAAAATCACGTTTGCAGGGAGGTAAGCCAAATTCTTACCTCATTTAAAAACAAAAGTAAGATGGGAAAGAAGAAAGGGATATAACAAACATTGCTACAGATTCCATAGTTGAAGTATGAAAGACGTCGTGATGTGGATATTGGTGGTCAGCACTGAAAGACTTTGATTAATAGGAAGGGAGATGGTGAGGATATGAATCATGAATATCCTAATCTAACATTATAATGGACATATCATTTAGATTACACTGTATAAGAAATTCAAAGTAATATATAGATTCCTATTGAACTGAATCAAGTCTGAATTTATTGTAAGCCACCATATGTAAATTGCTTAAAAACATATTATTTGCAATAATGTCTAGAATGGTGACTTTGTAGCCTTACAGTCTTCACACTCCACTAATGAGTGTCCTAAAATGAGATTATTAAACTGCTTCTAAACTTTATTTTGCTCAGAAAATAGTATCTGAAATTTAAAAATATTTTATACCATTTTAGTCACTCATTCACCTCCATTCGTCCACTGCCACCTTTTGAGCCTCTTTTCATTTTATATGGACAGGCTTTCAGTCAGGATCTATGAGTTACAAAGACAAATAAACAGATAAGCATGAATCAATTTGTCACATTTTTGAAGCTCCAACTTACAAAACTTAGCACAAAGTTCAAACATCTGTCCTTGCTTTACTAACAATTGCTATTAAAAATGTGCCAGTAGCTGGAGACTATTCTATCTATTTCTGCTTGTCTGTACAGTTCTCCTTTTAGGATTTTTTTTTTTGTTTAGGTGCCAACCTTACATGAACATACTAGCACAGCCATTGATTTAATTCAAGCAGTTTGTCTTACAACTTTTCAGCAGTTAACATTAATGAAATACAGACAGCTACACAGTTTATGAAGGCCCAGAGTCTGGAGGATAGGCTCTCCCTTTTTTCTCTGGAAATCAGGAAATCAATGGAAATGCACACACAACAGGGTAGTATTCATTACTGTGCTCTTCTTGCACTGGTCTGCTGGCACAAAGTAGCTGTTTGAAGATGCTGAGGCTATTAGGGATCCCCAAAACATTTTACACAGAAGTAAAATAGGTCCACTGTTCATATAAAAGATAGTGTCAGAATTAATCAGGGCACTCGGCACAAATTACTGATAAAGTCAATTGAATAAATCTGGTGCATTTAAAGAGTGATTGTTAAAATGGCAGCAATCAATACAGATATTAATATCTCTTTCATTGTCATTTTCTTCCCCATTTTCTTTCAGGTATTCTTTTGAAAACTATTCTAAAGCATATCTCAAATGCCAGAAGCTCTTCACACCGGCAAAAAATGGTTATGTATTCTGCGGTGAGTGATTTCTGTTTCTTTTGTGCTTCCTTTCTGCAGTTATTAAATGCAGTGAAAGCCATGAAATTTTATTTCCACCATGAAATATAGCTACAAGCATTTTTATTTGGTTATCCTTAAATATCTTTGGATTATTTTCATCCTTTATTGAACAGATACTGCTTTGAAACCTGCAGCTTTCCATTTTCCACCTGATGTCATGGCTTTTTTCTTTGTAATATTGTTTTGGTTGAGTAGAAAACTGGAAAAACCATGACTCATGTTTTACTAAGCCTGTATCATGAAGATAATTCAGAAAGAAATCTCCTGCTTTCTGGATATTTTTCAGGCGCAAAATAAAAAACAAAAATAATAATAAAAAAAAGAAGTTACAGTTATTTGAGAAGGTCTTATGAAGGCATTTACTCAATTGCGACTTTGTATTTTGGTTTAGAATGTGCAAACACTGACATTGGGGAAGGAAATTTTTGTATTGCCCTTAGTAAAAAGCTTCTGTTTCTGTATTAGATTATGACCTAACGGGTATATATCAGCTAAAGAGCTTACTGCTCTGATCCCTAATACTGCTTATTTAATGGGAAAAAAAATACTAGTTCCTTTCAAAAGAACTTTTAAAGGCTCCCATTAACTTTGATAAAAACTGCAAGTGACTAAGGCTTCTTAAATATTTACATATATGTATATTTTATACATGCAGCATCTCAGTTTATACAGCCATAAAAGGACACTATTTGCTCAATGTTGCAGAGGGCAACTATTATTGAGGCCACACAAGTAATGTTAATGTTAAGTGGAGAGATAATGTGCTGGACATATTGTTAAATAAAGATTCAGGCAATCATTTTCAACAGACCTTTAATTATAGGTTTCTTCTTTCACAGCATGCAGCCACCATTGCTGCCTTGCAGACAGCACTCAATGTCTTCAATGGGAAATTGCCTCCTTACAGTGCCTGTCATTTTTTTGAACTTTACCAGGAAAGAAATGGGCAAGTACCTTCAAGCTATACTTCAAACATGTACTTTGTCTAAAAAGCAATTTACTGATTTCTAAAAAAGCAATTTACCCCAGATTAATTAAACTGGATACACGAGGTTCACTGTGCAGGAAAATATTATAGATTGATTTTAATTACTATAATTGGACTCAGTTTAGTAGACGGTAGCAGAGTAAACCTGAAAACCCTCTATATATTGCTTCATTACAGTTATAAGACGTTTTACTCCCTCCTTTTAATCTATTTAACTTCTTGACATAGATGACACACTACATGCAAACTGGCGTTGACTCCCTATTGTTTAAAACGACCTTTTCAGAGTACTAATGATATTAATAAATCACAAGCACATGAACAAGCAGAAAAAAAAGCTGGCTGAAGGTTTGTCCCAAAGTACAATCTCTACAACACGGAAAGACTGTGTGGTTTTGCATGGCTAAGTTTCTCTATTTTGAAACAGGCAATACACCATAGAAATGTACTATCGGAATAATTCCTTGAGAAATCCTCACCCTCTCACCCTCCCTGGCTGCAAATTCCGCTGTCCACTGGAGAGATTTACCCAGTTGGTCTCTCCTGTCCTCGTTCGCTACTGGACAAAAGAATGTAGGATGTAGGACATCAAAAGAGGTAAGTTAGGTGCTTTGGGCACATGCACCCAAAAGTAAAGTCACGATTAGATCTTCTGCCAACAGCTCATTTAGTGTAACAATCATTATCATAAGGGTCTGGTCTGAAATGAAAAATATGCAGATCTAGTAAGACAGAATTGTACCCATGGCCACAGTTTCTACTCCATTGATGCATTTATGCATTCCAGATCAACTTTCTGATGAAATGAAATCAAGGCTGATCAGACTTCACCATACTGTTTTTCATATGAATTTTTTTTATTTGTTTAGTTTCAGTACAGTTAAAAAGACCTTCAGTTACTGAGGAAGCACATACAAATGCACTGACTTAAAACAGTCACTTTATCTTCTCCGACTGCAGAGTATTTGTTCAAGCTGATTAGCAACATTATGCATTCCCTTGATTTTAGGAGGCATTCGGAGATTAAAAGAGATGAATATTGAACAGTATACCAGACCAGTACTCACCTGAATGTAAAGATATACAGACACACATTGGCATACTAACACATTCCCTCGTAGGTTGTCTGTATCTCCATAGTAGGATGTTTAAATGTCCATTTTGATCACTGATATTATTTACTTTTGCAGAAGGAGGGAATAGGAAGGAAGAAAATGGCATTGTCTGTCTTTTCTAGTTCTGTATTCCTTAAGGGAAATGAAAAGCAAACAGACCCCACTTTTTGATGATCAAATATTGTACCTAACATTAAAAAAATACCATACTGCTTTCTGAATCACTGATCTCAGGGAGAATTTGAAATGTCAGAGATTATAAGAATGTAGACCAGCCAACTCATCTGGGTGAAAATAATTTCCTCTTAAATATCTTGAACCCATTAACAGAGATAGTTTATCCAGAATGAATGAAAAATTAGTAACTAATGATTCACTAAATAAATTTCTTCACTATAGTCATTGCTCACAAATTCTCAGGAAACATATCAGGAAATTACCACATTTAATTGCAAAGGTTATTTGGCAGAGGGAGGGAGAGGTTGTTTCTGAAGAGGAGTTTTTTTGACAAAGCTGTTAATACAGTCATGGAAGATAGTGATAAATACTTTGTGTTTATATTGTGGTGCTTAGTAACCTAAGTTTTGTGGAAATTAGTTCCTCTCCTTCACAAAGCAAGCTCTGTAACTGACCAAGTAAATAAACAACAAAAAAATCCATCATATAACCAAAATTTGACAATAATGAAGACACAAATATTTAGCCTTGAAGTTGAACACAAAGGCTGCACATTTTTCCAATTCTCAAAGTTTGATGAAGTAGAAGTTAGATGATGTTCAGGCATTTTACACCAAATCCAGCATCACTGCTTTCATCAGCAATCCTGAGTGCTAAAAAGCACATATGGACCATGAAAGAAGTTACAATCAAACCTGATGCTCCAATCAAAATATTTTTCATATTGTCATACCAAAATTTGACACTTTCCCCTATCTTATCCTGGTTCAGAGTGCACCTGTTGGGGCCAGATCCTATTATTTTTGCTAATTTAGGAAATGTCAATTTTGCTTCTCCTGCAGGCAGTTTTAACTCTCTGCTGTGCATGAGTAGCACTTGGGAAAACGCCAAGCAAGGCCCACAGCTCCCAAGCCCGCACCGTGAAGCACTCTGACAGACAGACTGTGCTGTGCTAAACCACTGTGCTCTACCAGTTCACAATGAATGCAGATAGGCTGGAATGGATGAGTTTTAACACCAGGAAGCTAAATTAAGGTGAATAGTGATGCAAAGAGTTTACAGGTCACATTGACACCTAACATGCATGGCTGAAACATCACCGTTTTCAGCTGTTTTCAGATTTGTCAAAAATAATGTCAAATATCATTCTTTGCTAATGCATATGTTAATATTTTGATTACACATGCATCAGAGCATCTGATGAATAGAAGTCCATAAATGCAACTTTTTAAATGAAATCCAGGAGTGACTGAGCTCAAAAAATTAACTTAGGTAGCTATTCTACAGGAAGGCACCAGTTCCCAAACATAAAGCTGTTTCCAGAAAATGTATAATTGAAGTTTCATGGAAAGGACTTACGTCCCCACTACAGGGAAATAAAGGGATTATGCAAGTATTATTATTACAGGTCACACAATACAGTAGCAGTATTTGAGAGTGGTATAAATCAGAGTCAAGTTCTTCCACATCATGATGACCACATTGTGGAACATAGGAAACAAAATTAGCTCAGCATATTTGGGAAAGAGAAAAAAACTGTGCTCTCTCTGCACACTTTTTGCTGCTCAGGAAGATTTCAGTGTGTATTGACTCAACATTTCATAGGACTTTTTCAAATTCCATCAAAATGAGATCAAATTTGTTAAGTCTTCCACACTTAATTTGAGCTACCCTCTTGTTGAGGTATAATTTACAGGTTTGCAATGTTTTTGGAGAAGGCCACATTCTAAGAGGGATTCTCTCTTTTTGTCTTGCTTTTAGGTGTTCCCTCCATGATCTTCAGTGTGATTAGCTTTATGGAACAACTCCTTCCACACTCTGGTGTGACTACAGTCTAACATTTCTTCCTAAATTCCGTCAGCATGAACAGTCTCTGGATCTTTATCAAAAGAAAACATTCCTCAGCACAATAACCAAAAATTATTGAAAGCAAGGACTTTTCCTTCATGAATATTTGCTGTACTGTATCAAGTAGTAAGACCCAAGAGCAGATTTAAACCAGAGTAATGTTCAAGATCTATTAATTCCAAAGGGATTTTGTGAGAACTAATTCACAAATGTAATTGTAGCTACAGTGTTTTAAAGGGCTATCGCCTACATTTACAGTAAGATTGGAATATACCTCTGAAGGAGTGTTGCCCTCTTTTGAAGAATGAGGCAAGAACTTCCAGAATTGGTGACAGAAGCAGTGCTTCAAAAGGAGACCCCAGAAGGATGAGTCATTCCAGTGTCCTTAGACTTTATTTTATTCAAGAAGTAATGAAACATTTCACACAAACAGATTCCAAAAGCCACAAAAATAAGGATAATGCCTGTTTACTAACTAAGAGATATCTTTTTTTCCCCTTTTTTTCTGTCTTAGACATGCACAAATATCCTACCTCTATATAGAAGGAAGTCTATATAGACTTATGGAAAAAAATGGACCGTGAGTCTAGACCTAAGAGAAGCCTACAACAGCCAGGCTAGCTACCATGAAGACCTAGAATACAGTTTGCTGATCCAACAAGGCTTTCAAATATTCTTTCCAAAAGATAAGAAGGCCAAGTGTTAATTTTGAAAGAAGAATAATTTATGGTTTCAAATAGCTTTTCAAATACCTTTCTTTCATCACGTTGCTTTGGTTGTATACTCTGATCTGACCATATAAATTTTGTTCCTCAGGGGAGCCTGTAGGTTCACACTGCTCTTGACATTAACAACAAAAAGTATGCGCCACAGAATAGAAAACTCCAAAGCCATGTGCTCACTAAAGCATGCAGAACCTCTTGGGCAATCCCTCACTGGTTACATTTTCTAATATTGCTATTGCAAAAATAGTTTGTGTTCTTACCACAAAAGCTGGATCAGCACAATCAGATGCAAGTAACTTCTGAAAACAGTGAACACTTCTTTGCTTTCTTTTTTTTAAATTTTCTCACAGTGGATAGGACCTTTGTAACCAGTCTCATTGCCTGCAGGTCATTTTAAAGAGAATCAGAGTAATAGATGAGATATAGAAAATTTTGCCATTTTAGCTTCCTTTCCTTGGGCCAGGTTTTTAAAATAGATGCTAAGCCTATGAAAAGCATATTCCTTTTTAGAATTACAGAGTAAGCAGATAGCTGCTTAAGCTAAAATGAATCAAGATAGCTGCTGTAAGTTAAAATGAATCAAAATAATAAAATGATCCCTTTCCCCTCTAGCAAGAATCTGAGATTCACAATTCTCACTATAAATGCCCATTCTCTTCTCAGAGGGTCCCAAGCAACAATTCCTGTGCTTCTCAAGCCATTATAGGATTCATGGTTCATCAAGAAGCACTGTAGGTAGATTTCGCAGCAAACACAGAGATAAAAATAAATTATTCCCTCTAGTCAAAAAATGCAACCCCTTTTACCATAGCATCCAAACAAAGGTAAAAACAAGGGTTTTCCAACAACATGAGACAACCAGTTCTAGCTACTTCTTAATAAAAACAAGCTTGTTTATTCTGTATTACCTTAATGTCCCACAACAGACACCAGCAAAAAGCCTTCTTAGGCCTTGCAGCCCTCACAGGAAAGTTAGTGCAAGCTATTTAAATGATTCATTTCAAAAACACATTGATCATGACATCTCCCTTAACAAGAAGTTATTACAAAAAACCTGCTGGAAGAAGCAAATAGAAAGGAAAAGCTAAGGCTCCATCTTTATTGATATCACACTTCTAACAGATTTGGCTGTCAAAAACAAATTTCTAGGTCTTCTTTTTGTTTCTTCTAAACCTGTTCCTGATTCTTCTTTTTCTGAACTTGTGCCAATATGCTCCTTGAGATGTTTTAAATGTGGGTTTTTTTGGCCAGATGTTTAGAAGTGGAAGTTCAAGAGCTGTAAAGGGGGTTTCATGCTTCTCCCATCACAGGCAAGGGCAACTTTTCTGTTGATTTCCCAGACTGCACAAGGCTCACATAGAAAATGCAAGAGCTGAGACGTTTTTCATGATTCTCTTTTGTGTCCAGTTCCCAGTTCCTCCCCTCCTTCCTCACCCAAATCCATCTCTCAGAAATGTTCAGAGTTGCATGAAGACCCTTAATCTGTCCCACAGTTTTGTCTGGTATGGGGGATCACAGAGCTGGATGGACCCTGGTCTCAGCACTTCAGTTCAGCTATGGAAGTGCATCCTAGCTGAGGTCACCACTCACAGTACACCAATGTAAGGTCCCCCCTTCCCATCACATGTTCAGACCATGACTTCTTCCATGCTACATGCCCAGTGAATGTACCTTGAACATTCTGATTTCTGCTGAGCAAAAATAAATTTCAAATTTAATTAAAAAATTAAGGTATTTCTAAATTATTTTATTCCCCTCATCCTTATTCAGCAGAAACCCCATCACACACATTCTTTGTGATGTTTTTTGTTCTTAGGACTATCACTGTAGAAACACAGAAAGCAAGATTTCCTTTTTACCTTGCTTACTCAGAGCTAAAATAAACAACAGTGTTTTAAAGGCTGAAACATCAAGCTCAGATCTTATTGTAGGACAGTAAATTCGAGATGCCAATGAACGAATAATAAACAGCTCTAAACTATGTTTTTCTACAACTTCACCAGCTGACTTCCTTTGAAAAATCAGTCCTGTAGTCTTTTGCAGGTATGAAGCCATAAACAGGTTCATTTCAGTTCCTCTTAAAGAAGAAATTAGTAAAAATGCTGAAAAAAATATTACATTTCGGCTTTGAAAATATTTAGACTATTATTTAAACTATTTAAAATTAAATATGTTGAAACAGTGGGATCACCTAGAAATGCAACTCCCTCTCTTCTTTCATAAACAATGCATAAACAAACCAGTCATATTTTAAGGAAGACTTGCTAATGATACAATAACCTAAATAGTCATAGATGCTGTAATATAAGTGGAAACACCTTCTGATATTCATTAATTTTCCTGTCATATGCTGAAGCAGTGTGAGCAAGATGGGGAATGAACAACAGACGGAATAGTAATTTTGTCCTTGAATTGGAGAGCCTGGACTATCCCTTTTGTTAATTGTATCACTTCCTCTTCTCTTTGGGCTATTTACTGAGCTGACTGACTACCAAAAATGAAAGAAAGAAAACAAACCAAACAAACAAACAAACAAACAAAAACCAAACCCAAACTTTGCAGTACTCACAAATATGGATCAAATGAATTGACTAATTTTGATTTGTTTCACGGTAGCGGTAGAAATAGGTTTTCCTTCTCTTTAGTGTTTATGGCACTCATCTGAGATGTGACTGACAGAAGTTAAAATCCTTCCTTTACCGGAAGGATCTGACTCTACCTCTTCCAGAAACCAAAATCACCACCAGACTGCAGAGTTTCAGAGGGGAAAGTGAAGATGAAGAGTGCTTTCTGTCTCTTTCTTATTTGCTGTTCAGTCTGCTTACATACTTCTTAGAAATATACAAACCTGCAAAAACCTACAGACTAGGCTTCTGTGTCTCAGGAAAACATCTTAATCTCGTAAGACCAAAAAGAAATTCTCTCTAAGCCTTCTAACCAGGTGCATATTACAAACTTGGGACAAACTAGCAATTTACTAGGACATGGTGAGTAGACACTTTCTCCCCCCCTCTTGCCTATAGAGCAGTAACTTTGTGCTTAGGGCATTTTTCCCTGCAGTGCAAGATATAGATTCATTTTCTATCACCAGCATAAGTAAGCTAATTCTTCCTGTGTCACAAATTAATTCCTTTGTCCCTTCCCACTTCCCACAGTTGGGTGAAAACAACCCAACACTGGACTGCAAGACAGGCTTTTGTTTTTCTCTTAAGTGCTTCAAAACAGTGCCTGGAAAATGTGTCACTTTGTTTACTGAAACCAAAATTTCTTTTCCTTCTCTTTCTCATCTCAAAAGAAGCTTGAAAAAGATGACTGCAGGTAAATGCAAACTATATCAAGTGTTAATCTGCACAGTCAGTCATTAACAGGACCTGAGCTGGTTCCCCATGTGAGCAGCCTGGTCCATGAGTGCTGGCAGCAGCTTCATACCCTTCTGCCTTGGCTGCAATGACTTCCACCCTTCCAGTGTGTAGGTTGAGCTCCACCAGCAGTGGTTACCTCAGGTAACCCTTGTGTACATTAAAGCATGGGTTCTTTCGCAACCAGGCCACTTCAAAGCTAATCAAGCTACGCTTCAGCAAGCCTTTTACACAGATACATGCACTTAAAATGGATAATTGTGTTTAGGTTAATTCTACTCAATGCCCTAATTTGATAATTAAAATATATGACAGTGAGCCAAATTAACATAAACATGACTCAAATTGTTTAGGTTCACTTGCATTAGAATGCTTGGACAACTGTAAATAGATTGAGTTAAGAAGGATTTTTTTTTTAATTATTATTTTAAGCAACTTTTTCTGAAAAGATCCAGGATTTAGTTGTTGCAGAATATGAGCTTATAACAAGCTTATAGCTGCCAAAGGCCCATTAGAAATGGAAACAATTCAAGACAGGCAAGGAAATTTCCCGAATAAATACATACTACCAAAGTACTTACAGATTGCATATGGGATTCCTACAGAAACCTGTCTTAACCACTATGGCACATGAATGGGATATTCTTTCATTTTGGAATGTGTAGACATTTATTTAAGTTGTTGCAAGCATAAAATAATCTCAATAGCAAAGTTACATGCCAAAGGGAAGAATGAAACCACAAAAAGCAGAACAACTTGTTATATGCTTGGTCTTGGGTTAAAATATGATTTTTAAGAGATGTAAGCGAAGATTTTCTTTACAATGGGGTTGTTATATATTTTCAAACATTTCTGAATGGTGCCATCCAGAATCACAAAAAAAACTGAGGTCATGTCGAAAGTGAAGTCACTATCAGGGTTCCATAATAATGAGACTTCAGTAGTCATAATCACTTATCAACAAAACACAATAAACCAGCAACTCTTATAAAAAACCTGATCAGTTATGAATTTCATGGTAAGGGCTTAGAAAGGAAAAGAAAAAATTATGAGAGCTAACAAGAATTTCTTGATCAAAGAGCTTAGGAACCACCCATCTAGAAAACCATATAGATTAAAAAAGTAGGGCATGCATCCCAGATTTTTGAGGCATACTGAAGTATTCTAAAGAAAGTATATTTTATGATTTGTACTCTTAAATAGTAGAGGAAGATCATCATCTCATGTTTTTTTTCAGAAAGACAAAGTATTATATATTTACGAAGCATGGATTTCTCTGTTACACCTTCTGCATAGGCAAAAATCATATCAGGAGAGATCAAAAAGAAGGGTGGAGATGTAACAGTGGAGTAAGAAAGAAGCCCAAGTGTTGAAAACTGGTAATGGAGCGAGAAGACAAACAGGAAAGTCTGGGAGCTGTAGTACTCCCATCCATCAGGCAAAGTGGATACATAAGGACATTCACACAACTCAGAGGAGAGAACACCCAAGCCTTAGTGGGCTTTAGGGCCCTAAAGATAGAACCTTTTGTAGAGAATACTGTTGCAGAGAGCTCAAAAGGAGACCCTGAGACAGATTTGGGTATGACAGGAATGGAATGACAATACACTAAGGAACTAAAGTTTTAATATTTAAAGAATTCTATTCATAGGTCTCTGCAAACTAATCAATTTACTCAGAAAATCCTTGCGAAATCAAGTCTATGAGTATCATTATTCTTATTTTACAGAGAGGCAGTCAGCAGAGGCAAGCTGAGCAATCTTCTCAAAGGCAGTGAGCTACTGTCAGAAAGAGTGTTCTTAATCAGTAACAATAAAAATGTGAACTCCAGGCTTTGTTCACAAGAAATTTCTTAGAGACCTGAGGCCAAAAAAAATCTTGATATAAGCACTCACAAAAGGGGAAGTACAGAAATAGTCCACGGGAAAAGAAAAGCAACACACGCAAATTGAAGAGCAAATAACTGCCCAGCAAGGAGCTTAAAGAGCACACTTGTTGCAAGATTTCAACTATTATATCTAAGGGACTGGCAATTTTAACCTACCTGAAATGTTGTTTGAAATAATTATTCTGCTTTCACAGCAATAATATGGAAGAGGGAAGAACAAAGAAGGGGAGGGAAGCTGAAAAGTGAACTAGCTGAGCAGCAAAGAGAAAAGAGAAAGAGTATTGCCTCTTGGTTCTGAGTTCATCCTTGTGGCCATGCTGTAGTTTGGAAAAATTCCAAGCACTGAGAAGTGGAATCAGAACAGGTAGGTTGAAACATTAGGAATGCTTAGCAACTCCTTTGTATTTTAACTCATCCTTACACTCCAAAAGAGAAAAATATCAGAGAAAAAAAGGAAGTGAATTATGATTTAAGAAGAATGTAAACAGTAATTTGAAAACAAAGGGCAATGCAATTTGTTGCGTAGTCACACAACATTCCTCTTGCATTTGAAATGCACCAGCGGCAGTTCCACCCCTTTTGAAAGTACAGCCTGACATCTCGGCTGTTCAGCCTGAGCAGCTGCTGGGGCTACAAAGCCTTTTTCCCTCCTCTGCCAGAATGGGTGTGATGATACAGGTTCCCAACCTGTCTAGGGTCCTGTGTTTTTCTTTTCATCTTATCCTCACTCTGCTTCAACAGACTACTGCAGAACGAGAACTGAAGTTTGTGCTTGTAGTAAGTAGTTTTGTTCTCTATTATGTTGTGGGGAATACAGGGAATTTTACATGTCCATTGAATCAGACAAGGTGTGCAGCTACTATACCTATCTTCTAACCTAGAAATAACTACTACTGCCCTTTTGTTTACTGAGTTTAAGACTTAAACTAAAGACAGATAAAAATGCCTCTAGTTATAAGAATTTTCATCTCCTAACATCTAGTTATTATTTCAAGATATCTGAACAAGTTAGCTTTGTGGTAGATGCCTAGTGAACAGGAGTTAAGAGATGCAAAGTCTGTTTGCCTATTCTTCCTTAATTTAGCTAACACTCCAATTCATAATCCAAGAGCTGGTGATTATGGCCTACCTATTCTGTGCTTGGAAGCTGAACCTTATGATGTTACAGAAGTTACCATAAGAAAAAAAAAATTATTTTCCACTTCACAACAACTGAATTGTCACAACAACAAATTGTGACAGCACTATACCGAGAGACAGAAGTCGGCATTTTTATGTAGAGATTTGAGATGCATGTTGCATTAACTGCAGTTAGGCTGAAAACTGACCATAATAATTTTTTTTGCTGGGCCATTTCTTACCTTAAAGTGACTAGACAATACTTCAATGTCTCTTTCCCCAGTACCTCAGGAGGAAGAGAGATTAATTCAGTGTAATACTTTGGATTATGAAGGTTGAACCATAGTCCTTTTCATAGTTGGGGTTTTTTTGTTTGTTTGTTTTTTGTTTTTTAATAAGAAGTACACTGATAAAGAATAGCTAGTCTAAAGTGATGTTTTCTATAAAAATATGAGGGGACTGGAATTCCCATTTATAAATAGGAAATTGAAAATCTTCTCCTTCCACCTTTCTCCATTTGAGACATTATGTGTACGAACAGGTAACAGGCAGAGGTGCTGTGTCCAAAACATATCATCCGGCTCTAGATAAAGTATTTCATATCTAGTTGTCTATTGGCTGCATTGTAGACGCACAACTTGGAGGGAGGCCAGAGAGCACAGGAAAAACCAGTCCTACTCCTGCTGACACAGCAGGGACTCAACACTAACTCCAGTAACATTTTGTATATAGCAATATATTTCAATGTTGTTTCAATGATAACAAGGAGAACTGGACACACAGATGAAAACAGGCAGACAGCAAGCGTTGGAGAATTAACTCCTTGAAGGGAAAGAGACCTCTATTGAATCGCAGCTGTTACTGTGTCCTAATCAGCAATGGTTTTGCAGGAAGACTTACAGGAAATGTTCACCATTATGGAGATAGAGGCTTCCTGTTTAAAATCATCCGCTTACCATAACTACGAAGCCACCTCCCAAAATACCTATTTATTTCTAGGGTAGCTTATCACAATTACTAATAAAATAGTAGGTGAATTTCATTTAAACTGTCTTTCTTTTAACCCTGATACATTTGCTTAGGCTGACCAATCACCTAAAAAGTTACAATAGGTTGAATCTTATTACAATATGCATCTTTTTTCTCAAGATGCATGGCTTATGTGCGCTCAATTGAATTTTGCCTTCTGAACTCACTGATTGAATTTTCATGGGAGCAGAATTGCTAGCATAAATTAAAAGGATAGGAATTGGCCCAGAAACTATCACTTGTATAATGAGATATAATGAGGGTATGGTTATAGTCAAGGTAAGTCTAGAAGGCATCTTTCTGAGATAATTCCATAGCCATTCTCCAGCTGTACTCTGTGAGTGACTATGTTTTCACCTGACAGTATTACTGCACTGTAAAAATTGTCATAATGACTTTTTAAAACTTTTTAGCAGAGCTGCACAATATAAAATACATCTGCATGGACGAAAAAACAGATAAATGAGCCCTTTTGCTCACTTTTAGAATTGTGCTGTGCCTGGGAGGATGTCTCACTCTCTCCTCACAATTTCCAATTTTGTTCTGATTCCATGCATTTTTCTTATTGGCCACAAGTCCTTTTGTCTGAATGTGAAAAGATCTAATTCAAGCCAATTTATAAAAATGCTTTTTAAATTTCTTTCTCACATATAATCATTAGCCTTCACCATAATTCTTGTGCACTAAATTTAAACCAGGCAGAAGAAAATATAAAATTTGTAGGACAATCAGGTACGTAAGTAAAAATGAAATACTGTTTTATTGCCTCTGTATAAAGAAGTTCTGACTTGTAACTTCTGTTTCCACACATGCCCTCATTTCACCTGTCATGCATACAAAGAGGTGTGGCTTCTGAGGTAATGTGATTTCATCACGTCTTTCTTCTTGTAACTCAGGATAGAAAGTGCTTACTGAGCATCTTATCTCTGAGCATGATTTGTCTAATCAAGCCAAACCATCTGAAACCTTGGCTAAACATGCTTAGTATTTCTGCATCTACAGTTTCCCTGAACTGACAGTATGATATTTCCACTTCACTCTTGTTCCTTCATTCCTATAGCTGGCTTCAAAGTAAGAAATCTTTTTGTTTGAAGATGAGTCTGTCAATAAAATTGTCTGTAAGAGGCTCACTGTTACTCAGAGACAGATAATTCACTGTAATTCATGGCATTTCTGAATGAATATGTTATGTATACTATATATGCCATATTCTCAGCTCACCCTCTCCTCTGCAAGAGGTTTTCTCCAAGATTTTTCACCTGACAACAATGGAAGCAAATGCTGGCCAAAGTCTCAGTCATGTGACCATTTTGATCTGAGCTGATCGCCCTCATAAAGCAGTATCAGAGTTGAAATAGAGGTATTGGGTAACTGTGCACCTATTGCTTTTGAGAACTGAGCTAAAGTGCTCCAGAAACGAGTGCTGAAATGAATATCCCAAACAGGTCTGCCTTGCACTTCTTGTGTATATTCTCCTTGCCCTCCCTTCCTTCTTGATTTCTAATGTCTTTTCAGTTTTTATAAAACTTGCTCCTTTTCCCTCATCCTGCCATGTTCTATGTTTTCTGAAAGGTCAGGAAGGCAATCTGGAGGCTGGGAGTAATAAATGCTGCAGCACACATATTTTTAGATTAATTTAAAGGATCAACTCCTTTTTAACAAAGTTGAAGTTATGAGTGTTGAGAAGTACATATTGATGAGCAAGGCACGATTTGTAGGGATACGCTTTCTTTACCTAACGTTATCAGGTCTTCTAATGAAAAATATAAACTTCCAATATACAAGCTCTTATTAGAGTTTTAAATTTTTTTTAAAAGTCTCCTAAAAGGTTGCAATGAGTGAACCAAGTTAGTCTTTTAGGTTAAGTGATTGTTCATAAGGTCATTGTTTCATTTCCAACTGCAGCTGAAGCAAGGTCATTTTCAGAAGTTGCAAGCAAAGAAAGAAAATAGTTTTCATTACATCTCCTGCTCCCAAATATATTTTAATATCTTTTGATCTTGATCTCTTTTGCCTTCTAATCTCTGTTCAGGTAAAATACCGCTCTGTTCTGGCTCACTGAAAGTTTCTAGGGATTGAGTATTGAAATACATGCTGAGGGTTGTGTCATACATGAAATATAAAAATCACAAAGCAGTATTTAAAATCTAACACAATTTCAGTAATTTTTCACTAGTAAAAAGGGCACATTTACTGAACAAGTGTTGATCCCTTTTTAAAAATTGCCTAAAAAAATAGTCATTTAAACATGTCAGTCAGTCTGAGCAACTGTCAGTTAACCCTAAAAATGCTTTACTGTGAAGCCAGATAATCTAACAAGAGAGGATGTAGCTACACTGAAGTTGGGAATTTAACCTTCATTCTTTACAGAGGCACCAGCTTGTCCAGAGAAACTAATGAACCCTACCTGACAACGATGTACGTCAGCATATCAAAAGGGAAATAAGCAGGGGCACAAAAGTCCTTCTCACTTGTTTTTCTTGCATGCAACTGAATCAGTCACCAGACAGTGTAGCTCTTCACTTATTATCCTCTTCAATAGAGGTGCACTGAGAAATGGTTATAAATAACAAACTGAGATTCCAAATTACTAAGAAGAGAGATATTTACAGAATTTTAAATTGCATAGGGAAGCAAAAAAAAAAAAACCAACTTATGGACTATTTTCCTGTTCTTGAACTCAGAAAAAAAATATGTGGGGCTTTTTTCCTGAAACTACACAGTTTCATGTTGCTCAACATGTTGTGGATGATAGTGAAAAATACGGCTTGATTTGCTGCAAAATATTCATTTCAGGTTGGCCACACCTTCAGTGAAATTCAATTAGCAAAACAAAAAAATAATAAGCAGTATTCTAAACAGTTCTGATGGTAACATATACTCTAGCAAACTTTGTTGTCTAACTGTAGAAAACGAACAGAGGAGAAATCCAATTATATTTACCTTTAATGGACCGTATTTTCCGTCTTTGAAGTACTTGCTCTAGCAAAGGTTTGTGCACTTCAGTATAGAAGGCTGATGGAAAGGGGGTATGCTGTAATTAAAACAGTAAGCCACACAGATGGTGTTTACTTTGAAAAATATAAACATGAAACACCTCCCAGTGGGAGTGGCAAACTAACCGGCCTGTACAACCGTCTCTGATGTTTGGGCAAGAATGATGTGGCTTAATGAGGCAGTGGAGAGTAATAATTATAAGAACGTTCTATACCACTGAGGTACTAGGGAACAAATGTCCTTTTATGAACAAATATGCCATGATTCTACATTGTCATTTTATTCTGCTAAGTCAGGAATGAGGTTCGTTACAGGACCATTGACAAGCAAAGGTAACTTTTGCAATAGTTTGGATCAGCATTCTGGAAGGTTGTCTGGAGCCCTATGAATTTGTATTCCAGCATTTCCTTTCAGATTTCCTGTCTGGATGCCTAGCTATGAATGTAATCCCAGCATTAACATCTTTGGTGATTAATTTTATATTCTAGGAAGAAGAATCATCAGGCTTATGCCAACTTAATTCCTATATAATTATACATATTCTTGAATGCAAAGAATGTACTCCAATCCTACTTGACTAGGTTTCTGCAGACTCTTCAATATTTTCATTTGAAAAATGGCACTGGAATTATAATATATGCTTGACTTCTAGTTAGATAAGAAAGGAATGTTAATAGCATCTAACTAAGGAGGTTTTTATTGGTAATACACTTAGGTTTTCCGACATGGTGACCGAACACCAATTGTAAACTTTCCAACTGATCTACACAAAGAAAGCGAATGGCCCCAGGGATTTGGACAACTCACCAAGGTATGTTGACTTTCCTAGAAGAATTTATATATGCTAATAAAATAGGAAGTGGGAAGATTTTTTTTTTTTTATGTGTGTCTCAAAATCATTAGCAAATCCCAAGTCCTGATAGCTGGTATTAGCAATACCCCATAATTTGTAAACATTTTTGCAGTGTTATTCATCCAGCTACTGTTAAACTGAAATATTATTCATCATAGCTGTACATCCACCTTCCTAAAAGCAAGAACTTTCTTGATAGTGTGTCTGTATTCAAGTAAAGGGCAAGTTTAATTGCCATTTAACATCTTACTATTATCACTGATGAAGTTCTAATGACCATTAAGCACTGGGTCCTATGACAGGGCAAGGGAATGACACCAGCCCACCAGGTCAAGTGATGAGTCCACATCTCAGCATTGGTCTGACAACCACCATCTAACAGAACAAGGGAAGACTTGCAGGACCTAAGGTTGCTTCTGGGGACAATGTGTCTTCCTTCTAAGAAGGCTTCTTGCAGCCCAGAGTTTCACTAGGATGCACTGAACCTACTTCTTGCTCTGGCATTTCAACATCAAGCCTTAGCTCTTTGTATTTGACATATGAAGTTCTGGAGCAAAGAGGGGCCAATGCATTTCCAATAACACTTTGTCATGATGCAGAAGCATGAAACAGAGACAAGTCAGTATTTAATGTTTGAAGGGAGACTTGAAAGATTTGTAAAATTAAGACACTCAACACATTACTATCCTCAGGTACATAGCTTACATAGTAAGAAGAAATAAATTTCTGCTTGGCATAGACTTTTTTGAGAGATTTTTGGTATTTTATTTCCCTTTTAGTAACAGTAGTAAGAATGTACTTCTCTGACAGCTACAAATTAAAAAGTTCATCTCAGGTTTTAGAAATAAATAAAGGAAAAGAGAGTGTGCAATCTAAGACAACTGCAGGCACACCAAGGCAAAGACGGAAGAACGTTACTTCAAGCATGAAGTGCAAGCCACAAATTTATCAAATAGCATAGCAATGACAATGATAAATACCAGGCTGTCAGTCATCCTCTCTCAGCTGTCACTAAGTGACACACATTGTCACTTAGCATCTACAGAGTTACAGCACTGGGGAAATTGTATTTGTATAGAATATTTGTATAGAATTTGTATAGAAAAGGTGCAGTGCCTTTCTGTAGCAGATCCTGCAGTCTTAGCAGTTCAGAACATATAGTTTTTTCATAGACATAAATGGGTATTTCTGTTAAAAAGTCTAGATCATCTACAACATACACAGTTGTGCTGGTTTTGCCTGAGGAGAGTTAGTTTTCTTCACAGTAGCTAGTACGGAGCTCTGTTTTGGATTTGTGCTGAAAACAGTGCTGATAACACAGGGATGTTTGTGTTACTGCTGAGCAGGGCTTACACAGAGTCAAAGTCTTTCCTGTTTGTACCACCCTGACAGTGAGTTTGGCTGGGGGTGCACAACAAGTCGGGAGGGTCCACAGACAGGACAGCTGCCCCCCACTGACCAAAGGGATGTTCCATATCATATGGTGCCATGCCCAGCATATAAAGCTAGGGGAAGAAGAAGGAATGGGAGGAAACATTCAGTCTTAAGGTGTTTGTCTTCCCAAGTCTCTGTGACGGAGCCCTACTTTCCTGGAGGCTGAACAGCTCTCTGTCCACGGGAAGTGGTCAATAAACAACTTGTCCTGCTTTGCTTTCATGTGTGGCTTTTGCTTTGTATGTAAAACACTCTTTACTCCAACCCCTGAGTTTTCTCACTTTTACTCTCCTGATTGTCTCTGATATTTCACCAGGGGGGACTGAATGAGCAGCTGAGTGGTGTTTAGTTGCCAGCTGGGGTTAAACCGCAGCAATCATACATTACAGAGTTGATGATTATTAAAAATTGATTGCTGAAGACACACACACAAAAAGTAAATAGAAAAGAAACTTATACATTAAGATTCTCCAGTCACCTTAATCTAATGGTCACCTATCTGCTTGCCTCACAGACTGGAATGCAGCAGCTATTTGAACTCGGACAGTACATGAGGAAACGATATTCCACCTTCTTGAACAGCACATACAACCGGCATGAGGTATATATAGCAGAACTGTCTGGAGCATATTTCTCTGGCAGAGCAGAACTATGGATTTATAAAAGCACATCATCGTACTCGTTTTATTCATGGAAAAATTAAGGTAATAGAAGAACATTTTTGAAAGTCGGACTTTTATGTCAAGGTTAAAACACAGACTAAAGTCTAACTTTCAGCTCCTACATTCAGTTTGGGTCTCTCACAGCCAAATTTTCCTGAACCAACCGGCTCCACACCACCAAATGAACTGGGAATTTATACAGTGACTCCACTGTATAAATGAATGCCTATCCAGTCATGCAATGGGTCGTGCTCACTTACTTCATCCCGTAAAACATAGGTCTAACAGTTTTTTGGATGTGCTTATCATACAGTACAGATCCCTTGTGGGGGAGATACCACTACCATTTTGGTCTATATATTAGAGATTCATTGATGGGAAGGTATGAAAGACTATAACTTTGCCAAGCTTCCAGGAGAAGTTTATGATTTTAAGTGCCTTGGCATTCCTGAGCTATAGATGAAAGATCATAGAATCATTTAGGAGGGAAAAGACCTTTATAATTATCAAGTCCAACTGTTAACCTAACCCTGCCAAGTTCACCACTAAGCTACATCCCTGGGCACCATGTCGATATGTATCAGAGTTTTTCTGAATATCAAAAGATGGAGAACTTCCTTCTTTTAAATCATGCTTTCTTATTCTCTCAGTTCAGTCTGAGGGTTTAGATTCCAAATTAAAAGATGCCTTGGCAATTTCATTTATGAAATTGAAGTAGGGCCCTAGAAAGCTGAGTTATGGTTTCACTGTTTTGACTTCATGCAAAAACATAAATCAGAAAACAAGAAGCCAGGATTCATGAGTTGGGTAAAATTTCCCTATTATTTTTATGGCTTCTATTTTATCTTTAACTCTTTGCCATTCTATCTTCAGTTTTACATCCAAAGTACAGATTACGATCGCACCATTATGAGTGCCCAGTCATACCTTTCTGGCCTCTTTCCACCAACTAGCAGCCAAATTTGGAACCCTGAGCTTCTCTGGCAACCCATTCCAGTTCATATTTTTCAAAAATCAACAGAGCAGGTGAGTACTGCCTAGATGTTTCGTATAATGTCTTAAACTTTCACAGAAACAAAAAAGAGAAAAAATGGAAATAGCTGAAAAATATTTTCTATGCCTTTTGAGTTCAGTCTAGTAGAAAATATCAAATGCAGCTACTGGTTGACAAGTATATCATAGGTCAATTGTAATTGCTACATGAAAACTCCCCTTCTGTAGTCTCAGAATACCTGAATTGTCATACACACTACCATTTTCTTCAAAGCACATTTCTCTTGACCAGAACCCTTTTGGACAGCTAGGGAAGATGCCCTAAACCTTTCCAGGAAACAAATGCTTTTCTAAGCACCAATCAGCTAGACAGACATCCTCTCTTTGGCAAGTTTGTTCTATAGTTTATTCAAGGAATTGAATTTTCACCAGCCACTGTAATGACCTCACAATTATTACCTTGCTATTCTGGTAGCACTTAGGCACTCTAATTACAGAGAAGGGTCCTTTTATGCTCACTACTATAGAAACATTTAATGAAATCTTAGCACTTCTCTTGAATATCAGACCCACCTGAATAACAGGTCCTGTAGAAGTTTTACTTGACATAGCTCTCCCTGGCTGACTCATGTTTACGTTTAAATTTCACTTGCTCTTGTGACAAGGACTGTGTAAGGAACAGTGTGTTCCAACAAAGATGAAAAGCTACTGAAGGTAATGACAGAAAGCCTAATTTTCTTCTGCCTTTGAGGACAGAATTTGACTTTAGGGAAATTTATACAAATCCCCTATTAAATAACTGCCTGTCACCAACATTAGAGAATAGACTCTGTCATCAGGAGGTAGCCACACCTGAGTCTCTTTGATAATCCTCCAGTCTTTAAGACAGTGCTGGAAAGCAGGTACAGAGTGAAAGGGTTTCCACAAACTGGATTAGGCACAATGTGATTCAACTAGAAATTTAACTCTATTCCTCAACAGAAAAGAATGCTGTCACTGCCATTTAACTGTGGGATACCAGGGGAAGTTCTTTCACCAGAAGACCAAAAAAGTATCAAAGTGGTCAGAGCTTTGCCCAAATAATACCTCAAAGCCCTTAGGGGAATCACAATGCAATGTAATGACCTGTTTGGAGAAGGCAAGCTCATTTGTAGGAGTCTCTAGTACCTCATTGTTTGTGTGGTTGCTCTGAATGGGTATTGATGTTTCATTGAATCACACCTCTCAGCAACTCAAAATTCCTGTTATATATGCAAATCACCTGGATAAAACATTGTTCCCTTGTTAACCAAGCAGATGTTTGAAGGCATTTTCAAGCCCTAAGCAACACAAAGTGGGAAACTGAGGCCAAGTACAGTCCTGTAAAAAAAGGTAATCACAGTTTATTTTTAAGCCACTGAGATCTATCAAGACTTGACAGGCAACAGTACTGAGTAATGCTTAATGAAGCCAAAGGGAGTGGCTTAATTAATAACACCTAGAGAGGGATAATTAAGCCATGCAGCAAGAGAAACATTTGTTATTGTGTAATTAAACAACATTCCCCAAGTTCATATTACAACTTTGAGCCTTCATCCTCTAGTGTGCTGCTGTTACAGAAAAATTGTACTTTTGGAAATCTGCCCATGTGAAAGTGGGCTAGAATCAGTGGGCAGCTACTGCAAACTTCACAATGATTAATAAAAAAGAAAAGAGACGTGCAGTCTGTTAATGTTCACCCCAAGACAGAGTAACCACTCTGGCACATATACAAGCCATAGATACCAAAGTTATTTTCTCCGCTGTGTATGAAGTCAGTTCCTTGACATGATTTGTACGGTTATAGGCTAATATTAGTGCTGGGTCAAAAATGCTCTAATGATGTGACATAAAGTACTGAACCAGCACAAGCTTGTTTTGCTCATCATGACTTTTTACTGACACTTTATGCTGGATCAGGTATCATTTGTCTTTCTGCAATTGGTATAAACCCTATTTGCCTGAGCACAGTGTTTGATAAATGCATGTATTTACATGTGGTTCAAATCAAATATGCACTATCAGGTGACCCTGTAATGCATACACTGGAGTTATTAAAAGGGAACTGTATCCCTAAATAACAACAGAGCCATTAGGCTCATAGCTTTCTGAGATTTCAGGAGTACAATTTATTTGTCACCCTTGCTTGGAGTTCTCTCCATTAAGTGGTACTTAAAATGCTTACCATAATCCAACACTTATCTCCAGGGATGAGAGCAGGATGTTTAGATGCAGAAGCAGTTCAGGTTCCAGTACCAGGTGGAGCCAAGTTGCATCAGGGAGGATTCAGAAACTAAGGGAGAAAAGGTAGCCTTTCAAAATTTCTGATCATGCATGTTGATCCATTTCCCAAAGCAATCCTTTGCCAGACACACATAATTGCTTTTTGCCAAAATCAGTTCAACTGAGGGAAATCAAGCTATCCATTGAAGTAGCCACTGAAAAGTCAAGCTACCACAGTCCATTGCCTATGTTAACTGAATTTATGAACAAGGTAGCCAAACAAACAATTATGGAGTAACTGTTGCACAGCCATGGATCTGTCCAACAAATATTACATCATCAATCTCTGCAATAGAAAAAAAACAGAGGAGTGTTGATAATTTTAGAACTATTCTAACTTACACTTTTCTGGTTTCAGAGGCTGAACTTTCCTCTGCCTGACTGTCCCCGTTTTGATGAACTTCAGAAAGAAACACAAACATCCAGTGAATTTCAAAATAGAATACAACCATACATGGTAAGACAAAATAAAAAGAAAATAAGAAGGAAATAAAAAGAAAATGAGAAGAAGGAAAGTAACTAAGATGTAGAAATTATGGAATTACATTGTTTCCTTTTGCTAAAATGCAAAAATATATTTTAAAAAAATTAAAATCCCAAGAACTCTTAAAATCAGAAATTTAGACCAATACGATCAAAAAGTATATTTGATATGCTATACATTACTCACACTTTTCTACATTAATCTTCTAAAATGTGAATTTAATATTAATTTTCTGAGTCTATTTAGAGTTCAATGATCTGCAGGGAAGAGCAATTTCTGGATGCAGCAATTTCTAGTTTTACAGGGTAGCACAAAACTAATTCTAAAACATCTGAGAAATCTGAAACTTGGAAAGGTTTGTGCTTTCCTGCTCTAACTTTCTGAAGTTGGCAGCTAAAGAAAGCCTAACCAGGAGAACACTGATTTATGTAAATTTTTCTGAATGCATTTTGGATCCATCACAAAACATGCTCCTGTTTTGGCTCTGACACAAATCCTCACAGTCAGAGGTTCAATTTCCCATTCCAGTGCTGCAGCAGGATATAGGAAGATGGATGGTATACTTGCCTCAAGCAACCATGTTCCTGTGGATAATAACTGCCCTAGATAGTTGTTACTGCTGCTCTCTTGTTTGCCTACCATTGCACTTTGTAATGTGATGACTGCACAAATAAAGCAGGGGCTTCAGGTCCTCACACCCTGACTGCACTCAAAGTCACTCCAGGCTTAGTGCTTGAGCTAAAGCCAATCTTTTTCCTTTTTTTGTTTTATTTCTAATTTTCCACTAGCTCAGCTACTCTGGTCAGCCTCATCACCTGCAATGAGTGGTGAACTATGACTTCATAACTATCCTCTATCTCAGCTAATAGTATGAACCAGGAAACATGGGAATAAGGAATATTAAGATATTCTTTTATTCTTCTGTGGTAACACATAAGAATCCCTATGGGAATTGTTGTGGAACTATTAGATATTCAGGACTATTAGATATTCAACTCCCCTTCAATGGCAGAAGTAAAACCTACTTTCCTTTCCAGATTCTTTTCGCCTCACCTCTCCTTAGTTTTCTGTTTTCCCTTCATCTTTTTTTCTCAAGATCCTTTTCCTTAATTCCTTCCTCTTCCTTATATCTGAAGGCTTGAGGTGACTGAGGCAGCCTCCTGGAGCAGTCAGAAGAGGGAGAGAAGAGTGTGACAGAGAGCACACCAAACCTATCCATAGCAGGGACAAGAAAAACAGTGTCTGAAACAGAGACCAGTACCTTGAGAAGTTACAAAATGAAAACTGCAACCAGAATCTTCTGCTACAGGGGTTTCATTTGTGAAAAATTAAACATTACTGTGATACCAGGTGTTAATGAATCTATATGCATATATGTTCCATTTGTATTGAATATTTGTTGTATACTTTTCACTCTCCCCCCCAGGATTTTATACAAACAATGGCTGTTAATACAGGACTTGAACTAAATAATCTTAAAATATTGGACAATTTCCAGCTCTGGAATACATATGATACTCTACATTGTGAGGTAATAATAAGTCAATAGATACTGGAGAAGAATTTAATGTTGGGCTTCAATTTCATCAAGACAAACTGTTTTCATAGGAATGAGTTGTCTTTTCTCCTAGATCTGCTTCTTTGTTTGTTTGGGGTTTTTTATATATATATTTGAATCTAAGTTATAATTTAGTACTTTGGTATCAGATAACCCAAAAACATGGTTTACAACTTGGGAAACTGTTCTTTCCATTTCATGTTTTATCCTGAAGAATAGATACCAAAATTCATTCCCATTATTTCCTTTTTTCCTTCCCAGTATCATGCAAGAGAATTAGAGTATGTTGCCTATGATATATTTGTGATTTTTAACAGAGAAATGAAATTATCAGCCTTAACATATCAACAGACAAACATAAAAAAACTTAGATTTTGAACATAAGATATAAGATCAAGATCTATCACTTGAAAATTTTTGAGATGATGATTGCTTCCAGTGAAAAAAATCAGACTGATCATAAGAATTGTTTACATTCAGCCCCAGTCATTATCAGCAGCACATGAAGCCTTTTTGAACATATCCTTCACACACTGAGGCTATTAAACCTGATAAGACACAGTCACTCTTCCATGACTGGAGAGTGACACTTGTCTGTAATTGGCCAGTGATAGAACTGGTATCTGGACAAGTGTATGGAAAGGCAGAAAAAGTTAGAGATGTATAACCTGAAGACCCAGAGGAAAGGAAGAGGAAAAGATATATGTCTGCGATATTTCCCACCAAAACCATATATCTCTATAGCAAGAAGACATTATACCTACAAAGAATATCCTTCACACAAGTGTTTCTGCTCTTCCTATACACCCCCTTCAGGACTGATCTCCATCCCCTCAAAGTGTGTTTCAGGGCATGCTGGGGAGTAAAACCACACTGGGCAAAGAATTGCAGGACAGCTCCAGAGAGTCTAAACTTAGCAGTGTGAGCCTAGGCAATAGGATGATGGAAACCAGTGAATGACAAATATTATTTTGTTTTCCTTTATCACTAGGGCATTCACAATTACACTCTCCCTGTATGGGCCACCAAAGATGTAATTGACAAGATGGAAAAACTGGCAGAATTGTCCTTATTATCATTATTTGGGCTTTATAAAACAGAAGAGAAATCACGACTACAAGGAGGTAAATCAAAAAATGCATAGTTCGCAGAAAGGAGGAGACAATGCTTATAATCAAATGCAACATCCTGTCACCTTACTCATGCAAAATTATTCATACAGAATCTTGATTTGAAACTATGGGCATTGGATGCCATATTAAACATTAAAATATGTGCTGAACACTGACACTTGCATGGATGAGATACTGCAACAAGGTGTAAAAACTTATGCCTTTTTTATTCCACATTTTTTAAGGGATTAGGATTTTAAGAAATATTATAGAAATATAAAGGAAAAAAAATCAGGTCCTTATAGGTAAGACCATTACTCGTCTTATAGTAGGTTAGATTAAGTTCCGTTTCTCCAACATTTATTCTGTATCCAGTTATTTGTTTTTTCCTTTGATGTACTGATTATATATTGTGCCAAAACCTTGGCGACACATCGATAGCTCTCTGAGTGACTGATATAAAGCTGCTCCAAAACAGTCTGATCAGCAGAGAAGATGGGAGATTCCAGTTATGGCTATACTGCAAGAACTGAGACAACTGCTTAGCTCCAAAACAGGGGTGCATAGGCTATGCATATTCTGACACTGCTTCAGGACACAACCCAGGAATTTATCACATGATCCCCAGGTGTCCATGAGCAGGAAAGGCAAACAATTGAGTTTCAATATCTGCAGGCTGGAACATTTGGGGCTAGGCTTTCTAACACATGTACTGTCCAGTCTAGCTCTAGTTAAAGAATTATTAGCAGATTCATCATCCAAGCATATATAAATCACTGGATCCAGCCATATAGTAATTACAGGCTTGGACTGGCAGTAAAGCCCCCTAGCTGGCAGATGACCACGTAATCTGCTCGGGACTATTTATCTAGTGTTCACAGGCATACCAGTTACATCCACTTTCCTTAGAATGATATAAATTGTGCTTTGTGGGAATTTCTGCTGCCCTTATTCCTTTGGCTTCAGAATGTCTGGTACAAAAGAGCTGTGGAAAAAAAATGAGAATTGACACTGTGTAACTTGCGGGAAGTTAAAGAGTTAAAATATTTCTTCAGAATGCAGAGAGGAAGAGACCAGCACAGTTCTCATTATTGCAACACCAGAAACAGACAAAAAAGGATGGAGGGGAGATCTCAGCATAACAGAACTGGAAGTGTCATTAGCCCCAGTTCTTAGGATAGTTGTAGATGATTTCCTGTGAATCCTGTCTCTTCCCTTGACCTCGACGAAGAATCATTTATTTTACTTCTGTAAATGATGTACTTTACCTTCTCTCTGGTTATGAAATTGTAGTAAGCTAAAAAAATAAGTATGGGACCTGAGTAGATGTCTTATATTTCAAACTCATAACGTTTGACCTTTTTTGTTTCCATGCAAATGTTATACCTTCATTTTCCTCTCCATATCTTTGTAAGGTGTCCTTGTGAATATTATTTTAAATAGTATTAAACAAGCTGCCAATTCTTCAAAACCAAGAAAAATGGAGGTCTACTCTGCAGTGAGTATTTTCATCTTTAAAAAAATCTTACTTTGATTTTGCCAGTAAAAGATCCCTAAAGAGAATAATCAGTTTCCCTGTAAGTTAAGTGAAAGAATGATATAATACCGTTTAATTCAGCTAACAAGCTGAACACTACTCAGTACAACAACACAGTGTAAGCATGGATCCCACCTCAGTTTTAGTCATACTTGGCAAAGAAAACTATGCATTTTACTCAATTTTCCTGCAACTTAATGGTGCATTTTTCCTTAAGTGCTCCAGAGGCAGTGGCACACAGCTAAACTTCAGCTGTGCCTCCAAACCTCTCCTCTGTGCGTTGTGGTTTTTTTTTTGGTTGGTTAGTTTGGGGGTGTGTTTGTTTGTTTTTGTTTGTGGTTTTGTTATTGTTTGTTTTGGTTTTGTGTGGTTTTTATTTTTTTTTTTTTTCAGTTATTATTTTATTTATTTTAGAGGGTCAAAAAGGCCACTTGGGTCAGAGCAAGATCCACTTAGCTCATTCATTATCCTGTCTCTAACAAGGGCCAAAGCCAGGGATGAGAGTGAGAATAATGCCAACACAGAGTGATAAAACATTCCAGACAATCTGTGGCTTAGTGACTTCCTGAGGTAGAAGCCGAGTCTCTGTGTTTAATAGCTCTTGACAGACTTTCTTCCACTACTTTTTAAATGCATTTATAGTCTTGGCCTCTGCAACATCCTGTGACAATGACCTGTGTGTTAAAGTAAAAAAGTACTGATTTAAGTCCTTCCTAGCATTTATATTGTGAGAAACAGAAAATAGTCAATCTTTATTCACTTTTTCTGGGTCACTCATGAATTTAATATTTTCTGTCACACCTCTTCCATCTTTCCTTTTCTGAGACAGAGTCTTACCCTATTTAATCCTTCCTTGTATAGAAACCACTTGATACCTCAAATCTTTCTTGCTGTCCTTTCTACGTGATTTCCAGCAATACTACACTCTTTTTGAAAAGGAAAAAGAAATGCATGCAGATTTTTCTCTTCTGCATTAATATCTTGAGTACAAATAGACTGTTATTCTTGAAATTGATCATTCTAAAAAGTTCCAAAACCTGAAGAATAATTAAAACATAGATGCTAGACTATAATATAAATAGGCCTAGCAGACATGTGTATAAAGATGCTTGCAACATTTATGCATCAGTGTTTGGACTTCCTTCCTTTAGCTCCTGCTCCTGATATCCTTCAACATGAGGGATAATGGGTAGAGGAAGAGACTACAGGTGGATGGGTAATTGGTTCATAAAAATAGAAGCCAACTGAGATTTTATTGTGCAAGTCCAAACAGAAGGAACAACAACTAAAAAATTCTGAAGTGGAAGCAAGGAGAGCAGTCTGGTGTGCTATCTGAAGAAAAGAACTTGTATCTTTACTTGAAATGCTGTAGGATATATTACTTTACACTGATTTAATCTGACCTGGGAGCAAAAAACTCTACTGGAGGAAGGACTAGCATAATGCACTGAAAATCTAGATTTATTACTGAGACCACATCTTGCTTTCCCTCAGTATCTCTGTCTCCAAAATACTGCCAGATGGTGTAAGACATATACTGCAGTAACTCCTTGGAAATGTCTCCTGCTGTCTGTAGTACCCAAGTTTTTTCCTAATGCTGAATACACTGAATACATTTTTATGGTCAAATTTATAAAGGTTTTCTTTTATTTTGATTTCCACTCTTTTTCTACTCTTGTCTAATTACTCTGGATAAATGCTAGTTGACTTAACTGGCTTTCAAGGATGGATTTATTTTCCCCCCCAATAGCATGACACCACAGTTGGGGCCCTCCAGATTGCTCTCAATATTTTCAACGGAAAACTGCCACCATATGCTGCCTGCCAGTTTTTTGAACTCTACCAAGAAAGCAGCGGGCAAGTATCTTCTTATCTATGCAAGAACAAGGAGTGTTTGGAATTTGTTTTCCCCTTCCCCAAAATAATTTTCCTCTCAAATACTGTGAGATACAATTTTGATTTAAATGGATACTTCAGTGAGCAGTCCATAGGCACAAAGTTATACTAAAACTAAGAACAAATACGTGTGCAGGTATGTGTGTGCTCTGAAAAACAGGAAGAAGAGGAAAAACAAGCCTTATCAGATAGAAGTAAACGGTAAAATAAATTTTCCTGATTTTTCAAATGATAGCAAGAACATTTCCAAGATTTTTCATAAATCCCAAGGCAAATCAGTAGGCTTAGGATAACCTGGTGCTGTTGCCATTCAAGGAGCCTTCTGAAGGACATTTTCAGCTGACTGGTAATCTATGTAGTAACATAACCAGCTTCAGCAAAGTGGGCTTTGCAGGTGCCTTTCACAAAGCCTCCATTCTTGAAGAACAAGTTCTAGAGTAGGACATTAGAGCCTATTTACAACATGCTGTCTCTAAATAGAAGATCTCCTATTTAAGAGCGTTTTTAAAAAATTTTTTCAATGCTGTTACTCAGGCGATATAGCATCGAAATGCATTATCGAAATGACACTTCAAAGGATCCTTACCTCCTCACTTTGCCAGGATGCACCTCTTCTTGTCCACTTGAGAAGTTTGCTGAACTAGTTTCTCCTATGATAACAGAAAATTGGTCAAAAGAATGTGGGAAGAAAGACAACGTGAGAGGTAGTGTAACAGTTCTGTATTTTCCACATTAGACATGAAGGCAGAAACTGTATCAATGGCTTCAAACTTTGTACCTTTCACAAAATAGATAGACTTCCCTTTAACAAATGAGGGCAAAATTTACTATGGGCAAGGAAGGTCAACAGGAATTAAATTTCTCTAAACATGTGAAGAGTAGACTTGCCCACCAGTGTAAAGGCAGTGTTATTTTGAACATGCTCATGCAAGGAGCTGCTTAAAGGCCACGGCCAAAAACAGAGCTCTGCTTGTTGAAAATGTCCAAGAGAAGTATGGGTGTGGGTGCTAAGTAAGGGCCCTGTGTATCTTGGTTGTATCAGACTTTCTGTAGATGCAAATCAAATCTAGCTTGCAAACACACAGAAAGAGTGTATCTGTATTTCTGGCACACATACTATGTATTGAGGATACCTTAACCTCAGCTGTACAGAGTGCAGCTGATCCATGCAATTATAGTGACTATTTGCCTCAGACTACCAACAGCTGAGAGCTGATAACCTCTTCCCATTCAAATATTATTGCCTGGAAGAAGGAGAAGAGCAAGGCAATACATGTTACTTTTCAATACTCATGATATTTCCTCCTTCCTGCGTATATTCATTATTTCACTTTTTTGTTTGGTTGGCTTTTTACATTAACTACACATAGACCCTCTTGCCCTGTGGAAACCCAGAAGTAAGATTTGTCCATGCACAGGAAGCTATCTATGCATTTCTAGGATTGAAGTATATGTTCTAATGTTGCATGTGTCAGAAAATGTGATCTTGCCAAAAATACGAACAAAACATAATCAAACATTGGGCATATTTGTAATCAGACTGTTATCTCTGCATATAAAATGATATACATATATGTCTTTCATTAACTCCCTTTTCCTTTGTTATTGTCCTTCACAGATATTTTTATCGGATTTGATGTTGCTATTGGCTTGTTGTTCACTTTTAACCTTGTACTGCTCTACCTCCTTTATCATTATGGACGCTGCAGGCGCAGAAGCAACTACCAAGACATTTAAAGGGGAGGTAAAGAAACAAAAGAGAGAGCAGCTACACATCGAACAATACTTGAAGTTGCTGATATCCATCAGTTTGCTCTGGTCAAAATAATCTCCAAAGCATATTCAATAAATTTGAAGAGCCAAGGTATCTGGGCCTAGCTCCTAAAATTCTAAAAAACTGCAGTGAGAAATACTGTAGTAATATGTTATTATTAAGAATTACTGGATGGATGGAATCACTCTAATTTATATCTTTAGGTTTTCTACTACTATTAATCAATCTTATATCAGTGGGAAAGGTGAAGGGATGCTATTGCCTATGCTTTTTTTTTTTTTATTTTTATATTGTCTATTACCATTTAGCCCTCTGCTACTCAACAAATCTTTCTTCAAAATCACAGTCTGTAATATTTTCCTTACTTCTTATAAATGGATATTTTGTTGATATACAGGAAAATGTTTTTAGTGAGCAGAAGCTGCAATCACTGTATGAAAAAGATTCATATCAGCACATGGACATATTGTTTCTGCATTTATTCATGCAAATCTATTAATGAGACTTGACCTTGGCCTTCAGCTAATAAAAGCCTTCAGCCTGCTTCTTAAAGGAGTTACACTACTATAGCTCTCACTGAAATTAGTAGAAACTGAGATAATCTCTGTCACACATCCAGGCATCAAGTAAGAAGCTTAGTGCAACAGCATCTTAGTCAATGTCCACAACTTTGGTAATACAGATGAGTAAATAATTAAAATCTATTTTCTGCCGCTACACTGATTTCCTATTTTTCTGAGCTCTAAGTCATTAGCGAACCTTTGCCCTGCAACTTTTCTACAATGCCTCTGTTCTGCTTCAGGTACTATCTTTAATTTTATTCTTTTGAGCCACTCTTACAATAACTCCTCAAGCTATCCCACTCTTCATTATCTTTAATTTTAATCTACAACTCATTGTTTAACTCCTTGCTCTCTTTGAAATCTAGTATGTTAGCAAGACATGCACTGAAAGTAAGAAAACAATGATTCTACTTTTTGTATTCTGTGCAATACATTTTGTTTAGATTATAAGCTCCTAATGGCAGGGAGTGCTTCCATAACTGCTCTCTAGTATCATAAAATATTATAATAAGCACTAATATTGGTGTATAAAATCCTGCTTATAATCGTATGTTTCAAGGGCTGAATCAAGACTTTTTCATCCTGTAGTCCTGAAGAGGATACTGTGAATTCCATTACCATGGAGAACTCTTTTTAAAAGTCAAGGCATTTATACAAAGAGGTGCCAACAGCAGGTTCAGCCCAGCAGATACAATGAGTTCAAGCTAATGTACTCAAGCTAATGTGTCGTGTTGAGATGCACAAGTCTAGGGAAAGCAGAGAGATGGAGTTGCTTGGCTCAGGCAAAGCAACACAACAATGTGAATACATTGCATCTGGACTCACGTTCTGTGGGTTGCAACTTGGAGCCCAGGAGCCTCGGTCAGCTACCACTGATCTAGAGATCAGCCCTCAATATTACAGCTGTAGACACGTCTAAAATGTGAAGTAGTTATATGTAGTGATATTAAATAGTATCAATCAAACAGAATAACAAAGGCTTGTGGGAACATAGCACTTCCCAAACACTGCATTTTCTTGTGGTAACTTCGGCTCTACTGAAGCGTCCACCTTGTGAAACACTGTTTCCCATGCAGTAAAAAGCTTTTAGTAGTATCCATGACATTTCCATTTTATTTACTTTAGGAAATACCATAATCAACTGATGGACTTGATTCTTACATGTTTTATTGTATAACAATCTGGGGCAAAGCTGTGAAAAAGATGAAAGGCTGTTCCTAAATCAGATGGTTTAGATGTACAGGCTTCAGCTTGTAGAATCAGAACTAGTAGTTCTGATTTTCATGCAAAAACTTAAAGGACTGTCTATATTGCAGTTAAAAGTATTACAGCAGCTCTAGGAAACATGCCCGAGCTGGCTTCATTACTACTAGCTCTGTATTTACAGTGGGCAAAAGTTCAGAACAAACTACAAAACCCAACCTGGCTCCTGAATGTGTGTGTGTGGTCACAGTGCTGCTGGTACCCTCTTGAGGACAGATTATGTTTTTTATTAGAAGCAGTCAGATGCTTGAAGAGTGAAGATGATAATTGACTGATAACAGGCAGTAAGAACTGGGTTTGAGATGTCAGAAACCCCATCAGTTGCACTCCACAAGAAGCAGAATGAGGCATGTTTTTTCCAAGATTATTTCTTACAAAAAGAAGTACATTCAGACAGAAAGTAAAATGTGAAGTGTCTGAAACACCTTTTGGGGTTTATACTACTCAAGCCTAAGCTGTAACGCAGAGTTTCAGAAGATGAGGCAATTCTAGCTGCTCAGGAGCTGTTGTGAAGGACTTTTGCTGTAGGGACAGCTTTCTGTTAACAGTTAGTCATACCTGAAGATGTCCATGCACTTTTAGAAAGGATTCGGTGAACACAAGTTACACCAAATGTAATGGACAGGTTTAGATGATGTAACTTCAGAATAAATGAAGGTACATTAAAGAATTAATACATTAGTAAAGTAGGCCCTGAATCTCACTTATCGTAAAGGCATTTTGTCTTGTTGTGATTAAATAAAGTAAAATTTCTCCAATGGAGTAAAAGCTTGTACATGCCAAACAAGTTTCTTGCTTTTCTAATTTTTCAGCCATATTTACAATTTGCTTAGTATAATCTGCAGACTGTTTGGGATTAGAAAATATCTTGTCTCCAAGCAACTTGTAGCACTGCAATAAAGCACATTAAAGAAACAATTCAACATTTGCATTTGTATTTGACTGAAAAACAATGGAGCTTTCGGTATATCTAGAGTTTCCAAACAAAAGCGAATGTTCAGGTTTGCTGCTTCTGTAAGAACAGATTTTTATAGCACTGTTGTTTTGACATGAATAATGCTAACTTTGATGACACCAAACTCTTCAGTTTGCCCTCTAGCGGTGACAGCATCTGTCTCTACAATAGTAGCAGTAACAACTGGAAGCTCTGCAGCAGGGTTTTCTGGTGCATATGGCAGACAGTAGTGCACACAGAGCACTTTTCAGCTCAGTCAGCAACATCCTGACTTCACTGATTTCATTCTGGAACTTCTTTATTCACAGGCCTGAATATTGCACACACTGGGTCAGCACACTATAGCCATCTGACTTCCAGAGTTACATTGGCTCACCCTGGAGCACTCATGGTCATTTGTAGCTGTAATATAATTTGATCCAAATGATACTATTTCTTCTCAATTAAATACATTTTCTTAGACGTGGTAAGATACAGAAAGCAGAATAACATATGCACTGTATTTGGAGGCTTAAAAAAAAAAAAAAAAAAAAAAAAAGAAAATCTATTCAGTTCAAAAATCCTTAAGTTTGGATTAAACTCCAAAAGACAAAAGTTACATTTCTAAATTTTTCTCCACAAACAAAAAATGTTAAAACTTCTACTCTATGAAGAATAATAATGATTTACTATGCTGGAATTTGAAACTGAGGGGTAGAGGCTGACTTCTTCTTAGGCATATAGCCTTGGCTCGTATAAATCCATGTTGAGGTGCTGTCAGCAATATTTCTTAGGGTTGTATGGCATTCCTTATAAAGATGGGGATGAAAGATGGAAATTTACCTGTTAACAGCTAACTTTATTAATTTAGACAATAATGCTTGTTCATCAGAAGTTGCCAAGTATTAATACTCAAATAAGTAAACATGAGTTGCTATTGAAATAACAGCACATCACTTGAACTATTACATTACATGGTCTCTTCTATGAGTAGGCAACTTCACCTCCAAAAGCATTATAGCACTGGAAAGACCTGCAAGACCATGTCTAGGAGATCAGGTACAATTGGAAAGACAGTTAAAAAGACCAAATCCTGTTGTGCTAATTTCTGTAATTTCTCTTAATAGAATGACCCTACTCCCCCTCCTGAGACTAATAGTACATTGTCAAATTTGTCCATCTGGCAGACTGACTTTCCAGTACCTTTTAAAAAATCTGTAGAGAGAAGAAAAATACAATTTATCACTTTAAACTAGACAGAGGCAAACCAAAATTGGTCTGGTTCCATCTCTCTATATATTTAGCTGGAGTCATGTCCATGTCAAAAAAGGTAATTTCTCTATGCTCTGTTTATAGCAGCTAAATCTCTTGCTCTGTTCCTAGAGGAAGCCCTTGATTTCAGAGGAGATAGATAGAAATTCTTCTAGCTCATCTACCCTATAAACTATGGAAAGAAAAGCTGCAAAATGCAGGATGATCATAAAGTTTTTTCTTTAGGAAGATGAGAATAAAAAGGATATATGAACTGAAAAACCTGTAACTCAAGGCCAAAATAGGTAAGCATAAATCCTCCATTCTCTAAAATACAAGTCTTGACAGCATTTGGATAAATAATTACAGGAAGACTAACAAACTTCCATAATCCCCACAACTACTGAGCTGTCTGAGGTAAATTCCAGTAATTCTTGGAAGTGGAGCTCCTTCGCTCTTTCCACTCCAAGGAATTCTCAGAGTATCTCCTGCCTGCTCTTCAGAAAACAGCAAGAGCTGAAGCAGATCTGAAGGCAGATTCTTGTTCAGAATCTTTGAACCACACGTACTCAAGACTAAAATAGACGTGATTAGTAAATTACTGCTTGCTGTACAACAGTTTCTTCACTTGTTTAATTAGAATACATATACAGAAATACTTTTACAGAATGGGCCACCTCCTCCAGGGCAGTCTAATGAACAATTCAGACATAGTATGTTACACTTGTATATAGATGAGACCATTTGCCACTGATATAAGCAGTCCTTCATGAGAATCTTTTGTATCCTCTGTAATATTCTGGTGGGAGAGGGCCTTATCAATCCAGTTATGCACAACAGACTCTTATTTTCTTAGGAAAGGAAGATGTGGATCAAAAAACACTGTAGTCTGAAAGACTCTTCAAATAAGCAAATGGAAATCTCCTTCTAACAAATGCAGGCCTAACTTTCACTTCACTCAGTTCACTTGAATCTTTGGAAAGAAGAAGTTGGCAAAGACAGGCAATATTAAGTCATACCATGCGTAGTTATCCTATCTCCAGCACAGTTATTGAGTTGTCTTCTCTTGTGTTTGCTTTGACCTCTAAACTACTGGTAGGATAGAGGTGAAGGACAAAAAAGATACTAAACTATAGTGAGTAGTATAAGCTTACTTTTACATATTTTAACCATCGAAGCTATTTGGCCATAGATATGAATAAAATGAGTCATTAATCCCCTCAACTCTTCATTTTAATCACCACATTCAACTTCAGTGTTCAAAGTAAATTCTAAGAAAACTGGAAATGATATAGGAATGGTCATAAAATATTATGGTTTGGGGAGATGTCTAATAATAAAATCTAACAATTTTGAAAATAAGCTCTTCTCTCAAGAAATGGTTGAAATGGCCCTGAAGCTGTTCTTTCTCTTCTTCTTGGAGATGCTTTTGTTTTTCACCACATGCTTACATGTTCATTGAGCCCTAGCAAATGTTACTGTGACAGGACCATTCATGATTTCCCTAAGTCTGAATGAGTGTATAGGAGGGAGGAAGAAGGGGAACTGTGCATATCTGGGCAACATGCCATTCTCAAAGCAATTCTCAAAGCAATCTTTCATTTATACGCTAAACAGTTGATATAAAAATGATAGCAAAGTAACATGGCAAATGGAAAAGACACTCTGAGATCCAGTCTTTTGACAAAGCCCTTTTTTTTTCCTTTTTTTTTTTCTTTAGAAAGGACAATCTATATATTTCATCATGTGTAATTTGTACAGTAATTCCATCATGTTTTAAGGAAGATAAAAGCAAGAGAAAGCATCTTGAAGACTGATTACATAATCATAGTCTAAGCAAAGTATGCAGTAGAAATGTTAAATAGCCTGAGCAGGAAAGAAAAACCAAAAAAACTATGGTTCTGCATACTCATGTGATGTCCCACTAACCACTAGCAGAACCTAAAGGATCAATCTCAAAATTCAGCTTAAATACAGAAGCAGCTAAAATGAGCATAATCTTAATTACAAAAAATAAATTCCATAACGTTTGGTTATTTTGTACTTTTATGATGCTTTTCCTATTATGAAAATCTATGCTTATAGATTCTTTTGCTTTTAAATCTTCTCTGGTGACAAAACCAGGTCTAAATAATCTGGGGAATGCTAAGCATATTTCATAAATCAAATCCAATATTTTTGCATAGTGGATAGGCAGCTCCACCAAGTGTTTACCAACCATTGTGTTGTATGGTTTTTTAGTACAACAACCTAGTCCTAGGTGGGAAGGAAATGTCTTGGTACACACTAGATAGAGTATTTGGCAGCAAAATAGTGGCATGAGAAACAAGTGTGATGGGAAAAATAGTTTGTGTAAGCACCACAAGCTTCTCTTGCAATGAAACATAAGAGAAAAAAGCTAAGGGACAAAGCATTGCCTTACATGCATTAATTGTTAGCAGCAGGGCATTGGGGAAACCCCTCAAGACGAATTTAAATTTGAAATACAATCTGCTATAAAGAGAGGGAAGTAGATTTGTTCCAGGCTAGCATAATTTAGGGAAAGCAAGCACCAAAACAAACAAACAAAAACAAAACAAAACAAAACAAAACAAACAAAAAAAGGCTTTGTGAAAAGACTGGATAGCTTCTTGGGTACTATAGAGAAGCTATTTTGTGTATGCAGAGATCACTGGAGGCCTTGGTGTATCTATAGACATCCTCAGACATAAAATTCCATGTACTAAACTCTATTTTGGTTAAAAAACTTCTTGAGGTATCTGGAGTTAAGTGGGATTTCTGAGTAGTGACAAACCTACAGGCATAATGTTCTGTGGAGATGTCAAAGCCGGCTCAGTATCAACAGTGGCAAATCCTCCACAACAAGACCAAGGTCACCCAGCTGCTGCAGGGCAGGGTAAACTGCCACAGTTACTTTAGGAACTGATAAACAGCACGTGTAGAAGCAACATCCCCTGTTCTGGCAAGCGCTGACCGGAGAATCCCTGGCATGCTCTGTGAAGGCAGGTGGACTGCTTGAACCCTAGGAATCTCTCCACCTTTAAATCTCACTTAGCATCACCTGAAGCTACAGCCCCGTGGGCATTAAGAAAGGCTGAGTCGCAACTTCCTGCGGATTACTGGGAGCAGTCTGCCACCTACTGCCTAGACGAGATCTGTGTTTGCATCTTCCCACCTAAATCACAAAAAAGCTTGTTTTAAATGGGATCTAGCCCACTTCGATGCTTCCGAATCTGAAGCCAAATTCATCTTGGATGTTAAAAGGCCAGTTCTGCCCTTCCAGAACTAATTTCTTTTTAAAAGGAGTAGAAAAGATATTATTTAAATTTTTTTTCTAGATAATTTGTGCAGGAAGTTGATAGATAAGTTAGTGTCAAATGAAGAGATCTTGCTGACTCAGAAAATAGCAAACTTCACTACACTAGGGTGCTTAATACCAGTGATTTTTTTTCACAGACAAGAACTTCAGTCATATTCAATGGCAAAACTTCAGAGGATGATTATGTTTTTCTGACCTTCTGTTAGCCTGTGTTCATTTTAATCTGTGCTTAACTCCTGTAGTCAGCTAGTACAACAGAACCCATAAATGGAAGAACAGAGGGAAAACATCTTTAATCAGTGTAGCTGTTGATTCCAAGCTTAGCTGTGCTATATTAAATTTCCATGCTGACCAGACTCTCCACCAGCTTTTTCTCATTTCTTGGTGATTACAATGACTGATCTAACCCATCATATCTGGCCACTCAGTCTGGCTGCAGGAATTTCAGCTGGGGATTTTTCAACGTTTTGTCATCTGAAGTCAGATGCTGTTGCCACACACAGATAAAAGCTTTCTATCATCAATCAATGAAGGACACACTTGTTCTAGAAACAGCTGTTTCAGGCCTAGCAAGCTTGAAACTTTGTAGTTTTCTAATTTTGGGAAAATCTAGAACATAAAAATTCTAAACCCCCAAGCTATTAATGGATATGACTGTAGCAACTTGAGAAATGACTCATGGCAAGGAAATTCCCACCTCCAAGTTCTCCTTCGAAATCTTGTACTAGTGTAACTACTGAAAATGATGATATAATGAAAGCCGGTTTATTGTTGCAATAAATTTATACTGCTTTTAATAGTAGTTATCACACTAAAAAAGGCACTTCTTGAGGTAGCTGAAGTTAATGATCAGAAACTGATTACTGACTTTGTGTTGCCTTCTACAGAGCAACATACAGAGCAATGCTGCTTGAAGTACACTCAACACATGAAGAACAGACAAGAAAGTACATACGAGATAAAAAATAGTGAAGGGAATGTGAAGATATGTAACACACTTGCGGTCACTTCCTGGAAATCCTCACCTGTGTGATTACTCATCACACATGCAGAGTTCCATTGACTCTGAATATTCACAACAAGAGCACTTGCATAAGCAAAGGCTTGCAGAGGTAGGTTTGCCTAGATAGTAAGGACATGAGCAGTGAAACAAGGAACAACATGGTAAGCTGCGAACATCTCAAATTTTGGGCAGGGCTATTAAGTCTCTCCAGGACCTTAAGAAGAAGAAATAAATCCTCCTAGGGGAAAATAACCCAAAACCAACCCACAATGAAAGAGTAATATTCTGCATAAGAATACTTGAAGCCAGTAGCTATATCAGGACCCAAAAATAAAAGGAAATAGAATTCTATGTGATGAGCTTGTTACAATTTGGAACATTGTCAAACACAGCCTCAGGGTTTTTTTTTTAGTTTTGCTTTTAATCAGCAAAGTCCATGCTGTGCCCCTGTTTACTGGTTGAACTAAAATAAATTTAGGGCCAAACTGAACAGTTTGTCTTTTATCTGCCATGTGCTGAGTCATCACTTTCTGCTTCTGTCAAAAGCTGTATTAGTGTTCCTAAAAAACTGAGTGCACCAGATCTCTAAGCACTGGTCAGAGAGAAAACCAAGTTTTATTCAAAGACATAATTGCTAGCCACTTTTACACAAGAAAAGAACAGAAGATAAATAAATAAAATACTTCATTTTCTCTCAAGGGCTACCAAAATGCTTAGTTTATTCAGATATAATGAACTAACAATTAAGTTTTAGGCTATTTCTATATAAAATATGTTGTATACCTTATTGACTTCAATTTTATTTCTGCATAGAAACATTTTCTTGTAGGGGTCAGGTCACTTCAGATCATAAGATGCACATTGAAGTAATTAATCGGCATATCTGGTGTTATGCAAATAATTACCTCTTCATAAAAGATTCAGTTTGAACATGTTCAGTTCAAAAAAGGCTCAGTGCCTTTTTTGCTAACAAATCACTTGTTTTTGCAGATTGTGGGAGAAAAGTATCAGTAAAAAGCTTGAACAATTATGAAACTGGTTTATATGTTCATGAATTTTATTCTTGACACTCTAATAATGGGAGATATTCCTCTTTTCAAAATGGAATTTGAACTAAAAGCAGAAACAAAAGAATTCTGAGCTTTTAGGATAGAGAACATACATAGTCCTTTTCACTGCTGCTATAACATCACCTCAGTTGAGGGACAGTTCAAGCATTTTTAAATTTAGTCTACCCTCCTCTCAAGAGGATAGCACTTATTAGCTAATCCACTAATTAAATAAGCACACTATCTGATTTCAGTTCACTGTTAAATAATTTCTCAAACATCTGATTATTTAATATAATCCAAACTGTTTTATAAGCATAATACAAAATAACTTCTTATTTTCCATAAATTAAGAGGTGTAAATAAGGATATATTCAAGTTTCTTTTCTTACATGCCTCTCTGCCATACACTAAAAATGGGACAGCAGAAGTTCAGGGAAATTTGGCCAAAAAACAAACTAGCACTAAATATGATTACATAAGTATCCATATGCTTATGCTTAAAAACAACAGCATATGCCTCATATACCATTTGATGGTCACGATCTGTGTCAAAGCAAAGCAAGAAGTGTGGGAAGATAATATGGATAATATACTGCCTGAAATGGATGTTAGAAGGGGTGTTAACTTGCTGCATGTATTTCTGGCTTGGTTCTCGTGCTTGCTCAGATTCATCTACTTCTGTTTTCCATTAATTCAGCCAAATGACCCAGTGATCTGGATATTAAAGATGAAATACTCTTTTATCACTGGAAGCTGAAATACCAGTATTTCTGCAATACTGAGAAATAGGTAATGGAACCCCTGATTCCGTCATAATGAGAAAATCGAAACCAGCAATAGCATGAGGAAAATGAAGGTGAAACTGTAAAGACCTAAGAAAAAATATCTACCAACTCAAAAAGAAAACAGAAATTTCCAAATCAGTGCTTCTGCTTATTACAGGAAACAGGAAAGAGCCGGAAAATCATGCTGACCGATGCTCTTTTTATGACTCACTGTGTCCAGCATTCTTACACTGTAGATGTCATTCAATAACAAGGGAAAGGCAGACTATTAGCTTCTCTATGTCCCATGTTTGCAATGCAGTTTAGCACTATTACAGTATAATGCCACACTCTCCTTCTATAGTTAACATGGATGTAATCTTATTATCACTGTAAATAACTCATCACCCAAACTTTATAAGCACCCGTGCTCCTTCTTCAAAGCCTTCTTCCAAGGAGAGGGTGTGTTGCCTAGTAATGTGCCCCACCCTCTTTCAGACCAGCACCAGTGATCACTGGTGTTGCATAGAGAATTTAATAAATTTCTCACACAAATGACCAAACCTCTTGCCTGCGAAAAATAAGGGTGAGAATATGCCTATAGGGAATACCAGTGAGCCCATCTACATGGGTTCAATCCCTTTTATTTTTCTCCACGGGCTTCACCATGTCATTATTTGCATGTGCAGCAACAATGATTCATGTGCCAAAGACAATGGCCTAATCTGCTTCTTTTTCCTGCCAAGATGAATGATCAGGTCCATGGTTCAGCAAAAAGCTGCCTCAGTGCACTACCCAAATGTCAGCAGCCACTCACCTCTATTTGTCTGGATCCTGCTTGCTCCAGGTCTCCTTGGTGCTACAGGAACAAGGAGGTCAGTGACTTGTTGGCCTCATAGTACCAAGAAGACTTGGTGACTGCCTGCCTTGGCCTACAGGTTCTGGTCCATCCAACAGTCTGAGATGGCAGGGAGCTTTAATGTTTTAATATCAGAATTACTTATTTGTAGATATTTGACATTACACTGAATATTTATTTAGAAGAGTGATGCAGCATTATGCTGAAATCACAAACAAACATGACACAATGATTGTCAGGGACTCTAGTATTTCACTGAAATCAAGTCCTGAAAGTTGTCAGAGGGAAAAGGAGAGCCTTCATTATGTTAGTTGTTATTTGGAGATACAGAGTCAAGGACTGGGTAGGGTAATTGTCCATGACCTTTCAGACCTGAGATCTGTCTGCATGGAGGAGGAGGCACAGCTCCCAAGATCAAGGCTTTTTCTGTCTCTGTCAGGGGTTTCAGGTTTAAACACCAATTAAATCAGTTGCACCTTCTGTCGTCAGTGTGTGACATGCCAGTTCTGCCATGCAGGGACAAACCAGGGCTTTGTGTGCCATTCCTCGCAGTGGGTAGTTATACCAAGACATAAAGCTACATATAGGAATATCATCTAAAATACCATTGTTGATGATTTTTAGGCATTCTGACTGAAGTGAGGTGAAAGCAAAATCACTACAGTTAATTTTCAGTTTTCCATGGCAAAAAGGGACAGCGGTAGGGAAAGAGCAGCTCACGTTGTGTACAGTAAGATGTGTATACTACAAACCACATATACACAAGGCTATACCAACCTTTGAAATAGTTGTAAACAGTTTCTGCGAAGACCAGAGGTAGATATTAAGCAGCAGCATGCAAAATGTGCAGAGCAGCAGGTGTTGGGCTTCCCATTTTTTCTGCCATGGTGCTGGAGCCAGGGGTGTCTGGTGAAATCTCATAATGAAACAACTGAAAGCTTAGAGAAGTTGAACACAGCTCAGCAAAACAGCTTTTGAACTAATGTGGACTTCCTGACTGCCAGTAAACAGATAATTACACTATTTGTTTTATTATTAAATTATGTTGTTGGATTGAACTTTTATGAAAACAAAATACATTTTTTTTTTAATCCATCATGAAAACGTGCTCTGCTTGTGGGTCCTGCATATAGGGAATTAGGCTATTGTTGTTGCTGGGGGTCTCTCACCAGTGCACAGATAATTCTTGAGATTAAATTGTTATAAAAACAATACAACTTCCACATATTATGAAACTTGGATCTTTCAGCCAGAAGCCTTTTCATTGCTGCTGCTGTTATTAGTAGTGATCTATTTACAGAAGAATTAGAGTTGCGGAATGTTATTAGGCCACAAAATGTTCTTTTGTTTTCACAAAACCACCTTGCGGATGTATCATTCATGAACGGTTAGTCTGCATTTCTCAGCTACCAGAGTCATTCTAAATGGTAAAGGGCATACCACTGGACTATGGGAAGGTTTAAAAAAGGAAAAAAAAAAAAAAAAAAGAAAAATTAAAAAATCCCAGTTCACATTCTTTCTCACAAGGCTATAATTTCAAAGGCTTGGCCTACAAGTTATGTCATTATAATCTCCTCTGTTCTTCTCTGTGCTTCATGAACAATTTTTGATGGAAGAAAGACTGGATATTCTCGAGAATATTCTTACTCTCTGAAAATAGTAAGACTTTTCTGATTCTCTGAGGCACTGTGGGCAAGGTAAAGAATTCCTTTGTTGCTTTGTCCACAATTATTTCTGTTGGGCATTGTAATCTCACTCATTTCTAATTCTGGGATTTGTCCCCAAGCTAGGGAATCAGAGAATTAATACTTACTTTTCCCCTACAAGCTGTACAGGATGCAGTGGAGAGTCAAGAATATATAAGTCACTTCTTCATAACTTTAGCTGATGAAAACTGTATTGCATAAACAGAGAACCTGTTGTTTGGTTTTCAGAGGTCCTTTTGATTTAGATGAAAAAACTTTAATACCTGGAAGGCACTGCAGCTGTAGATACACTCAAGGAGTAACACTGTGATTCTGAGTAGTTCTACCAAAAAATTCTTATGATGGAATTTCTCTGCTGTCCCACTAATTCACGCTGCTCCTGAAACATTTTAGTGTTCAGAATCACTTTTCTTTTTCTTTTTTTTTTTTTCTTTTTTCTTACTGAACATAATTCTTGGCCACTCTGTCAATCCCCAGTTTCTCACATTAGTTGCATTCCTGGTCCTCAGCTAGCATTTGAATTTAACTTGGCCCTTTCAATAAGAATCAACCTTTAACAAATAAATTGACAAAGCTGACAATTCCATGTCTTAAGTATGGGAATTTCACAAGATTGGAGCATGCTCTCAAATACATAAGACATGTAAAACATGACATGACACACTGTCACGTAGATCAAAAAGTTGAAGAAGCCTGCAAGGTACATTGTTATCTGTTTTGGTTCTCCTGTCCATAAAAAAGACAGGGAGAGATCAATTTCGCTGCCTTTTTTTTTTCTTTTTAGAGGAGAAGTGTGTTTTTGAAAAAAAATGAATAACTTTTAAGGGTTGTGCTGGGATATTTGGACATTATACACAAGACTATACAGAAAAAAGAAACGTTACTGTACTTTCAACTACTCAGATATTAGAAGCAGAAGGATGCTGTGAAAATAAATTAATTCATGCTCCTGAAGCACTCCATGTACTGAAAAATGTCATAGAAATGTCAATATGAAAATTAGTAAATCTGAAGCTTGAATAATAGAGTTGGTATAGTACACACTAAATAAATCTTGGGCCAGCAAACTGAGCAATGTGAACAGAAGACAGTCTAGCATGCATGTGTATTCAATGAGTCCTTTCATCTTGTGGAGTAAATAAGGCAAAGTTCCCATGGAAAAATATAGCACATAGGCATGCAACTATTTGCAAAGGCAATCCTAATCTTCTGGAATTTTTTAACTCTTAAATAATTTTGGGTTTACAATGATAATATTGCATAGTTGTTTATGTGTGTAAATGTATAATTCTCCGGGTTTAAGACTCTACATAATTATGATGTGGGATTACATCATATACCACATCTAGATCTGCAACACAGATCTCTGACAAGAATATTAACAGTAACTAAAAACAGAATTAAGTTGGCATCCACTAGAGGGATATTAAATACCTGTTAGCATTAGTTTTCTCAGCCTGAGTTATCCTGGTTTCTAGTTTAGCTGACTATTTGTGTGCTGCCTCTTTTGTCCTGTCTTTTTCAGCCTGTTGCTCTGTTAAACCCTTTCTCCTGCTCCTGGCTTCTACATTTGATTCTTCCTAGCATCCTATCAGCTTCTATTCCTCAGCTCAGTCTACCATCTCCTTCTCTAGACATTCCCAGTCCTTCTCAGCTACCTGTATTATTAAGAGTGTTTCCCTATGCCAGATCTAGGTATTTCAAGGTATTTCCTTACTCTTCTCCTTTTGCTTTCCCTCTTCTGTGAGTTGTCTGTACCAATCTTCTGCAGAAGAAGTCCTCTTCTCCCTATATAGGCACTTGTTCTGTTAATAGTAAAATTTTCCAAAATCACAGCCTCACAGCTCTTCCTGTCTCCCCAGTTCTCAGGTCTAGCCTGTCGAAGCTGACTATCATCACCTCTCTCTCTCAGCTGTTTTCTTTCACATGCAATAAATAACACATTTCTCCTTTACTTTTTCCTTTGAAAAAAAATAACCACACTTTTAAAAAATATTGTCATTCTCTTAGTAGCTGTTACCTCATTGTGACTTGTTATTTAGTTCCATGAAACGACTCATTTTACTATGAATGACATCTGAGTTATTAAGTAAATCTGTTATATTTACTTTTCTTACACCAGATGCACCCACAGAAACTACTAAGACTGCATTGCAACTAATATTGGAACCTATCTATTGGAAGGCAAAAGAGTTAAAAGATAATCTGTAGGTTATCTTTCAAAGACACACCAAAAAGACCAGGTTACGCAGGGCTATAGGTGGACAAAGAGATCAAAAGTTGTTATGGGAATATTTACTGCTCATTTTGATGCTAAAAATAAAGGATTCTCCAAATAGGAGTTATTGTAGCCAAAGGGAATGCTATAAATATAAATACAGATTGGCATGAATCACTTTATTGAGGGTGCTTATAAGTAATTCAACAAAATTTATGATGAAGCTAATTAGCTTAGGCTACAGGTATTATCAAGCTATTAGCTGAGATAACAAACAAGTTATCATTTGACGAGTCTATCAGGAAATTTAGAATTATTAAAAGGGAGCATCCAGAAGTTCCCTTTTAATTAATGGCAAAGAGAAGATAAATTATCATTACTATCTGCACGTACTTGTAGAAAAAAAATGTCAATTTACATACAAATTCGATGTGAGCTTTGAACTGCTGGTAAATTGTCAGCATAGTCTTAATGCATCTTTGGGATAACAAAGAGTAGAAGACTGAGGCAGTAATGTGGGTCTGATTTTCCCAAAGATCCTCTGTGTAACCTACATTTTGGTATCTGCAACAAATTAGGAGTAAAAGTGACAAGATTAAGGAAAGAGGCATGGTATTTAAGTAGTTTCAGGTGGGACCTGTACATTTCCCTCTCCCTTGTCCCTTTCAAAATCTTTCCGTTGTCCTCTCTCAGTCAAGTCCTATAAATAGTCATCACAGGATATTGTTACTGTTATTTGGTCATCTAAAAATTACAATTAGTAAGTATATTTCCTCTTAATGATCCTAAATTTATACTAAGCTGTGGTGTACCGCTTAGATACAGTCTGTAAGAAGGCTGGACAGATAGATCCTCTTTACTTCATGGCAGAAAAACAGTACTCAGTCTAAGAGTGGATGGTCCTGCACCCTCCAAATATATTGTGACCTATTCCTGGTATGTACTATTCCCAGTTCTAGTAGGAATTTATTTTCTTGTAAGACAAGGAAGGGTGGAAGAATCTCTCCTTTCTCCAAACAGATGACACAAAATTCTGTCCCATCATTCAAGACAGTATTAGGAACGGAAGTTAATTTGTCCTTTGCTTGCTGCTTGCAGGCTAGGTAGAAACTTGTTCTTTGTTATTGCTAGAAACCACAATAAAATATTTATTATTTTAAAAAAATATTTAAATATATATTTAAAATATTTAAAAATATTTTGATCTCTGCTATTATAGGTTGTATTTACAATGATTGTATTTACTGTTGCTGAGAGAATCCTAGCACTGGCCCTCTCCTGTATCTGCACTGTAGTATTCTTGAAGAATTCAGCCATCCTAAACCCCAGTCTGTCAGAATAGGTGCTGATCACCAAAATAGCTGGTGGAGTATCAATTATTTAGTAGTGGACCAGAACTCTTCCTTCCTTCCTTCCAGATTTCAATAATAGGATGGTAAGAGACCTTGCTCTCTAGCTTAGAGATGGCCCGAACTCTTTTGGAAATTAAAGGATTTGAACAGAAAAGGTCAGATTGACATTTGCAGTACTTCAGATGAAAGATCTAGAAGAAATGAATATGGGTTTGCTTCTCCAAAGTGAATCGAAGCAATTTAACATTTTATCTTTCAAGAAGGCATCAAAACTGTGTTTAGTTACTCTTATGTTAATAATGATAATTGCTCTTATAAGATTCCTGACTCTGTAAGTGACTGGGAAAGCTAAGGGCCAAACTCTACCTGTGTCAGATACAGGTAATAATAAATCTGCCATTGGCATTAATGGAGTGAGGATTTTGTTCACTTTTTTAATAGCTTTTGAAAATAAAATCGTAAACTTTTATATTGGAAGAAGGTATTGAAAACACAATTTTTGTATTCCAGATTACCACAAACCTTAAGTTAAACAAAAAAATGGGACCCTATCTCTAAAAATATAGAGTAGTATCATATCTCAAGAAAACAACAAGCAAACTAGAATGCTGTTGTCTGCATCATCTGCACATAGTGTAATTTCACACACACTTTACAATTAAACAGTTAGGAAATCCTGGCCTACTTTAATTTCTGAAAGATATTGTACCATGTTGTACAATATAGTTTCCATTACTGCCTGTCTGAAATGCTAAACACACATTTCTTGTTTTATTTCTTTCTGAATAATAGTTTCAAAATTATTATTTCACTTTCTCTCATATTTTCTCCATCTTAATGTGTGTCCTCCTTTCCTTTTATCCGTCATTTGCATTACAAAGCTAACATCACTACTTACACAAAAGCATGTCCAAAAATAGAGGAAAACACATAATTACTGAAATACTAGCTTGAGCTGAATAAATATACTGAAATATAATCTGTGCTGTCTGATTAAAATCTATTAAAAACTACTTTGTTACACTGTTATGCAAATGTCATTCTTTGTTCTCAAGTAATAAACATCTAGCAAGCTGCTGCTTTACTTGATGTGCTTTACCTACCTATATTAAAACTACAAAAATTACTAACATAAGATATAACCCCCATGAACAAAAAAATACTCTAAGCCAACTAATCAAGAAAGCCATAAATTGCTCTAAGCCTGCCCTAAAACTTTTCCACGCACTCAGCCAAAGAAACTCTTCTGAGTCATACGACCTCCCTCTGAAGTTAGATTTCTGCAATTCCTAGTATATTAATAAAACATTAAATCTTTTTTCCCCTTTTACTTGTAACCAAAAGCAATTTATCAGCTTCCCAAAAGTAATGTTATTTTTCCATTAGCATTATTGTAGCACGGTGTCCCAGATTCAGAGAACTAGAGTTATCAAAGGAATGACTTACTAGTATTTAAATGTCTTACGTAAAATATAAGACACGAAGGATATTTTATATGATGATGAAAAGGATATTAAAAAGTAGCAATTAACCACCTGCCTGTGATTTTGATCTTTTTTTCTCCAAGATAATTCGTTCCAGTTACAATTTGTTCCTTTCTCTCTTTATCTGTAGACTTTAATAACACTATTGTAAAGGAAGGGCTTTTTTTAAAGGTAAGATCATATCTTCCAATGCTAGTCGTATTTCAAAATATTCAAATATTCAAAATATTAACGCAAATAATTCGGAATTTTAAGGAGATGCTACAGTGCTGACAATAGATTTCCAAGATTTGGGGGAAATCTTACACGTGGTACAGAGTGTGGGGAAGTTGACGGGGAGCCCAAGAGTCCCGTAAGAATTCTCGGGGATGGTTAGGCAACCACATGAACCAGTGATTCAGCTTCGGCAACGTTAACATGGCATTGAACGCTGCTTTTACAACCGCACAAATAAGAAGGATAGTAATTAAAAGGCGTGCTTTTGATTGTTCGACGTGCCTTCCACGGCTCGGCGCCGCACATGCTCGGCCCCGAGACCGAGGGTCCGCCACACTTCTGAGGGGACGGGCGAGGGCAATGGTGGCGTGAGGGGAATTTGCACCCGGCGCCTCAGCGCGTGCGCAGGGAACCGCCTCGGTTCCCGGCAGAACAGGGCAGGGCTGGGCAGGGCAAGGCGGGGCAGGGGCGAGGGTGGGAAGGCAGGAAGGCAGGAGGGCGGGCGAGGCGGCGGGAAGGGGAAGAGGGAGGCAGAGGCAGAGCCCGTCAGGTGACCGCGTCCCGTGACGGCCCCGGGCCCGACGGCGGCTGCGCCGAGGGGGCGGTGTCGCTGCCCGAACTAAGATGGCGGCCTCCAGCGCCGAGCTCTGAGGCAGCGGGAGCGGTGTCGCGGCTGCCGCCCGCCCGGCCGGCCTGGGGCTGAGGGGCGACGGCTCCGCTCGGCGCCCCTTCGCCCTGATCGCTGGGAAAGCGCAGTGCTGGTGGGGGCAGGTCCGGGCAGCGCGGGCTCCCCGGCCAGGTAAATCCCAGCGGCGGGGGAGGTGAAGGGGCGGCGGTGGCGGCGGCCCCCGCCTCCTTGCACAGCCCCGGGCGCTGGTCGGGGCCGGGTGGGTGGGCGGGCGGGGCGGTGTGGGGAGTGTGGGCAGGGCTGGAGGCAGCGCTCGCTCTGTCCCTGGGGGCTGATGCTGCCCCGGCGCAGCCCCGGTCCCAGCCCCTGCCGTGAGGGGCCGGGGCGGTGAGCGGGCGTCCCTCGTCCCCAGCACAGCGGTACCTGTGTTATCACAAGCCTCTCTCAAGCCCTTCGCTTCCTGTATCCGAGCACGGGAGCGCGCTGGGTTTTTTTCCAGCCTCAGCCTGCCCGGTCCTTCCCTCGGAGTGCCCTGCACCTGATGCGGCTTCTGTAGCCGCCGGGCAGAATTTGTCCTCTTTCTTGGATGAGTACTGGCGTGTCCATTTAGAAAATACACGTTATTTACCTCCTCCTGGCCTCGGATAAAAATATACCCATCATGACATGCTTTGGGAAATAATTTATGAAGGGCGAGAGAGAGGTGGAGGAGATTTGTGTTCACAGAGATGAGATTTGATTTCTTTTTTGAGTGCTAACAGTATTCGTGATGAGCATGAGCAGAACTAAATGCATCCTTCAGAAAATCTGCCCTTAATGCGCTTATTTTTCCTGGAGTGTTTGAATTTCTCCCATGGATGCTTTTCACTTGCTTTTTGTTTTCTGGAAGTCAAAACAGGTAGGCATGCTGAGTGGTTTTCTGTCTGCGGTGAGCTGCCAGCAGCGTTTGGGACGGGTTTTCCTGTTGGGTGGAATAGAGCTTGCACCTTGATAGATGTGTATGTACTGAGGGCCAAGCTCTGGACCGTAAATGTGTTGTCTTAGCACTTCAGTTTGGATGGAAGGGATTTTTTTCTCTTTTCAGCTTGGTGCTCTCAAGCTGAGGAATGTTTGAGCATTCTGCTTGAGGGGAAACATGGGCATATAAGCTTATTTGGGGACTTCCTGTTAATGCACTTAATCTGTGCTGTGTGGCTGCTTTTGAAGTTAATGTAATCTGAAATGTATTTTCCCTTTTTCTTCTCTGCTCTTTCACAAATATCCATGATGGTCTGAGAAGATGAAGTTGGGTAGATAACTGCTTTGTTTCCTGTTACTTAGCGCTGATTAAATAATACTGGATTTCAGAAAATATTCCTTGTTTGAGAACTTAAGTTCTTTGAAGTCTTTTCTTGATTATTACACAATTGCTTGCATAGGCAACTTGTGTGTTGTGAGATATGTAGAAAAGGAGGGAAGCTGTTGAGGGGACTGCTACTGACTCAAGTTTCATTTTAGGATTGCATTAGGAAGATGCTCTTCAAACAGTCTGCCATGAATAAGCTCAAAATAACAGGGCCATTATTACAGGTGTAAAAACTGTGCTTGGCTCCAGCCTGCTTCAGTTCATCGATATGCAGCTCGGTCTAATTCCTGCCTGCTGTGGGCAGCCAAGTGGCAGAACACTTAACTGGAAACTACTGTCTCCTTTCCATTATTACTGATGGTTTTTTCCACTTGCAACAAATTTCTGAATGTTTGGAGACTCAGAGCTGCGTTTCTGTCCCTGTGTGGTATAGGCTTTCCAGGAACTTTACCCTTGAATTTTAGCTTTGTTGGAAGACATTTCTAAAAAGATTTATTTCATATGTATTGCTTGATCCTCTGTGTGTCATGTGGCTTTTTTCATAGTTTCCAAATACATATTTGTCCTGAGGGACTGAATCACTGTGTGTTTCCATATTTTAAGTGTTATGCTGGGGATTGGTCCTGAGGCCCAGGTCTGTGTTTCAGACTGAGGAGGTGACTTTGCTTTTAACTACATTTTGAAGCTCAGTAAATTAAACTTCCTGACTTAATAATTCTTCAGCTGGTGTTCAACTGTGTCTTGAGGTGTTAACTTTCAACTGTTCAACTTCTTGATTTGCTTCCAAAAATCTATTCTGTCAAAAAAATTAACAACTGTCTTGCCTCACTAATAAAACAGAGCAATATTCTGACGAAATATGACAATTCTGATGAAACTGTGACTGAAAGGAACACTTTTTTTACTTCCCCCCGTTAGTGAGTAAACCCTTTTATTCTGATACTCACCTGTCTAGCTGGTGAATCAGATGGGTTCACTGATCCAGCAGAATGCTAATGTAGATGGAAAAGAGAAGCAGAATCTTTCCCACTTGTTTTTGTCCTTAACGCTGGTTCTCAGTGAGGGAGTGGGAGCAGTCACCTGGAGGAGGGACACTAATATTGTCACCATCATTTTGGGTAGTAGTAAGGTTAAAAATCTCAGCCTGTTTATGTCTTGGATGGTGGGAGGTAGGATTGCTGCTATCGCTGAGGCAGGCTGCACTCAGCTTCTTCTGAGGATCTTGTGGGCCTTATCTCTTTCTCCTCTTACAAAAAGGACTGAGAGTTCCTGCACAACAGATTAAGAAATGTGAGTTTCCACAGCTAATTAGACTGTAGAGAAGAACACTGTTCTGGGAAGTGAAAAAAGTTTAGTGCTTGTTAAAAAGCATCTGTGTGAAAGTAAAACTCTGCCAGTTAGTGCACACAGCAGTGAAAGAGGCAGATGAAACCCAGACAACTAAAGCATTTTAGTGCAGAAAAACTAATTTCAATAATGCCTTTAAAGCTACATAGGTTTAGATGACTGGGAATCAGGCTTCAGACCTCTAAGATAGAAGGTAGATATGTAGATCCACAGATTAACAGAAGCTTGGGGATTTTTTTCAGTGCTTTGTTCTCTTATTTTTTCTAGTTGATCCCTTATTTTATGCTCATAGTACATCTTGTCTCTCTCAGAAAATTCACACTTGAGCTTGCTATGGGTATCTGTCCCTGTGTAGTCAAGACTTTCCAGGAATTCTAACTTGTATTTAGCTGTGCTGGAATAAATTTTTGAAAAGAAATCTCAGTTTCTTATCTGCATTTCTCTTCCTCTTTTCCCCCAAGAAATCTCAGTTTCTTATGAGCATTTCTCTTTCTCCTCCCCCCAGTGGAACAGAATAATAAACATGTCTGAGACTCTGAATCCTACCTTAGCATTGGCTAAACCTTCATTTAAGAAAGATCTGCAAGTTTTGTAAGAGTAGAGGAATAAATTGATCAGGAAAAAATTCGATGTGAATTCTGCACTAAACTTTGTACCCGTGTCCAAACTTCTTACTTTATTTAAACTGAAGGGCACTTATGTATAATTACAGCTACGCCTGTTGCTTTGATGCCTGCAAGGTCACAGCTTTGTTTCTAGCTCTACAACTGCTACTTCGAGACTAACTTTTCTCAATTTCCTGAAATAGATTGTTTTCCCAGATGATAGTTTTGTCTGAAGAATGGGAAATCCTGGAAAAGTGGAAAGTACGTGCAAGTTTAACACAGCTTGTGTAATATATCTGCTCGTGTAGAAGGTCCTTTTGGACTAAAACTATTCTGTGATTCCGTGTAGCTTAAACCTTGAGGCAGGGGGAGTCCTGGAAGGAGTTCAGGCCCCTTAGTTCAAGGGGTTGCTATTTCTGGTGCATGAGGCATGCAAAAATGTGGTTTCAGCTCTTCCCCCAAAGCTGTTTCACTGCTATTTACAGTACTAAAAGGACCAAATAGGAAAGTATTGCTGAACTTCTGTCCTGTGAAAAAGGCGATTAAAATGTCTGGGACATATTTTGGGGAAGTGTTTAGTTAGGCTTCCAAAAGAAGTTCCAAGTCATAGACAATATTTTGCATGCAGGAACCTCAGATTATCTGACTAGGCTACATTCAGCATGGCTGAACTCTCTCAACCAAACAAAACATGTTTATAAGCTGCTACTTTCAAAGTACTCACTTGCCTCTGCTCCAGTGGAAATGGGACCACTGAACTAGGTGTTTGTCTGGTTTCAAACCTTTGAGAACCATGAATATGGGGTATGGAATGGCTGTGCTGCAAAGTGTTCAAAATAACCTTTGAAGTTTTGATTTTTCGACTACTAGATACCAAAAGACACTTAAGATGATTATTAAAATTGTGACTGTATTGTCATGGATACTTTTATGAGTGAAATAAAAAATTAAACTCAATTTTTGTGTAAAGTCAGTCAACTTTTTGAAAGTCTCTTGAACACAAGAAGAAGAGGTAAAGGTAACAAGAATGTTCTCTTATTTTAGGAAATTAAAGTGATAAGGCTAAGCAGGCCACTGTAGCTTACATTTGCAATATGGCTAAACTTGATTAATGATAAATCCCGATGTGTTCTGCAAAGTCAATGGTTATACTGTCTTAGGTGCTAAAATTACAGTGTATCACACTGTAGATAGTACAGCAAGAATGATGCCAGACTGGCAGAACCAGTGAAGGAAGAAAACTTGATTTCTTCTAAAATGTTTGTCTTTGGCATGAACTATTTCTTTATCTTGCACTTCCTGTGGAGCTAAAGACAACTGAAAAATGATTGCTGGACCTCAGCATAGCAGCTCAGAACACTAGGCTATTGTTAGCCTTTCTCACTGTTAAATTGCTGGAAAATGTGTACAAGAAATGATTGTTACTAGATTTTGGCATACATTGCCTCTGTGGTAGTCTTCTCAGTGGGAGGGATAGTGACAATCGCTGTCCAGAAGCACAATGAGTAAAGCATCAAAGCTTAATGATTTTAGTAGCTGTGATCTAAACAAAAAAGTCTAGTGAATTTTTCACTTCCACTTCACCCACAATACTTCATGTATCAGTATCCTGAATCCAGTTAGATGCTGATGTTAAAATCACTGGAAGCTGCTGGTAGTTCATAAATGAGCATTTCTGAGCTCTGTATTATTAAGAGTAGATGTTTGCAATGGGGGAACATCTTGCTTTAAATATCCTAGAGCATGTGGTGTTCAGGTTTGGGAGACTTCATAGAGCTGGTCAGAGGAGTCTGGTATTGGTGAAACTGGAATTACGGATAAATAGATCTTTTAATCCCATACTTAGTGGAGCTAGTCTTGTTATAAGCCTCTTATTTTATTTTTACTAATACATTAGTCAATGTCAAGAAAATGGCTTTGAAAGAAGGGTATGAAGATTGAGTGTCTGGCACTTTGTTCTGAAAGATAACTTTGAAACACAAAATGATCAGACCCAAAGTGTGCTACTGTACAGTAAGTAGTTTGGATAGAGTGTACTGTTTTTGTTTCAATCCATGGCAATAATAATACAATATAGTTCTTAAACCAGGTGAAATGAAGAATAGAGGAATAATCATAGAATGCTTTGGGTTGGAAGGGATCTCAAAGAACATCTAGTTCCAACCCCCTTGCTGTGGTTGGGGACACCTTCCAGTAGACCAAATTGTTCAAAGCCAAATCCAACCTGGCCTTGAGCAATTCCAGGGACAGGGCAGTGGGACATCCAGAGCTTCTCTGGGTAACCAGCTGAGGGTCCACTGTCCACGTCTCTGACAAAGATGCTAAAACAATGCCAGTCTGAATACTGACCTCTGAGGAATGCCACTTGTCACTGTTATCTTCTTGGACAGTGGGCTGTTGACTGCGACTCCTTGAGTGCAACCATCCAGCCAGTTCCCTATCCACTGAGTGATCCATCTGTCAAATCCATGTCTCTTCAGTTTAGAGGCAAGATTGTCAGGTGGGACAGTGTCAAATGCTTTACACGAGTCCAGGTAGGTGTCAGCAATCAGTAGTAATAATACTGTTGAATCTTGCTCCTCACGAAACTTTGTTTCCAAAAATTAGATTAAGAGAATTTAACTTGCCACTGGTCATTGGAGTATTAACTCTGAAAATTTAACTCAAAGATTGAAATATGTAAATACTGATTTTCTCTTTTTCCAGAGGCAGGACCTCAAGTTCTCTTCAGTAGGTAGTGATGATTGTGCTGCTTCTTCACCTGAGGGAAGGAATTCTCAAGTTCATTTCAATCAGGCTATCCATTCTTCATGTTTATGACTCCATAACTGCTGCAGTCTTTGCTCAGAAAGAAAATAGCCTGGAGTTGTAGAGGGTAGAAATTAGCGATGAGGTAATGTTACAGGTCATCCACCTCAAAGTAAGAAATCTTTCTTTGCCAAATCAAGTAGAGTTAGCTGAATGTAAAAAGATAACTGGGGTTGTAATCTAACTTTGAGTCAGTGGGGTACTGACTGGGGTTGGGTTACCTTAGAGTTGCTTTGGGCAACCTGAGTTTTTGCAGACTAGCACAAGTGCCTGATGTTTTGGGGATGCCACCACCTTAACAGTGTGAACCTGAGAGTAGTACCAGTCATTAATCAGTAACAGGGAAGCCTGTTTTGACACATTTGAAAATAAAACTAATACTGTAGATAAAACTGAGAGTGACAGCTTCACTTCTGTACTTGAACAGACATTCCCTGATTAAGTGCCTTGCCTATGGCATTGTGAAGTAAAAAGAAAGTTAATTTCCTAAGTACTGAACATGCATCTGTTTCAGTTATGGAAGATAGTGTTCAGAAACATTCCTTAGAACTTAGCAGCTTTTAAAGCAATGATCCACTCAAGCAGCTGTGGACAAGTTTCATTAAATCCTGAGTGTGTCTTTAGGGAATAGATATTCTTATGTAAAATAAGCATGTCAGGATGTTAGTGGTGAGATTGCTTAAACTTTTACAGCACAGGAGGGGTACTTAGTCAGCTCTTTAAACACAGTGCTTAGCTAATAAGTTTCTCAACTTCAGATTCTGTTTCAGACTGGAAAACAAGCTGATATCCAGATATCTCCTTGCTGTTTATTTCAGAATTGCAATAAGAATTTGGCTTAGCTGGAGTTATGGTTATAGGGTTCTCAAATAATTTTGATACTAAACAATTTTCAGGGGTAAAGCATTCTGGAGATGATATAAAATACACTTGAATGTGAATCTGCAAAGGTGCAGTGAAAGTAGAGTGATGATAATAGGGCAAACAGGACATAAATTACTGGAACCTGATACTGTTAAAGAGTAGCTAGTGTAACAAATTCAGTGGAGAAACTAATAATTCCTGTGCAGCACCCTGTGCAACTTAGTCCATGGATTGTTTGATAAACTTAAGTATTCCTAATTTTTTTTTGTGTGTGTGTGTGTGTGTGGAATTGACAAAGCAGTGACTTGAGTGTTTAAAACCCCAGTCTTTTTGTTTTGAAGCATATTGATGATTAGTGAACTTATGTTTTAAATAAAAATCTTTAGTACTAACAGGATGTCTCCTTTGTTTTCAGGTCTTGGCGCAGAATGAATATAATTAGAGAAAACAGAGATCTTGCTTGTTTCTACACAACAAAACATTCATGGAGAGGAAAGTAAGTAGTTTGAAGTTTGTTACTTTTGGGGAGTTTTTTTTAATGTTTTGTGTGACACTTCTACCTGTTACTGGATTTAAGTGCATCCAACTGATGGGTGAAAAATGAACTAAAGGTTGCTCCTGCTCAGTCTCTGAACTAACTGTATGTTCACTAGAATCAGTTTGGATTTTAAATATTACATTTTAGCCTTTCTCTGCATATGTTCCCACACTTTGGTGTAGCTCTGAAATGAACCACCTGACTTACTCAGTTTCTGAATCTCTTGAACTGACTATGTAAAGCACTAATTTGAAAGTGGAAATGCTTCTTAGAACAGGTTTGGAGAGGAGTAGTGTCTTATGTACTTTAATAGATGAGGGTCATTAGTCCACACGTGTCCTTAACAGGTTGTGTAATAGATTATCTATTAAACTACTAACTGAGAGCATTTGAAGAATTCTGTTAATAGAAATAAATGTCATCCCTTTGATCTAAAAATGAATTTTCAGTGATACTGCAAAAGCTTGGGAGCCTCTTATAAACTATCTGTTAAATTATCATAACTGGTGTCTGTTATGCTGTGTCTGAAGTCAGCTGTTGTGCATACTTTTTGAAGTGTCATAGGACTTTCTTTGGTATCCTTCCTTACCCATTGTTGCTTTTCAAATGCATAGTAGCAGTGTGGAATTGGGGTTTTCCCTTGCTATCAACAACATAACAAAGAGGGTGGGTTATCTGCACCCTAGGAGCAAGAGTACTGCTTGATTCCAGTGGTCATACAAAGGAGTCGTGTCTGAATCTGTTGTTTGACCAGTAAGTTGAAACTGGGTAATTTTGGCTGTCTGCCAAATTCATCCAATCAAAGTCTGGGAATACTGGGAAGGAAAGGAGGATGGGATATAAGGAGCAGCAGCCACAGATCTTTCAATTGTGGTTTGAAGAACCATGGGTTGGGCTTCAGTGTCTAATATAAAGAGCTCCCTGCCTTTTTGTCAGCAAAAAGTAAAGCTCTGGGTAGTTCAGAGTCCAGACTGGACTGAGCAGCTCTCTGAGGGCACAGTCTTTCCTCTGCCAGGACAGTTTCTTGATTAACTTGAAATAAATAGTTTAATATTTCATTTTACTTTAACAGAATTCTATCCAATACTTGTGTAAACTGTTCTTACCTGAGTTATGATCCATGCATTTGGAATTGTGTGGGTATGGAGGAATAAACTGTTTCCTCTAGTAATAATAAGATGCTATGTTGAGGTAGAACATCAGAACAGTTTGTCCCTCCCAATCTTTCTGTTGCCCAACAGACAATGTCTGATCTCTCCCTCAGAATTTTCTGTGGCATTTGTGCAAATGTATTGTGTGAGATTTGAGCCACTTGTTGAAAACTAAATACATTGAACTCTGATTTTGTCTTTTGTCAGATACATTTCGTTAAAGAGCCTGATGCAAGCTGTTGAACGTAAGAGTAGTATGATCTTGAACTTTGATGGTAGCATTCTGATAAACTATGAAGTCTTATAAAACTTCAGCTAAGTCCAAAGTCTAAAACAGGTTTAGTTTAAAAATTCAGTGGTGTGTTACTTGTCTCATAATGAAGGGTAAAGGAGTATTTAGTGAGGAGTTATCTCTTGTTACACTGCAGCAGAAGCTGATATGGCTTTGAGTAGTTTTATATTTGAATTCTGAAGTCCACTCATAGTGGACTTTATAGTTATGCATTCTCAGTACAATCTGTGGATAACATTAAAGAAAGCAATGTGTGGTGCTAAGTGAGCCTGAATCATTTTGACTGTTCATAGGATTTGTCACTTTGAGTTTGGGCTATGTGTGTATCAGTTAAAGTATTTTTTAGTAGTACAGATGATGATGCTCCAGTGTTAATCTGTAGTTCTCTAAAACTAATGAACACTGTCTTTCTATTGAGTGTGGTGCTATAAAATTTGTCTACCAGGTTCATCCTGTTTGAAAAAAGCTCTGGTGCTTTGAAGAAACTAGTGAATAGGCAATAACTTTTCTACTGGGAAGAGGATACTTGCTTCAACTTTTCCCAAAACATCCTGGCATTAGATACACTGCAGAGTAGTTTGAGAGATAATTAATAGTAAACTCTTAAAGGTGTACAAGTATAAATACCTTTCTTGCATATTTAAAGGTGAAGTTCTGGACAAAAGTACGTTTAGGCCATGTGTAAGAACTGAAATCTAAATCTCCTCTGTTCGTGCAACAAGACTTGGGTCTTCTCAATTTACTTAGGGAGAGGAGACAAAGGAAATGGTAACTCAGCAAATCTGCTGTTGTCTTGTGTTCCTTGTCACATCACATATTTAGAATGCTGGATAATAAATATGCATCCTAGATACTGAAATGCAGGCTTGAACATGAGGGGAGAAAAGGAAGGGGCTGTAATGTTTGGAAGCTGATCTTCAATTATGTGTGATCATCGCAGGTCCTTATTCTGCCACAGAGCACTGTGAAACTCTTAGTACATTAAGTGAGTAACAAAACCTTGAGCAAGTAATAAACAGCTTTATTGCTTGTGATATGCTTTTCTAAAGAACTTAAACAAACCTTATTTATAAGACACATAAAAGACAGAATACCTACCTAAATTGTGAAACAAGAGGAGAGGGAACAGTCAGTATATTCAAGGGATTTTCTTATTAACTAAGCGCTGGACTGTTCTTTGACAGATTAAATATAGTGGAATTATTAGCAGCTAGAGTAGCTTTAAATGTTCTGCTTCATTAAAACAACTTCTCTTGACCTGCATCTAAAATAAGGAAAAGTCAACTATGTGGAGAAACAAACAGGCTTTTCAAATAGATTAAACATCTTTAAGGTGGCAGATTGCTTCAATACAGATTTTTCTAAGCTTTGAAGAAAATAAGCACTTGCTTTAATTCCTAGAGATAAACTCCTCTGGGTCAGTAATGGCTTCAATTTGCAGCATTTTGTTTGAATAATAAGGGAAAATGGAAGGGTATGAATTTTGTGAGACTGACTGTCAGATACTCTTGACCTTCCTATTATGAAAGAAGGGATATGCGGGAGCTGCTCTGAATATATCTGAAGCCCATGCAAAGTTTGACCTTATACAGAAATGATGGCTTGTGCTGCAGACCTGTCAAGTGAGAGAGAAGAAGGGACTTCAGCACAAGAATGCAGAAAAGGATGGAAGAAATGACCTGCTGCTTCCTGATGCAGTGTCTAATATGGCACAAATTCAGATTAGTTAGTCAGTCATCTTGTTGATTGTATCCTTCTGAAGCAAACCTACAGTTTACCCAGAGCTGAAACCTAAATTCCCATATGGAATCAGTTTTAATATGGACATCTAGCCAAAGTGGTTTTATTTGGTTCAAAAAAGGCATCTGTGTTCAGATCCTGTTGCTTTAGTCAGAGAATACTTCCTAGTACTGGCTCTGGTTCAGGCTTCCAGATGGCTGACTTCCAGATAGAAGTACCCTATAACATGAGATTCGTACAAGTAATAAGGTGCTATTAAGAATCTACTGTTTCAAACTCTGGTCAGTTTGGTTGCAAAACTTTCAGATTGAGAAATATGTAAGAGAGTGTCTGTTGGTTCAGGGTATGTTTGGAAGATTGTCTGGGAAATGAAACCATAGTAAGGCTGCCAGTTTCCACTTAATGCAACTAAATTTCTTAGCTTTAGCTCATTGCTGCTTATTTCTGATGCTTGTGAAACACAGGCAACCCACTGTGCTGCAGGTGTTCTGGGGCAGTTAACATACCTGTGATACAGTGACAAGCTGCATATAGTTCTATAGCTTCAGTGGTCTGATACTTATGAGTTTACTAGCTTTGGTTTTCCGCAAGGTGAAGAAAATTAAACTTGGCCATAGTGACACTTGGACTTGTTACAGTACTGTGACCAGGTGTGTAGACTGGATTATTTTATGTTACAACTGAGATAGCTTCAGACAGGTGCTTTAGACTATTGCAGGAATGTTTTCTGTTTTTTTCCCCCCACCTATCCATATAGTCTTTTTAGAATTTCCTCTGTTCTGGTACTGCCTTTCAGTGCAAGTTCTAAGAGTCTCTAATCCTGACTTAACCATTAACTTAGGAAAAGATATGTATAAATAAATACATTTATTAGTATTTAACTTGTATTTATAAGGGTACGCTGCAAACCAGCAACAAAAAAAAATTTCATGTGCATTTCCTAACAATGAGTTATATATAGCTTCTTAACATAATTTTTGCAGTTCAGCAGGGGTTTTTCTGTGACTTCTGGAGAAAGTTAATACTCTTTTGTGTTCTAGGTATAAGCGAGTCTTTTCAGTTGGAACCCATGCCATCACCACATACAACCCCAACACACTAGAAATAACAAATCAGGTAAGTATGATATTTGAAATTGATCTCTGACTCATTACCCGGAGGAAGTAGTAGCATTCAGACTTTAGAAACTGTCCAGTCTGACAAGATCCCATAAAAAACAGAAGATATCTCAACTACTACAGAAGCGCACATAACAGAAATCCAGTGTTACCTTCACTGACTCTGCCAATACCCAGTAGGTTTTGTACTTTTAGGCAGTTTGTCTTTATTGGCCAGCAATAGTAGTTTGCCTTTGGGTGTGCTGTTCCAAAGGAACGGGGGTAAGTTTGATTACTGTAAAGCTATGTCCCTGAAGGGAGTCAGGACACTTACTCACTTTGCACAGTATCAGAGGAAGCTCAGGCTCGTGCTGTCACGTTGCATGCTAGCTGTCATCTTATTACAGACAGTCCCTCATTATAAGGGCTGAGGGGTTTTGAATGGAGATGTAGCTTTAAAATTACTAACAGTATAATTTAATTACTTTCAATTGTCTAGTGGCCTTATGGAGATATCTGTAGTATTTCTCCTGTTGGAAAAGGACAAGGAACAGAATTTAGTCTCACTTTTCGCAAAGGGAGTGGCAAGAAGTCTGAGACACTTAAGTTTTCCACAGAGCACAGAACAGAACTCCTTACAGAGGCACTGGTAAGAGTTTCACTTTTTTTCTTCAAGTAAGCACTAAGTACTTGGTTACCATTACCATTTGAGGTTGCTTACTGTGTTTTCTTTCCTTGCATAAAAAGTGGGAAAGCAAGTTTTTGAGGTGTTATGTTAATGAACTTGATCTAGTGTCACTTGCAGCAACTACTGCAGGATTTGTAAACAGTGAATAAAGTGACAAGTACTGAATATGTTAAACTGCAGTGGAACGGTGAGCATTTTGAGGAGGCTTAGTGTGAGTCCCATAAAACAGCTTAAATGTAGACTTTCTGGATAGATTGGCTGTCATATTTGCATTCATTCATGGTTAACTTTTTTAAAAACAGAGATTCAGGACAGACTTCTCAGAAGGAAAAATCACAGGACGGGTAAGTGTCTGGCTTGTCTGGATCATGTGCAGTTGAATGAAGTTATCTAAAGACTTAAACTTCTTTGTTAATGTATATTATGTTTGTGCTATGCGCAGTACCTAAAATAGCTTTTGTAAATTTGGATCTGAAGTCTTTGAGAAGAGAAAATTAAGAGTTTGTTCAAAAGCATAAGGAATCTTTTTAACAGAATATTTGATCTCTCCTCACTTGGTGTGAACCTTGTTATGGTACATGGACTCTGACTGCTACTGCCAAAATACAGAGGTGGGCCATGTGGAGCTCTTATTTGGAGAGAAAGGAGAGGAAAAACATAAGCTTTAATTTAGGGTTTAGTTCTTATAGCACTTCACTTTCTAACTCTAAATACTTTTCTGCATAACATCCTGAACACTTGATGGAGGAATGTTGTTTCCTTGGTGGATTTCTATAGGTCAGAATACAGGCAGGATTGATGTTTACTGAATCTTGGTAATACAGTAATAAACCAGACAGCATACAGAGCTGGACTTTGTCTTGTGGTCATAGAAGATAGCATTTAAAGTGCTTAAAGTTATTTTAAATAACTAAAAATACTGCATAGAAAAAATCCTCGGTCTGGAATACGAGGATCTCCTCTGTCTTACTGGAGTTGAGAGCAGGCCTCTAACTTCTGCAGTTTTAAGTAAGTCTGTATTTGTAAGGGAGCCTGACTGCAGGAAATGAAAAATTTGTGTACTACTGTGATAAGCTTACCTTAATTTGATTAGCTGAATAACAGCATGTGGTGAAAAAGCTATTTCCTTGTCAAACCATAGTGCTCATGGTCTGTGAACAGACTGCCTTCTGTAATGAGAGAAGCTTACTGCCTTTTGGAGTGGCTGTTTTGGGATTGCTGTTCTTTCTTCTAAAAGCAGTGTTTAAGCTTGACTTCCTTGTCAGTTGACAGCTATCTTACTTTGATTCATAGTGTTCTTGATATAGATAAGATCACTGAGGGAAATGATATAATTTTTTGAACTTACTAGATAGGAAAAGAACTGTTACTGTGTAGTAAAGAAGCGTGTGTGGAGGTGTAAAAGTAGCTCTCTCTGCAGAGGTATAACTGCTATAAACATCACTGGAGTGATACGAGGAAACCCGTGATTCTGGAAGTGACTCCTGGAGGTATTGACCAAATTGATCCTGCAACAAATAAAGTCCTGTGCTCCTATGACTACAGAAACATTGAAGGCTTTGTTGATATTACTGGCTATCAGGGAGGCTTCTGTATCCTCTATGGAGGATTTAGTAGATTGGTGAGTATTAAAACAAAATAGTTTCATATTGTTCTTAGGATGTTTATAGCTGCATGTTTCATAATGAAGGTTCAACATAGTTTGAGCATACAAGTGCATCTTTGGGACCCTGCTGTGGAGCCTCAAGGCTTATGGACAGATTTCAAAAGGAAATTGGTAAAGTACTTGAAAACTTTGTGTGAGTTGGGTTTTGGTTTGGGTTTTTTGTTTAAGAACTACAGAGCATAAAGTATCTAGTGTTTTAAAGTAGTGAATATGATTGTAATGTGGACATTGGAGTTTCCTGTCATTTCTCAAAGTTACAGAAGTGACAGGCAGTGTGTCACTAATCTACCTAACTATGGAGGGTTTCTATTCAGAAATAGATTAGTCATTGGTGCTGTTGCTTCTTTGGACTTGTGATCTGATAATCAGAGCTTTATTTGGGAAATACTGCAGTGTAATGTCAGTTTTAAAATCTTTAAAGGGTTTCTGTGTACAGTACTGCAAGCAGCTGAAAAGGATCTTTACATCAGTAACCGTGAATTAATTCCTAAATATAGCTACCTCAGTCACTACTAACAAAACAGACTGCTGTCTAAATCAGGCTTTCCACGTCTTTTGTACTGCAGCATGCTTTTCTCTGGCATAAAACTAGCAATATGTACTTGATCCTCTAGAGCTGCCCTAACCTTGCCTAGCAAGGGTGGATAGCAGTCCTTGCAGATAGCAGCTGGGCCTACCACTGTGGTTCTCCTGCTCCTCACTCTTGCCAGACTGTCAGGGTCTGTTGCTGAGGGTGGACAGGTGGATCATGCCACCTTTCACTGTAATGGCACGCTAATGTGTAGCGGGAATAGCTGCTATAGGTTTTTTTTTTCCTTAAAGGCAAATGTAAACAGTGGATCTCCTGTGTAATAAATACCTCTATACAATGCACTCAGCAAAGGCAAGCTAAGCTGCTGTGAACATTCTCCACTTTGAGATGTATTGTGGAAGATTATTTACAGAACTGTGATTTCTTCAGCTGTGCTGTATTTGTCATTTTTTTCTTTTTTCTTGTCAAAATTCACAGCACCTGTTTGCATCTGAGCAGAGGGAGGAAATTATCAAGAGTGCAATAGAGCATGCTGGCAACTTCATAGGTATCTCCCTGCGAATAAGGAAAGAATCCCTAGAATTTGAGCAATACTTGAATCTTCGCTTTGGGAAATACAGCAATGACGAATCTATAACATCTTTAGCAGAGTTTGTTGTTCAAAAAATAACACCTAGACACTCGGTAAGGGTATCAGATTGAACGTATTTGGTTCCTCTAAGGTGTTAAGTATTCTCTTTCCTAACATGTCTCTCTTATTTTATAAGGAACCTGTGAAAAGAGTGCTAGCTCTTACAGAAGCTTGCTTAGTTGAGCGGGATCCAGCTACCTATAACATTGCAACTTTGAAACCTTTAGGCGAGGTAAGAGGCATCCTTTTGCAGCACCAGTTCTTCAAACAGAAGCTCTAAAAGATGAGCGTTTGTTAGTATATGTAAGACAGCCCTAATCTGTAGACTACCTGAATAACACTGCTTCATGAATGTGATCCTTGTCCCTTATTTTTAGGTGTTTGCGATAGTATGTGACTGTGAAAACCCACAGCTTTTCACCATTGAATTTATCAAAGGACAAATTCGGAAGTACTCTTCAACAGAAAGGTAACTGGAGCTCCTGTGGGTTATAAATTCAAATGGAAGTTGCCATTGTAATGCTTCTAGTTTCTCAGCTTCCATAAACTCTGACCCTTGGAGGTGTTAACTCAAAGCTTTACTATTCTAGCAGTCTGCCACTTACAAATCAAGATTTGTTACAGGAACTAAATCTCTCCCATTTACCTTCATTCCAACTTTGAGAAAATCTGTCCAGAAGTTTTCTGTTAAACGTGGAAGGGTGTTGGATGCTTAGATACAGCCTGTTTCTCCTAAGCAATATTGTTCTCTGTGTGCTGTACTTGGATAAGGAGTATATCTGAGATAAGGAAAGAAAGCACAGCTCAAGTGATACAGAAATGTGAAGGCTGTGAACCCTTTGAGCTCTCTGTTTGAGACAGTCTTAGTAGATTCTATTTAAAACAACCCATAGCATAGTCCCTGAATGCACTTGCAGTTGTAATACAGTCTAATCCTGCTAAGTGAGGTTTTGCAGAAAGCACAGGGATGAATTGGCTCACAACATGTGTAACTCATTAACAGATAATCTAGAATTAATCCCATTAGTGAAAGGGTACAGCTGGCTATACTGGATGTAAGTCAGCTCTCTTATAGTGAATAAAGGAACACTTTTAAAGTTAATGGCTTTTTCCACAGGTGTAGCAGTGTTAGAGATTCCAAGTGTTGCTGCCCTTCATTCTGTGTTTTATTTTTTTTTTTTTTCCATTTTTCTTATAACTTGATTCTTTGGCATCGCTGCACTGATATAAATTGTATTTGTGTGTCCTTGTCCCAACCCAGAGATTCTCTCCTGGCTAGCTTGTTGGATGGAGTGAGAGCTTCTGGTAATAGAGATGTCTGTGTGAAAATGACCTCCACACACAAAGGCCAGCGCTGGGGATTACTCAGTATGCCTGTAGATGAAGAAGTAGAGAGCCTTCATCTGAGGTTTTTGGCTGCTCCTCCAAGTAAGCTAATGCTTCTTATATGGGTTTATAGTGCTCTTTAAAGCATCCAGATATTTAGTCAGGCACTGTGCACTTAATTGTTGTTATGTCTTCTTACAGATGGTAACTTTGCAGATGCTGTGTTCAGGTTCAATGCTAACATTTCCTACAGTGGGGTACTACATGCAGTTACACAAGATGTAAGAATAAATCCTCTACTCATCATTTTAAGATGTTGTTAATGCATAAAGAAATTAATTATTGTTATTTTTTTAACCAGGGTCTGTTCTCAGAAAACAAGGAGAAACTCATTAATAATGCCATAACAGCATTGCTCTCCCAAGAAGGTGATATTGCAGCATCTAATGCAGAGCTTGAAAGCCAATTCCAAGCAGTAAGACGACTAGTGGCTTCAAAAGCAGGCTTCCTTGCCTTTACTCAGCTTCCAAAGTAAGTGATTAGTCTCTTCAGGCTTGGAAGTAGCAGGTGAAAACAGTTCTTGAGCTCTTGTTAATAACTTGTCTCTAAAACTGAGAAGCAGAGTTTGGACTCACTTCTGAAAGAGACTGAAAGGCTCTGTAGACAATTGCATTCAGTAGTGCAAGTCTGTCACCAGGCTTTAATGCAAATTGAGAATCCCAAGTAATCATTAGCAAGTAAAGCTGATTCTTCCTTTGCTGAATACTCTGTCTTGAGTCAAATATGGTTTAATGTTTTTCCTAGTGGCAAAACTTCTAAAATATACCTTCATCTGTCCTTGAAGTAGGCAGTTCTTAGTTCTTAAAGTATGCTGATGTTATTGCTATCCCAAGTTTAACACAAGATAAGACAGTGTTAGGAAGCTGTTTGCTTCTGCAGTAAGTACAGGCTGCTTGGAGCTTGTGTCTTAATTAAATAACATAAGGAAGCAGAAAAATTGTCTGTTCTGAAAATGAAAAATTCTTGGAAATATTTCTGACTAGGGACTGAGGAACAACTGAATGATGTGAAGAGTACAAAGGCACTTAGTATGAGACCTTTATTAAGTTCTGTTTCTCTATAAATAGTATCCTGTAACTACAGAAATATGTCTTTATTTTGGTGAATGTGTGTGGTGGTTAGACCCTGGCCAAATGCCAGGATACTCACTAAGCTGCTCTCTCACCTTTCCTCTGCAAAGTAGCAGAGGAGAGGGGAAAAAAAAATAGCAAGAAATTCGTGAGGATAGATAAGGGCAAAACAGACTCAACACAGGGGATAGAACGTAAATTTATTCCTAACAAGATAAAAAACTAAGAGAGTGAGAAATAAAACAGTCTTAAACAAACACTTTCCCCCCCACACCCCTGCTTTCTTCTAAGTTCTTTCTCTTCCCCCCAGCAGTGCAGGGAGATGGGGAAGGGTTGGGGGTCACACTCAGTTGCTTCTGCTGCTGTTTAAAGTGAGTCCATCTCTTGGACAGAAGTTCTTGTCAGTCTGCTATCCCGGGGGCTACTCCTCCATCGGGTGCAGGGGCATCTTTGCACCCTGATGGTTTTCTATGGGCTGCAAGGGGATAACTTGCTCCACCTTAGTCTTCACCACAGGCTACAGGGGGGTCGTGGCTCTGAGTCTTTCTCTTGCTTCTGTGGGGTCCCTTCCCATGGGAGACAGTCCTTGATGGACTTCTCTCTGTGGGTCACTCCCCCAAGGGGGTGCAGTCTTTCATGGGCTGAGTTGTACTGACGTGAGTCTTCCACTGGGGCCGTAAGTCTTACCCAGGAAAAACTTGCTCCAGCGTGGATTTTCTTCTCCATGGGCCACAGGTCTCTTGCAGGATGTTGCTCCATCCTTGGGTCTCTCATGGGGTCACAGCCTCCTTCATGTAACCACTAATTTCAGCATGGGTTCTTCCATGAGCTCTAAGTGGGGATGGGGGGTGGAATCTCCACAGCTCAGTGGTCTTCCACAAGCGGCAAGGCCCTTGGCTCTCAGTCTTTTTCTTGCTGGAAGGGGAGAGGGAGGCCCCCCAGGCCCCACCTCCCCCCTCTTTCTGCTCTGACTTTGGAGTCTGCTTGTGAGCCCATGTTCTTCTCTGCTCTTCTCCGGGCTGGAATTTCTTCTGCAGTACAGGCTTTTTTTCCTCTATTCCTAAATATGTTATTACAGAAGCGCATATCATGGGCTCAGCCTTGGCCATCACCGAGGAAGTCTCTCCTGGAGCTGGCTGTCACTGGCTTCTTTATAGGATAGGACAGTGAAACTTCAAGTAGTTTCTAACTGAAATCGCCCTTGTAGCCCTCCCTCTGCCACTAAACCCATGACAATGTGCTTGGCATATAGTTAATAATGAAGTAAATATTAAAGTTTTCCTATCAAGGCATCTCAAATTTATGAAAATACAGAGTTACTGACTTGCTAAATGCGATGGCAGCAGGCCCCTTTTGGTCACCGACTACACTTTTTATCTTAAGATTGCTATTTCCTCTCTAATCTTTGTGGTTTTTCTTTTCTCTCAAAAGATTTCGAGAACGATTAGGAGTGAAGGTTGTGAAAGCCCTGAAAAGGAACAATGATGGTGTAACCCATGCTGCTATTGACATGCTTTGTGCTCTTATGTGTGTAAGTATTAAATTTCAGATTCTTTCACTTCAGGCTACTGTAAGATGTAGAAATAGGGACTGCCCTTCAACCTGCAGTGTGTTCAGACACGAAATAACTTGTTGTACAGTGATTTCCTGCTGAACTTGAAGTAGGATGTGTTTTTTATGCTCGGAGGGTGGCTTTTGGATTACAGCTGTTAAAAACTGAGGGTTAAAATGTGACTGCATATAAATACTTTTTTTTATAGCCCATGCATGATGACTATGACTTGAGGCAGGAGCAGTTGAACAAAGCTTCCCTTCTTTCTTCAAAGAAGTTTCTAGAAAATCTACTAGAGAAATTCAATTCCCATGTGGTAAGTAAAATATTGAAAACAGGTACCTTCTTTAAGTACTTTTTCTAATTGCTATGAAAATGCTTTTGTTGTACTTGGATGTATCTTTGAATGCATTTGCACCTGCAACTCAAGAAAGTACAGAAGTTTTTGGATCTTGACAGGTTAGAATGTAATTGTCTGTGCTGCAGAACTTTAATGTTTGCATGTTTAGTATGGAAACTGGATGTTTCTTTTAACTAAAATGATAGTGTAAACTCAGATTTGTGGGATTAAAGTAGAAAAAGTAGTTTGTAGCACACCGTTATGCGAGTCATGAGTGTCTGATATGCTTTAGCCAATGCTTTACCAGGGTATTGCCATGCTTGGAGTAATGCCATATTCTAAACTTGTAGTTTTGGTTTGCAGGCTGCTTCACAGTATGACAGGGAGGAGCATCTTCAGCATCATGAATACTCTGGGACAGGGGAGAAATGCTGTATATCTGTATTACATACCTGTCTTCTCAATTTCAGGATCATGGGACAGGTGCCCTAGTAATTAGTTCACTTCTGGACTTCCTGACATTTGCCCTATGTGCTCCATATAGTGAGACTACTGAGGGGCAGCAGTTTGACATGTTGTTGGAAATGGTGGCATCTAATGGAAGAACACTATTTAAGCTCTTTCAGGTAAGACTTTTTTACTATTATTAGAGACTTTAGGTAGTCAGTGAACATGAACTTTATCTTGTTCACCTGAAAGACAGATTTGTCTACTGTTCAGCTGGTTAATGTCCCTGAACATTTTCTACCTTGGCAAAATTTTTAATTATCTATTGCTGCCTTCAGATATCAGATTGGGGTGATTATTCTATAGTAAATGATATGCCAAATCATTGTAGGATAGACTTTCTAAGACTGGTTTCTAAAAACACTTCAAAATACTAGTTAAACGTTAGGCTAATTCAGCAGATGCACAGTTCTTCCTCTCTTTGGAGAACCATTTTGTTTCTCTCTCAGTAAATGAGTTAAGAGTTACAAAACAAGAGTAACATCCTCTTCAGTAGTAAACCTGTAAGAATTATTAGCTAAAATGTCATGTCTTCTTGCTGTAAAAACAGTATGTTCTTCTGCTTTTTGGTTAGTGTCAGCTTGTGTCAGACAGTTTCCTCAGTGTTATTCCAACTTCTCTCATATATACTGCTGTTCAGTGCTGGGAAATCTGTCTGGGAGTTGCATGAGAGATTCTTGTTTAAAGGTATAGGGTAGGAACTCTTCTTGAGGCAAGCTTTCCCAAAACTGAAATACTAACTTTTATCCAGAATTGGAGGTAGACCGGCCCTGTAGATGAGTGAAGGAAACTGAAGCACAGATGATCTAATCTTCGGTTTTTTGCGATTGAATAATTGTTTTGTCAACATTCTGTTTTAGCACCCTTCCATGGCAATTGTGAAAGGAGCAGGTTTGGTAATGAAGGCAATAATAGAGGTGAGAACTTATCAGTGTTAGCTGGGATAGCATGCTAAATATGTATTGTCTATTTTGAAAGTGCAATTGCTTACCAATAAAAGTTTGTTATATTAGTTTCTCAGGATAGGGAGAGGAGAGGGGAGGGGGAAGTGGGAAAGCAAGGAACAGAACAGCTGCCTAATTGTGAGTGGTTTAATATAGCAACTTGCTTTATCTTACATTTGGGGTTTGGAAAGCATGTGAGTTGGGACATTAGGTGTAGTGCCTTGCATGTTTTCATACTGCAGTCAAGATTTGGCTGTTAATGTTGTACGTAGCTCAGTCACATACCTCAGAGCCACCAGACTTGTCCTGCATGTTAGAGGATGTCTCAATGAGGAGAGGTCATATTTTCTGGGATGCATTGCCAGATGGAATGGGACTGGGATTAGCAGGCAGTAGTGTCCCAGAGCACACCAGTGGTGTCAGCTTCTGTTCTTGCTTTGGCTTTGTTAGTTTCCATACCACATAATGTATGGACCCAGTCCATACTTCTGAAGGGCTGCTCGTGATTGTTGCAGGGTGACCTTGCTAACTGACTCTTGACACTTCCTGTGTTGAAATTCAGGGCTTAAGTTAGTGCCTCATTGTATCACAATGGCTTATGCATCTGAAATCCATCTAATACTTTCTTGGAATGGAAGTGAATGAACACTTGACATAGAGGTATTATAAATCTGCAAGTTTCCATTGATATGCCTGACAATGATAGTTAAAAGTTGCTATGCTGTTTATTAAAAGTCTTATCACTTGAACTGTAGTGGGACTTAGACAAATAAAAATGCAGCAAAAGCTTTTTCTTATTCATTGCAACTAATGTATCCTGACTAAGTGACAGTCTTATCCATGTGACTGTCTAAACTGAACAGCACCCATTAATCTTAAATGGTTACTGTTGACAAAAGTCAAGCAATAAGCAATTATATGTGGCTCTTATTTTCTGTTTAGCCCTAGTTTACCATTGCAGTGTGGAAATGGTACTTGTACTACCAGTCTCCTGATCTATGATGGGAGACATGCACCTTACCCTCTTTAGTGACTGTCCTCATAGATGTAACTATCAATTACCTGGTCCATGGCTTTACTACAGCTTTGAGCAGTTGCTATTGAGAACTTCCACTTAAAAAAATCATACTCTAGCTTCTGGTTTTTGAGTATTAGTTGGTGTAATTGATGGTCAACAAGGCCTTGGAACTGTAGACTAAGATAAAAGCAGCTTAACAAAGGTTCTTTCTTTAGTAATCATTTTGCCCTGTTTCCAAAGGAAGGAGACAAAGAGATTGCTACCAAAATGCAAGATCTTGCCCTCAGTGAAGGTGCCTTACCTCGTCACTTGCACACTGCTATGTTTACAATAAGCACAGATCAGAGGATGCTTACAAATAGGTATGTCTGTCTCACTTGATATATCATGTTTAAAAAAAAAATCTAAGTAATAGCCTAGCTAACATTAGAAGCACTGGGAAGTCAGGGAAGAAAACTTGCAGTTTTTTAAGAGAGTGTTTTCTTCAGCATCTGGTTATGTTTAGAGCAAGCTTCAGCTGAGACTGCAGCCACTTAATAAACCCTTGGTTATCTTTTGGCCAAAGTGGACTTGGGTTGGTTACTCATGAAAGGTTCAAGTTTTGATTTCTTTTTACTTTTCTTTCTCTGAATGTCTTCATTTAAAAAAAAGACAAGTAGAATGTCTGGAAGTTCTAAAAAGTTTCAGCTAGTAGTATACAACTATAAAAACGCTGGTGTGCACCCCTCAGACATCTTGCATGCAGTTGGGGTTACCCAGCCTGTCTGGGAGAGGAGTCTCCTCACAGGAATCATTCCCTGAACAAAGCAGTCAGTAGAACTTGTGAGCATGAGCTCTGAGGGTATGCTGGGAAAGATGAGTGATGATTTAATTATTTCCACCCGAATACGAAATTACTGAAGCTTTAGCTGTGCATTCCTGACGTGCTTAGAGTTGCTAGGGAATGTAGGGACAAGTGAAACTTAATGCCACTTTATGTCACGCAGGAGAGAGTTAGTGTGAAACCGTCTGTGTGGTGCTACTGCTTACGACTTACTTGTAAGCAGTGCTTTGGTTCAGTGCAGTAGAACCCTAGTGACAAATGTTGGTGGAAAGCACCATTTGGCATAGAAGGCAGGCTCCCAGAAAGGCTCTTCTAGCCAATAACTGGTATTAAGAACTTTAGGTAGAGCAGGTAGCAGTTCTTGATGGTTTCCAGACTCTTAACTTTAGCTGTAACTTAAGGTTGGCTGGATAAATTTACGCTTGATTATTAGATGTTTCTGCTCTATTGCTCAAGTGTTCTTTGAGGTCTAGATCAGAAAGCATGTGCTGCTACTGTTCCACTAACTTCACTGGAACTTCTAAAGACCACACTTTAAAAGCATGCCAAGCAAATACTTGAACAATATAATGCTTTGTGCTCTTACTCACTCAAGAGCACGAAGCTCTTGCTCATCTTCATTTCATCAGCATGGTAAGGGTGACAGTTTAGTGTTTTCAAAATCTGTTTAAATACTAACTTGTAGTTTGTTCATTTCAATGGCTTTTTCAGGCAGTTAAGTAGACATTTGGTTGGCCTCTGGACAGCTGAGAACAAAACTGCTATGAACTTGTTGAAACGTATTTTGGTGAGTAAAAATGGGATATGGAATAGGAAAGGAATAAAATCTGAGAGCCTGTGGTATCAAAAACTTGGGGCGGTCTATAGAGTAAGCAGATCCCCTTTCCCCTTCAAGAGGGTAGTCTTACCTGGGAGATCAGCAGTCTTGCATCTGCTATTTAAAGGATATTGATGTCTAGTTCAAAACATATCACACTCTAAAAGTTTTCTGTTACTTTCCTGCTACTTTTTAAAATGGTGTATGACACAAAACTTAAAAATAAGATGTCTGACTTCTTTTCCTTTATTAAAAGGACAAAAATGTGGGAGACACTGTAAACATGTCTCTAATGCTTTTAGTGTTAATAATAAATTAAGGCAAGAGTTCTGTTTATGCTTTCATTTCTGTCCGACTTTATTTGCTTGTAACGTAGATAAACTTGTTTTCTGGTACTTCTTATGCTCTTAAACCTTAACAGCCTCCTTAAAGGTTCTTGCTTAAGTTATTTCAGTGAAATCAGTTCAAAGAATAGTGTTGTAAGGGATTATTACATCTGGGAAATTACTAACTTTTAGTTTCAAAATACCAGTTCCTTCATTTTTGGCAGAGCAAACTGTCCTGATCTTGGTTACTATCTTAGGGAAAGCTTAGTCGAATAGGACTGTCTCGTCTCTAATGTCACATGTAACATTTAGTCCATATCAGAGCATATGGATGGATTCTAGTGTTATTCCTTCCCCTCAGTAGTGCTGTGGGATCAACTCTCTTCTTCCTGCATTCTTCAGCTGCATTTAGTGCTGCTTTAAGAAACAGGATATAGGCCTCTGTTGAATGATTCTGTTGAGGATGGTGGCATTTTAGTAATAAGAGCAAAAAAATGTTGTAAGTTTACACACTTGCTTCAAAGTAGAATATAATTTCTCTTTTGAAATCTCTAATTTAAAGAAACAATCTTGTTGCCTGATGTGATGGTTTCTGTTCATTAGCCACATGTGGGTTTACACTGTTTTTAAATGTTTTTAGCCACCAGGTTTGCTGGCGTACCTTGACAGTGCTGATCCTGTTCCTGAAAAAGATGCTGATAGGATGCATGTTAGAGATAACTTAAAAATTGCAACTGTAAGTAAATGTAGTTGTCTTACCTATTCCATATATAGATGTAGAGTCTTAGTGACTTCATACAGACACTTTGACTGATGCATTGACCTGCATCAAAGATATTGATAAACCTAAAACTGTAAGTAATTATTGGCTTTATTCTGCAGGATCAGTATGGCAAGTTTAATAAAGTGCCAGAGTGGCAGAGACTGGCTGGAAAAGCTGCAAAGGAAGTTGAAAAATTTGCCAAAGAGAAGGTGGATCTAGTCTTGATGCACTGGAGAGATCGAATGGGCATAGCTCAGAAAGAGGTAAAAGTATTTGAAACTATTTGTTACAGTAACTTGATTGGGGGTGGAGAGGAACACACACTCTGCTGGTGAACAAAACTCTCTGCTTCTTATTACTCTTCATCTGCCTCTTATTACTCTTCACCTTAGGTTAGAAATGGATTCCAGGGAGAACATAAAGCATGCAAATTGATTCAGGATACATATTAAGCTTTGGCTAACCTTATCAAACTGAAATGCAGCCTATGTGCACTTCTTCTAAGATAATTATACAGAAGAGGAAATTCCTTGAAATGTGGCAAAATTGTACATTTAAAAGAAACTCTGAATATTCTTTGCGTTCAAATTTATGTACTTTGTTACTGATATTTTAATTATGGAACCTGCTTAAAGAGTCATAGACTCATAGAATGGCCTGGCTTGGAGACCTTAAGAATCATCTAGTTCCAACCCTCCTCCTGAGTACAAGGGACACCAGGTTAGGATTCCCTTGACTATAAGCCAGTGCTTAAATGGCAACACAAGAGTGTACATAAAATCACAGTTCAGACAGAAGTGATAAGTAACTGTTTGATCTGATAGCTTATAACTGCTTGAGTTCTTACTGTTGGTCTCCTTTTTCCTTGAGGTTTATTGCTATGTTCTGTATGACAAGCTCTTTGAATTATGAGGTATTTCCCTTAACTTTATTAACTTGATTAAGCTTGTTTTACACATTCTGGAAATGAAATAATCTATTGTATATGCAAGGAAGGATGAAAAGCACAATGTCTATCTTTGTATTTAATCTGATGTAACAATAAGCTTTAATTTAGGGAAACCTTAACTTGGTAAAATCTAGCTGAAGTTTGATGTAGACTGTGGTGCACAGTTTTTTGAGGTAATATTTATGAAATAATGCTGAACTAGGTTCAAAACAGAGGAGAAATGGAGAAATGTGAAAAACAGTGGTGGAAGATCAAATTGCACTTTGAACATCTTGTCTAGATACTGAGTTTAAACAGTCATTTTTCTATGTGGAATTCTGAGTCGTGTCATTTCACAGTAAACGTGTGTAAGTGTAGCTTGGAAAAGGTAACAGCAAGTTTGGTGTTACCACTTCAAATTATTTTAGTGGCTGTGGCTTGTTAAATGTACTTTTTCTTTTTCTTCCAACTTTTCATCACAATCAGGACAGAAACAATATGGTGAGTCTGTATGTGTCTGCCACTTGTGTGGATTCTGTTGCTCAGACCTTCTGCTTGCATGTGGTACCTCATGTAGAGTATAACATTGATTTCATGCTTCATCAAAATAGGGAACCTTTCAGTGACCAAGTCAGGTTTGCATTTTATTTCTGTGACTTGCTCTAGTTAACTTCCTTACAGGAGCAAAACATTCTTCTTGTGGCTTTTCCTCTCAGTCAGCTTTGGAGCTGATGACTGCTTATGGTGATGGGGAACGAAGTGTTTCTCAGGGATAACTTGCTTCTAAATGAATGATTTGTTAAACAGCTGAAAGTTTCTCTGGCATGATTTAACTTGGTGTAAATAACACTTGTGAAACTCTGTTGCTACTACTTACTAGAAAAGGAGATGTTATTAATGAGGATTAACTTAGCGTGGCTTTTGAAGGAGCATAAAACCCCAGCTTTTTGTTTTAAAAGAGGAAAATGTGCAGTATGTGCTTCTACTAACTTGTTAAATTTGATTCTTTTGCAGAACATGATTCAAAAGCCAGTGATATTAAGGAAACGGCGCCAGAGAATAAAAATAGAGGCAAACTGGGATCTCTTCTATTACAGGTAAAAATACTAAAGTTAATATGGTGGTCTCAGATACAAATTATTACCTGGCTGGATATTTTTGTTAGTATCTTCTGAGTTGCTGTGACTCTCCCAATATCTGCCCTCCTTGAAGCAGTGCAGTTTTGTAACAGATACTTATTGTAAAAAAAAAAAAAAAAAAATCCTAAGCTATGCTTAAGGATTTAGCTTCTGTTTAGGAAAGGGAAGAATTTAGAAAGCTTTTCAAATGTTATTAAACTACATAATTTCTTCCCTTGAGCCAAAAGGGTAAATAACAAACTGCAGGTGTGGATCTGCCTGATGTTGAAAGCCAAGCAAAATAGCCCTGGAAAGCACTGTAGTTCGGTGGCGCCTCAACCTGTAAGCTACTCAAGATGTTTTAACTTTATTGGAACAAACATGAGTATAAGGCAGGAAAAGAGAAATCACATGGATACTGAATTTCAAATAGTGCCACAGGTCCTAAATGCAACTTGCTTACCTGTGAGCTCTTAACAGCTGTCAGAGTTTACAAGGGAGGGGCTTCCATCACTGGCTAAGGGTGTTGTGTTAAGTGGGCTAATAAATCTGGACTGTTCAACGAACTGTGAAAGCAAGCTTGGGGAAGTTCCATAAACTTAAGGACTCCATTCAGTGAATGATGTTTCTAAATGTCAAATACAGTGTTGCATGAAAGAACTTGGGTATTATGTTCTCCTAAACTGGGGGTATTAAAGTGCTGTTCTCAGACAGTCTCTGGTTCCAAAAGCTGTTCTGTAACTGCTACTGAAAAATGTCTACTGATTGTCTTGTGACACTTTTATTTGCTTGTATGAACTACTTGGTTTTTTTGGTTTAAAATGCAGTTGGTATGTGCATGTTTGCTGCTCTATTTACTTGTAGCCCTTGCTGGTAGATATGGTCGATAGCTGGCATATCTCCTGGTCAGCAATTATATGCAGATACCAAACTGAGCCCAAAGGGATGACAGATGTGCTTTAGTCTGGGCTGACCTACGTGACTATGAAAACACTCTATGAGTGAGCGACCATAAATTAGTGTAACAAACCTGAGACCACTGCTCTGTGCCCTGTAATTAAGGTCCACTGATGCTAGTGATATTCCATTGATTGCTGACTCAGTCTTTTGTGTCTTTCAGATGATGTTTTTAGGGGTTTAAACTATGTAACTTATTTTTTAGATTTCTTCAGGATCATGCTAGATCAAACTTGATTTGGAACTTCAAAACACGGGAAGAACTAAGAGATACTCTTGAGTCTGAGATGAGAGCATTTAATATTGACAGAGAGCTTGGCAGTGCTAATGTTATCTCATGGAACCATCAGGAGTTTGAGGTATATGACCTTACTGCAGGGCAAACTGCATATGTAAAATATGTCTATTAAAATGTCACTTCTCTATCTCTCTAATTACATGAGTGAATCTTGTGCTGATGATCCCTGACTGCAAGGTAGGATTATTTTGGGGTTATGGAATAAACTGCTAAGGCTTGAGTCTGTGAACAGGTACTGTTGTCCAGTGCACGCTGCAAAACTGAAACCTCTTCAGCCTGACAAGTAATTCTGTAGAGATGAAACATTGATCAGAACCCTCCATATATTCCTGCATTAAGAGAAGAATTAGTGTTTCATTGTTGTCCAGCTAAGTCATACTTGGTTTTTAATGTGCTCCATCAGACTTGTTTTGGGTAGTTTCAGAAATCACTTCTTCCTAATGGCAAGTTTCTTGTCTATATTTCCTTTATGCCTCAGTGAACCCGAGTCCATTAAATACTGTGTTGCCAAATCATGAATAGGTTATGGGGCTAAAACCATGCTGTAAATTATAGACTGTCCTCACGTTCTAGAAACAGCAGTACCTGAAGTCAAAATAGAAAATAGTTCTATCACACCACTGTAGGTTCTTTCTCACCTTGATGCAGTAAATAGAGAAGTACGGGTTTGGATTGGTATTTCTTGCACTGGCTTTTGTCTTTTAAAGTTTCCCTCGGGTATAGGTCAGGCACAGGACTTCTGGGTGTCACAGTGTCTGTTACCCAACTCTTTAGCAGTGTTAACTGGGGCAGAATCAAAAGATTTAAAACTTTGTAATACAGACTTCCCACCTGCACTCTGCACTCCAATGTGGCTTATGCTACTGGAGTGTATCACTAGCATTCTTGCAGTTACAGCCCAGGATACTTTGGTGGTGGATTTAATGGGCTTCTGTAACATGATCTTTGAACAGCTGCTGTCTCAGAGATTTGCTTTTCAGTGTTTTAAATGAATACTTTATTGGACTATGCTGTAAGTATTTGAACTGCATAGTGGTGAAAAAGGGTTCCCTATCAACTGTGGAATCTGTCACTTTGCCAAGGGGCATGGTGGCTTGAGGCTGCTCTGAAAGCGTACTAGTCAGCAGGATATCTTTATATCACATGCTGTGGTCAAGTTTGTGGCCTCATGACAGTAGCCTGCAAACTACAGATAAGAAAAACTGCTGTAGAGAGTGGCTTTTGTGGCATGTTAGAGGCACCTCTAATTGAAGTGCTTGCCAAGTGCTTTAAACCACTGAAGTTAATAGTTGCTCTGAAGTTAATAATGGCTCTGATTGTGCAATTTTACTTCAGCTTCTTGGTGCTGATGCCTCTAGGCTCTTATTATCCAGCACAATAGCAAGTGTAACTAGTAATTAGGCTTCATACTTGTAGTAACATGGAGTGAAATACCTTGCAATGGAATAACTACTTACTAAAACTTGAGTCACTGAAATATATCATGTATTATCCAAGTTTAGCTAGTAAAGCCAGCTGATACTAGAAACAAGTTACTTAAAGGCTGGAACGTGGGATTTCAGTAAGATGAAAAACTTCATTTGTTCTTGGGAGCAGCATATTTCATAGGTGGCTTATATTTCATAGGTGTATGTTTAACAACAAACTAGCAGATTTCAGTTTTCCTCAGACTTAGGAGGGGTTGGTAACCTCATTGAGTTTTTGGATGAAATCAAGTACAATATTGTTAAGCAAGAAAAACTTAATGAAGGAGAAACAATATGTATTGTTAAGTAACGTGTTCTGTGTTACAGGTAAAATATGAGTGCCTTTCTGAGGAAATAAAAATAGGGGATTATTATTTAAGATTGCTACTGGAAGAAGATGAAACTGAAGACAGTGGAGCAATCAAAAGATCGTGAGACATTATTATAATCTTATTTCATTCCCAAGGTCTGTTTGTTTTCTTTACTAAAATCTCATCTCTTTTTTAGATACGAATTCTTCAATGAGCTCTACCATCGCTTCTTGCTTACCCCAAAAGTGAATATGAAATGCTTATGCCTGCAAGCGTTGGCCATTGTCTATGGAAGATGTCATGAAGAAATAGGACCATTTTCTGATACTAAGTACATTGTTGGGATGTTAGAAAGGGTAAGAGTTATTTTAAATTACTGGATACAGTAGTTAACACACAGATAGTCCAACACATGTTCAGATCCTTCAAGTTACTGTGAAACCCAAGTTTTGGTTTTACAGAATATGAAACTGCAGCATGAATACTTTTTTCCATGCTATCACCAGCTGTTCTTAATATCTCCCCTTGTTTCAGTTGAAGTTTCACTAAAAAAAACCTCTTGATCATAGAGGTATTTCAAACTAGTTTCTTTAGGGACAACAAAATGCAGATATAACTTTGGCTTGCTTAGGAAAAATGCAGAAGCTTTTTGAGAGGAGAACATTGTTCCATGTCATGTTATTTCAAAGTACTGACTTTGAGTAGTAGCAACAGCCCCAGACCTAATGAAACTGTAGCCTTAGATGGGCACATGTGATGGATTAGATTTTTAGTCTACTTTGCCTGTTAAATGTTTGCTATGCCTGACTACTGATTCAGCTTGCAAAAATACATTTCCATGCAGTCTGCAGAATGGGTTCTTTGCTAGCATCAGTATGGGTGTTGGATATGGCTGTTGCAAGTAAAACTGAACCCCTTGCTATTTTGCCTTGAGCCTTGATAGTCTCACCAGGGATGTGATATCAAAGACCCTTTCTGTCTGCTGGCTAAAAGTATTCTCTTTTTCTTATGTGTTTGTTTTAACTGGCTCACTGGGAATCCAAACACTGTCCATTAGAACACTTAAGTTTAGCAGAATAGTGGGTTTGATCCAGAGCAACAACAGGGTTGGAGGGCAGCAAGGCCTTTGCTCCTCAGTGACAGAAAGGTACAGTTGTTAGCTGTGCATGAAACTGGACACTTAATAGTCAGCAGTTTCATTTCCAGGCATAAAAAAAATAATGTAGCTTTGTAGGTGCAACTCTGTTTGCTTTTGAAGAGAATTTGTAGTATATTCTATGAAATACTGAATTGTTTTCTTCTGCTGCAACAGTGCACTGACAAGCTTGAGCGGGACAGATTGATACTGTTTCTCAACAAGCTGATCCTCAATAAGGTAAGGTGGATATGTACACTTAACAGCAGATTATTGGTCTTTCAGCTGTATAAAGTGGTTTGAACTAGTCTTTTAGGGTTAACCTGAACAAATTTCAAGTATTGAGGAAGGTTTAAAACAATTTTTATACAGCTTTCTGGGATATGATAGTTATTTACTGGTGAGAAAGCTGAAGGAAATGTGTAGATATTGTGGTAATTGTACCACTCTAATAACTAGAGAATGATTCAAACTTTTCTCATGGTCACTTCTTAATTGAATAAAACTGTTCAGTACTTGTAACAACTCTTATCTAGAAAATGCTTGTAGTAACTCAGTTCATTCATTAACAGAAAAATGTGAAGGACCTTATGGATTCAAATGGAATCAGAATCCTTGTGGATCTGCTTACTCTGGCACATCTTCATACAAGCAGAGCTACAGTCCCTTTGCAGGTATGTGGCCTTTGTTTCTTATTACTCATATGTTACTTTACTAAGAGGACAATTCTTAAAAAAAATTAATGTACTTCTCACGTTTACTGTGGAAATGTGATATTTGCACTATGAAGCTAAAGCTATTCTTTCAAACATCAACTTCTAGAGCAATGTGATTGAGGCAGCACCTGATGCAAAGAGGGAGAGCGAGAAAGAATGGTACTTCGGCAATGCTGACAAGGAAAGGAGCGGGCCTTACAGCTTTCAAGAGGTACCTGTCAGCTTCAAACTCTCAACCTGACAAATTATTTCCATTCTGGTGACTGTGTGTTTTGAACAGTGAGAGGGAGAACCATAAACAATGCTAAAGGATATTCTCCACGTAACTCTTTAAATAAGGATTGAAACCAGATAAGAGACTTGATGTTGTGCCAAGAATCACAGCCTGTTTGGTAAGGCTGCCTACCCTTCCATGCCCCAGTATGTTGCAACTAATCTGACACCTTTTACTTCATGATTCTATGACACAGTTATAAACACATCAGAATTGCAACCAGAGTAGTCTGCCATACAGCAGCTAAAAGCTTGCCTTGATTGTGAGTGTCTAGGAGCAAAGGTACCTCTGAATGCTGAATCAGCTAAATTCATCTCTGATCTTGCAATAGATGCAGGAACTATGGAACACTGGAAAGCTGACTTCAAAAACACGATGCTGGGCTCAAGGTATGGATGGCTGGCGACCATTACAAGTCATCCCTCAGCTGAAGTGGTGCTTGCTTGCCAGTGGCCAGCCTGTGTTGAATGAGACTGACCTTGCCACACTTGTCCTCAACATGCTAATCACCATGTGTGGATATTTTCCCAGCAGGTAAACAGGAATTTTCAGTAGAAGTGGTTAACTTTATCTGGCAGATGTATGAATTAATAAATTCTATCTATAAGCTTTTCTTAGAAAGTAGTTCATTAAGGAACTGTATTAAACAGCCTTTTACATAGTAGCGATTCTGTGGGCAAATGGGAAGTTTGTAAATGAGGCAATACTAGTATTGTGAAATGGACTGCAAGAATGAAAACAGAAGCCATGTGTATTTCTAATGCTCAGCAATGTAGTCTTACAGACAAGCTCTCCTTTAACCTAAACCCATCTGCTTTGATGCAGAGCACTAAACTTACCAAGTCTAACAACAGACTTTGAAGTTAACAATAAAAGACCATGAGTATGGTCTCAACAGCCTGATACTAATTCTTATTAAAATTGTTTATTCATGAAAGAGAAAAGGCACATTTATGCTTACTGCTGTACTACTTGATTTTTTTAGGGATCAAGACAATGCTATCATAAGACCTCTGCCTAGAGTGAAACGGCTGTTGTCAGACAGTACTTGCCTTCCTCATATCACTCAGGTAAGTAACTCTAAATGAGCTCCCTGAATGAGCTGAAGTTTGACTTTTTCTACCATCTTCACTGTGTGAATACTGTAAGTGGGGCAAACACATCAAATCACATCTGTGACATCCTGCAGATTTCTCTAACAACACTGTGAAATCAACTGCTTGTTCAAATTTCGTGCCATTTCAGCCAGTGTTTCATAAGAAATATTTCCAATCTTGGAGATAGTCAAAAGTCACCTAGACCTGGTCTTTGTCAACCAGCAATAGATGACCATGCTTTTGAGCAGAGGGGTTTGACAAGATGACCTCTAGAGGTCCCTCCCAACTTTAAATATTCTCTGATTCAAACTTGTTATTTTTAGGCTGAAGTATTCTTTAACTGAAATTCCTGCAATTGGGTTGTCCCAGTACTGAATTCGTTAAAACTTCAGTTTTGGCTAAGTAACTTGCATTAGTTGCATCTAATGTAAATGCTTGTGTTTTGTTTTCAGCTATTACTGACTTTTGATCCTATCCTTGTGGAAAAAGTGGCTGTATTGCTGTTTCATGTCATGCAAGATAACCCTCAGTTACCTCGTTTTTATCTGAGTGGAGTGTTCTTCTTCATCATGATGTACACGGGTTCCAATGTACTTCCTATTGCAAGGTGAGGAAAAAGAATAACCGGAAGTACCTCTTGACCAGTTATGCTTGGAAGGACTGCTGCTCTACATCTGTGTATGCTCTGGGGAGTGTGGCTTGCTAGAACCAACATGAAATTCTTCTAGAAGAATTGCTTCCACCTGATCTGGTCTGTCACTAGAAAAGTGAATTGCTTATGATCCTTCCAGCGAGGGAATGACAACATGTCTGATCATACAGTTCTAACAGTACAACTGGCCATGGCATATTGTAGAAGAGTAATTCATTGCAAGCACTAAAGAGCGGTGACACAGGCTATCTCTATGCTAATGTAGCTTTTGGTAGTAGGCTGCTGTTGAAAGTGGTAGAAAAATCTAAAAGCCAACATGTTTCAGTATTGAAGCCTAAACAATTAAATCAGTCTGTATTGCCTGACAGATGTGCTGCACATGCAGGTGGCTATTGCACGTCATTCCACTAATCTTCCTCTAAATGCAATAGTTCATAAAAAGCCGTTGTACGATTCCAGTGAAGTCTCTTATACAGCAAAATGCATTGGGAAATCATTGCATGCTTTCATGATGAGTCTCGTGTAATAGGACTGTCAGCAGTCAGTCTAAGATCACCCTGTTTCATTGCTGCAATGATGATCTAACTGTGCAGGGAGGGGTTTGGAGGGAAAGGTCTGTGTCTCTGTCAGCATCTTTTTTGTTTGTGTGGGAAGAAAACAAGCTTTCATGAGTAAGACTTTCAAACTGAAATGACGAACGTAAGGCAACACTTATAACATGGGAGTGCTTAGCTTGGTGGAGTTCCCAAACATTTCATGGACTTTGTACAGAAATTCGTACAACTGTTGCTGTTACTCTTTTGACTCGAAGTAAGTGTATGAGATTTGCCAGCTGGACCATGGTGGTCTGCTTATTATTTAAGGGTACTTTTAAGTATCAAGCAGAAAATAACTGCTGTTTTTCTTTCTAGGTTTTTGAAATACACACATACAAAACAAGCTTTCAAGTCTGAAGAAGTAAGTAGATTGCAAAAGTAACTACCTTTGTTTCCAAATAGTTTTGCAGACTACCTGTTGTTGTTTTAACTGGAATTTAAGAACTATAAGGGAAAAGGGGAAGAGTTTTTTACATCTCAAGTTTAGTTAGCAACACTGGATTTAATTACCTTTTAGATAACCGTGTGATCTCTTCTGCAGCCAAAAGGTCAAGATATAGTTCAAAGAAGTATACTTGGACATATTCTTCCTGAAGCAATGGTGTGTTATTTAGAAAACTATGAACCAGAAAAATTTTCTGAGATATTCCTTGGAGAATTTGACACTCCAGAAGCAATTTGGAGCAATGAAATGAGGTAATTGTTTTCTGTCAGAGGGACAAATAATTCTGAACCACAGCTTATGTCGAAGAGGTCCTGTTTTTTTAGAAAAGCTGAAAATACCTAGATCGCATGGTTTCATTACTTTGTCTTCTGCAAGAGCAATGTCCTGCATTGCCCTTTTCTTTGATCAAAAATAATGAGGGTAAGGGGGAGCAGAATTGGCAGCAGCAAGAGAAATATTTCCCTGAACATCAGACAAACATGTTTTACATCTTGATTGAGTTCCTTTTGTGAGTGGAGAATTCACTGTGGATGTGGAGTGCTTTATACTTACTCATTTGTATGTACTTTTTTATTACCAGGACGTATTTCTGAGATATACCTCTTACATTCCAATACATTGGAATATTAGGGTCTTCCAGAAAGTAAAGAGTTATTGGGGAGGGCAAATTGTCACTTTACATCATTTTTAATAAACTAATTTTCATGACATTTCAGTAGCTTTGTAATAGAATAGGACAGAATCCTATTCTGAAACTACTAAGGAAAATCTTTCCTGAAGAAATCATAGAACACACTTGTACAGTGAGGATTGCTTGGCAGGTGTTAAACTGAACTTTGTAACTTTTAGGCGTCTTATGATAGAGAAGATTGCTGCTCATCTTGCTGACTTCACCCCTCGTCTTCAAAGCAATACAAGAGCACTCTACCAGTACTGTCCCATCCCAGTTATCAACTACCCACAACTGGAAAATGAGCTGTTCTGTAACATTTATTACCTCAAGCATCTTTGTGATACACTCAGGTTTCCAGATTGGCCAATTAAAGATCCAGTAAGTAAGAAGTATTTTAGGTGTTATTTAGTTATTCATTTAGTTGTTGATCTTTCAGAGTCGTAAAAGTGGGATTTGTAACAAATATTAAGGAAATCAAATGCTAGGTTTTTTTGCAAGTAACTTCTTTATCCTGAATTTTGGAAACAAAGCAAACACATTAAACACTAATATATCTTGAAGCAGGATAGTATTCTTTCCATGTAACAACAATATAAATATATCCTTCTTGTGGTGCATACTTAAAAGGCAAAAGAAAGCATTCAAAAAACTTCAGATGCTGTTTCAGTGAACCTCAACTGATTATGGGGTGGGGAGGAAACATCACTTTTGGGTTCTTATTTGCCCATGCTGCAGAAGAAACTGAGCTAACGTGGGATCAATGCATTAACTGAATTGAGGAAATCTTTTTGGTACAAGTCTGTGAACTAGATCTGTCTAAGCGGCTTTATTCATGCAGCTTTGTTGCAGTATTTTATAGTATCAAGATGTGAACTGCATGTTATTTAAGTGATTCTCCATCTTCAAATGTGACTCTTACATAGTCATTTTCATCTTAACATCCTTTTATCTTGAATAAAATTTAGAATTCATTAATAAAGCAGCATTTTATGAAAATTGTATACTGGTGTTAGCATAAATGAAACACTACTAAATTTTAATTATTTAGATTAAACTGTTGAAAGATACACTAGAAGCTTGGAAGAAGGAGGTAGAGAAGAAGCCACCTACCATGTCAATAGATGATGCTTATGAAGTTCTTAATCTACCCAAAGGACAAAGCCAGTAAGTTGTTTTCATTATCTAAAGTTGTATAACTACTTTTTTATAAGCTCTATGAACAAACTAGAGTTTCTTATCTCAGTATTTGGAACCAGTTAGGGGTACCAGTTTGAATACATGTAGCATCTTTCACAGTGGAAGATTGCTTTGCTAAAAAGAAGCAAAGCTTGGAAATACAGTTCCAGTGTTTGAGAGAATAATTGTGAAAGTGTTTATATAAACTGAAACTAGGGGAAAAAATGCTTTGAGCTCTGCTGTTTTAAAGGACAAGCATTACACTCAACTATAGTGAGAAAAAAATATGGAAGAACTTGAATATGTTGAAAGTGGAACTTATTTCTCTAATCATCCTTCTCCCTCTGACGTATTGCCCTTTCTCATGGTGATTATATTTTTAGAATTTTTTACCTCCTGTCTTGCCACTGATTTCTGACTTCAGGCCTTTAGAAGAGAACCAACAACACTTTGTATTTATCCTTCAAATACAGTGCACTTACTATAAATCATGAAATAGTAACTTTGATCCCTTGCAGCTCATTTAGATTCTTCATTTAAAATATTCAGGGACTTTAAGCACCCTCTGGTTAGTATCTTAGGTACAAGAGGTATTTTAAAATAATTTGTTTCTAAAATTTCATTGTATTCTGTGGTCACATGATTTCCCCTCAATTAGTGTAAGCTGGTAAAGCAGGATTTTCAAATGGAAATTAAAGTTTTTTGCAATTTTCACTCAACTGCAGTTACTGTTAGTACTGTTGTCAGAATCCAGGCTGTGGTTGGCTTTTTTTATGCTACTCAATGTAATGGATGGAACTTTTTTTCTTTTCTAGAAATGATGAGAGCAAGATCAGGAAAGCTTATTTCAGGTTGGCTCAAAAATATCACCCAGACAAGAATCCAGAAGGCAGGGTATGTACAGCACAAATTTCTGGTGTTAATAAAATGGGGACAAATTCGGCTGTTACGTGTATTACGAATTCTGAAATGCGCATTTGAGTTTTCTTTCTTTCTTTTAAAAGCTATGCCCTAGATGAATTCTAAAATACAGATTAGTGCTACTAATGAGTTATTTAAGTGATATAATTTAAAGAATATTAGGATTTCTACAGTGAACTGATTTAGTCAGATCAGACCCACATATCAGAAAGTGTCTTCAGAGAGTTACGCAGGACCTAAATAAGATTTTTGCTCCCTTTCAAAGACAGATTGTATCCTCTGCCCATTCTCACTATCAGACTTTTGTCATAGTATGATTGATTAAATGTCTTGTCTATGGCAGAGTTTAGGAGACAAAAGAAAACTGATATGTGAACTAGTGTTTTGGAGTATTTTCGAAGTGTAGTGGGGCAATAAAACTAGTGTTGTGGCTTATAACCTGAACTGCTTTATTTTACCTGCATCTAAACTGATGCTTCAGTAATCTAGAAGGTTCTTTATACCTCTTACAACTATTCCTCTTTATTTGCAGGATATGTTTGAAAAAGTTAATAAAGCATATGAGTTTCTATGCACAAAATCTGCCAAGGTGATAGATGGGCCAGATCCAGAAAACATAATTTTGATCTTAAAAACTCAAAGCATCCTCTTCAACAGGCATAAGGAAGGTAAGCATGCTGCCTCAGAAGAGGGTTTTGTGTTCATTTCTTTAGTGGTCATTTCAGTAAATTTTAATGTCCTCTGTTCCTGAGACTGGGCTTTGCTGGTCTGATTTCTGACTTGCCACAACATTATGTAGCTATTGTAAAGGGCTTCAAAATAGGACTCTTTATTCCATGAAGTCGATACGTCTGCAATAAAACTTGATTCAAAAAGCATGAATAGCTCTTTGAAGTTCTCTGCTTCGCTGCTAATAAGTTTTAATCTTCCTCCATCCTTAGAAAACTCCTCACTAGTACTCAGTCACCCAGATGGCAGATTCTGGTTATGAGATTGTCTTATGCTTAACAGCCAGAGGGCTGTATTCTTGCAGGAATTCTGACCAGTATTAGAGTCTTCTGGCGAGTGTGCTGCAACATTACCTCTTTCACTGCCCAACTGGGAAAGAGGGATAGCTAGAATGCCCTAACACTTGACTCTAGTTACAGTCCTAGGCTGGTAGCTACTGGCATGTCCAAGCCTTGCAGAGTCAACAGTGTTTGCTGCATATGTGTTGTAGTGGTAAACGAAGAACCTCCTCATATGCAGTCATAACTGTCAGTTGTGTGGAGGTAGTGACAGCATTGGTATAAATGTACATGGGTTGGCTTGCAGTTGGCTGCATATGCAAAATGAAATTGTTCTTTAACATGGCTGGTGAACCCCAAAGCAATGAAAAATATAATCATTTAAAACATGATTGTTGTCCCAAACTGGGTAAGGTCCTTACAGGCTTATTGTTAGTCAATCCTGGCCTAAGACAGACAGACAAAGCTATACTTCTGTTTCTCTGGAGACAGGCAGACAAGCGTCATTGGGAAGGCTCTTGAGTTGGGGGCTTAATGAGCTGAAGATAAGTTGTTTGTTTTTTTTAGTCCTAAATGACTTCTTTTTATGAAACTGTCAGCCTCTACATGAACAGTTTTGTGTGACAAGGAGTCAAGTTGTGTGAGCTGCTCAGTCTTGCTGCAGTTTTACCAGGTGGTGGCTTTTTTTCACTCCTAGTTCTTATACATGTGATATATCTTCTACTGATAATTTTGTGGTGGTTTAAACTGCTTAGACTCTGCATTGACTTTTCTCTTTCAGATTTGAAACCTTACAAGTATGCAGGCTATCCTATGCTGATAAAAACTATTACCATTGAAACATCAGATGACCTTTTATTTTCCAAAGAATCTCCTCTGTTGCCTGCTGCTACAGAACTTGCTTTCCATACTGTCAGTTGTTCAGCATTAAACGCAGAAGAACTGAGGAGAGAAAATGGAATTGAGGTAAATGCAAAGAAACGTGTTGAAATGCCTATCCTCAATGCATAGGACATCAGGTGCAATTGAGACTTTTGGTCTTGAGACCTTTGTCCATTCTTGTTATCTGTATTCTGGATCCAGTAGGAGAAGCATCTTGCAGAAAATGCCCCTTTCTGAACCTAGGCTTGTCTACTGACCTGTGGATAAGCAAGCTACATGTGATGTTTCTCTATGCCTTTACAAAACTCTACAGTGAGCTGGTGCATTCTGTAAGTGAAAGAATTGATAAATGTGAACTTGAGCAGAAGGGCTTTTCATTGCCCATATTGCAGTATTAGAACCATTTAAGCTGGCAAAGACCTTTAAGATAATTGAGTCCAACTGTTAATCCCAACACTGCCAAGTCCCACTAAATCATGTCACTAAGTGCTGTGTCTACATTTCTATTTAAATACCTTCAGGGATGGTGACTCGCTCACTTCCCTGTGCAGCCTGTCCCAAGGCTTGACAACCCTGTTGATGAAGAAGTTTTTCCTAATATCTAAGCTATACTTCCCCTGGTGCAACTTAAGGCCATTTCCTCTTGTCCTGTCACTTGTTACTTGGGAAAAGAGACCAGGCCCTAGCCTTGGCTACAACTTTCTTTCAGGTACTTGTAGAGAGCAATAAGGTATTTCCGAACCTTGTTTTCTTCAAGCTAAACAAACCCAGCTCCTCTTTATCAGACTTGTGCTCCAGACCCTTCACCAGCTTCATTGCCCTTCTCTGGACTTGCTTCAGTGCCTCAATGCCCTTCTTTAGTGAGGGGCCCAGAACTGGGCACAGTACTTGAGGTGCGGCCTCACCAGTACCAAGTACAGGGTGGTAATTCTAGTCTTGCTGCCAACGCTATTTTTGATGCAGGCCAGGATGCCATTGGCCTTCTTGGCCACCTGGAACCACTGCTGGCTCACGTTCAGCCAGCTGTTTATCCGCACCTCCAGATCCTTTTCCACCAGGCCGCTTTTCAGCCACTCTTCTCCAAGGCTGTAGCATTGAATGGGGTGGTGGTGACCCAAGTGCAGGACCTGGTACTTGGCCTTGTTGAACCGCATACCCTTGGCCTTGGCCCACTGATCCAGCCTGTCCAGATCCCTCTGTAGAGCCTTTTTACCCTCCAGCAGATCAACAGTCCCACACAGCTTAGTGTCATCTGCAAACTGACTGAGGTATTGGCTCACGTGTGAGAAGGCAGTCAACTCTAAAGCACCAAAGGTTAATACCAGCACTTGCAAGGAACTTTGCTCCTACAAACCATTTAAGCAAGCAGCAGATTTTTGTCAGATGTTTCCCTTCAGCCATTAAAAATGAGTTTACTAATGTTTTATTTCTGCCAGTTTTTATCTATTTTTTGGGGACTCAACTTATGCATCATCCCATCCTCACAGGTATTGCAAGAAGCATTTAATCGATGTGTAGCAGTCTTGACACGGTCTAGTAAACCAGATGATATGTCTGTACAGGTAAGTTGCAGCAGTTGTAACTGAGTATATGGTCTTCTGAGAAGCTGATACATTGCAATATATGTATAAAATTATAATTAATATAAGTATATATACGTAATATAAAATATTGATATTGTAGTATATATATTGAAAATAGGATTGTAAGCTTGCATTTTCCTCTACTTGTAACAAATAAAATGCTGCTTTTTGTAGGTATGTGGATACATTAGTAAGTGTTACAGTGTAGCAGCTCAATTTGAAGATTGCAGAGAGAAGATTACAGAAATGCCTAACATAATTAAGGACCTCTGTAGATTACTGTATTATGGCAAGGTAAGCGCTCCTTTCCTTTGCCTAATGGGTGTTGAACTGTCAAATGTTTAGGGGAATCTTCTCCTTTTAAAGGAGATAAGACAATCATAGAATGGCCTGGGTTCTAAGGGATCTTAAAGATCATCTAATTCCATCCCCACTGCTGTGGGCAGGGACATCTTTCACTAGACCAGGTTGGTCAGAGCTCCATCCAACCTGGCCTCGAACACTTCCAGGGATGGGGCATCCACAGCTTCTCAGGGAAACCCGTGCCAGTGCCTCACCATCCTTACACTAAAGAATTTCTTCCGAATATCTAATCTTACCTATTCTTTTTCAGTTTAAATCCATTCCCTCTTGTCCTGTCACTGCATCCCCTTGTATATAGTCTCTACATCTTTCTTTGTAGGCTTTATTCAGGTACTGGGAGACTGCAATTAGGTTATCCCAAAGCCTTCTCCTTTCTAGGCCGAACAAACCCAGTTCTCTCGGCCTTTGCTTGTAGCTGCACTGACCAGTCAACCCCTCTGTAAGATCCCAGCCAATCATGAGGAGATACAGAACTCCACTGCCTAGTTCTCAACACTTGCATTGGAATCTATTTAGTGGGCTTAAAATGCAGTCACTGTAAAGATTCAGCTACTTTTACCTTTTAACTGACACATCTAGCTGCTTGGTTTACTGTGCTAATTCAGGAGATAATGCTAATTTCTAATTACATGAAATAAATGAGTACTCTTCCCTTTGAAAGGTGCTGACTAATTAGCCATGTTGGTGGTTACCAGAGATTTTGACTGCAGCTGTTATATCTACTTCAATTTTCTTCTCTCTGCTGCCTAGATAGTACTCTAGGATCAGCTAGTTTTGGCTTTAAATCTTTGGTTAGGAAACCAGTTGGCACTTTTTGGTTACAAGCACTAAGGCAAACTTCTTTTTTTCTCCCTCAGAGCATACCACGAGTAGCTGCTTTAGGAGTAGAGTGCGTTAGCTCCTTTGCCTTAGATTACTGGCTACAAACACACTTATTTCAAGCTGGTGTTCTCTGGTACTTACTGGGTTACCTCTTCAACTATGACTATACACTGGAAGAGAGCGGGATTCAGAAAAGTGAAGATTCAAACCACCAGGTAATGTTCCCAAGGTGCATGTTTTCAAACTCCAGTGGTTGTTGCTTGCCATCTCTTACTAATAGACTTCAGTGTATTCAAATACTTGTTAGGATTATTGAATTGCATAAACAGCAGTGGTAACAAAGCAGTTTGGGAAAGGGATTTTTGTGTAGTGGTGTATATACTTCTTGGGTGTTGTATTTTGGGGTTTTTGGGTTTTTTTAAAGAGTTCAAATGTTAAAGCTGTCAAATGCTGCAGTTTTGAATGGACTTAGTGCAAGAGATTTTTATCAATAGCTAACAGCAGAAATGTACATTTTTGTTATCAGTCTTTTGGGGCTCAGCTGAAAGGGTTTTCTAGTGATACTGAGAACTTATTTAAAATGTCTGCTTTTTCCTCAAATGATGACCCTCTAAGCATGGCATTTCTTCCTTAGTTCCTGGATGAGATGAGCTTTGAACACTCTGTTGTAGCTATAAAATCTTGTATCACTCTCCTGAAAGATTTGTTATGCTGATATTTGACTGTGTGAGCAGGAATTGTTATCTAGTCAGAAGCCAATACACTAAATCGCTTCTGTAGCTTTCAGTTCATCTTCCTGCCCCAGGTTTTTCTACTTATCAGTGCTTATGTCTTACTGCACTTATTAAGCAAATATCAGTATTGTTTGTTCTGGTGCAGAAGTGTTGGACAGCCCTTTTGGCTATTCTGATAATTCTTCAATAAGCTCTAGGTTTTCTCTAACTGTCTGTCTTTTTCAGGAGGTAGCAAATAGCCTTGCTAAGCTCAGTCTCCTGGCCTTGAGTCGCCTTGGAGGGTATCTTTCTGATGAACAAGCTACCCCTGAAAACCCAACAATCAGGAAAAGCTTGGCTGGAATGTTGACACCCTATATTGCCAGAAAACTCGCCGTGGTCAGTCCTACTGAGGTAAGTGTTGGCCAAAACTTTCTCTAGTGATTTATGGAAGGAGTACCTGGTCCCTTCTAAAACACTGAACTCTCATAGTCCGACTTGATCCTGAGAACAGCAGTGTGATTTTTCTTTGCTGTTGGAGTAAATGCAGGGGAAAGAAACTACTTTGGCCTCGAACACTACAGACAGGAGCAGTGCTCTATAGAATAGTATTTGCAAAACAAATATAGGAACAAAGAAGTTAATTGTTGAAGGCTTAAGGATACAATGATGATGGAGAGCAAAGGCTAAACTTATCTCTTTAAAAGTAGTGCCAAGGAAGTCATCTATAAAGATACACTGCAGATAGTTGCTGCTCACTATCAAAAATAGAATCTGAAGTAAACATGGCTCAAAGCAGAATAAAGAAAAAAACTATAATATAGATTGTACTGGACCAAATAACTTGCACTTTTTTTTTTCTGGTATGCTTTTATAGTATGGGAAACTTCACACTTTTAACTTGGTTATGTAATTGGTCTCATTGCTAATGAGATTGGATTAACATCACAAAACATGCTGATTACTATGCATAATGATCCAAAACTGTTGTAAATATATTAAATCATGTAAATTCCTTATTTCTTAGACTCTGAAGATGCTTAACAGTAACACAGAGAATCCCTACTTGATCTGGAACAATGGGACAAGAGCTGAACTACTTGAGTTTTTGGAATCTCAACAAGAAAGCATGATTAAGAGAGTAAGATACTTCTTACTTTAAATCCCACTACTGTTTTTTTTTAACTGTTTTGTGTTTTGGTACATCCACCTGTGTTGCAGTGTTATAGTTAATACAAATATCCATTGTTGACTACTCCTAAGTCACTTTCTTCTTTCAGTAGTTTTTAAAAGAAAACAAAAAACCCTAAGACTTTGCTTGTTTATTTCTTGTTATATTTCAGTCTGAGCTTTTGACTTTTGCTGAAACATTAAGTTTTCTGCTCGAGTATTGCCTATTTCATTATCGGATTATAGCTTTACACTTTCTACAAGATGATTTTCTGTCTGAGCTTTTGCTGCTTATCTCTGCTTAAAGGGTGATTGTGACAAGAGCTATGGATCTGACTTTGTCTTCAGTGACCATGCGAAGGAACTTATTGTGGGAGAGATTTTTGTTAGAGTCTACAATGAAGTCCCTACCTTCCAACTAGAGGTGAGATGTAGCTAAATAACCTTCCTGTTGAAACTAGTGCTTGGGATGCTGCTACTTCCTGTTTATCTGCCTGTACAGAATGGAAAAAATAAAAAATCTGATAGAAACTTTCTTCAAGATCAGTACGTTATGAGGCATCCCTTTTACCAGAGCAGAAGAAATTAAAAGAACTAGTCTGCACTAAGATGTACTGCTTCAGATGTCCTAATGACTTCTCTACAAGCTTGTACTGCGTCACTTGAGTTGCTTCAGTAATTCCAGGCAGTGGTGATTCTGCCTAGTGGCTTTGCAGCCCATCTACATCTATGGGCAAACATATACCTGTTGGAGTAGTGGCAGCCTCTTAAGGGTATGTTTAGATAGAAATAGGATTAATATGCTCCAGATGTCATAGTGATTAAAGAGAAGTGTTTCCTGTCTGCTTATCTGGGGAAAGGGAATATGTGAATCGTAGGACAAGTTATTTGAATACATTTTCTTCTACTGTGAATATGGTTGCATCGCAGAGCTAAAAATGCTCTCATCTCTGCTTTAAAGCTTCCTAAAGCCTTTGCTGCAAGCCTCTTGGATTACGTAGGCTCACAAGCACAGTACCTTCATACGCTAATGGCTATAACACAGACGGGGAAAGTGGAGTCCAATCAACATGGAGATCGGTTACGGAGAGTTGAAATGGCCCTGGAGGCTCTGAGAAACGTGATAAAACACAACCCAGGTAGGCTTAAAATGGAACTTCCCTCATATACCCTTTTGTTTTGTGGACAACCTTAAAAACTGTGGGTCTCTGTAGTCTTTATTTTCCACTGAGAGGGAAGCTTGTTTTGCTGCTTAACACTCTGAATCATTAGGTTTTAACTCTTAATTCAAGCCTGCTGTTGCCAGGAACACTTAGGCCTCCTCGATGAAACTTTCTGTAATTCTTCAAAGAATCTTTAACTAATATTTTAAAACTTCCTTGCATCAGAAGGAACTTTTTTGAACAGAGTACTGTATGTTAGTAAACACTTAAATGTCATCTGTGTTGGAGACTTACTAAAGCAGGAGCAGAAGATGCTTTTGAGAGTGGGCAGCTAATACCAGCAAAGGTTTATGAGCAGATACCAACATACAGACTGGAAAAGCCTAAGACAAATTATTAGGACACTTTCTTACTGTACTGTATTCTAATTCTAAAAGCAAATCATGCTGCTATTGTGGCTTCTGATAATAGCTGGTTAAATTGTTCTCAGACTGGATATTCTGTGTTTGCAGTTATCACTCTGAAGGCAGCTGTTACTGCTGCATAAAGTAACCCTGCTCTGAGCCGGGACATTCTGAAAGGGCAAGTGTATTTGAAGACAAGAACTGATCATCAAGGATAAATAAAATTATGGAATTTGTTACTTGCATTCTTACAAGACAACTCAACAAAGTAGTCCAAGAACTAGCTCAGTTACTTGCTTTAGAGGGAGGAAGTATCCTCCTCTGCTTTTGGAATGTTGTTGACCTGAGACTCTGTGGAAAGTAGATTAATAGAGAGGAGTTTAAAATTTTCTAACTCCTTAGTAGATGCTGTCCTGAACAAGCTGTTACAATCATTGTGGCAGACTGTATAAAGCCATGTAGTCTTTAACACCTCTCTGTAGAGTGAAATGTGGGCTTGGGATGGCCTTCAGGGAGTGCTTTGGCTAACGTGAAGAGTAACTTATTTTGTATCTTACAGGTTCTGAGTGTGAGTGCATAGGTCACTTTAAGTTGATATTCTCCCTTTTGCGTGTTCACGGAGCTGGCCTGGTGCAGCAGTTGGCTCTGGAGGTAAAAAACTAAACCAACCAACCAAAACCAAGTAAAACAACAAAAACAAAAGTACCCTAAACCATTAAACCTGTCTAGGTGTTCTACATAGTAACTATAAACAAACCTCATGGTGTAACTGTTAAGAGTAGCATCTAAAAAGTATCAAGATTGGGGTTCCTCCTTGGAGAAACATGTGATAGCTTCTTGCCTGAGTCTCTGCTCCCTTCTTCCCTGAGGAGACAGTTTGGTGGCAGGAATAAATGTAAATATCAGCTCTATATGCCAGTGAGGTGACTGACTTCACCACACACTGCATTTTCTGGACAGTGTCTTAAAAGCTGGAATATAATCAAGTGTTGTTTCTGATCTTTTACAGGTAGTGAACATAGTAACAAGTAACCAAGAATGTGTTAACAACATTGCTGAGTCAATGGTTCTGTCTAACTTACTGGCACTCCTGCATTCCTTACCTTCAAGTATGTATGATGTGGTTCTTAAGTCTTGCAAAGTAAAGGGTTTCCAACTCAGAAATTAATTAGAATACAGCTAACTGAGCTTACCAGTTGCGTTTTAAGTTAAAACCACCTTTCAGGGAGGATGATTTAAAACAATGTTCTGCGTAACCAGTTTCTTGTCTTAAATGCGTGAGCTGAAACGTCAGGTATTCTGATTGGGTTTAAATTGTGTAGTGTTCCATTTATTTTAGGGAATTTAGGTAACAATCATCTAATTAAGAAGCTATCCTGTACTAGAATGTATGATTGATTTTTGACATTCCTTAACTAATTGGGTTTAGCCAAAGTAGGCTTGCAATTGTCATAAGCTTTATTTATATATGTAGTTTTGATGAAGCTTTCTGTTAAGATCAGTTGCGTTCATCTTTAATTAGTCCATAATCTTTATGACACAAAGTTTTTAATACTTTCTGTTTTGACAGGTCGGCAGCTCGTCCTTGAAACTTTGTATGCTTTGACATCTAGCACAAAAATAATTAAAGAGGCCATGGCAAAAGGTACAGTACTACACTGAAAGCAAATGTTTTTGCAGCACTGGCTGTAAAGTAGATACTTTTTCTTCTTACTACTTGTAACTGGAAAAAAAAATTGTTTGAGTGTTTTCCTATCTCTGTTACAGGTGCTTTAATCTATTTACTAGATATGTTTTGCAACTCAACACATCCGCAGGTCCGAGCCCAGACAGCAGAGCTCTTTGCCAAAATGACTGCAGATAAGCTGGTGGGTCCAAAGGTAAGAATAGTAGCAGCTCGTGTTGGAACTCTTATCTTGATATTACCTGCCTCTCTCTAAAGACAAGCAAAAAAACCCTCTTCTGTGTCTAAAACGTTCATGTGAAGAGCAATCTGGCTTCTTTAAATAGTTAACCCCTAATCTGTGAGCAGACTTCTAGAAGTTGTTGTATTTACTGTAACTACTATAAGCAGTTTGGCTTCCATTTGTAATGACTTCAACATTAGAGACCTAAATTTCAGACCTGTCAGTAGTTATTGCTATTTGAAATGATGGCACCATTTTGTTTTGTGGTGTTCTGTTCTAGTAGTTGGCAATTACAGTACTACAGATAATTGGACTTCCTGGAGTTCTCTGTGTTTCTGTCAGTTTGTCCTGTCATTTAGTGTGTCTTATGATATACTAAATGTCAATTCTGTTCATCCTTTCTAGGTTAGAATTACACTAATGAAATTTTTACCTGGAGTTTTCATGGATGCCATGAGAGACAACCCTGAAGCTGCTGTTCATATCTTTGAGGGAACTCATGAAAATCCAGAATTAATTTGGAATGACAGCTCCAGGGAGCGAGTATCAACCACAGTTCGAGAAATGATGCTTGAGTATGTCAAGACCTACTGACTCATAAGTATAGCCTTAACTTTCGTAGTGGAAATAAACCAGAGTTGCTGTAGAACTGTCAGACAAAACTCTTGACTGTAAAAACTAGAATCATTGGAAGCCTGACTTCCATGAAAAGAAACTTGTTCGCTGTGTATTGTACCTGTAACTCAGTGATGCAGGTGCAGTCTGTGCACAGTCCAGGTATTTGCTCACTGCTGTAAGAATTGGAGGGGGTTGCAGTGGGGAGAAAAGAGGGTTTAGAAACTGGGATGGCTTCACAGTGATGGAGACTGAGGTGTCAAGTAGGGAAGACAACTGCTTCTTTTATTGCTTGTTAAAACTTACTTTCTTTTTAAAGGCACTTTAAACTTCAGAGGGATAACCCTGACACCAACTGGAAGGTAAAAGTATACTGTTTCTGCTTTGAGTCTGTCCAGGGAGACTATAAGCCAGCTGATAATAGATGCATGACAGGCTTTCCTGTTTAAGTACCACCAGAAATTCACTGCCGGACTGTGAATGTAACTGTTCATAACTGAAAACAGAACTGTTTTGATGTTTTCATTACTAGTTGTACCTTGAAATTAGACACTTACTGGCAAAACCACTGCCAACATACTCTGAGTTTTCAGATCGTTCAGGTAATTCTGAAACACACTGTAAGTCAGCAACAAAGAATACCAGTTTGCTGGAAAAAGTCCTGTCACTACATAGCTGTAGAAAAAAATGTATAGTAACTTTAAGTCACCAAGTCTCAAAAAATACTGTCCTTTGCATCAGGTCAATCAGTTTGTAGTATTTCCCAATAACTGTGAAAGGCCAGGCATGACTTCCTCCCAGCAATGCTCTAGTTCAACATTAAACCAATTTCTAAATACATGCAGGATGGCTATTTTGATCCAAATGAGAACAGGAAGCTTCCCTAGGTTGACGGTGAGAAACCTCCCCCTGAAGTGGGCAAGAAAGGAAGGAGAGGGTTGTATCATCAGCCTTGCTGTTGGCACTTCTCTTGAACTAGGGTTTACCACTGTTGCAGTTTTAGGTTCAGTTACATTTTTTGAAAGAAAAGTTCACTGTAGTAGTACTGCCTGAACTGTTCCTTCTAATGTCATTGCTTACCTCATGTTTCTTCAAAATGAGGTATTTATTGGTCTTGCACAGCTCTGTTTTGGAAAATACTGTTAGCTAGTGACCCTGACCACGGAGAGAAACAGTTGCAGCTCTCAAAAATACCCTTGCCAGTAACTCCTTGTACTTTACAATTCAACAGCTGCCTGAAGACTTTGCTGTGGTGTATGGTGAGGCAGAAGGTGAACTTTCAGTGGGGGGAGTCTTCCTAAGGATTTTTATTGCCCAGCCGGCCTGGGTTTTACGGAAACCAAGAGAATTCCTCATTGCACTGTTGGAAAAGTTTACTGAACTACTGGAGAAGAATAACCCCCATGTAAGATGATTTTTCTGATTCTGCTCTTTGTTTAACAGTTTTAAGCTACTAGTCTGTTAGTGTCTGATTAACTTAGATTCTCACACTTTCTTTCCACCATGAATGGGGATTTTCGTCTGCTTTCTGACTCCCTGTAAGGGCACATTGATATGTTGAGACTACTTTTGAACATGAGTCAGTGCTTTTACAGTCCCTGAAGCCCCACAATTATCTTATATTATGTCTTAGAGGCTTATTTTGTGCTAGAAATGAGACTTAATTATTCCATGACTGGCTGACTTAAGAAAATGGCACTTGTTCTACACTGTCTAAAAATTTTCAGCTCTTGACACTTCTGTTGTCCTTCTGCAATGCTAACTTCCCATCTGGTGTAACTTACATGACCTACAGAAGGCTGCCACCTAACAATTAGTGTCATGTGTAGAGCAAATGTGTTACAGTTTGAATGAGAACAATGTTTAAAATTCAGTTTTTAGTCATATCAGTAACTCATCATTGACTTGAACAACATTCAGACAGATTCTTGGTGAGGCTTGCAGCGTGGAAATTACCTTGCATGTTGAATAAAACAGACATCCTTATTGCAAAGATGTGATAGCTGTTTGCAGGGGCATTTGGAATACACCCAAGCATGGCAAGTGCTGCTGCACAGGCTGCAGAGCCCTTTAAGATTCAGGTGGTCAGCCTGAACATCCATGCTAACATGCTTCCACCAGGCAAGTTAGCATATGCAGAGGCTGCAGCCAGACACTGGATTCTCTAGATGCTGGAAATAGTGCTTAGGAATTCCCATCTGTGTTCATGGAACTAGTGAATGTCTGCCACTATTGGAGCTGATAATCATGTTCTTCTTGTTTTAATACTTTGAGAGCCAAATGACATAAAAGCATTAGGGGAAAAAATCTATAATGCAGGGCAAGTGAGAAATGTTGTTATTATGATGATACATAAGGCTTTATTGAGTTATACTTTGTGTTGATTTTTGATTTTCTACAGGGGGAAACTTTAGAAACCATTACCACAGCAACTGTGTGCCTGTTCAGTGCCCAGCCTCAGCTAGCTGATCAAGTTCCTCCACTTGGTCATCTTCACAAGATAATCCAGGCTATGAATCACAAGAACAATGCCATTCCTAGAAGTGCCATTCGTGTCATGCACATACTGTCTGACAATGAGGTACTGAATCATTTAAGTGTTTGAGGGGAGAAAATGCATACCTGGACTTATTTGTATGGTTTAGTATTATTCCTGGAGGTGCATTATTCTAACTAAATATTGTGTAACAGATGAGTAGGGACTTACAGGTAATTAATGGAGAGTTGATAAAGACTGAGAAATTCATGGTCTTGGCTGACCATATCTGCAATAACCAATAATCTTGGCACAAAATAAGGTATTCTGGATGTTTCTGTCTCTCTACAGCTTTGTGTTCGAGCAATGGCATCACTAGAGACCATTAGCCCTCTCATGAATGGAATGAAAAAGAGGTCAGATATAGTTGGTGTAGCCTGTGAAACACTGAATCGAATGTTTCAGAAGGAACAAACTGACTTAGTAGCCCAAGTAAGTAGTGCATTCTGAGACTGTAAAAATGTGGTATTTTTATATTTGGGTATATCTAAACTGTTCATAAGAACAGAGCAACTTAGTTAAGTTCTAGGAGGCTTCCCAGATGCTATCTAATGTGCTTTTCTTGTTGGAGAAGTCAGTTCTTTATCTAAAAGGCAGACCTATTCAAGGATGGTACCTGAGTATTGAAGCTTAATGCATAGGGTAGTGTCTGCTGAGAAAGTGTAGTGTAGGAATGCTAGCTAATGGACAGGATCTTTGCTTTCTCTTGGATGTATTCATACAGCTCAGGAAAAATGGGATGAGCCTTGGCTTTAGCATATTAGTAATAGCTGTTGGCAATTCTCATTCACACTAATGCCAGTAATGTAAATATCTATATGGAACTTCCTAGTCCATGTTAAGACAACTCATTTGGGTGTGTTTGCAGGCTTTGAAAGCAGATTTGGTCCCTTATCTTCTAAAGCTGCTTGAAGGTGTTGGTCTTGAGAACCTGGAAAGTCCATCTGCAACAAAAGCTCAGATTGTTAAAGCTCTGAAATCCATGTCTCGCAGCCTGCAGTATGGGGAACAGGTAGGTACTGACAAGTCCTCATTTGCGCTTTGACACTTGAAGATCAAACTCTGAATATCCCTTGTTTAATTTTCTGGCTGTCATATACGTCATTCCACCTTAAATGATCACATCCTGTAACTACAAACTCATTACATCATCATCTGTTAATTAGAAGTTTTTGGTTCAGTGCATGTGAAGAGCACTGACAAGACAAATTCCAAGTGCAGAAATGTTCTATAAGCTAGCTGGCTTCTACTGACAACTCTTCAGAACTTGTTATAAATGTAAATTGCTTTTTTGTTTCCTCAATAAATAGACAACTGTAGCAGCTTTATGGATGTGTATTCCAGCTGGTAAAATTGGTCCCAGTAACTGTGCAAGTCCTTGGTGCCTTTCACTTACCCATGTGTTGAAAGCTTTCTCAAACAGAGGGAAACTGGGGATAGGTCATTCTTCCAAGTTGTCCCTATCTTGCTGTAGTACAGGAGAAGTCCTATTCTGCCTCAGCTGTAGGTGTGTGGCAAGTGGCTGCTTGCAGGGTTGCTTTTCCTTGTCACCTAACTGGGGAGTGAGGGACAAAGTTAAGCTACTAAATGACTTTTTTTGAGCATTATGTGTTCAGCTGGACAATTAACATAGAAAAGCAAGTCTCCTTGGAAATGTGTGTGAATTCCATATCACGGCCTGAACTACTGCCATGCTCTTTGGTAATCCCTTTTGAATGGTTTGGTTTTAGAACATGACAAATGTCACTTGCTCACTGTGTTACTCTCCAAATACTGCAGGTAAATGAAATTCTGTCTCGTTCTTCTGTGTGGAGTGCCTTCAAGGATCAGAAACACGACTTGTTCATTTCTGATACACAAACAGCAGGATACCTCACAGGTGAGCAACTCTCCTTTTTATGTCCTGAGTCATACTGAACAGTTACTTAATTGTCAGACTGGACTCTGGAGATACTGTTTATCCCCAGGATCTAGTGCCATCCCATGGTCTGAACATTCAGTGCTGTAAAAATACAGTAAGTTTTTAAAGCACTCATCAAAAGCTAAGCTTCTTGTTGGTTGAGAATGTATTTCTTGGGGTAGTTTTTGCTGTACCTACTTCTAAAATATCAGAGCAATGGAATCTGGACACTGGCAAGACTTGAAAGTACTCTGTGGTGATAAAGCAGAGATGTAATTGGAACTAATGAATGACAGTAGCTTTCTGTACTTTCTCAGGATCAGTCTACTTCAGTCCTAGAACACATGGTTGTCCAAGGTTGGAGGGAGGAACAAACTGTCTTCAAAATCACTTACACTGCCTGTATTAACTGGCCATGTGAATTACACCACTTTAGCGTTAGGCAGGCAGTTGTAGTATTGGAAAAGTTGGAATGTTAATAGCTTGGAGTTTGAGGCTGTATTCCAGGCAGACTCAGTGCACTGGCAAGATGGCCTGGTGCCTGTGTACGTGGAGCTGGTGGCATACACTTGACTGCAGCAGTGGTGCACCCTGGGTGAGTCCCCCACTGTGGTGCCACGAAGATCAAAATGGCACCCCAGGGGTGCCACCTCAGTCCCACTGGCAGTGTAGAAGAGCGTTTTAGCTGTGTGTGCTGCACACGCAAAGGATAGCAACTGATGAGAACCTTGTTGATGTTAATGGCACGGAGCAGACACAATCCTAGAACAGTTACATCACAGTGAAATGAATTGTGGTTCTTCTTTCACTGCTGTGCAGCACTTGATAGACACGTTATCACAGTCCAAAACTTTCTATCACGTATTTCAGATATAGCAAGTAATGACATTGTAGCAAACTTTATCTAAAGCAATACATGATATAAACTCTTGACTCCTCAGTGGCCATCAGCTGAACAATCATTTGGTCTTGAGAGCTTTGCCTCCCAGGTGATGTTTTAAGGTCCTTTGTGATAAGCTGGTAAGAACACATCCATGTGTCGCATGGAACTTTCTCACCTAACCCACTCTAGGAGTCCTGGTAAAGCTTTTGAGCCTAACTGAACTAGTGAGGTATAAATCAGATGCCCGAAGTTTTTCTTGCAAGATACTGACATGTATTTTGAGAAAATGAAGCAAGGTCTTTCAGGTCAGAATTACATGCTCTAGAAGCAGATGCTTAGACTTTGAGAGCAGGTATATTGCAACATTTGATGCATTTTTCCACATAGAAAAGACTCTGTGCTTTAGCTCTGAACAAGAGTTCTCTGTTTATTGTACAATTTAATGCCATTTTGACAAAAAACACCTGATTCGGTTGGTACTGAATTTCCTTGGTCTTTCATAAATACCATAAATGTAGAAATATGAAGAAAATGCTGGCTTATTACTGGCCAAGAACTGAAACTATACCAGATGTGGTCAGACTTGAGACCAGGGTCAGTATAGCTTTCCAACTGCCTTAAGGCCTGTGCTGCTTTTAAATTGCCTAATGTTTAAGTGCTTGCCAATGTAGAATGAAGATGCTGTACAAATGCAAAGTGTAGATGGAAATCAAACTAAAAGCTTTATTTTTAACCTCTCTTATCTTGTATTCTGCCTTATGTCTTGCTTCAAATTGCTTTGCTATTTGCACTTCCCTTGAAACTTCCCTTGCTTATTTCTCTTCCCTCAGGTGTCTCTTCTCCTTCCCTTCTAACTGGCAGCAGTCCCCTTCACCTGAGAAGTGGGCTTTAGATCTGCTCTGTCAGGCAGCTTGCTAACTTCTGTGTAGCTCTCTAAAGCAGGTAGATACCATCTCATAGAACGCACGCTGCACTTGCTGCATTCCAAGCAACAGATGCATGTCTTAGAGCTGTGACAAATGCCTGGTCCCAAACTGCCAAACACCGATAAACTTGCCCTCTTCGAGCACACAGGAGCAGGACACTGATAACTGCAGTGGCTGGTACTTGCTGGTACTACACAGGAACTGAACTTCTGAACTATGTTAGGAATCCTCCCTAATGGAAAAGTTTGAGCCACAAGATAACTACGGGGGATTTTTGCACTAGGACATGTAACAGTGGGTGTGGCTTTTGGCAGGTGCCTCCAGTGGGCTGGCAAGGAGAGATCCCCTCCTGAAGGCAGAGAGCTTTTAAATACCAAAGGCACTGCTTGATTTGCTCTCTTCCTCACATTAGTAGTGTAGGGTTGTTCACAAGGCTGTTCTGGCTCAGGGATGTAGTTGAGGAGGAGGGTGGGGCAGGAAGGGATAGTAAATTTGGGAGAACTCTGTGAGGATGGCTTAAGTGGGGAGAGTACAGGACCCAGCAGAATTCACCATGTTGAATGTTGGGAGTGTAGGCTGGAGGTCTAATACCGAGTTGATCACTGTATTGGTGCACAAACATGCTGTGCATGAGCAGTTTTCTGCAGTCATTAGTCACTGTTCAAACACCTCTTGCTGCAATGTGAGTTTTTATCGCATTTGTTGAAAGTTTCTATATGATTAAATTTTTATTTCCAAGCTTTGAGGGAGGGGCTTTGCCTGCAGTGCAAAACTAACTGCCCCATAGTAATCAAAATGAAGATTTACTAATTGTAAGGAGTTCTGCATCTCCAGTACATAGTTTGTGTATTCTAAGAATGCTGTTACTTTTTCCTAACTGAAGGCACAAAATGCCACCTAGACAAGCTTTAGACAGTTCTGCTCCTTCATGGGGCACCCCATTGAGCTTCCTTGGAATATGCAGCTGGGAAAAACCTTTACAACCCCGAAAGCATATATGAGGAGCCCAGGACTGAAACACATGCCCGAATTTACTTCACTTCTGGTAGGGCCTTTCCTTAGCAAAGGAAGGCCACCCCCTCTTTACTGCTGCTTCCGTGCTGGAAGGTGAGATGGGTAATGCTGGTGGTTGGGGTTCTTTTGTAACTTATTTGGCATACCAGAACAAAAAAACACTGAGCAAGTCCAGGAATGGCCTCCATGAGCTACTCCACTTAGTTCCTAGTGTTCCTAGACTTTAAAGAATCTAAACAAAAACCCCTAAGTGTTCTTGTGTAAGGTGTCTGGTTGACTTAGATGATGTGTTACCAGAGGGAATAAAGCTGTTCAATCAGCCTGCAGAATGCAAACTAATCGCCGGTGTTTGTTTCCTTCCCGAAAGGCCCTGGAGTTGCTGGTTACCTTACTGCAGGGACAACGTCATCTGTAATGCCCAACGTACCACCCCCGGTAGACAACGAAGTGGGAGATGTCAGCTAAGGACTGGAAATCCTTGTGAAAGAGACAAAGGCAGACAGGCCAGTGATGAGGAACTGCACTTTCCTCCAATACATTGAAGTGAACTTACTGCCTTGCTGGGTGTTTATGACAGTGTTATTCCTTTTTTCTATGACTTTTTTTTTCTAGGAAAAAGTCAGTGATTCTAACTACCACACTGTAACACAAGAAAGCACTCTGTGGATCAGCTGAAATGGGTACACAAGAATTTTTTCTTGTTGTACATAAGCACATTTTGTTCCTTTATATTTGTTTACAAGACTGTGAATCAAACTTTCCTAGTTTTTATATTTTATGAATTAGCATGACTGGAGTTGAGCTACAGTCTAGAGGAATTGGGCTAAAATAACTTTGACCTCACCAACCCCCACTAAACAGGCATCCCTTCTTTTCTCAGTCTGATGTGATCACTCCCATTGAACATGACCTGCAAAAGGTTTTGTCTCTGCACCAGTTCACTCATGTCCTTAATCATTAACATTATCTTCTTCCTCAGATCAAACAGCATTAGACATTCGTATGTATAACTGGCTTGACCAAATTGACAAAGCTTCAGCAAAAAAAAAACCTTAAAGTTGACATGTTATGTAAGAAATTAGTGTAATTGTGAAATGTTCTATACATTATCCAGTATATAAAAACTTTCTATATTGAGTGTACATTATACAGATCATTCATATGTACATAAAATTTTAAAATAAAGGGAATTAAGAGCCTTGTTAATGAGATAAAGGTGTTGTTCTTGTGTAGCTGTCCTTTGAGGGTGTAGGAAATGAGTGTGGTCAGAGATCCTACTTGGAACATGGCTAAATAGGGATCCTGGGTATTCTTCATTGGAAAAACACACTGTGCAGGTTTTGACAGCCGGGAGCACAACTCCTGAACCACATACAGTGTAGGTGATTTTGTATTTGAAGTGCATTTCAGCCACCGACTTGGATAATGCTCTCCACTTCTTAGGAAACATTCTTGGCAGGAAACGAGAGGAAACTAAGGTGGATGGAAGTGTAAACAAGAATTACTGCTTTCCCTAAAGAGATTATAATCTTGTTTTTAAGTATAATGAATCAATATGAGGTAAGAAACTTTGAGGAGTGTCTCCAGCTTCAGGTACTCTTTAGCACCCTGTGTACCACCCTGACTGACTACAGCAGCAGTTCTGTCCTTGAGCCCACAGCTGAGTGTTCACCTGAAAGGTGAACACTCAGCTGTGGGCTCAAGGACAGAACTGGCTGCAGCCTCACCCCGAAGACTGAGCCAAGCAGAGTGGGTTCTCTCCAAGCTCCAGCAGGGAGGAACGTGGAGGGGGGGCTTGTTTGTTCATACAAACAGTAAACACTTGTGAACCCTTAAGTTAAATGTTGATCAGTCCTGTATAAGTTGAAAAGTGATTATCCTAACTTGACAGGAAGTAGGGCTACCAATGGCACAATATGCTGTGATCTGCCTGGTTCTGTTCCTGCAGGGGCAAGTTCTCTTGTAAGTAACTAATGTTGAAGAGGATTGTTACAGGAGCAGAGCTGAGGAACTCTGACCTTTGAGAACTCCATAAAGGTGTGTTGGGCATAAATGGCAGAGCCTGTTTCGGTAGCAGAGGAGGCCACGAACTGCCCCATGTCTGTCACTGCTGGTGCCAGCCAAAACTTCAGCTCCGTGGAGGGGGAAGGTGCAAACTGTGCTTAGACATAAATATTTAAGGGTGGGAGTACCTTGGAGCAGGAGACAGGAGGAGGCTTGTGAGGATGCACAAAAGGAGACAAGTAAAGATGCAAGGTAAGACAAAAGGGACACCAATAAGAAAAAAATGTGAGGAGATCCAGTTGGAGAAACACAGCAAAGAAGCAAGGAGTAGCAGACAAAACTGGCCTAGCTACACACTGACCCTAGTTTCCTGTGCTGCCCTGAGCTTCACTTGAGGGGGAGCTGGGGGAAGGACTGAATGTACCCTTAGGACTAGGAGGGCAGCTGAGAGCAGGAACTGGGGAGGAGAGAGGGTTGGAGTACAGCTCAGCTTTGGAAAAGGGAAAGAAAGGCATTACCTTCAATGTTTGTCATTTAATCAAAAATTAAAATTTTAGCCTAGCTTGCAATGAACTGTGTGGGACTTCTGACTCAAAACTGCTTTGCCTACAATAAAAGGATAAAGGGCTTTGGGTCAGAACAAAAAAAACAGTTTAGGCCTGTTAAAAAACAGATTTTATTTAGTGTTACAAAGAACCCAGAGAAGTTGTTATTTATTCTGCAAATTCTTAAAAGCAAGCCCCTGATTCTAAAGTGTAATGATTATAAGTAAAGACAGAAGAACTGCTTCATGTTAGAATCAAGATTTTGTATTCATTCAGTTTTACTTTAAACAACATTACTGCTCTGGAAAAAAACCCTTCCCTAAATTTTCCATTCCATCCATTCGAGAAGGCTCTGTGCTGCCGTTAGATTTTTGCAGTGAGCTTCTTTGACTGGTCAAGCAGTTCCCACCTTGCAATAGTTGAGAGATGAACTTCATCAGGCCCATCTGCCAGGCGCAAAGTCCGGATATACGCAAACCTGTGTGGGGAGAGCTGAATTAGGGGCAGGTTTCTGACCCTGCCACAGCAGCCAGAGGGTCTGACAGCAGGAGCTCAGCACTGGCTTTACCACAGTACTCTTCTGACAGGGGTTTCTTGGAAAAGCGCTATCACACAGGAGATACTGCAACAAAATCTTCCTGGCAGGGTTTAGATGGGTGGGAATTCAGAAGTACTGCTTCTCCCCAAGGCCATAAGGGATAAGATCAAGCTTTAGACACAGATCCTCTTTGCTGCTGATAAGAAATATTTTAGGCCAGGTTCTGTTTTGGTTTTTTTTTTGTGTGTTTTTTTTTATAAGGGTAATTGGACTAAAACCAATCGATTTTAGAGTTTAATTTAAGTTTTATAGCTTAAAGGCAGATGGACTATTATTTCAAGCTACCTGAGGTAAAACAGCATGGACTGGTGTTTATAAAATTATCTTAGAAGGAATGCTTAAAATCTACAGGTACGTCTCCCATTACTCACATAAAAGCCAAAGGAAAATCCTGAGAAACTCCGGCTCCACCACACACTTGAACTGCACAGTCAATCACTTTAAGCACAGCTCGTGGGACAACCACTTTGGTCATGGCTACCTGTAGTTAGAAGAGAACTCATATTATCAGTAGTAGTTTCATAAGCAAGTGAGAATATTTACCTAACAGCTCTATTGAAGATTAGTATTTCACAGTACATTCCTTCCTCTCAAGGTTGAATGAGGGCTTTGCTGTTCCTATTCCCTGGATATGGTAAAACTGTTTCCAGTCACCCAAAACTATCCTACTATGTTGAAATAAGCAAGCAGTGCTTGAACAGATTCATCTTGAAGTTTCTGAGATCACTCCCCAATCCTCTGACAATTGAGGCTGTTTTCAACATGAAGTCATACTCTACAATTAGAAAAAAAAAAAAAAAAGAAGAAATTCACCAATTCACCTCTTTTCTTGCTTTTCTGTTGCCCAACATGTCAATCTTCCTGGCTGTTTTAAGCGTGAGCAGACGAGCCTGTTCTATGCTGAGGCGGCACTCAGCAATCCAGTGGGCAACAACTTCCTGCAGAAACCAAAGCCAACAAGAGGAATGTTACTTAATACCTCTGAGCACATCCTAAGATGCCTCTGTTCCTCAGCAGATGCATGCTCTGTCAACTTAAGAGACACTCGTGTGCAAATTTAAGCTGGTTTGACGCAAATCATCTAATATGAGGAATAATAAAACACTAAAAAATACACAAGGTAGAGCAATTCTTTTTCTGGCAGGAAAGAATTAAAAAGGAAAAACTGCAGATTCTGGTATACTTTTAAAGTCCTGGTCAGCTGCACTGCATGCTGGCCATTTTCCTGAAGTCCTTCAAAGCCTGGTTTTTACTCCCTGCTTTCCTTTACCCACTAACTGCACTTGCAGTCCTCTCACTGTGTAACAAGCCCCAGTCTAAAACAGTGGGGTGAAAGGGGAGAGGAATTCCTTCTACTTTGCTTAAACTACTGGTGGTGGTGTGTGACAGAGCCCGGGGAACAGCTGCAGGGTGGGGCCTGCTGCATCTGCCTGATGATAAATTAGAAGCTCTCTTGATCCAATATGAAATTACAGTCTTGGCAGCCCTTCCCTGCCCCTCTTGGCTAATTTCCCCCTGCAGACACCATACCACAGTAGAAAAAATGTGTGATGCTTGTCAGTGCAAAAGCAGTTTGGAGCCTAAGCCAGCCTCGGGGACGCACTTCTCCTGGGGCTCTGGGGATTGTAGCCTTGGCAGGCACAGGACATACAAGCAAATGCACAGCACCTGATTCAGTGCGAAGTCTGGAGGCTCAGCTTAGCTGGTGCCAACAAAGATGGTTGGAACCAGGGAGGGAGTGTTCAGACATGCTCTTCTGCCTGCAGCTCCCAGGGTCTGTTACCCGTGGGTGTCTGTTACTCAAAGCAGCTGCCAACATCACCTTTTCCTTGGTTATCCTCAAGCTGTGCAGAACCTACTCTGGCTCTGCAGCTGCCTCCACGTCGTGCCTGTGGCTTCATCAAACATGGCTGTTAATGAAACAAGCTCCTGAGAAAACAGAATGTGCCTCATGCAGCTCTGAACAATTCTAGGTTATGGTGGTGAGTGGAAGTTTGGCAAGGATGTGACTGGAAAATAGATATGTAAGGTTGTTCCTTCTGGATCTGTATGAACAATTTGTTACACTCTGTATGAGTTATTAATTCAGTTTCCCTTTTCCATTGCTTTTCCATTGCTTTTACTTGTTTTTTACTTGTTTTTTTACAAAGTCATCCCAGCTATTGGGTAAAACTGAGGAACACTTGAAATGTGAGAGGCCAACTACCAAATGGTTCCTCCTATAGAAAGCAAATTGTCATATTTTTATTATTTTAGCAAGCAGTTCCTCATGAAACAGTATTTCAATTCCAGAGCAAGATAAGAGCAAAAATCGCAACATGCCCTTGCTCCGTTCTTTCATAAGTAACTACAAATAATTGATCAAAGAAGTAAAATTTTCAGTCAAATTTAGACTCCTGAGTGTCTCCAGCAATTGCAAATGGAGGCATCCAGGTGACAAAATGCATACATAAAAATGGTGAATTTATACTGTAACTATGGAAACATAAGCTGTATGCCTGAAAAAATACAGATCAGTGAAAGCACAGAAAAGCACGCAGTGACAAAATCTGTATTCATATCCAGGAAAGGATATCCAATTCATTGCAAAGGAAAAAAAGAAGGCAAAAAGATCCCATAGGTTATAGTTAAAAATGGCAGCCTTGCAATGTGATTCTTTCCTTTGCCACCTGGAGCCTTATGAATAGGAATTCAAGGTTAGGGCGCATCTACTGCTGTGTCCCTTATCAGAGTCACAAGGCTGTGTGTAGGCAGAACAAAGGTCAGTGCCTGGAGCGCGTGAATTGAGACAGGGAACGTGCTTACGTGCTGATAGAGCTTCTTCCCGAACGTCTCCCTCTGTGCGGAGCGCTGGCACATTATCTCTAAAGCAGTTTCAGCCGCACCAAGGGACCTCATGCAGTGGTGAATCCGGCCTGGCCCGAGCCGACCTTGAGCTATCTCAAACCCCCTGCCCTCACCTGGTTAGGAAAGAAAAACAGGCGCATGAAGGATCCATGACTCCCTCCTGAAACGATCCATGGCTCCGAGCAGAAGTGCGCTCATAGCACCAGAGGGGTAAAGGCGAGTTGCTTAAAAGTTTATTTTGCAGATCTGTTGCTTGTTTACTCCAACCACATCTATATTGACACACTATTAATAAATACTTACACCACAAAGCACACTCCAAGATGGTTTTTGAGAGGGTTTGATTTACCTGATTGAAATTAGATTTTGTTAATCTTCCATGGAAAAATACATCTATAAGATTTGGAATGAGTATCTGAGGGAAGACTTCGAGGTTTCCAGGTCATAGAGCTACTCACGAGAGAAAGCTCTTTAAGCAAAATAAAAGAAGCACAGAGGCAATAGAAGAAACCAGGATTTATATTAAGTAAGAGAAGTAGAACAGAGTTCTCCCTGCAAAGGGTCACATTGCTGCTTATTCTTTGTTTCACTACTGCTAAGAACTGGCCATAGAGTACAGCAGGACATTCTTTCAAAAAGTCTGTAAAGTCTACGAGAACTGGTTTTGGGGGAAGAATGCCACTGACAGATTTTGCTTTGCTCTTCTTCAGGGCAGTGATATTTGCATGACAGCCACAGCTGCTCTGCTTCCTCCTGCTCTAAACAAGGTACGTTCAAGCAGCAGGTGGGTTGCTAAAGGAAGATTGGGCTCCCTTTTACATGTGTTTGAGACCCTGGCTCAATTGACCATAGCTGTTTACAATAACTTCTGATGATTCATTAAATAAACCACTGTTACATAAAGCTTGGTTCATTGCTACATGTATTAGAAATGAACTAGTGCTGAAACTCACCCAGGATTATGTTGGAGACAGGCACTCGCACATCCTTGAAGTGTATCTCAAAATGTCCTCCATGGATCTCATCTACAGGGACAGAAAACAGAACAGCAGAGTAAAACAGAGGATAAAACCACAGCCTTCAATGCTTTTTCTATATATGCATTTTACTGATTTATTTCATCTACGATATTTATTAGCATTACTGCAGCTTCTGAGACTGCTAAGAAATTAATATCTATATATCTGATAAATATGATCACCTACCTAGGTAGCCAAACACTGAGAGGGGTCTTAAAAGCTTCAGCCCTGGAGTGTCCATGGGAACAAGAATCATGCTGTGCTGCTTGTACCTGATCAAGAAAAAATGCACCTGTTAAAATTAACTCTGAGTCTCCCTTCTGTCCCCTTCCTCTGCTTTTTTTATCTTCTATCCTCAGTATAGCACTCGCATAAAGCCAGATTTACCTGTAGGGCCTGTACCATCCTGCCCATACACAGTGTGGCTTCAACACTCCTTGAACCACCAGTCAACAAGTGAAAATGTATTACTGGAACCTAATGCACCCAACTCCTATGGCTGTGCCTTCTGTGCACGTACTTCTGTATCACCCAGTCAATTCTCCTTGCCCTGCCTGTTTTGTCCTCAAAACAACTCTATCAGACTCATCATCCTGGCCTTCCTATAGTTTAGAGGACAAAATCCCCATGTTTACATTCCTTACAAATATTTAAGGTCAAGTCATTAGTCACACAGAACTGGAGGTGATGCCCCAGGCCCCTGAATTCAGCCTCCACTTCTAGCAAGTGGAGTGTCACATCCTCCCCTCCATGAGCTGCTCTTCAGCTTCCAAGAGCTCAACAGATGCCACCGTCTGTAAATCTGATGGGCAAACCCTCCTGTGTGCTGTACGCAACTTCCTGTTTGCTTCTCAGTGGAACCTAGCCAAAGCCAAAGACTTCAGATAATCCATGGGATTTGGGCTAAAATCCAACTTAGAGACATAAATGTTCCAATTCTTTTGCATCAAATGCCACGTGATTTTAATAGAACCAAACATCAGGCATTTCATTTATCACTTGCATAAGTTTTTGCAAAAGGCAATTCTAGTTTAGTAATAAGTTGAACAACATGTTTATTTTAAAGAAGAAGAGGTAAGTATTATGTTTACACATAGAGGAGTGGAATGAGTAAGTCTGATTATAGATGTACAATGATCACTGCTTACACAGCTTCATATAACCAACATCTCATGGTACAAACTTAACTTTCTATACCTACAGATTACTTTGTGAAAAACTTAGTAGGTAAATTCAGGTCTCTGGTGTGCCACTTATAACCATTCTGTTCAGAGAAGCTCTGAAAAGTTTTGGATTTATTATTTAAACAAGCAATTCTACCTTGTGTTAACTGCTCTATATACTATACTTACAAAATAAATTGTAAACCAGAGATAGCTGCTGGTTAAACAAACTGATGCAGACTAAAAGTTATGTGACCAAGATAAAGTTAACTGAACCCCCACAAAATTTCTGGATCCCATTCATCACACATCACTGCACAAACACTAGAGCTGGTGCAATGGAGGGGGGTGGAAAGCATGCCAATGCAAGATGATAACAGTGGAAAGTTTGGGAGGCTCCAGTCATCAGCAGCTGAACAGCAAAACAGGAGCTCGGGCAGCAACAGACACATGCAGAGGTTTAGAATTCCCCTCTAATTCAAGAGCACATCCAACTGATCAAGGCAATTAATGGCATTTCACTCAACAAAATGTTCTCAAGCAATGACTCCTCCAGGGAACAAGTTTTAGGTAACTCTTTGAATCTCTTAGGAATCCTTACCTGGATGCTGAGGAGTTTTTGGTTTTGCCCATTACAATTGCAACTTTGCAATTTGGGTTCCCAGCACCTTAAAAAATAGTGAAAAATACAAAATTAGTTTTCAATTTAAAAATCTCAGTGTAGAATCAAATGAAGCTTCATAACAAGAAATCTTACTCCCTTCCTTTCCTGATACAGGAGATGCAATCTACTGTTGTGTTTACCCTCTGAGTAATTAGACTGAAACAAAATACATCTTACTACTCAACATGTAAAAGGGAGCTGACTTGTGGGAAGGGGAACATGAAAATCCAAACATTCAAACCCTCTAGGATCCAGCTCTGTTATCTGTTCCGAGGAAAAGGGAACAAGAAGATACTTGAAATGGAATCTAATTACTTCTGTCTTCATTACAGCCAAGCAAATAAGTGGGATGCAAAAACACATTTCTCAAGGTGAGATGCTGCTATTTCAAAAGTAAAATTTCCTTAAAAACTTCTTTAAACTATCAGGACCAGAGGGTCTATGTGGGATTGAAATGCCAATGGGATTATAACCAAATTATGCAAATAAGACAATCAAAGGGTTACCATGATGACTTTGGTACTACGTCAGCATAACTTCCCTGGAATGCAGGTTTTTTCCACCCTTACACAAATTATTTTAGATTGCACTTCTAAGAAGGCTCTAAGTGGAAATTGTTACCTGAAAACAGTCTGCTAGCATTTCAAGCCATTGATAACTTTATTTGAAATGTTTGTTATACAGACGTATTTATTATGCCTTTGTAGCCAGTATTTTAATTGACAAGTCCTAAAGAAGATTCTACCATTGATTAAAATTTCTATGAACCTTATTCCTTACTGCCTTTTTCTTTTAAGATTTCTTGGTATCAAAGCAGGCTCTCATTCCTTTCAAAGTCTCACACAGGTAGGGAAAACACCTGATGGATGTAACATTCAGTAACTTTTTACTGCCTCTCAATGCAGATGACAAGCTTTGCAGAGATTTAATTCAAGGTTTGACCTATACCAACTCGGGTTTGTTCTGAGGTCAGAAACAAAGATGACTTTTTATCTTCTCTGGCAGCTGTTATAACAAGGTCTGGGAGCCTCTGGTCTAGACAATACAACCACCTGGCTTTGAGCTGAGCTACTTCCTCCTACAAACAGCCACTGTGATGGCCAGGAAGCGGGAGAGAGATTTATTTCATTCTGATAAACACTGCCTGTTTTGAGGGCCAGACTGCCAGCTGTTTACTTTCCTCTCTTGTAATATGATATTCATCCATTGTTTCCAGAGTGGGGTTATATTTGTGGCCCATGAGCTGTAAAATGCTAAAGAGCTAAAAATCGGAGTGAAAAGTTTTGGCAGGGGGCATAAATCAGCTCGTTAAAAAAAACCAAACAGGTAGATCCCAAACAGTTGTCTCATTTGGGCAAGTGCAACAAGCAGGTGACCAACCCCAAATGACACAATGTATGATTTGCAGGTACTACCCTGCACAGAGAAATGCTGCCCCTCAGTGTAAGGGGCATTTGATTCTTCTCCTTTTCCACAGAAGGTAAAGAATTGCCTGAGATCAATTTTCTAAACCAGATCTACCTTGAAGTGAGGTTTAAAACAAAAGATATTTTGACTTCCTGGAATCTCTTTAAAAACTGTTTTGTAAATAATCCTCAAGTCACATCCCTGCTTCAAAAAAAGGCAAATTTCACCATGTCGTATGAAAAAAAAAAAACCCAACCAGAGAACGCTTTTATGTTGAACTCAATGAGAAGTTCACTCAGAGCTAAACATCTGGTTAGATTCCCTAAATCATTTGTACAAATTTCTGGAAGGCAAATGAATTCTTCCATTTCATCTACTCTTAATCCTATCTGAGCACAGCAAAGGAAGGCAGATTCCTGGCCTTTCCACTCCTTGGAGTCTGAAGTCCTGGAAACCTAAAACAAATTTGATGTGACTTTGACCTACAAAAACCAGAAAGAAGTTCTGTTCTAATGCAAGACACTGAAAGACTTCAGTGCTTTGGAAGGAATGCAGACAGCCCGGATGGAATAAATCTCTCATTTGTAAATGGCATTTTTACATTACTTACAGAATTCAAAGAAGCTGCTGGAGGATGAGGGGAAGAGTCACAGAAGCCTATTATTTGGTAAGAGTTAGAAGTAATTTTGCAAGAAACTCACAATTGAACAAACAGTAGATATTTTAAAAGGTCAGTTTAAACCATATTTCCATATTGATAAGCTTTTCAATGAACTTTTCCATGTGTACATGACTGTACAACCTGTACAAAACTTTTAAACAACAATGCTGCTACACTGGGAAACATTTTAAGTTTAACTAACTTGTTATACTTTCTAACTCTTCATGGCACTCACATAGGCAAAGACAATGGTATTTTAAAATGTGCTTAGAGGGTTGGCCACAATCCTACTAGAAGCCTAGTCTTTGCTATATGGAGCATAACATGCTTAAGATTACTGATCTTCACACAATCAATTTATATTTCCAGTAGAACAGGTGCTAAATGTGGCACAGACACAAAAGTACAACCTGTACTTAAAGAAGCTGCCATATAGCCTGCTTTCAGAAGCACTTTAACTCTTGCAATCTAGTCACCTATTTTTCAGCATTCAGTCTTCAATATTTTTGTGTCTAGGATGACTAAGGCAGGATAAACTACCACCTGAATGCCCAGAATACCTATGATTCTTGCCACGCTGGCTGCTGCAGTGTCAGGCCAGTGGGTTACTTCTCTCTGCTAAAGATAAGGGGTCTGTGGTGAAATTACAGACTTGTCAGATTCCTAGACAGGTACCAATAAACACGTTCTGCACCCTCCTACAAGAAGAAACTGGACCAAGTAGGGTGGATGGCACTGTGATACTGACTGAGATGGGGAGATCTCCCAATGAAGAAAAGAGACACCCCACGCAACCTTCCCAAGAGCCTGCAGTAATTCCTATCCACTAGCACATTGTATTCTACAGTTTTATCTCATCTTCTTTAGATAACACTGCAGGCATCTGGCTCACGTGTGGTAAATATTATAACGCAGCTGCAATCAAACTGGCTACAAACACTAAAGACAGAGGCAATGCTGGGGTTCTGCAGCTGCAAGGGCTATGCAAGTCTTGCCACTGACTGTGGCTGCTGGTCATTCCCAGCTGGAGCTCACAGGCTCAGATGGTGCCAGTGAGAGCAGCTGCTGAGCTTAGGAATGTTCGTCCCCTCACCTTCATGCCACTTTTACACAGTCACAAGTGCTTTTAGTTAAATAAGATCCGTTTTGCATCCAGTCTTGCTAATCAAAAAATTTTTGTTATTTTTGAGCCCACAGGGCCCTCCTCAAACACACCCCCGACTATTATTTCTGTACTCTGACTGGAAGGTTCTGTTCTCCCTGCACTCTGCAAAGTTACAAGGAGCTGAGGCATGACAATAAACAGTGCAGGAATTACACAAGCTGCCTCCCTACAGTCTGCACCAAGAACCTCCTGGGGACTTCTGCAGGCAACACACAATTCCCTGGGAGCATTCTCAGTTCTAGAGTGATTATTCTATCCTGTTGGGGACCATATTGGGACCAAGCCTATTTAGAACTGAGAGGTTCATTTATTTTAAAGAGAGAGAGCTCAGGCCTCTAAGCCATGCATGACATGACTTGCAAGGAGTTAAGCTGGAAACAGCCCAAATGTCTTATTTGCCACCATGAAGAACAACACTGAAGTACTGGGATAACTCAAGCTAAAAAAATTGCAGAAATACGCACAAATATTGTGGCACTTCTTTCTCTAGACTTCAACTCCTCTTCCAGCCCACTTTACCTTCTCGTTCTGAATGGAAACAAAGTATGTAGCAAACATCTGCCCATTATATTCTTAGCTGACCATTTATAAGAACCTTTCCTTTCACATATTTCAAAATAACTGAAGCTCACCTAGAAGGCGAATCCAGCTCTGGCAGGTGCATCTGAGTGCCAGAAAAAACAAAATCTGGCCTCCGGTGTGCTCAATCTCTCTCTCTGTTGTTTGGCTTCAATACCGCATTTACTGAAAGTCATTAGACTGCTACAGGATACAGGATAACTCAGAGCAAGCTGGATTTCACAGAATATTTGTAGTTGGAAGAGACCCACAAGGATCGAGTCCAGCTCTTAAGTGAATGGCCTGTATGGGGATCAAACCCACAGCCTCAGTGCTATCAGCACCATTCTCTAGCCAAACAGAAGGTTCCTGACACTCTGCATGAGACAACCATTTGAAGCTGTAGAGATTGTATAAATTTAGGCAGTATCAATCATTTCAGGAATCCTTGGCTCAGGTAAGTCCACACCTCAGTGCAGAAACACTAGTATCTGTATGGAAAGTGCAGATTGTCTCCATCTACCCTTTCCTGTAAAAGTTTTGACTCTCTATAATGCAGACAGCACACTGCAAGTGGAAGAAACCTCATGGACATAATAGCATCTTTCTATTTTTCTTCTACAGTATCTGCCTGGCTTGTGGTTTCTGTAGAAATGTTACCAAACTAATTTGACTCCAGGTCTGACTGGCAACCTTTAAGTCTCTGAACTCTCCCACAGGATGCAGGATTATCTAGTTTATAGTCTGCTTGACAATTTACCACTTGCCTTCACATCTTTTCCTTACCATCTTTCTTGTTTCACACACTGAAGGAATCGCCTCCCCTCTCTCACAAAACCCAAACTTTTCTTTCTATTGCAGCCCCTAAAAAGTTACTTAAAGGAGGAGATATAAGGATCCCTTAAAACCTTCTATAGGCAGACATCAAAAGCACAGCAGTGCCCCAAGGAAAGAAAACATTGACTTCCTATCGAGTCTGGGGCAGTAACTCAGCCCCAGATGGACCTCCCCCTCTTTCTCTCCTTTTTACCTTTTAAATGTGTAGTTTGCTAAAAGCCTTTTGATGATCTAAAAAAAACATTTGGACTTGCAGGAATAAAACAACCAACAGCACAGTGAAATAATAAAAGAATCCTGACCTTCTAAAGAACACTCACATTCTGCTGGAAGAGGGAAGAACGTAGGAAATGTATGTGTTCAACAAGAGAAGAGTTTCCAGGAAAGCATAATTTTTTAAATTTTTTTTTTTTTAAACTGGCAAGTCAAAATGAAAGTGCAACTGACTTCCAGATGAGGGTGTGGTGCTTGAAGACAAAATGCAATGTGTCAGACCAATTCAGACCACTCCACCGAAGCACATCTCAATTGCAGTACCTGCTACTCGTCTGCTGACAAAATAAGGTTAGTTTTGTTTTAATATTTACTGCTCTGTATATTGTGTGATATACTTAGCTTATTTATTTACTGTTAGTTAAGTTGGCTTTACAGAGAGACATCATTTCACTAAGGCACACATTTCCAGTATCAAAATTAGATTTGTTGAGGTAGAAGGATACAATATTGCTTAATTCATTTGAGAAAAAAAAATCTGTTTAAACTGGGGATATTAACTTCATTCAACATGCACTCATACAATTCCATGTCAAGTTTAAACACACAGAAACACTGAATTTGTATTTGACTGGAAGGCTGGAATAATTCTGCAAGAAAACAGGCAGCTGCAGAGTTAATATATCTATTAATACACTTCCTAGAAAACAGTATTTGAAAAACCAGCAGAGCTTCTGAGCTATTTGGGTTCTTGTGGGCAGTTTGTACATGATAAGATTCCTTTCCATCATAACATCCTGAGAAACCTCCAGCTGCAAGATGCAGTGTACCTGTAACAATCTGCTGCTGTAAGAGGTTCCACGTGGGCATGGCTCTTTCTGGGGGACGGAGACTAAACTAAACTTATTCCACCAGTGTTCAACACCCAACTCCCACGGGACTAATCTGCTTTTCGTAGCGGGCACTTATACGTGTGCCTGAGAAACAACAGTAACAGGAATCACAAATATGAACAGGTATGTTAGCCAAAACAGAAATGTGTTTTTAAGGGAGAAATATCAACTGCTGCATTTTAGGTAGCTTTGTTTCTGTCAAAAACTCCGGGCAGGCAAAAGCCTATCGGGCAGCAAAAGCACAGAGTGACAGCCAAAGTGCTTTGTCGTACACAGACTTCTTGAAGTTTGCACTGAAATGTTTACTGCTTTGCTTTCAAGCAAATTCATTAGTGATCCAATCTGATTAAGCATTCCCAGCTGGGTTTTGTAATTAAGTGCTTTAAGACCACAACTACATCTTTTCAGTTTAACTTCTAATTTTCTTCAAATCTCAGCTAAGTGGATTAAACCCTCCTTGCAGCAGTTTCTCTTCTATTAAAAAAAAAAAAAAAAAGATTCACTTGCTGCTGATAACCAAACCTCTGCAAAAGATTACTGCTGCTGGAGAATCCTGCTAACAGAGCTTGTTAGGCATAGAACAGACATCCCTTGCCAAAGTACTAAATAAAATGACTGTACTTTTCCATTCTGCACATCTCATTTAGGCTACAGTATATGGCAGATTTTAAGACCTAAAATAAGAGTGATCATTGTTTAAAGTTTAATGGGCACTGTTTTGAAATGTTAACAGAATAATCCAACAAAGTCACTAAGGATAAAGCCAAACCAAACAGTTAATTTCAAAGTAATACACTTCTTAAAATATTTGGCTATCAGAATCACTGAAAAAAAAATCAAACAAACACAGAAATTATTAATTTATCTCTATTTAGTTGGTCTGCATTCCTTATTATGAGATCAATCAGTAATTTTTTTTTCCTGCTAGACAAAATACATTAAAAAAATTTAAAGAGATACTGTTTATAATAAAGATTTGGCAACCTTTCATTTAAACCATTGTCTAAAAACCAGAAATTATATTGGGGTTTTTTGCAAACTTGAAAAAGCTGAATTGTAGCTCTGGGGCAGAATATCAGATAACAATCTGCTCTCAGCAACTCATATTCTGAAACTCTGCAGACAATGAGAAAGGGGGCATATGTTTTTCATTCTCAGCTAGTTTTTGCTACTGCACTTAAGAAACCTTAATCCCATTTATTTCAAGAAATCAGGGCACTGCAGGACTGTAGTTTACAATAGAAAGAAATTCAGCACATTAGTCAATGAAAACAATTACAGGAAAAGAAGAAAAGACTGTAGGACACAACTTGCTTAAGACACAATCTGAAGATAGGAACTTCAACCCCAAGCTGGCAGTGAGAACGCAGCCTTAGTGTTTACGGAGTAAATTTGTCATGAGATCATACTGGAAAAAACGGCAGAGCTTCTGAGCTGTTTGGGTACTTGTGGGCAGTTTGCATGCGATAAAATCGCTTTCTGTCATAACATCTTGAGAAGCCTCCAGCTGTGTACCCGCAGCTATCTGCTTCTGTAAGAAATTCCATGCAGGCAAAGCTGGCTTTGTGGGATAGAGACTAAACTAAGTTTGTCCTAGTGCCGGTTCAGCAATGGACTCCACTGCTGTACTTTACGGAATGGGCATGTATATTTGTGCCTGAGAAACAAAACCACTCTCCTTGTATTACCCTCATATCTGAAATGTGTCAAAATTTATGACAGCAGGCACCAAATACTGCTGTTTGTCTCTCAGTCTTAATCTGCTCGTATTCCTTACGCACTCGGCTGTAGCAGCATTTACAGCCTTCATCTGGTACTCCTTGCTTTGCCCTCTGAGGGGCACTCCAAGCATCTTGCAATCTCAAATGCTCACGTTAATAGAAGCATTTCTGTTGAATCCATCTTACATTTTATTGCACACACAGATGTTGTCAGTTACTCTAATCCACGTGAGAATTCAAAACTCTGTTATGCCTCCATTGCCATTTAGCTCTATTTTGATTATTCACAAATGTATTCTCAATATCCAAATTCTTTAAATTTGAGATGTATAAGCAACTCTGAAGGAGAGGTTTAGTTTCAACAGAAATTTTACAACTTAAACCCAGTATTATTTCTTTGGTATCCCCTTCTCCCCCTTTTTTGTGTCTTGTAGCTCTGCCACAGGCTGAGATATGAATAACTCAACTGATTACTGGACTGGGGATGAGGAGGATGATCTCAACCATGTTATAGATTACACTTCATATGAACTTCTCTGTGAGAAAAGCGATGTGAGAAAGTTCACCAAATTATTCCTCCCTGTGTTCTATGCACTGGCTTTCACCGTCGGAGTTGCTGGAAATTCATTAGTGGTTGCAATTTACGCCTATTGCAAGAAACCGAAGACTAAGACAGATGTGTACATCATGCACCTCGCCATCGCCGATTTGCTCCTGCTCTTCACCCTCCCTTTTTGGGCTGCAAGCGCAGTGCAGGGGTGGGAACTTGGAAACTCACTGTGCAAGCTCACTTCTTCTCTGTACACCATGAATTTCAGCTCCAGCATGCTGTTCCTGGCCTGTATCAGTGTTGACAGATACAGGGCCACTTCTGAATCCCGGGGCCGTAGAAGAATTGGCAAACACTGCAGTGTTACCTGCATCTGTGTCTGGCTGTCTGCCATTTTCCTCAGTATCCCTGAACTGGTATTTAATCAGGTCAAGAAACACAATGACAGGAATGAATGCCTTCCTGTATTTCCAATGAACATGGAAACGCTCTTAAAGTCAACCATTCAAATCCTGGAAATTATTCTGGAATTTCTGCTTCCTTTCCTAGTAATGCTGATCTGTTATTCCGCTACTGCTCGGGCAATCTTTAGATCTGCAAATGTTAAGAAGTCCAGACCTTTCATGGTTCTGCTGGCAGTAGTGGCTGCTTTCATAATCACTCAGCTACCTTACAACATCGTGAAGTTCTGGCGAGCCATAGATATCATCTATATGTTGATTACTGACTGTGATGCAAGTAAAACCATAGATGTTGCACTCCAGGTCACCAAGAGCATAGCTTTGTTTCACACCTGCCTGAACCCTCTTCTCTATGCCTTTCTGGGTGCTTCTTTTAAAATGCATATTATGAAAATTGCAAAAAATTATGGGTACTGGAGAAGACAACAGCGGAATGGAAGACCTGAAGAAATTTCTATGAATTACGAAGACCAGACTGAAGAAACAATTAGTTTCACTATATAGACTCTACATTACTTTCAGCATCATATATAACCAAGGGAATTGATCACTAATTCTAGAGGGGTATTGTTTCAGCATCTGTTTCTCTGCAGGCCAACTTTCAGATGAATTTTTGAACCTGTACACTAGCCAAGACACTACAGTGCAGCTCAAAGTGGAACATGTTCATCAGAATTATGCATCATGCAAGAACTAGATACTGAAATTCCTAGAAACAACTGGAGATGCTTACTAAACAACAACAAAAACTCAAACCAAAAAAATCCCACCACAACACAACCTAAACACCTAAAAAAGCCAAGACTGACATTTTAACGTGTACTAGGCAATTATATGGCTGTGTAATGAACAATCTGTACAAGTGTAAACACCTAATTAAAACAGAGAAAGAAACCATCATCAATAAAACAGCAGTACAGGAACTTTTGTACCAAAAGTTAATACTCTTGTGTTTCTCCAACTATTTTGTAAAAGTTTGGAACATCTGCCTAATAACCGAGTTCCATTCTTCAACTCAGCTATCATTCCATATCATTCCTTACATCTTGAAATTATATGTAAGTTTGTGGCTGAGAGTTGAGAGGGAGAAAGGGGGAGAAAAAGACATTCTCTACGTGCTTCCATGTATGTATAACAACAACAACATCCTCTACAAAAAGCAGCAACACCTTCTCCATAACTACAGATAAAAAAAAAGACTTTTCACCTCTCCTTTTCTGCTTACCCTCAACTTCAACAAGATCAGTGCTCTATGGGAGGCACATTCTAGATCTCTGTAAATGTAAGAAAATGTTAAGGTAATCTCCAGACACAGGGCTTGGAATTTCTATTCAGAATTTTTAAAATTAATAAAGTACTGCAATAACTGTATCTGCTAAAATATATGGAGATTCAATAAAGTCAAAGAATAAAAAAAATTCAATGGCTTTTGTTTATTCACTTTTCATGTTTGGTTTGGTTTGTTTTAGTAGATACTGGCATCTCTCATCATCACAGGCATTTACCGACCAGCAAAGTGTAGAGACTCTGCTCGACAAATCAGGGAGGCTCCGTCTCTATATGGAGCTCATAGATTTATGGGTTTTACACAGAGAGGTATCAAAGCTGTCTCCTGCCACAGGGTTGGCAGGGATTCCAGGAAAACAGCAGTTTTCTGTGAGTCACTGGAAGAATTTCAAATACACTGACATATTAGCTTAGCTTTCAAAAAGGAAAATGTGGTGTTGCAGCATATTGTCCTTGTCTTCAAACATCCTGTGGGCTCTGACAAAATGCCTGATCTATGGCTTATGAAAGCCAAAAAGAATCATTTTTAGACACTGTTCCTAGTTGCACAACTGTGAACTGGAAGGAAAAGCTCCAAAATGACAGAAAACAGGAGCACAAACAAGACATGAACCTCTTCTCCCTGTTTGGATGACAAAAGCTTGCAGAATTTCTGCCCAGTGTTTTGAGAAATACTAGGGCGTGAACGGGTAAGTCAGAAGTGCTTGACAGAAGGCCTACAAATACACCATAAATCTGACATTTAAGCCATACTGGATTTACTGTACACATGCAGAACACCCATGCAGAGTATGGAAAGAAACTCCAGTTCTTCCACAAAGTAACTAATTCCTTGCATGTGTGATTCATGGCTTGTCTTAACAGAGTGGCTGCTCACAGACCAACATTCTGACCAGGCTGTCAGGCTTCTGGAATTCCCAAACATCCAATGTCCTAATGTCCCACTCAGAGTAAAAAGAAAAAAAAACAAAACAAAACAAAACCCAACCAAAACCAAAAGAACCCAAGCAAACAAAACAAAAACCTCCAAAACAAACAAAAAAACTCTAAGACAGAGTCAAATGAACGTTGCTTCTCAAACTTCTTGAAATTGCAGAGCCTTTTATGTCTCTGTCTTTATGCAAATCTGACTGTCCAAATTGTTTTTATTAGAATTAAAATAAACCAAATCATGCTTACTTTATGTTAACTCTCCCTTTTATAATTCACATAACTAATTCTATGAACATTATTTTTTGTGTAGGACCTCCTACAAACTTTCCCATTGCCTCCTCAGGGACTGCAGTGCACAGCTGGGACACACTGACCCAAAGCTAAGGTAGCAGCCAGCAGATAAGCGACACTCTTGAGTCAGGGGACAAGATGCCACGCCTCCTGTTTTACAGGAGTAGAAAAGGGAGAGAGATCTATCTTGTGGTAAGTCTCGGTATTGCACAATCATGTATCAGTAGGTAGCTGATTCATTCACTCCTGTATGTGAATGAAAACATTCAAGTTTCACAACTCAGTTTATTTACTTGGCTTCCAAACTCCCACAGAAAGATGACTTTCAAGTTGCTGCCACACATGTTTGGGCAAAAATGTAACAGTTCTACAATATTAGGGACATTTACCACTTATAGTAAAATCCACTGATTTTACTGGAAATCATCATATAAGAAAATCTCCTGAAATACTCAGCCAAACAGCACTGCAGGCTACTTTAAAAAACAACCACATTTTACTTTAACTACACAGTATACGCAAAACTCACACCCAAACTGCCAAAGACAGCTTCATAAAAACAAATTTCAAAGGGCATGGCCATAAATGTGTGAGTTACCTTATAGAAAGACACAATGCTTAAAGAACAATAGTGGCATACATTCTGTGAACAAAATTCCGAGGCTCCAAAAAGCACCCAAACCTCCAAATTGAATTTGAGTCTTGGACTTTGATTCAAAGCAAAAAAGCTCAAGTTAGCTCTTTCTGTTGTTTTAAATTCTATTGCCTTTACTCAAGAAAGGACAAATTTCCACCTCAGAAATGAAGCATAAATATTTTTGTTTTAACGGTTCTTGGAAAAAAATTTAGGCTTAGCCATTCTTATTTAAGGTTTCCACACTTACCACTGCTCCACCACTTCTTGCCATTGATCACATAACTGTTTCCATCTCGCTCAATGCTGCATTGCATATTGGTGGCATCACTTGAAGCCACATCAGGTTCTGTGTTAAAGGAAAAAACAAAAACAAACCACTGGGTTAAATAAAGAGGTAGTACTACCTCCACAAATGTAGGGCTCTAGATATACTCTAACAGTAACACAGTTTTGCTCCCAGTAGAAAAGCTGTTTTCAGAACCTCACTGCAGGTAGTTGAAAGACTTTCTATTTTCCAACAACCTGTAATTCATAGCCAGTTTAAATGCACTTTTTCTCAGGATCAGTATATCCATTACATTCAACAGCCTTCTTCCTTTCCTGATGTTTTCAAATCTTTTATCCTTCCAATGTACTTAGAGAAAACAGTCATATCTCTCCTCAGCCTTTTTCTTTCCCTGGGCTCTTCTCAAGTGAAAATGAAGAGACTGAAACTAATTTTATGCTAGTACGTGAAATAGACTATACAAACTTGTCAGCAAAATGTCATCAATAATTATTTGGAACAGGAAAGATTCTCCCTCTCTCCTTTCACCATTACTTTTTTTTTTTAATAGGTAAAAGCTTTTGCTTTAAAGTAAAAGCATCTCTTTCCTCTTGGGGAACACAGTGAAACAGAATTTGCAAAATAAGGGTCCAGCTCTGAAAGGATGAGTTCTCTTGACTCCTTCTGACATAGGAAGATCAAGATTTTGACATCACACATTCCAAAAGCTAATTTCCTATAGCAAGAGCCAGATTTTCCAAAGATGCTGAATGCCACAAGCTTTCAAAAGCAAAAATTATTACAATGCTGAGCTTGCAATAAAGCAAGTTACCTCCAGGTTCTATCCTAAAACCTCTACCTATGACATACTGCAAAACTACACAACTTTAATCACTGTAATTATACTTGCACCAATGTTTCTAAAGAACCCCAAAGCAAATTACAAAAAAGAGTGAGCTCTATTGTAAATCTGTTTGGTACTATAAAATGTATTTTACTAGAACTAAAAATAAACTGAAGATATATAGAAAGTATTGTAACCATGAAAAACAGTAACTACTGGGGAAGGGCAGCAAGGGTGTTTCGCTCTGCATTCACACCTCATATATTTTATATTCAAACACATTCACAGATACAATGGAAATTTCTGTATTAATTCATTAATACACAACCTGTACTTTTCTACTTTTTGCATATACCATTTGAAGTTTCTGCCAATTGCCTCTAACGTTCTTCTGGAGAAAAATTTACCTGTCATGCAGAAGCAAGAACTAATCTTCCCTTCTAGGAGAGGCTCCAGCCACTCTTTCTTTTGCTCTTCAGTCCCATACATGTGGAGGACCTCCATGTTTCCAGTGTCTGTAAGAAATCAGCAGTCATGTTTTGCTTCTTGGGCCACACAACTTGTAAGGCGCAAGATGACCAACTTTTTAATGCTCTCAGTGCTGTAGTTTAGGGACAGGGCTGCTAACCTGGTGCATGACAGTTAAAAACCTCAGGAGCAATGAGGCATTTCCCTGTCTCCTCAGCTATTAGGGCATAGTCAAGCTGGCTGAGACCACTGACATCTGGAAGAAAAAGGTTCCACAGACCTTCTGCTTTTGCCATTTCCTGTTGCAAGAATCAACAGAGAAAAATACCAGCAATAAATCTCAAAAAAAACAGAAAAATAAATTCTGGCTTGCTAGACACTTCCTTCCTTCCTTCCTGCTGTCTAATATATCTCATGCTTTTTTACAATAGCTATTTTGAAATAATAGGTACAATCTCTGATTGAAAATTCAGACACACCCCTCACAGAACATACTTTGTTTTACTCTTCCCTTATTTCTCTCACCTTTTGCAAACTTCTCTCTTCCTTTCCTTTCACTATTCCTCACACTGTTTCTTTCCACACAGAGTAACTTCTCCAGCACGATATGCCAAATATTCTTTTGCTCTATGTCTGTGCTCTTTTACTGCTAGAATGCTAAGAATATTTACTGTCCCATACCTTCAGTCTCTCAAGCAGTGGTGGTTTCTTCCATTTTTCCTCAGTATTTGCATGTTCAGTATAGTATTTTATTATTTCCTTAGAGAAACAATTAAAAAGATGATGTTTAAATTAAGAACACACATAACACAAATAATAACATGATGTCTCTTCCAGCCCTGTGCACCAAGAAACCAATTAAAAATATTCAGCACAGGTTTTCATTATATAGTTAGTTGTATTCTAAAATTAAACATATAATTGAAAACCAAACTGCAACCTAGTCGCTTTGCAAGACTTGAAATGCATCACAGAGATGACCCCAATCAGTGCTTTATTTCATACAATTATTTAGATTGGTTTAAAGCATGTGATGATGATGCTAGAAGATCAGTATTTTCTGATGATGAAAGTACCTGTTACCAGCAGTAAAGGCATGAACCCAAAAGTAAAAGCACAGATGAAAGCCTGACATAATGACACTAAAGATTCAGGTTTCCTGTCACAACATTCAGATATATAAGTCAGTTAATCTTTTGTTAACTGAGAAAAAAATCCACAAAGAATACATTTTCTCTTCCTGTCAAAATAATTTCTTAACAGATTACGTAAGCAGTCATTCCGAGCACAAGTGATTATTAGGAAAACTATATATTCAGTAATCTTAGTATTTTCACAAGTATGTTTTAGTGAGGCACAACACTTCAAGCATGGCCCAGAACTAGTTAAAGAATTAATAAAATAGCACCCTCTTCTGAAAATGACACAATAAGACAAATGCTCAAGTAAAATGTAGACGTCCTGATACACAATTCTTGTTATCAGAAATAACTTACAGGCACAACACTACTCATCTGCAAAACTTTGTGGTCCACTTATTTTTAAAGCAAGTACTTTGATTATTGGCAAGGCTTCCTTGGACAGTCCTAAACTACAATTCAAAACCAGCCACAGACAAACTTTTAAGAAACTTTGCATATGAAGAGTTACTGCCCTTAACCCCTTCTCGTGATAAGGCAGATGCATTCATATATCTTTTCGATTAATATGTTCTCTGCATTTCTGCCTGACTGCCAAAAACAAACAAACAAATAAACAAAAAACAAGAAAAACCCCCAAAAAGTTCTGCAAGAAAAAAACAGTTCTGCAAGAGAAGTCATCTGTGCTTCCATAAGGCTAAAAGCTGAACCAGCTTTCTAAGTGGAAAATTTCTAATCTTCCTAGGATAAGAGGTAAAATGATTCATCTAATTTTCCCTTCCACTAATTATTGACTTCTGTGTGTATTTCATTATCTGATTTCAAAACTTCACTGGTATTAAATATATTCAGGAATGAGGCTATGTTGCTACATTACCTGATCCCATTTTTGTCAGAAAAGTCACAGCTTAAAAGAGAAAGCAAGAAACAGAAACACTCAGCTTCCTATGGTTTAAAACAGCAGTTCCCATTTTTAAATCAACATCTTTCCATTTATTATGTAAGAGTTCTAGGTTCTTGTTAAAGTATTTTAGCAAATTCCTTTAAAAAGTAACTCTTACTAAAGAGAGAAATTTTTACACTTCAAAAAGCTTAACAAGTCACTCAGCTTTCATTAACAATGCATACAACATTTTAATCCTGAAAAAAAAAAAAGACAATAATGATTTGTGCTAATTTTTCTCAATGTCATAAACATCATTACTTTGGGTTTTTTTGGAAAAAAAAACAAAACAAAACAAGAAGATATGACTTTTTTTATGTTTTCATAAAGTCTAGTCTGAAAATGTTCCCTTATAAATAGGTTAACTAAAAGCTTTTACCTTCTCAGCTGGATAGATGTGCTGCTTCATGAACTGCTTGACCTTCAGCAAAACCTCTTGGCCTTTCCTACTTTGATGGAAGAGCTCTCCAGAAATGTGCTGTGTGCTGCTGAAAGATGACCTAGGGAAGAACATTCAATGGAATAATAAATAAGACCAGATTTTGTCTCATAATACCATAAGCTGCCTTACACAGGCATTCAAATAAATGAAGATGTTGTAAAAGCTTTGCCTTGCTGTTGAGCAGTAGTTTAGATCACTCTTACCTTTTTGAGAGCTCTAACCCTCTCTCTGCCAAAGGCTGCACAATCTTAGCAAATTCATGACTGTTCTCTGCAGAAGCATTTCCAATGAGATATCTAGCATATACACCCTATAACCAAAAGAAAGGCATAAATGGTATAATTATGCATTTAAAGTTGTCTCTTTAACACACTGGTGATTTTTTTAACTATGAAAGTAACACTTTAATGCACATACTCTTAAAAGGAAAAACTTAGCACCCACACAGATTTTGTATTTGGGATACGCTACTATTGGTTTTGGCCCATCTCTGATATAACGGAGATACTTGCTGCACAAGTATTAAAAAATTACCCCAGCTAAACCAACCTAAAGGCAAACCCCAAAAAGTAAGAGATAAAAACAAAAAAATAAAAAAGATAAATGTCTGCACATGATGCTGCAAGCAAGCCCTGTCCCTCAAGCCAACCGACAACAGTATAGATATATGATTATTATCCATGACTACATTAACTACCCATATACACACAAAAATATGTGACATTTCAGCAAATGTGAGTGTATTACCTGGGCTATTCCTGCCATTTTAAAATATGACAAAGCAAGAAAAAAGTTGAAGTTCGGTAAAGTAGTGTTAATATGCCGGCAGCGGCAGTAAATGGAAACCAGTTCTTCAAATGAAGGAGTTTCTACAAAAAAATACAACAATTTTTTAGAATACTCCACATTTTCTGTGGGTTTTTTTCCAGCTTATTCTTCAAGAGTTTTTCATCTTTATGGGATATTTCATTTACATAGCAAATACCATGATTCATAATTTCTCATGGCATAACTGTGATATGGGAAACAAAAGGAAAAAGGATTTGTCAGAATTTCAAGTAACTGTAACAATTCCTACCACCTCTCATCTCCACTCCAGTCAGGAAATTAATTTCAGCTAGGGGGGGAGGATTTTATTTTTTAAATAAAATATATATTTACATTTAAATTTCTGTTCTCTTCCATTATCTCTAAGAAAAGTTAAAAATAAACTTTTACTGAAGTAGCACATTGTGGCTAAGACACAGCTTGTTGAAGCAGAACTACCTAAAACCTATCAGCATGCTTCCAACAATGAAGAAAACATGAAAAAGTTATTTTCAAGTGCAAAGTAACATTTGTAGATTTACCATTTAATTCCTGTTTATAAGGGTAACATTTCAAATAAAAATCAACCCGAGAATTTGTTTCTACAAAAGGATTACATTTCCATACCGATAATTTCCTTGAAACCCAAGACAGATCCTTGACCTAAGTCCTTAATAGATGTAGGCCAAAAGTAGAATTGAGTGGCATATGCTAAATCTGCTAAAGGATGACCAGTAGTTGAAAGTTCCCAGTCCAGCACTGCCAAAACACGAGCCTTAAATAAAAACAAAAACCTTAAGTGAGTGCTAGAAGACAAATCCTCTCCACCCACAAATGCATCAGCCACTTAATATTCAAGAGTTTTATTTGGTTACTATATATTTAAAATTAAAAACACACACTGTAGCTGTCTATGGCTTAAAGAGTTCCTTTTGGCACTATGTAAAGATATGCAGAAAATTAAAATTCACATAAGGGCAGAAAGCTAGGCATTTTTCCAAAGAAAATCTGATTTAAAACTACATTTTTGAGTAGTGTTCTTCCTGCCAGAAACTTGTAAACTCTTCCAGTCAAAATATGATTGAATTAAAACATCCTAAAGAACAGTAGTACTGACAGCAGTCGTGTTTTTCCCCACTCTTGTTGCACAGTCCTTTAGCACGGAAACTCACAGACCATGCACCAAACCCCCTAATTTATCACAATATTATGTATAGATTAGCATTTACCTGGGGAACTGAATTTCTTAAACAGGAAGTCAATCACTGCCCAGACAGTGACACCACCTTCTGCTGCAAGCATCCTTGCAATGGTGTCTTCAGCTGGGCATGCTGAGACTTCCCAGTCTGTCATTCTGCTGAATTCTTATAATCCAGCTTGTCTGTCAACATCACAACCCCTCCAGCCCACTCACGGCCCACGGCTACTTGAAATCCCTGGAAAAGTCTTCCTTATGTGGTCACTCCAGCATATACAGGAACAGTTTCTAAAGGTTGCTTGAAATTACCTTTGTACAGCTTGATCAGTTCCTTCAACTGTGTCAGGAACAGCTGTGAGAGTTCCTGAGACTGCCAAATTCTCTGCTCAGGGAGTCAATTAAGCCTATAACTAATGTGTCTATCAATTAATCCTTGCACAACAGTGGGACCTGCTGCTCTGTTCTGAAGCAGGCATTGCAGTGTCTTGGGCACAAATCCCAGGCATATCTTCTGGTCACAACACAGAAAATAGCGTGGAAAAAAATAATGAAAATGCAACTGTGTCGATAGATAGGTAACACATATCTATTTCCACAAACCAGAAAAAAAAAAAAAATCTCTTTTTTTTCCCTTTCAAGATGTCTGTGATCTACGTGTACTCCATAACTAAGCATTTTTGGAAGATTTTTCTTTGCTTCCTTTGGTATCATGTATAATGCATTCAGATCCTGTTCCAAAAGCCATTGTTAATTGAAGCCATACCACAGTCAAATGGGCTTTGGATCAGATCCTAATGTAGTTTAATGAAGTGAGATTTGAGTTGAACTGAATTCAACAGGATTTATGCATATACAGTGTTTTGTTCCTGGACTTTGAAGTAGGGACTAGAACTAATGAACAAATTGAGTATCTTTCAAGGCCAGGCTGGATGGGGCCCCTGAGCAACCTTGTCTAGTGAAATGTGTCCTTGCCCACGGCCAAAGGGTTGGAACCAGATGATTTTAAGGTCCCTTCCAACCCAAACCATTCTATGATTCTATCATTCTGTCTAGCTCCTGCAAAGAAAACCAGGACTATATTAGGTACCTAAATACCGTACACAGAGTATGCAGAAGAGTTAATTTCTCTCCTGTTCCTTTCAAAGATAATCCACAGAAGTGTTCCATTACATGGAAGTGTTTCAAATACCTCTGTTGGATGGAAGATGATGTTATCTATCCTCATGTCCCCATGAATCAGGCTTTCTTCATTATCATCAGGTGGCAAGTTGTTTGCTAACCACTCAGCCAGTTTGTTCATGGCAGGAATATCTGTATGAGCAGCTGCATCATACTGTTTTTTCCAAGTTGACACCTAAAGAAATACAAAGACTCCAACTAATTTTCCAACTGATTCCCAAGGTTTTAAAGAGCACAAAATTCTGAAGCACATGCTTCTGGTTTTTCACTATTCACTTATGTAACATTTCACCATGTTACATAAGAATTCAGAAAAAAACCCAGTACCTCTGTATTTGCAAACGTGAACTATGAGATCAAAAGATGCAATGAAGGCTATCTCTGTTTTCTATTTCAATCCTATTTACGTAGCCCAAACTTAATATTATTTCAAAAGCAAATTAGAATCATTCCCTGAGCATAGCATCACAGAACCAATCTGCATGTAGTAGTGGCTTTCCACGGTGCACAAAATAATTGAACTAAGTGAAGATGTTTAATAGCTAAAATAGGATGGTTAATTTCACAAGTTTTTAATAATTAATACTTTAACTTGCAAATCAAATAAATATTCAAAGACCTGACAAGACAAGAGAATTTTTTGAAGAGCTTTACCTGTCTTTTGCAGTATCCTGGTCCTCTACCGTATCCTTGGAGGCCCAATGACTGTAAATCAAAGGAGTGCAACAGGGCCAGAGTTTCTATCATCGCAATATATAAAGCAGAACGTTCTGCTGGGCCCACTTCAGGTAGTGAGATGTCTCGGAAAATGCGACCCTAAAAACACCATAAATTAGATATTTGGTGGGATGAACACACCATATGAAAAGAAGTAAAGCTCTGCATTTAATGACCAAAACTAAATGTAGTGAATCAACATCCCCTATGCAAACAAAAATTCCTTCCTCCTTTATTTCATTCCTCGCGCAGGGCAAATGAAGGGATTCACAGTGATCTCAGATCATTAGTATAGGAAAGGCAATTAAAATAACAGATATATTCATTAGATGAAAGTCTGAACTAGAGCACTCAATCTAGACATCATGAAGCTTGAAAGTATCAGGAAAAACAATGTTGCTGCATTGCCTCTAACAACTAACTTGCAGAAAAAATATCAAGGAAGACCTGAAGGAGATGGGGAGGGGCAGCGACAGGAAGAGGAGGGACAAAGATGGGTTGCACATGCTGAGGCAAACAATCCAAAGAAATTCACTTGTGTTCTCCTTAAAGGTAGTTAAATATATTTAAAAGATGGGTGCGTTTTTCCATTTTCTCCTTTAATTTTGACCCTGCCAGCAACAGATTGGAAGAGAAAAAACAGATTCCTCTCTCCTCTGAGTTCCTCAATTTCATTGTTTTGCATGATGGCTTCAATATATTTACACAGCTAAAGCAGCAAGAGAATTTCTTTTACTAAAAGCTTCTGCACAACAAATCTCAAGATCAGGTTTTGTATTGTGCAGTAGTTTATTCAACAGAATAAACATGTGGTTGTTTTCTAAATACACAATGTATTTGTTAAAAACAGTGCAGTGCTGTCCACCTTAGAATGGACAGACTTTACATTTACATACTTAGAAATGCAGCAAGGTTTCTTCTTAAGGAATCACTTTCTTCTAGTCAAAACCAGAAAAATTCTTCACCTTTAATGTAAGAAATCTGTTTCAAATTTTTCATAGCTCTTACATTATATTACTCTTGATTCATGGTTTTTGTAGGAAAGTTAACCTAATCTCCAGGAACTGGCCAACAAACTCTTATATTTCTAATTTCCCAGTTAACCTGATGACAGAGTAGGATGCAACAAAAGGAAAGAGGCTTGAATTCAAATTCTCCCCCAGCAGGAAAAAAAACCCACATGATATGGCATACTTACACTCAAAAATCACCAAAATCTAACAGAAGCACTATCAACTCAGCTACAGATGATCCATCACCCCCAGATGGGATGGACCACAGACAGAACTATGCTGTATTCTTTCTGAAACCATGTTTGAACTGGAATCCTGCTTGGTTTTCAAGAAAAGGTGATTGTATCTCAACTCCTATCTTCAGTACTAAACAGGCCGCAAGATGTCCAAAGATTTAGTATAACTTTATCAACTGACTGTTTTCCCTCTGACTTGTGTATGATTTTCACAGGAAAAATACTGCCTTATTGCAAGGCATCCTTCTGAGAACTGAAAACAAGAACAAGAGGTCAAATACTGGGCCTAATATTTCAACAAAGTGGAAAATAAGCCTTGGAGAAGCTGAAATCTGTGAGAATCACTGATAGCTAGCATTTCTTCAAATTATCAGAAGATTATTTATGTTCATATCAGAAAACTTAGTGAGTGCTGGATAAGGCACTAACAGAAAGGCAATTTAAAAGCATCTTGTAGTAGGGAGAAGGAAAGAACCTCTCACACCGGAGGACCAACCTGCACATGCTGCATTACATAAAACTCTGTTCCGATGACAGAAATGTCACTGCAGTACAACAGGGGCTCAGGCACCGGAAAGCCAGCTGAAAATAAGGCTTTCTGCACACGATATTCTCTGTCGACCTGAAGGCGACACAGAAATTTAGGTTCAATTAAAACCTCCCAAGTGTAAATGATCACAGTGAATGACAATGTTTAGTTCACAGAACACCAGAAATGATCCAGCGGTTCACTGCGTTTCTGGACACACTCAAAATTGTGCCAGACCATCACGTAGTCACTTGCAATACCAAGTGTTTGGAGTTTGATGAGGAACTTCACTTACCTTGTGCGCTCCAGGCAAAAGGGGGCCATGGGGTTTCTTCCTGAGCACATAAGCCTGACCACCCTTCTGAAGGTAAAAGGTTGGATTTGACTGGCCCGAGCTACAAAGAGAGAGATTATAATTACAAGTTCAAGTACTTTCAAAAATTTGTAAACTTCTAATAGAAATTATGCAAAATGCACTTCAGCTTGGCCTGAAAAAAATGGCAGGACAGAGGAAAGAGTTCTCAGGAACTGTTTTGTGTTGTGGTTTTTTTTTCAAATCTAGTCTTAACAGGAAGCAAGTGACAGACTACAGAATATGAAGTCAGAGGTTCTATTCCTACTTATAAGAAAGATGTCTTTAACTGTGGACAGATCACAGCCAATTTGTTCTCCTGTAGCCTTTACCTCTCCTCCATAAAGAGACATCATTAACTTATTCAAGGTACGCAGTAGATACTAACTTCAAAGCTTTCTGATTTGGAGGAATTAAACAGAGAAGAATTCTCAGTAGCTCATAATTGTATTTGTCTTTTGGTGAGCTGTTTTTTGAACAATGTAAGCATAAAGAAAGCTCTCCAAATTGGAGGGGAACTTTTTACAAGAGCATGTAGTGACAGGACAACAAGGAATGGATTCAAACTGAAAGAGAGTATAGATTAGATATTAGAAAAAATTCTTTACTGTGAGAATGGTAAGGGACTGGAACTGATTGCCCAGAGTTGTGGATGCCCCATCCCTGGAAGTGTTCAAGGCCGGGCTGGATGCAGCTCTGAACAACCTGGTCTAGAGAAAGGTATCCCTGCGCATGGCAAGGAGTTGGAAATAGATGATCTTTCAGGTCCCTTACAACCATGCTATGATTCTATTCTATGATTAAACTACTGATGATTCTAGTACCAAGCTCCACTGTATGCCAGCCTGACCACGATGTCTATATGCTATGCTTAAGGGACAGCCTATAGGAAAATTTTAAAGAACGAATGTTGAAGTGACAAAGAAAAACATTTCAATCACATAACGTGTAAAAGAAAAGGACAACCTACTTAAACCCTTCATAATATCTTTCCCATCATATTACAACCAAGCTTATTGACCCTTATTTTCCTCAAGGCTCTGTGCTAATCTGCATGTCTTTCTTTCCTCATTCTAGATAATTCTTAAGATGTATTCTGACTTGGTCCAATAAAAGATTGAACAACTACTAGAAAATAAAAACCAAGTGAACTTTTTCCCTCATGCCTCCCATTACATTTCTATTCTCCCTGAAGCAGTTAGGGCATAGTTTGTAACACAGTTTAACAAGCATACTGCACTGACAAATGCTCTGCCAAGCACAAAAGAAATTTACACCAGCTGAAGCCTTGAACTGCAATTACAAGACAAGCAAAGTAGTAAAAGCAGATTTTACTATTAGCTACTCTCCTAAGGCCCTTCCTAAAGTCTCCTCAATCACAGTACAGCTGAGGATTCAATGGATGTTTTATATTTGCAACAGAAGACAATGAAAAATTGTTTACTGTTTCTTAGTGATGGCTGCAGATAAAGTAGTCAAGGTCATGTTTACAGAGGAATTAATAATTATTTCTGGAATACCTTCTAATGTGAAGTCATACAGCCACAACACTACTTTGTTGAATGCGAATGAACCCACCGTTCTATGGAAAAGCGGCTTTGGTGCGTGGGTGTGGTACCTCAGTGGCGCGTTCCTGGGAATTTCAACACATCCTTGCCCTGTTCTCACGGATTTGCTTAACCGGCGACAGCCTAACGCTTCTACAATTGAATCCTTAAGCCGTGTATGTGCTTCTGAACATTACTATTTGCTGTGCAATCGAAGACGGAGCAGGTAAATTGAGAGGCAATAAAGCAATCGTGCGAGTACTCCGAGGACAGCGGGAAGTCCAACCAACACACAGCCCGGCCGCAGACAGCTAGCTGCGGGCGCACACTGCCTGTGACAAAGGTCACCTTCGCAGCTACCGTAAACTTTGACTTCTCCAGCCGCCCAAGGTATGGGCTGTTCTCTCGGTGCCTGCTGTCCGCCATTCCCAGGACACCTCTCCCTCTGGCCACCTTCCCTGCCAGGCAGCAGCGAGCATAGCGGCCCCTCTTCTGGCCTCACAGTGCGGGCTCACAGCCCACGTCCCAGCCACGGAGGCGGCTCCGGCCCCGCCGGGAGCGCTGGGGCAGGAGAGCGGCGGCTCCCCCGTTCCCTCTGTCACCTGTGTCACCTGAGTCACCTGTTACCTGTACTGCCTGACAGCCAGCGCGCCCGCGGGCTGCCGAGGGAAGCCGCGCAGGTGGCTGCTCAGGTAGCGCTCCAGGCTGCCCTGGTCGAAGCGGTGCTGCCGCCGCACCTCGCTGGTGCCCGGCTCCGCCGCCATCCCGGGAGGCTCCGCCGCTGCCCGCCCCGCCCCAACCCGCCCCGTCCTGTCCCGTCCCGTCCGCCGCCGCCCGGAGGCTCCTCGGTCCGCCAAGGAAAGCGCAGCCCGCCCCCGGGGCTGCCGGGGTTGGGTGGCTTCTCCTGGGAGACAGCGTTCCCGGGAGAAAGACACCGCCCGGGCGCACCCCCGCCCACAGCCGGGGCCACCGGAGCTCGCCCGCTCCCACCGCCGGGTGTCGGGAGGCGGCCCCGGGATGGGAACGCCCCGGCGCTTCCCGGAAGCTGCCGCGGGCGGGCAGACGTGTCGCTGCCATGGCGGATGCCGGCCGGCTGGAGCGGCTGGAGCGGCGGGTGCGGGAGCTGGAGGAGGAGCTGGCCCGGGAGCGGGGCGGCCGGCGGCCGGCGCGGGCCCGCATCGACACCATGAGCCCCGAGGTGACCGACTCCAACCCCTACAGGTGCGGCCGGGGCCAGGGGCCGTGCGAGGCGCGGAGGATTCTGTCAGGATGGAGAGGATGGGCGACAGGGAGGGCCGTGGGTTGGAGCTGCGGGTCGGGGGGAAGGGGAGAAGGCACGGGGAGGGGATCTCGGGCAGGTGCGGGTCTAAGGGCTGGGCGTGCCGAGGAGGGTGGCAGGGCAATGCTGACGGTAGATGCTCTGTGGGGAGCAGGGGAGAGATGCTCTCGGATTTCCCACTTGCCTGGGCAGACAGGGGTGCATGTCAGGGCTACATTGTATTACCTTGTTTTACGAGGTACGAGAGCGAGAGAGAGAGAGGAGACCTTGTGAGTTTTTCAGCTAGGTTGCTAATAAATGGACAGGTGTTGGTATAGTATGAGATCTTATTACTCTTAACTTACCTGGTTTAGAGTTTGTTTTATGGAATTACTGAGCATCAGGGACCCCTTCTCTTCTGGAAATCTGATGCCTTCCCCCCCCGCCCCCATTCCCCCTTAATACAAGTTGATATCTGTACTTTCATTGATACTTTCAATGTAAAAATGCAATAACTGGATAAAATGTTACTTTAAAATCCTTTCAGTTATCCTCAAAACCTGATAGTCTCAATTTTTGTGTTTTTTTTTTTTTTTTAAATGTTATGTTGGAGTTAATATAATCAAATTGATCAGAAAACAGTGCAAGTCTTGACTAGTTTGCTGCCATATGGTTCATGGCCAGAAAAAAAGTGTCATCTTTCATTCTGTAAATCAGGGATTAATATACAAAAATAGCTATGTGTCCTCCTGATTTCATCGACATTACTCATACCAACTGAATAAGAACACAAGTTTCTGCAGAGGTTAGTACTCTGTTGCTAATAGGAAAGCATCTACTCTCATTCAGACTGTACCTAGTTGGCCATCACAACTGCAGTGAAAGCAGCAGGGTTGAGTTTGGTGCGCAGAAGGGTTACTTTTAAAGCAAAAATGATTTTAAATATCTGAAAAGCAAAATTGCTATTAGAAACATGGAGAGCATTTTCTGTGTAACTTTTTTTTTTTTTTTTGTAGTCGCTTGATGGCATTAAAAAGAATGGGAATTGTCAAAGACTATGAGGTAGGATTCTACCTGTAATGGAACATTTCTTGCATTTTTCCCTGGCAGGACCACTTTTGATATACTTGTCTGTATTTTATTTCTTTCTACAGAAAATCCGTACCTTTACAGTTGCAATAGTAGGTGTAGGTGGAGTTGGCAGTGTGACTGCTGAAATGTTGACAAGGTGTGGCATTGGTAAGGTAATGAGAGTTTCTCTTTATTCTACTTCTTTACAGTAAATGGACCAGTCCTCTTTATGAAGAGTTTGATTTGATATCATTCAGTTGATTTACCCAAATAAAAAGACTGTTGTGAAGAAAGCACTTGTGTAAACATTGCAGATGAAGAGTCTGTATTTTTCTTACACTAGGAAAGTTGAAATCTTGTATCATGTGGATGATCCTTGTTTGGATTTTGATCATCTCTGTACTCCTGTATGAGCCCATCCATCTAACCCTCATACTGGATTATTGCAAAAGGAGAACAAAACAAAGAAAAAGGATGAGATAGCTTGCATAGAAGATTAAGTCTTATAATAACAAGTTTACATTCACAAATTTGAAACGTGGTGGATGTCAAACAGATATTTTTATAACAAACATTAGTTTGTCACGTGGCAGATTTGAAGCTAAAAATTTAGCAGCAGTTAAAAATAATTTGATGTGTGTGTAGTGTGTGTACAACTTTTCTTTAAAGAAAGAATTTGGAGAATGGCTCAAATGTCTGTATTTCCAGGCAAAGCCTGACCATTTACTCTTAAAACTCTGACAAGTTTTTAAATGCAGAAGTGATGCAATTTTTTATTGCAAAGTTTATTCCTCTGAAGGAGCATTTCCAGAAGATCAGCATCTTAGGCATAGTTGATTCAGAATTTATAATAAACAACATGTCCATGTATTATGCAGATACTTTAAGAGAATTGTTTTTGAAGAACTACATTCCAAGACAAGTGAAATAAATGGCACATTTTTAGTTAACGCCGTAATAGCAAGTAGGAATGTGAAAATCGAAATGATCGTGCTCATGTAGATAAATCTGCTAAATAATCTTTGTTTGGATCAAATGAACAGATTGCTTATTATTAAGAGTAGTTTTCATAACTTAAGAAATTGGTTCCTGGTGAATGGGAGTTAGAATTGAGACTTTCATGCACTTACAAAATTGGCACTTTTTATATGTGAACTGAATGGCACTGCAGGGGTAGGGGGGTGTTTGCTTGGGGTGGTTTTTTGTTGGGTTATTTTAGAATTAGTTTTGATGTTTAAAATGCTTTGCCATCAGGCTCTGGTTGCTGTGTCTTTGGAGATTAACATGTTAATACAATCTTTATTGTAGCTGCTACTGTTTGACTATGACAAAGTGGAACTTGCAAACATGAACAGACTCTTCTTCCAACCTCATCAAGCTGGATTAAGTAAAGTTCAAGCAGCAGAACATACTTTGAGGTATAACTTAGAGAAGTGGGTATTAAAATGTATTTGTCCAGGATGCTGCTCCAGAAAACCAATGTTTTACTCTTAATCACTTGCAAAGGAGCATGATCTAATTGGAGAATTTGAGTATAAAATATTCGTGGAAATGATTTATAATTTAAAGACATATTGGCCAAAACCTTAATGTGAGTCTACCTTTTAAGTAAAGCTAGTTTTGCTCAGAAGTTTTGTATAAACTATGCCAATTCAATATATTGTGGGTTTTTCTCTCATCTAATCTGTGAATTTTGGAGAAATACGCATGTATTCTTGAGTTCAGGCTGGAAACTTAAGACTGTAGTAACACTTGTGAAGTTAAGGAGTGAAATTATCATTGTATTTATGACTATTGATTCATATTATTTCCTCCATAAGGGATATTAATCCTGATGTTCAGTTTGAAGTACATAACTACAACATCACAACACTGGACAACTTTGAACACTTCATGGACAGAATAAGGTAAAATCTCTCAAGAAAAGCATGTCATCAACTTCTGCTGATGTGTGGTTCTATACAGCCTCATGTTTTTATTGTTGAGGGATTTTTTTCAATTTAATAACTTACAAATATTTCCCAGTGGTTTTCAATTGGATATGAAGATATTCCTGCCTAGATGTTTTCTCTAGAAACATCTGGCATTTATTTCTGTTACACAGTTATATTTTATATTGGTGTATTTTTAGATTTGCAGCCAAAGGCTTTTCCCATTATAGAAAACAGATCAGATCATATTTTGACTGCTTTAAAGTGGTTTCATATGCTTTATAGAACAAAGAAAGAAGATAGTTATTAGTGGATTTCACAGAGGAGATCTGAAAAAACTTTTCCCATTTGCAGTTCTGTTGTACCAAGGTACAATTCTCCAATACTTTGTACTGTGTTTTCTATATAAAACTTCTTTGAGTTTCAAATGCCCATATATTAAATCCCAGCTTCAGCATGCTGTTGTTTCTCCTGTAGATCAGACAAGCTGGTTGTATGCTATTCTGCATCTGCACAAGTTGTGTTAGAAATTCACTTCCCATCAGCTTCTGTAACCTGAAAGCAGGCATGTTGGTTGCCAGGTTGGTATTTTGTTCTGCCAGCAATTTCATGCAAACTTCTGATGCTTATTTCAGTAATGGTGCACTGGAGGAAGGGAAACCTGTCGACCTCGTTCTAAGCTGTGTGGACAACTTTGAAGCTCGCATGGCGATTAACACGGTAAGGCCATTGAAGGCGTGAGCTTGGGGAGGTCTATCTTCTCCTATAACTAATGTTAGGAACTGTGGGGACTGTAGAAAGACAGGAACTTAAAAAGAATCTCTTAAGAAAAGTCCCCCTTGGTTTAAGGAAACTGAATCTGAGCTTTTGCCCAGTTCTTATAAAACCCAAATATAACTGTAGATTTTTAAGTTACTAGCAGCTCATGGTTAGTAAAAGAGTTGTCATAAGCTCTCTCTGTCTTTCCAGATTATTTTGTTTATGTAGAGGTGTTTTTAAAAGCTGGTATGTTAAATCTTACAAACTTTTTAAAGACTGCCCATAGCTGATTGTATGCTACATATGACTTTATATATAATAAAAATGACCTAATGCTGTGTACCTAATCAAATTGATTTTCTTTTTAGTAGCAGCCAATGCAGGGTGTATGCCAAATGTATGTTTTCTGTTATCCTCCAGCTGACTGGATCCATAAATTGCAGGCAGGGAAGGTACACAGATACACTGTATCCAAGCCTCTAAAAGTAGATTGTCCGATTAGATTCTGTAGTGTGCTGTAACTGGATCACTAATGTCTGTATTTGTTAAAAAATCTCAGGTCCTCAGGAAAGTACAATGAGCTACCTTCATGAGGGCAGTTTTAATTTCCCTTTTGATTTGTCTTTTGACTCTGATAAATAATTTCGATCTCTTCATGTCCCTTTTTCTGATCATAGCCTTTTTGTCTTAAAGCAGGGAGATGAATGTGTTTAATCACTCTCAACTTACAACATTGTTTGGGTTTCTTTTCATTTTCATTAAACTTCTGCAATGCTGATGTGTGTGTTTCTGTGTTTGTAAGGCCTGCAATGAACTTGGACAAATCTGGATGGAATCTGGAGTCAGTGAAAATGCAGTGTCGGGGCACATACAGCTGATCATACCTGGTGAATCCGCCTGTTTCGCGGTATGCAGCGCTCTGCTAATTAAAGAGGGACTGGGAACATGGAGATTAGCTGGCTAGTGAGAGTGATCCTGGCACAGCTGAGTCAGTAGCTGAAGATTTTGTGTGATCTGTGGGATTTCCTTAATACTTCTTTTAAACTCAGTTTCTTTATTTCCCTTCAGTGTGCTCCTCCACTTGTAGTTGCTGCAAATATTGATGAGAAGACATTAAAACGAGAAGGAGTTTGTGCAGCCAGTCTTCCTACAACTATGGGTGTTGTGGCAGGAATGCTGGTACAAAATGTTCTGAAGTGAGTGACTGAGTTGTTGGTGTTCGATTTACAGCCCAATAAGAGAAGAAAAAGCTGAAGGAACTTTTCATAATGATGGGCCTGGTTCTTTTTAAATGTCTGTGGCCTGTTTCCTAATGGTATTGGCATGATTGGACAGGGCTGAAGTATACACTGCTTGAAACATTGCTGTGTTTACTTTGGAAGTGCTGTTTTAAATAGAACTTTTCAGGGCTAAGAAACGGTCTCAGGGTCTTCCAAAAAATTTCTTTTACTGCATATACACATGCACATTTTTTTCTTAGTTCTGCATTTAAAGGTGCTCTGGTTTGACATCATGAAGTTACACACAAAAAATGCTACAGGGCTGACTTGTCTTTGAAATTTTGTACTTGGACAAAGAATAAATTACTTCTCTTGCAGTGTTTTTAAAAATCTGTTATAAGGCAATATGACATATTTTAGTACTGTTATAAAAATAGTTATAAAGCAATATGCAATATTTTAATATTTTCCAAAAGCACTTGCATGATTCCAACTGCTACAGGAATTGCATGTATCAGCAAGGAAAATATTTGAACAACTTCGTACTCATTTTCAAAATGGCACACTGTTTTACCAGCATCTTTGAGAATAAGGTTGTATTTAGCCTGTTTTTAGCCTTAGCTTGGTTTCGTAGTTACAGGAAATGAAAGTACTGTTTGCAACTGTGCCCACAAATAACAAAACTCCATTTTCAGTTGTCCAGAGAGGCATTTTTCTTGAATGCAACTTAATTTAAATCTTTATTTTGATTGAAAACTTGGACCCTACAATAAAGATTATTAAACTGCTTCTGATCAGGTGTTTAAAACTTCCACACTGTAATACAGAGCACCCCAGTGTTTCAAGCAGTGGATTAAGGCATGGGAAGAAACTGCTTACATACTACTCTAAACATATTTCTGAGTGTAGCTGATGTGTTCTCACACACATGAGAATCGGATTCTATATTGATCTAATTATGCTGTTGTTAGGTGACTGCAGATTATTTAGGACAATTACAGTAACCCTTTACAACTGCAGTAGTGTGAGTGTATTCTAAAAGCTCTATGAGGAAAAATTATTCCTTGAGCAACTGAAGTTTTAGGTTTGCATAAATATAAGTTACTGTATATATAAGCTCCTTCTTTCTCTGTGTTTCTAGATACCTGTTAAATTTTGGTACTGTGAGTTATTATCTTGGTTACAATGCAATGCAGGATTTCTTCCCAACTATGTCTATGAAGCCAAACCCACAATGTAGTGACCACAATTGCAGAAAACAGCAAGAAATTTATAAGGTAAAAATGGTTTAGGGTTTTCTTTTTTTCCCTTTCTTAAAATCTTAAGAACAGTGCAAGATACAAATGTGTAGTAAAAGAAAACATTAATTGCTACTCTAGTTTTCAGCAGCCTTGTCCTCAGATGGTTGCACATGTTTCTAAATATATAGTATGTAGAGTTACCTTAAAGCAAGTTAAATAATATTTTCTTGTACATAATGGCTCAACCTTTCTGGCAGTCCTATGTATTAAGGGGTTTGGTGTTTTTTACCCAGCAGGTATTCTGCCTTTTTTATGGCTAACAAAGTTCTAAACTGTGACTGCTTATCTTAAATATTGAAAGAAACGGGGATATTAGATTTGATCTTCTTCGCTGTTGTTGGAAATTTGACTGTTACATTTTGCTTATTGTGGTTTTTATCTTTTTGTGTTTTTCCTTCAGAAGAAAGAAGCTGCACAACCAAAACAAGAAGTAATTGAAAAGGAAGATGAAATAGTACATGAAGATAATGACTGGGGTAAGTCATCAACTGGAGATTAAATGATGTTCCCAGTTCAAGATTCAGTTTGGGTGAACATACTGTAGGATACAGAGAATTTTTACAGTTCCTATTTTTTATAACTTGTACTGTGTAATTACTGCTGGCTTTTCACAGGTTTTGACAATAATTTTACCACAACCTGATGATGTTTTTAGTGTAATGTGCAAGTTTTTAGGCTCAAAATGTAAGTGCTGTTTGAATAAAAAACTTTCTTAGAAGATGGTCTAAGGATGAGAGAGATGTGAGAAGATGCATTAACTGTGCATTCCTTTTAAATATATTGAAGAGCGTTTGTCCTTTCCATAACCACTGTGCTGAGGCACCCCATGGAATTTTTATATTCCTTTGAGGGCTTTATATTAGAAGGAATTGTCTTAAGGTATGGTAAATGTTTTTTATCTAACTATTTCAAGAACAGGGGTATATGTTCTGTTTATTATATGATCTAGAAAATAGTCTTCTCTTACCATTGGCAGAGGTGTCCACATAGTAAGATTTAAATGGTAAGGACAAGGAAGAGGTGCCATTCTTGTCCATAAGTTAAATATATAGGACTGCTTCATGTATTGCAAAGAGAAGATGTTTTCTATTGATAATGGAAGGAAGTGGTTGAAATCAAAGGACTTCCTGCTTTTAATTTTTCTCTGTTTCGGAAAAGTGGCTGCAGCTTACCTCTTACTGTGATAGCTTGGTTATTAAAGATCTTTTTCTTCTAACTTTTAATGGAGTTCTTGATTCCTTTTAATGCAAAGGTATCGAATTAGTATCAGAAACTTCAGAAGAAGAGCTGAAGGCTGCATCTGGCCCAGTACCCGACCTTCCTGAGGGAATTACTGTAGCATATACTATCCCAGAAAAGGTAATATACTTGTTCTTTGTGAATTTTTGAAATACACATTGTAGATTAACTTTATAATACTAGCTAGTTTGGTAACCTTTAAACCTAAAATAAAATTCCATCTTGAAGAGTTCCAGTGAAACTGGACCTCAGTACATCTGATTAGTGCATTCTATGGTCCACTTCAGTGTTTCTGTGAAATACATTTCTTTAAGTATGGAAGCTGGTGTGAATGTAGTTTTAAGGTGATAAGAATAAATGCTTTTCGGGGCTGGGGGAAGGAAAACAAATGTGAATTTCTCAGTTGCTTTTTGGTGACTAATTAATTTTTACCATACTTATCTTATAAAAGCTGTGTGTAGTCAAAGAGCAATAGTATACCTGGGAAACATAGAACTGTATGTCTTGCAGCCAGAACATTCTAACTCCAAAGCAAAATAGTTTTCAATTTAAGTGTATAATCACTTAGGCCTAGTCCTGCAATCAAGTGCCTGCTTCTAGTAAAATGCTGTGGTGTAAAGGCAACAAAGCTAATTTGTGTTTGTTATTTTTGTTTGCTATTTTTCTTCCTATTCCTAATAGGAAGAGAATTTGATAACGAAGGACACGGTAGCAGAGTCTGAAGAAAGCCTAGAAGAACTCATGGCCAAAATGAGAAACATGTAGAAAAACAAATATTAAGTACACCTTCGGATCAACATGGATTTTGAGACCAGTCTTCTTACTTTTTTTCTTTTTTTACCTCCAGTGAAGCTTACCTTTACCTTTCTGAAGAAGTGGAACTGTTACAGGGGCAGGAAGGACACAGATTTACATTGTTTATGCTCTGTTGTCTAGTCAATCTTTACCATACAGAGTTGTGCTACTGTAAATTTTAGTTTCTCAGCATTGCTAGTGTTCAGATATTCAGCAGAAAGTAGAAGGACATGGACAAACTAACGAAAGCAGGCATAGCACATTATATGCCCTATCATGTGATGAGAATAGTACCTAGTATAGCACAGGGGAAAGATGAAATCTGCTGGAGTGGACTGAGAAGGTGTAGGGCAGATGATAGCGCCTCATTCATGCTGTTGCTCCTGATTTTCCTGGCACTTGTCCTTGGTTGTTGTTCATGGGTTTAAATTCTTGGCATGGATCGTGCTGTGGCTTCTTTTTCTGAGTAATCAAAACATTTAAGCTTTTCATCTGCCTTAAGTATCTCTGGGATGGCATTTTTTTTTAAACTTGCCTAGTTTTATCAATGTCTTACTACTGCTTGTCCTTAAATAGCTCCTATAGGGTAATGTTTTGAGTATATTGTAAGAAGGTGAAGTCTTTTTGTTAGTATTATATTAGCAGACTGTGTATTAGCATGTCACTATTTCAGCTGGTAGACGCTTTTCTTATCAAAATTACAAGCAACATTGGAAAGAACAGGAGATTTTGTCTCTCCCTTCAAAAATCTAACTATTTTTTTTTTTTTTTTTTGGTTATTAAAAGTTTAGCTGAAATTCTGGTCACTTCCCATCATATGGGCTTTATGAAGGATTTACCACATGATAAACTACATCCTGTAGTGCCAGTACCCTGCAGAACTGGAAGGATCAATTTAAAATATTGTAACTACTGTGGCCGTCTGATCCAGAACTTGATCGTTATTTCAGTTTGGCTTCAAAGGTAAATTTCAGCAGTATAATACAAGTATTTTCAGGTTGGGCTCTTCGAAAAACTTATCCACAGCATGATGCAGCCAACACAGAACCAGCTAGCGATGGTAGTAGCAATATCCCAGCTAGGTGTAAAGAGAGTGTGATATTGTGGCGGTGCTTCTGCTTTGGGCAGCTGAACGAATACTTAGTGAAAGAAATGTTTCAATTCTTTAGCAATGGTTACAAACTTCAAAATCTGTTTCCTCCACAGCTGACATCAGGTTATATTATACACATAATAATCATCTCTGAAGCTAGTGAAGCTTGGTGGGTTTTGAGTGGGGTGCATTATATTGTAAAATGGAACTGTGTTTTTTGTTTGTTTAGTTTGGGGTTTTGGATTGAGTTCAGTTTTGGAGAAACCAGATCTCAGAATGAACTATAAAGAGGGATGGGAAATGGAAAAATGAGACCACTAGAAAGGTTCATACTTGAATCTGTGTCACCAAGTCTATGTTAACTTCATCCAAGTGTCATTTTAAGTGTTACTTACGTTTCTATGTGACTTCACCTTTCTGCTGGGAGCGATAAAAGTGAGGCACACACCTGGCTCTGGAGGTCCTGAGGCAAATGGCTGAACTCATTTCTACAACAGCTCATCGTGACTCTTAACTATTTGGCTGACATGATTGCTATCACATGATTGACAGCTTTACAAGAGGCAACTTCACGTACACGTTTATGAGCAAATTAATATACTTTTGTATGCCTAACTACAGAGTAAACAAAATGGTTCTCATGTTACTTTCAGACTTTTAACTTGTATATACACGAAAAATTTGACATAATCAGAAAATACATTAAGATGATTGTATGTGCCAATGGTTAAATTATTTAAAAATAAACAGCATCAATAAAAGCAAATTTAAGGATTTTTTTTAATTAAAAAGACATTTACAAGTATAATCTACTCCAACTGTAAAACATGATAGAAAATTTATTACTTCTTTTGTTATGAACTAACAAATTAAAGCACATTGTCAGGGTTAAGTCCAGCTTTATTTGGCAGTCTTGTAAAAGAAGTTTTCCGTTTTTACAGTGCAGCATGAAAATTACTAAGATGTTGATATTCTGTAACTGTGTAATTAAATCTCCCTTCAAGCTGGTGACCCTCAGTTTTGAGGAGGAATTCTCCTACAGAGAATTATTACCTGGCATACACCATATATACAAATTACTTTTCCTTACTGTCCATGAGGTGCAACTACAGGGACAGCTGTCTTGTGAGCACGCAGTGACTACAGCTGACACACAGCCATAGGATCCTTAGTCCCATGTGATCCTGCTTTACTTTCTGTAGTAAAGTCTAACATAGCACTGGAGAGCTAGAAATTGCTTCTTATTTGAATCAGAAACATTAAGGAAAACTATTTAGGAGAGCAAGATACATCATTTTACATGTTAAAATCAGACCAGAGGTGACAGACCAGACATCTGGTAATTCTTTAGAGAAGGGAATTACCAGATCTAGGAACAGCAGGCACCAGAAACACACACTAAGTAGATTGAGGTTTTTTGTTTGGTTTTTTTTAATGTTTGTTTTCCCTTCTGCCCCCTCAGCTGGTAACAATCCTGCAAAGAAAGTTTCCCATTTTCAAAACTCTTCAAGGTAGTTGGAACACAGTGGTAAAATTCTTCCTTTGATTAAAAACCTACTTTCTGAATAAGAGGAAAATATCCAGAGAGCTGTAACAAAGTGCCAGCTCTTGTTGCTGTATTATAATACCTTCAAGAGCTATTTTTGATTTTTTTTTTTCAAATTAAATCGTCATCTTAAAAATGAAATTTGGGCTGTATGCTTGTGCTATCAGTTTCATATACTGTTTCTTTTGCCAAGTTACAGCCTTACGAAAATATTAAAGTCTTCCTACCTAGAACAAGGGCTGAAATGGGTTATATTTAATTCTACTCCAAAAGGGAAAAGACAGGGTGCAAGGTAAGTACCCCTTTGAGGTGAAGGCCGTTTGCATTTTTCAAACTGGATCAAATAATTCTTTGCATTAGTTGCTTCTGAAACATTATAGTAAGGTTTCAATTAATTTTCAACTTAAATTAATTTAAATTGATTCACGGATTTGTGAACTGAATGAGAACAGACTTCAAACTGATTCTTCCAGATGACTAGGGTGTTAAGAAACACAAGAGGCAGGTAGATTGGTTTATCATCTCTTTATCTGATGGCAAGCTATTTTGCATCACTGAGTTTTCCCAGCAAATACACACATTTCATGTATTTTAAGGGACTGAGATTAAATAGTGAAAGTATCACTAAAGGTTTAACAACAGGGAATTGGGCCACAATCATCTCCATTCTGATTCCTCACTGGAAATATTTTTCCGGAACAGAGTGGAATCTGACAACAGCTTTAACTGTAAATGATGATACATTTAGATATGTTAGCTTCCCAAGGAAAGCAATAATTTTGCACAAGTCCCTTGAATGCAAGTTTGCTTAAAGCTAAAATAACCCTGCAGGTAAAACTTTCAGTGGAACAGTATTTTCAAAAATTTTTCAAAATTACCATCTCTTCAGAAACAACTTTAAAGGCTTCTGAAAAGGGAGAAAGGATTGATGAAGCAAAAATACATAAATCCTCTAAGCCATGCTATTACAGCACAGAAATAAGAACTACCCCACAGAGTTTATACAAGTGGTTCAGCTTAACTTGTTATAATCCTGACGCTTAGGCTAAGACGTATCAAGTCCACGTTCTTGGTATTAGCTATAACTTGAGCAAGCAACTAATATGTGCACCTATATACAATGAAAGCAGCTCACTTCGTACCATACAGCCTGCAAAGTTGGAAGATTTCAAGCTGAAACATTTGTTTCCCTGTCATTCATGAAGACAGGTGTCGGTCCCAAAATAGTATGTAATCCTTAGAAAAATGGATTTGTCTTGGGAATTTTCTGTCTGCTTTAAAATATCAACAGAGACTGCATTTTCTTGAGGCAGGTTTATATCACCTTTGTCCATGTTCCAGGAAAATATTTGGTGATAATGCACTTTTTAAGCTGAATGTGTCTCCACTCGATGAGTGTCGAGAAGTTGCTTTACCACCTATCAACAAAGTCTCTGCTTCTTTTATTTCCATAGCTCTCTTGTAAAGTTCAGCTGCCTTCTCAAAGTCTCCCCTTTCATAGCTTTGGAAAAAGAGTAAAACACAGTTTAAAAAAGCAAATAAAACAAGGCTCTCAAATCATTTAAATTGAAATACACACCACAGAGTACTTAAAGCTCTCTACTTTCCCAGCAAGTACACAAGCCCAGGATGTTTTGTTTCATCCAGTAATTTGCTTTTATAGGGTGGAAGCATATAGTCTTACCTTAGCACAGCCAAGTTTTTCAGTGTTTCCCCCACACGAGGATGCATGTGGCCAAAGCTGTCTTCATAAATCTTTAATGCACGTTCGTAAAGAGGCAAAGCTTCAATCTGTTTTTTCTTTGGGTAGTAGAAAGTTTTTTTGTTACACATGTGTATTACATTTGCTTTTCTTTTTTTTTGCCAACATAGTATCAAAGCATCCTAGATGCATATTTAACCAACAAGATGTTTTGAGTTCTCAATACTATTGATACATGAAGATGATAATTGAGATTGTCAAAGCAATTGGCTTGCACTTGCAAATGCAATTCCCACTAATTCTAATTAGGGTTTGGATTTCCCCATGCAGTTCTGAAAACCTCAGTCCTGAAAGATTTACCAGATGCTCTTTGATTTTACCTAAGGCAGCTTTAATCCCTGTTTAAAAATCAGATAAACAGATTGCAGAAATCCAGGAAACAAGAAAACAAACTCACTCCTATTGATGCTAAGGAATTCAGCAAGTTGATTGCATCTCCTTTGAATCCTGTATTAGCTGCAGGCTAGAAAGCCTGCAGCCTCCTTAGATTTTTAGTTATGCAAGTCTTACAAGGAATTTCCCTTTTAAACATGATCAAGTTTCTTTGGTTTCATTTAGGTACAAATCATAAAAAAGTGTAGGACAGGAAAAATAAACATGTTAAGCATGAAAAACTTACCATCTGACAATAAAGGACAGCCAGATTTACCAGAGCAGTTGCTACACTGGGGTGTTTCGGGCCAAATGACTTCTGTCGAATTTCAACTGCTAGCTCATACAGAGGAACAGCCTTGTCAAGTTTTCCCTAGAAATAACAGGGGAAAAAATGATCCATTTCTCTTGTATCAAGATAGTAGCAGTAAAATCTATTTTAAACTAAAGCCTTGGAGAAGATGTAACTGTTTCTAGAATGAGGGGTTAACTTCGGTTAATTAATAGTTATATTTTGCATAGATTGTTTATCATGAATATTTATTATGACCTAATTTTTCAAAATACAGAGCATATTCAACTCCACGTTAACATGCTTCTCATCTATGTCTATTTCTTCCTTTCTTAATTTAATTTTCCCCCACAAGTGCCTCACTGAGAAAGCTGTTAAAGAGAATTTTCAGTTGTACTTTTATCAAAATAATTTTCCCCACTGAATTTTAATTTGTGCTCCTTCAAACTGGTAAAGAGTTTTTTGTTGCAAATACTGAGTGCTTTTGCAGTTCCTAGCAGCATGAAATTTAGAAGCTGAAGTGAGCAGAGAATATGTGACCCCAAACCATTTAATGCACAGAACAGCAGATAACAATTATTTAGCAAAAACACAGGCACATTTGATCCAAGGGATTATCTTCAAGGTCTTTTTTCTCTTTGAAGAACAGTAAAATGTGAAAATATAAAATAAATACATTTTTTTGTCATCCACTGAACTTGATCTTGGTTCAACAGTTGGAAACTGTATATCACTGATATTATCAAATAGAACAACCATCTACAAACACAGATATCCATAAAACATTTTTAAATTATGAAATGCAGTTTGTACTGCATTGACACGTGTTATTCCCCACAGTGCATTTTACAGAGGAGTAACACTCATCTTTCACTAGGTCAGTGTAAGCTGAAGATGGCTCAGCCAGACAGTTTATTTGTAAAGCACTATCTCGCCCATAAGCCTTCAAGTTAACCTCAACTGGACTGTAATGTTCAAGGTCATTGTGTAAAAAGAACTAATTGTATACTCTTAAACATGATTTTTCCATTAGAACATAACTGACCAAACTCCTACATGTGGATGTCACATAGCAGACAGTGGAGAACTCAGATACAGCCAGGAAGAGCTTCCCTCACTTGCAGCCAAAACATTCACTCTTAACTAAACCAGAAATTTTTTGTGGTGAATACTGAGCATGCAGGACACCGACAACATTATTCAGAAATAGCTTTCCTTTAAATAAAGTGTGTTTTGGAGGTGCTACTGGGCTCTTTGGAAACACGCTGAGGCCATTTTACTATATATTTTATGCATGTGTTTATAGCTGCCAAAATGCCCATGCTCCACTCCTTTCGGACTGAAGACTGTAACGATGGAGGGCATTACAGTTCATTTACAGGCTAAGAGAAGGTAACAGGCTTGTGCTCACCATCTTTTTGTACAGCACCGCCAGGTGTTTCACAGTGTAAGCCAAGGAGGGATGATCTGGAGCCAACGCTCTCCTCCTGATGTCCAAGGCTTTCTCATAGAGCTCCTCGGCCTTGTCATAGTGCTTCTTTTCATTGTACAGGGCTGCCAGATTGTTCAAAGACTGTGCGCAGTCCGGGTGGTCGGATCCCAGGACTCTCTCTCTCATTTCCAAGGAGCGCTTCAGGAAAAGCTCCGCTGTCCTACAGAACATATTTGTTCAGCAATATTTTAACATTATGGTAACATCTCTACAGGCTCAAGTGCCTGTTTGAAACGGAACAAAGTCAGGCTTGGAAGCTTCATGGGTGCTGCCAGCTGGTAATGGACTTTCCTCGAAATAAGCAAATGGCAAATCAGCAATTCTTTTATGCAGTGTGGAACTATACATCTTGCTAGGTATGATGTCAACGTGATGGATGTAGACAAAGAGATAGTTAATGTATTTCTGTGCAAACTTGGATCCCCCCATTAAGGACTAAAAAGCTTATATATAGCAGATTACACGCCCCCATAGCTACCCTTTTCTTTAATTCAACCTCCATCTTCAGTTACACAAGTAATCCTTCCTTATTCAAAACATTCTTCAGACTTCTGGGCAACTCCTCATAATAATCAAGTATTTCCACGGATAAAGCAATCATGACGTATGAGGTAAAGGTTTAGGACACACCACACACTTCTCAAGTAACTTTAAAGGCTGTAAAACATGTTAAAGTGTTCAACAGACAGCTTTTCATTCTGAAGGGGGAGAGACTGGAATGGATTTTATATATGCCATGGGCTAGATTCTCACAGTAGAATCTGTGAGAACTGACAAAGTGGAAAAGACTCTGTGTAATGCCACCACTCAAGCAAAGGGCATATTTTATCTCACTGCAGTCGTGTATTACTATTCCATTACAGGCTTACAGCAGCTCCTCTGTCAAAACAATGGGTGATTCCCCCATAAGACTGACAGCATCCATCATAACTAGGCAGTTCCTCATCCTGACATACACAAAAATTCTGTGTGATGCTATTCCCAAGATGTCAGCTTAATAAATTGGAAAAATCCATTTCATGTTAAAGAAAAAAGACCATTGATACACAGCACGATAGGTTCAATTCTGGAGCTCTTAGACAAGTGTCAAAAGGTGTTCATTGTATGTAAGGATGATGTGTGATATATAGATATTAATTAAGAGACATACCCTTTCACCATGGATTTCATCTTAACTGCACAAATTGTCAAAAAAATCAGTTTTGGATTTGCTCGTTTAGAACAGAGACACAATATCCATTTTAAAAAGTTCCTTAAACCTCCACTAGAACAAAGTTCATACTTTTGCTCACCTATGAAATAGTGGAGATATTGTTACTCTTGAAGCAGGTTGTGTTGAACAGGAACTTGGTATGAACAATGTGGAATATTAAGCAATCATGTATAAGATTAGATAAGATACTGCTCCTCTATAATCAGTCACTTCATGAGGGTAAACTGAGGAAAACCCCCAAATTTCCAACAACTGTTAAAAATCAATTCCTTCACTGCAGAGGTCATGCATTTAACAGAGATTCTGTATGCACATCCTAAATAATGATATCCTTCTTAATTATCCAAAAGCTACTAGTGCCATAAACATCATATACAGGAAGAATGTAAAAATACTTTCAGAACTTAATCTGTGCTTTTTCACTGGGCACTTTCCTTCTTCTCTGAAAAGATTTGGTTCAGTAGAGTGGGATTTAAGGTGACACTAAAATTCCCTCACAACACACAGTTTTAGACTACTTTCTGGACTGAAGAAGTTGATGTGAAAAGTGGCTAACCATGCAATCAGAACTGTTCTGCACCTTTAACTCCCATTCTTCAACACCCCTGCCTATCTCTGCCTGCTTTTAGAGCACCTTTGTGCCGCTTTGTCCTCTTTTTCCCCTTCGACAGGCCATCAGGGTAAAATCCTGATGATTACAAGCACAGTCAATATTTAAGTCATGATTTCTTGTAATACTGGAATTTTGAGTGTTTTTCATAGAAAAACAACAATCCTGCTATTCAAAGAAGAACACTACAAAGGAGAGTCATAAAATAGTGAAGCTGAGTAGTGGAGGCACAAATTTGAGAACCCATATCTGCAACAAAGGCAACCGTGGAACATCAATTCTGAATGCAAAAAAAGAACTGATTTGGTAAATACTCACGTGCAAAAGCATCAACTCCAGAAAATATGAATGAATTTCACAGCTGACAAAAAACAGTGGAATGACTCAAGGACAGTACTATAACAAGTATTTGATCATGTGTCTACATTTGCCTCCATTTAGACCTCTGAGACCATTCAGTGGAGGTGTCACAATTACTACAACTTACTCAAGATTGTTCTGCAGGTAGTAGAGGACTCCAAGCTCATTAAGGGTTCGAGCATTATCTGGTGTGTCCTTGCCCAGCGTGAGCTCTTCCAATTGCAGGGCTCTTTGACGCAGGAGAGCAAAGCCACACTACAGCAAAGAACAAGGTAATGTAAGCCAATCACCATTACTTTTGAAGTTTAACACTCAAGACAGAAAATCAAAAGGAGCACAGTAATTCTATTTAAGCTCTTTTCTCGAGCTACATGGCTCATGCTTATTTATAATGTAACTAAAATGTGAAAGTTTGGTGAAAATTCCCAGGCAATTCAAGTTACTGTGCTGTCACAAAATTTCTTTTCCCGGTATCATACATGCTAATTTGCTTAAACTCCACAGTTTAAACAACCAATTTAGACCAAATTCTTAGGTTTATAAGCTCAAAACTTAAAATCAATGCAATCTCCAACACCAAATGCCATATACAAATGCTTTTACAGTGTTACCCAAAGCGTCACATGGACCTTTGTAAACTGGGCTGCCAAGTTAATGCTTACATGCCAAATGATTCACAAGTAAGAAGTGTGGCCATTGTTACACACTCTGCCTATTTTTGATCTTTGGAGTCTTAATCAAAATATTTGTGCAGCAAAACTCATTACAGAAATGGACCAAATATTTATGAACCAAATTCATTTGTATTTAAGCACTGTGGGAATAGCAACATTTTTATGGCTTTTTACTACTTTCATTACAGCTGCAACTATAGCTCTGGAGTTATTAGCTGAACTCTTACAGTACAGGCATTACATGACAAACCGTTAGCTCAAGAATGACAAGAGGAACCCTGGAGCTGGAAAGCAGCACAGAAGATAAAAACTCAGTATGTTACCTAATACTATTACTGGGATTTTCCATTGCAGTAAGCATTGTATTCACTGGTAGGATAAATGCCTCAGCTATTCTGGAGAACACCTTTTTCCCTTGTGACTTTGACAGGCAACGCTATCAGCAGTAATTCTGCACCCCTGAAACCACTTCTTTCTTTTCCACTTCTCTCAACTCTCTTCCAGTTGTACTGACACATGTCCACTTCCAGCAGAGTTGAAAGGGCAGCTACTAGAGCTGCTGCTAAGCTACTTCACTACCTACAATTATCAAAAGCCCTCGAGCTTTGTCAGCTCTGCAGACACGTTTTATCATCTCTTTAGCAGAGCTGCAACATGCCCTGCACTTCTTTTGAAATATCACACATTTCCTTACCAAACTGCCTTTCTGCCTTGCTGCTCTTTGCCGTATTTTGAAGGATTTTTTCCTCAGCTGCTCGGCTTGTTCATATCTGAAAATAGTTATTTGTAGTGTTAGAAAGATGTCAAATGTAGCATCAATGAGTATGCTGGAAAGTTTCTAAGTTACTTGAGGGTTTAGATTTGAGAATTTAGAAATCTTGAACACAATCACACTTTTTGTCAAAGATAAAAACACCCAAACTGCCAAGGGCCAGACAATGCTCCTCCTTTATCTCTATAAGTTTTTTGTTAAACTAACCATAAAAATAGGCCCCTCCTAGGTGGCCTGCTACAAGAATAGAGAGGGGATGCTCATGGTTGCATTAGAACATATTAACTCAAAAAAAGAAGCAAAGAAAAATTCTGGCTTCAGGAAGAAAATCTTTGCTGTTACTTTTCTTGTAATACCTCCACATAAAAGGAAAACAGCACTGTATTTAAGCTTACTTGTTCTGCTTTTGGTACAAGGTGGCAAGTGCATCAAGTTCACGGGCTACCCAAGGGTGTTCGGCTCCATATGCATTTTCAGAGATTTCCAGTGCCTGTTTATACAGCTGCTCAGCATTTCCAAACTTCTTCCACTGAACATACACTCCTGCTAGCTGGTGAAGTGACTGTGCCACCCTGGGGTGGTCCGGATCCAGCGCAGTCTCTCGAATCTCCAGAGATCGCTGCAGAGGAGCTACAGCCTGTAACAACCAAGTTCAGAGTGTGATGGCAGCAGGCAGCATCATATATGCCACAATAATTTATCAACTGCAATAGAAAGTACACACCGAGCTCTGTTTAATTTGCCTTTTTGCTGTTACAACAATCTCTAAATGTACTTACCTGACTGAGAAGGCCTAGGTCCTTAAGAAACCGTCCCAGGGTCTCATAAAGATCAGCCAGGCAGATCATACTTTCCTCTCCCTCACAGTTTTTTTCATATTCTTTCAGAGAGTCAAAATACTCAGCTGCCATAGAGCTCTTATCTTTCCCAACCAGCTGCCAGTAACTCAGCAATTCTGCAAAATGTCCCCTGTTTTAACAAGGAAATAAGAATCTCATCTTATCTCTGATACCCCTCTATTCAGACTGACACTAGCTTAGAAAAAAAGGGCCATATGCACAAATGTTGTCTTTATGCTACAGCATCTACAGAGACAATCCATGGAGACTAATGCTGTTCAACAGCAATATTTATCCCTTTACCAACCCCCAGGTGTGACAGAATAGAAAAAATAGATTATTATTATGAAAACAGCATTTAGCAATTTAGCCTCTGTTATTTAAGTACTTTTAATCTGCATCTGTCACTTTTTGATTTATACTGACAAAAAATTACTTTTAAATGTTTATAATCCCCAAAGCAGTGGCTACCTTTGTACCTTTTGTAAAGGTTTTGGGATACAAAGAGATTCAAAAGACACTTGTGTAGCTTTTGCTTATCACTCTGCTGTTGGAAGAGCCAGGGAAGTTCATCTGCGCTTCTCCAAGTCACTCGGTCTCGACTATTAAAAGAAAAACAAATCAAAATTAAAACCCCAAGAGGTCTAACAGAACTTGTCAATTTGACATGAAAACTAGGCAAGCATACAATTGCCATACCTGAATGTCTAAACAGACAGATTACTCTAAGACCTACGTACTCAATTTTCTTACATCTTCATTTTAATTTCACCTCAGAACCCCCAAGCACTCCACAGGAAGCTGTTCCTCCATCCTATATGGGCTAATGTGTGCCTTTCAGCAGGACTGTGGCCCTACAGCAGCCCAGTGTCCCTTTGTGCCTCCTCTATCTGCCACTTGGCTTTCTGCTACCCAACAGTGGATGCTCAGAGGAGCAGTAAGCAGCAGCCCACAGCTGGGACACACTAACTCAGGATGTAAATGCAAATCAGTTTGCAAGCTGGATATGAACTTGTAGATGTTCAGCTGTCCTACTGGACCTCCTCTTACATATGTGCCAACTGCTTGCTGAACACTAGAGGTCTTCTGATTCAAATTCCAAGCAACCTCAAATTTCCTAGCATTTACTGGGAGTTAAAAATCCATATGGGGTCAGGTACAAAATAACTGATTTGGTATAAATTCATGCCCTATATTTTCACCTGATAACTTTGTCGTTATCATACCCCATTCCCCTTCACAGTCCTCATTCCATTCCAAGATTAAAAAGCAACATATCAATAAAACTTCCAAACCGGGTTTTGCAGAGTTATTTTGCCATAATAATTTACTAAACTCAGTCAAAGAATGAATATGAAGAAAACAAAAATATCTGTGAGGCAATTTAGCACTTCTTGAGGAATTCTGACCTACCTTAACTGCATGGTGAAATACTCCACTAGTTTTTGTCTATAGGCAGAAATAACATTTTCACCTTCTTCCATATACTCTAGTTTCACCATCTCCCAAGCCTGAAAGTAAGTATAATTAAAAGCAAGAGAATGCATTTAATTCATTTAAGTGATGATGATACACAGAGTGTTATGCAAGATGAAACACACCTTATTTTATAGAATGAAAATCTTTCAAGGACACAGGCACTATTAACAGATTGTCTTATATTAGACCAAAGCTCTGGTTATTCAGATAATATTCCTTTCTCCTTCAATTCTTCTTGGTTTTTTTTGTGGAACCAGTTTTTTCTGGGGCACATGGAGTTAACAATTAATTGATCAGAAATTTATAAAGATCTGAAAGATCAGATTTTCAAAAATACAATCACAGCTCCAGTAGTTTTCAGGGTGATTCTAAATCAGACCAGATATTAGGGAGAATGGATAAGCAAACACAAACACATCAAGGCCTACCTAGCTAACAACAGAACTTATCTAAAAACAGGGGTTGGCATTGGCAGGGCATGGGGAGTTTCACTTGCACATGTTTAGAATTACCTGGAGGTGCTGGAACTTCAGCAAACCACAGCCATATGTCAGCAAACACATTTTGTGCAGGCTGTGAAGGAGTGAGGCTAAGACTGCAGAAGTCAGCTCAGGATAAAGCTCCATCAGCTCTGACTCACTCACGCCGTTGTGGCTGACACCGATAACACACAGTATCTACAGAGAGCAGAAAACACATTTTATGGTTAGCAATATTTCCTGCAGAGCTTAGTTACACTGAAATGTCAAGAAAAATATTGTTTATTGCTGTGATAACGTTATAGCCAAAGGAAAAAAAATCCTGCCTAAACAAGCCCTTTCCCCCTTCTGTTCTCAAAGAAGAGACCTCAGTGCTAATGGATGAATATTCTAATAGATGAAGCACCAAATGGGAAACTCTGGGATAAAGAAATGGCTCCTTAGACTTTCCCCTAAAACACTGGGGAAAAATAACTTCATTATCGTGAGGAACTTTCATCTAAGTAAAATATGATGAAGGTTGTTATGCTGCTATTACCAAAGTAGCAGTTATTGAGTATCGCGTTCTAATAAGGAAAAAAATGTTTCACACAAGAGGGAAATTCTGCTACGGTAGGAAGAGAAGCCAGAAATGTAACAAGCAGTGCCCTGTAGCCACAAGATACCATGTTTTGACTGCATTTACTATGCTTAATTTAGTTAATCACCAGACCAGGGTAATGATCATCAAGGAAGTGCTAACTCTATACCACATCATAGTGAAAGAACTCTGCTTTATTTTGTGAGACAACAGCTAAGTTTATATTTAACACAAAGCAGTCATATGTTCTACAGTTATGGAACAGAATTAATTAGATTAATAAAATTGTCCCTTCTATACTAATAGTACACACTAATCTCTGAATCATACATATGAACCAATATAAACTTATATTTACTTTTAAGTTAAAAAAACTCTTTACAGGAAAGAGTGTACATTACCTGTAGAAATAGTGGTGCATTCTCTGCTTACCTCTCTCAAAAGACCTTTCTCTTTATCACTCTGCAATGATTCTTGAATTGATCTCAGAACAAGCCTGTACAATGACACCGTGTCTTGACATTGGCAACACTGCTGAAGGATTTTGTCAATATTTCCTGTATTTCCAACACTGAGTAGGAAGACAAAAAAGGGCAAGGTTGAGCATAGTAAATTTGGCTGAGTGAGCTGGAATTGAAACCACTGAAGAGCTCTATCTCAAAAGTGCTCTGGATTCCTACTGGGTTCAAAAGGTGCACAGCACCTGGTAAGATTAAACACAGAAGAGGTGAGTTCCAGAACCTTCTTTCTGTCATAATGTCTGATTTTGCTAAATAGCTGCAACATTTTATTGTACAAAAAATTAAATTGCAGTGTTCTTCCCTCCAGCAGGAGTACAAAATAAGAACATCAGGATGGATAAAGATAAAACCATATGCCACTGTTTCATTTAATGCATTTACAAAGTATGTTTTCAGGAGCAATTAAGCCTTCTATAATATAAAACAAAAACAAAAATAATGAAAATCAGTCACTTAGAGTAAATTATCAATTAGCGTATCATCTTCTGGGAGTCTCTTAACTAAAAACGCATCTTTCCCAACAAGATGAAGTCTAGGTTAATAATAAGCCAATGCACTTATTAAGTATTCTCTTGCACAAGAGGGAAGATTCATTTTCTCCACAGCAGGAATGATAAGGCTAAGTACCATATGCAGGGTGTTAAATTAAACAGTTGCTGAATTTTCTTTCAGCCTTAAAAATCTATGAGGCAAGCTATCTGGTAAATCAACAAACACAAACACCTGAATTTAACTGTTTAACAAAAGAGTATCGACACTCTCCAAAAACCTTTAAAAAGCACTGGAGCAACTGACACACCCAGAAAGAAGAACATCATTAAAAAAAATATATATAAAGAGAAGAGCTGAAAAAAGATACAACTATTTGGATTCACTTATTATCAAAACGGTGACTGTATACTCTTTGATTTCTCTTCCCATTGCATTCACAGTCAGTGCAGGGGGAAAACTTTGCATACTTCTCCACTCTTTTCTCTTAACAAGATTCATTCTGTGTTAAACGAAAGTATTTCAAAAGGCTAACAAACCTACTTAAAGTCTTCTAATCTAGTGATGAGCATAATAATTTCCAGAACATCTCAACTTACCAAGCAATGGTTTTGCCCAAGAGAGTGACATACAAAGCATTGCAAGTTGTGGCAGAACGACAGTGTCTCTCAAGCTTCTTCTCCTGCAACATTTTAAATAAAATCTGTGAACTGATGAAATTTATCAAACAAATAAAAAATTCACTGTTTGACAAGAAAATAAAAGTTCTAGATATTCTTCTATCCATAACATCTGAACACTAAGACATGGTAACTAGTGCACAAAATACCGCACATTTTTCTAGCTATAGGAGCATATGAGTGAAAGTTTCCTTTTGAATTTAAGATGAAGAGTTAGGATATAACATTATATCTCAAAATGAGGATTATCTTACAGAATCAGTCTCTGTGACAAAGGTAAAATACTGTTTTCCCCATTTGGCCAATCATTGTTACATTATTATGCAATAATAATTAAAAATAATTAAACCTTCTAGTATGCTAAAATAAAATAATGCATTTACAGCAATATGTGCAACTGCATTGTTTATGTGTTAAAAATTTATGCTGCTCCATCTGTATTTCAGTGCTAGGAGCCATTGCTATCTTAAGCAATGCTATTTAGTTAGCTAAATATAATACTTTCTTTTGGCAGCTGGGCTTTTTTCATCTTTCCATGTTTTCATTAAAAGTTATACCAGAGTAAGGTACTTCAGAAAAACTACAACAGACATACCTGCTCTTTAGTCAATTTAACATTTGCAAAGCTACATTCTGCACTAATGAGAGATTTAACATCTTTGAAATTCAGTGGATCAAGATGAAGAGTGGGCCATAACCTTTGGTGAGAGAGAACAAAGTCATATTAGAACCTTATTAAATAGCACACAAAAGGAAGAAAAAAAAAAGGCATCCCAGCTCCAGAGCTTTTTAAAGATTTATATCAAAGCAGTAATTGAAGCTGTTCCCTGCTACTATGAAATTCTAGTTCTCTCAAGTCAAATTTCCACTTTTAACCTTATCCTGAATCTACAGCATGGCACTGCGGTTCTTCATGTGCATCTGACTGCATTTAATATCATCTTTCATGCAGTCGTGTGGATATCCATCACAGTAAAACGGAAATCCGATTGTCCAACAGCTAAAATCTGTCATTTCAGCTACAAGAGAGAAGCTCTCATTTGTCTCACAGGTTGCAAAAGCATACCCTCTTAGATCTCCACATCTTGACAAGTCTGTCTGCTCTTTAAAATAATTTAAAATAATAATTCTAGCCCAGGCTGCTTTGAAACATCTCAGAAATATAACATACCTCCAAGCCTGTGGACATGTTTCTACATTCACTGACACAATCACTCTCACGTTCACTGGCAGTGGATCTATCAACCACTTCATATGCTTCTCAGCTTGCTTAAAAACAGATTGCAGTTGCTTAATATAAAGATTGCTCAAAACAATGCCAGAAGTTAATACATTTCATTAACTGCACAACTCAATGAAAGGAGTCTTAAATTCTCCAGCGTCCTTAAAAATTGTTCATGGTCTGGTTCTTGAGACAGTACTAAATGATCCAATTATAAGTATCAGAATGACTGTACACTACATCAAGCAGATAGAATACTACTGCTGAAAGGTTCACCTCCTAAAAACAAGGCTATTTACAAGCCCAATAAGTCAGCTCACACCCTTGAGTGTTTCGGTAAGTAATGTAACCAAACTGCTCAAAAATTAAAGTGTTAAGATAAATTTAGAAGAAAAAACAAACAAACAAACAACCCAGCATAAAATTTATCTACAAAAATAACTCAATTGCACTTTTTACACAACTATTTTCTATATGTTCTCTTTGGAGCAAAGCAAACAGTAATAGTTCCGTTACACAGCTATGGCTGATCCTATTACAGTAGTCAAGATTTCCTTTAGATTGACAAAGGGCAAATACTTTGAAAACATACCTGTATTTGGTCGATAGAATCAATAATTATAATAATGCTGCCGTGATGGCGTGCGGAAAGTTTTTCCAGCCAACGGGGAAATTCTTCCAGAAGTTTAGCTGGATCAAAAGTCAGAGGTGACACTAACCAAGAGTGTTGCATAAGCTGCAGAATTATAAACATATACAAGAAATTCTACCTTAAAAATCAGGACAGTTGAAAGAAGTCCTAAGAGGAAAAAAGAACAACAAGAACAAACAAACAAGAAACCCCACATGATTTTGGGGCAATTTCTCTAGTCAAGTTCACACACAGATTTCCTTCCGGTATATGCAGAACAAAGAATATTTATTAAACTCAGCATGTTAATTCTAGAGACATAACCTGAGTTTAGACAATGGACAAATCTGAAGACTTAAAAGTCCTAAAGTTGCAAAAGTTAAACAGGCAAACTTCTAAAATGCATGAGGAAATTGCAAGGATAGCACTACTGATCTCATTTTTCTAAAGGTTTTAGTCCTGTAAGGTCCTTAGTGCCATCCTGTGATGGAAAAAGAAAGCTCAGACCCTGGCACAAAAAGACTTATTCCCCACATATTAAGCACAATTAAACAATTAAAAATAAATTAACGTAGGAGAGAGACTAGTCTAGGAACAATATGGTGCCAACTGGTCCAATAGAGCCTCAGGTTCCTAAACACATAGAAGAGGTACCACCTGCCTCTCTCACTGGCCAGATGGCAAGGAATTTTGGAAGGAGCTTATATGGTTTAATAAGTCATCAAAAGAGGTCACTGGAAAGGAAACTGCTAATGTCAATCTATTATGAATATCCCAGAGATGCTATTTAATTTATCTATATTCAGTGTGTGGGATCAGATTCCCCCCATTCTGCAATGCCTTATATTTCAAAGATTAACAGAAGAGTTTAGATTGGAAGGGAGCTTCAAAGATCACCAACACCCTGCAGTAAGCAGGGACATCTTCAACTAGATCAGGTTGCTCAGAGCCCTGTCCAATCTGATCTGGAAAGCTTTTCTGTAGCATTTGTATTACTTTTCTATTACATTTGTATTACTTTTCATTGATGTAGAAAAATCTGCAGAAAATCTTATCTTTTGACATGCACTGGCTCTTTCCAAAGCAAGAGGCAATGGGTATGTAATACAGCATACCTTCAAAGTAAGGCGTTTAATTATCAGTGCAGATTCTGAACTAGTAGACATGGGCCTCCCAACAAAGTGATAAAGAATTAGAGTGTTTGGTGAATGCTTCTGTTGTAATTGAATCCTAATGACAGAAGAGAGGGAAAAAAAAAAGACTCAGCAGAGTGTAATTTTGCAAATGTATCTCAAACATAGCCCCTCAGTTTTGCCAAAGAAGATACAGTATTTTAGCTAGAGGTGTTCCATGTTTATCTTACAAAACAGGATAGACATTTCCAGAGCTATAATTGAATTTTTATTATTAGATTCCATTTTTGCTCTCCCCGGTACAAATAACAATTAACAAATGCCCTTCCTGGCACTGGATAGTAACTTTTAAGAGGCAATGACATCATCAATTTATTTTTATGCCAGCAAATTTTGTCATAGCATACAAGTGACCACAAAATACATTTTTATGGTAAATTATTAGGATTTTTCCTTTATTTCGGTTAAAAAGACTCCAGAGGACCCCTCTTGTGTATCAGAAAAGGGCAACATGATTGAGCTACCAAAACCACATAGTAATGCTGTGCAAAGACACAGTTGTAAGGTGTTGCAGCTGGAGTCAGGTAGATGTTAAAGGCGGTCCAGACGGAATTAACTACACAAATATCACAAATCTTTCCAGGATGTTTCAGTAACTGCAGTGCATTGTAAATGCCCTGGTTTTACCTCTAATTAGACTGATACAATATTCGAAATGTAATTCTTTTTTCTTAAATTTCATTTCATTTTTTAAAAAAATAAAAATTCAAACTACCATTTTGACAGAAGGAGAGATTTCCCAGAGCCTGGTCCTCCTGATACAAGTAGCGGTGGAATTGGTGCTGGTGCTGCTACTAGGTCATTTAGACGTTCAAAATACTATAAAAAAGAAACAATTATTACATATATTCCACTGATTAAGGCAGAAATACAGTATCTGGTATTGCAAACCATGTAGATTCAAAATGCATGTACAGATTTATTAAGGTAAAGGAATAACTACTGAAATGCAATACAAATGAAATACAAATGGAAAAAATGTTGTAAGGAAACACTTAAACCACAGAATATCATTTTTAAAGAAGTGTAAAATAAATAAACTTTTTTTCATTAACAATTGAGCCTTCAGTGCTAATAAAGGGGGTTAGTGTTACTATAGTAAAGCAACAGGGTACAATATTTGTTCAAGCTTCCTTGGCCCCTCTTTCCCCAGACTACTCCACTGCACTGGGTATGGTTGCCAGGACAAAGTCTTCAAAGTTGGCATTTGCCATAAATGATATTTTGAGACACTAAGCACACAGAAGAAAGCCTTCTTTCACCACTCACTTGGGCTCACTTGGATGTCCAAGAATGTTGTAGTAGCAGGTGACAAAAAAACCCAAACCACACCCGTCATCTGCTTGGGAGAAATATTTTGTCTTCAAAATAAGAGGCACATTGAGATATAGATTGATATTTTGTCCTTAATGTTCTAATATTTTATTGCTCTAGAATGTAGTAAAGATGTACAGTCCTCCAAACCAAAACCAGAATAAGAGTACTGAAGTAAAAGAACATATTATGCTAGTAAATAGGGGCAGTAAGAATTTAAATACAATAATGCAGAAACTGCATGCTTATGCTACATTATAACCTCAAGGAAGGTTGCCCAAATAAGCTGTTGTACCACGTTCTGTGACAACGTTAATGTTTATCTTCCTACATTCATTATACCTTCGCTCACAACTTGAAATGTTTTGAAAACTTTATGTCTAGTAATGAGTAAGTACTGAGCTATTCAGCAGCCTTCTGCTTTAAAGTTTCCTGTGTTCTTCTTACACGGCTGCAAGATGAGGTGAAATCTTTTCATTAGTCATATCCTAAAGACCTAAATCCAGGTGTCAAGACAGAGATTGGATTTCCTCGGGGAAAATTAAAATTAAAAAAAAAAAAAGACATTCAGTCTTTTCTATTGACGAGCAAAGTCCTGAAGTCTAGGAGGACAAACTGCCTTTGGCACACCATTATAGCACTTCTTTCCAGTGCAGGCATGACAACTACTTCTTCATCAATGCCATTCAACAACACACAGACTGGAATCACTTCCAGAAAAATGTGCCATCTATTTCAGAAACATGGTTTTCCCTAGCATAAGGAGTAATAGCCTCAAGGATGCTCTCAGACACAGCTTCTTCTTAAGTACATCCTGCCTTGCAATGAAATGAATCATGATTTTTTTTCTTCATGCATATACCTTTTCGATGTACTTACTTTTTCAAATCCCAGTTCACATGTTGAATTAGAAGCCTGCTGAAAAGCTTCCATCTGTTCTTGTTCATCGTGTGCATCCCACAATACATCACCAAAAACTACTTCTTCGGGAGCAGTGGAGTCTTCCTTGTTACCCAAATCTTTGCCTTCTAGTTCTGTCATTTCGCACCCCAATATATCCTAAGTAAAAAGAAAATTACATGGAGAAAACTACAATTACAATTCTTAACAGTGCAGGCACATTTGCTGTTAGTCTCAGTATGAGTGCAACTTTACTAACACCAATATGCTCATTTCCTTTTAGGGTAGAAGAGAACATAAATAAATAAGCAATTAGATGAAACCAAGTTAACTCTGAATGCACAGATCTCAAGACATTGACTTTAGTCACCTCATAGTGGAAGCAACTTACCACAGGGAAGAATAAGGACAGAATGGACTACGCAGTCTTTCCTTATTCTATGATATGGATAAAGAGAAAATAAAAGCTAATTTAGGCCATGAATAGATCCCTTTCCCCTGGTGGTACTTCTTTAGTCCATAAAAGCACTGCTCAGTTTGGGGTTTTATTTTCCACTCGCACATTTCTTTGGTGCCAAACATTAATGATAAAACACAAAATGATACTTCGAATTACATCTAAGTAGTATATAGTAATCACACTGACATAATTTAAGATCACAAACCAGAGTAGGAACAGAAAAAGATAAAATGCATCATATACTCTACCTGTTTAATTATTTTTTCCACACAACTATAGATTTCATATGCTCCTTCCTCCACACCTCCAACGTGGTCAATAATCTGAAAAAGTAAACGGCAAAGCATGATGCAAATCTGAATCCAATTGAGAACAGTATTTAGGACTTCACACAAAAACGTTCTGGAACACATTTAAATTCCACTCTGTTGCCTTCCTTATGTAAGATTCATTTTGCCTAATATCTTTAATTTGGGCATCTAGTTTCAGCTGTTCTCAACAGTTCTCCCTGTAGAGGAAAAAAAAATGGCAACTGATCTATTTTCAGACAGGAGGAATCTCTCTGGAGGGCCACTTCTTTCTCTTCAGTGGCTGCAGAGGCATTTAGATAAATAACTCTGCCATTTAAATGCCTAAACACAGGTAAGAAGTTCTATCCTTATAACAAATATATTTTTTTTTAGTGAAGAAAGCAGTTGCTTTTTTTCTCCCCTACTAATGAAAATTTTGTAACATTCATAAATTACAGCTTCATCGATCTGCTTACATAATGAGCATCCAGAGCAATGAGTGTAATGCCATTTCTCCTAAAATCTGGGCCTACTAGCACTCAGTGTTGTTTAGAACAATTTTTAAAGGCCATACCTTTGCTTTGTTCACGTAAGAAATTTGCTCGATTAACTGATGCACCGAGACTGAACTGACTCTGTCATCCTCCTTTCTGTGGTAAATTAACCGGGGTTTTTCTTCTGGATTTCTCAAGAAGGCTTCTTCACAGTCCTCCAACAAACAACTAGATTGGAAATCAGCATTCTTGTGCTATATTACACTGCTGTAGTAAACAGTTCAATCAACACAAGCTCCAAGGATGGGTTTCACTGCAAAATCTAATTCAAAAGTCATATCTATTTACAGCTAAAGGCAAGCAAACACTTCAAAAGAGAATTTAAGAAAAACTCTGAAGCAAGGAAAAGCTAAAGGAAAATTTATGCTAATTGTACCAAAACCATTAAACCCATTTACTAATTTTTATGATTATTGATTTGTAAATAAAAGTTGATATTCCTGTCATAGCATATGCAGAGTGAAAGGTGCATGCCTTGCCTGCAGAGAATATGGTTTCACATATGATTAATGAGCATCTCTGTCATCAGTTTTCTGAAGGCTCTGTTCTATTCATTGATCTTTATAGGAAAAATCCTTTAGTATTTGTCAGATATTGGACAGTCTTACAATTTATAGCAGTTAGAGGAGAACTACACACCTCCAAACTCAAAAGCACTTTGTATTTGAATATGTGAATGATATCCATACATATCATTCACATTCCTGTTACACAGAAGGAGTTGCTGACAATAACAAATGAGATCTCTCAAATATTTTGCTTCATATACAAGCACTACAATTTTCATCAGTTTCTCTGAGAGAAATTCTCTAAATTATTACTATTGGCAGGAACACTCTTTCATTTTTTTTTTGTTTTTTTTTCCTTGCTTATTTTGTCCTTAAACACTTGTGCCCCACATACACAAAACTGGGTTATTTGGCAACAGCAACCCCTCAGAGCCAACATATCCTCAGCAGCTGACATTATCTTCCTATGAGTATAAATGTATGGCAGCTCTGGTCCAATTCCTCTATAAAAACAAATCATAATCATCTGTGGCACCTGGCTGTTTCCTAAAGCACTTTATTGTTGTAAATCATAGCTACTAGTATCTTAAACTAGCCTTTAATTCTCTGTGGACCAATTTTTTTATTTACAGAAACAGGGTTAATACAAGAGCTCTAATAACACAACAGTATTTGAAATGCCTAGAGTTCAAAACCTACCTCTAAAATTAAATTTAATGCATACTGGTATTTTCAGATTTTTGCATTCATACAGATGTTTTGGAATGATCACTCTGTGATTCTTAATATTATCTTTTCTAATCCTTTTTTCTCTCTTCTTCAGCAAAAGGACACCCCTCTCTCCTGCAAACATCAAAACTACACTCCACCCAAAATTTTCAAATGGATAACAGTAACACTCCTAACACAATTCTGAAAGTATGCCTAGTTTGGTGTTTTTCATTTAGCAAATCATGTTTCTTCTTCTAGAAGGTTAGGAAATTACTCACTGAGCAAACAGAACACATTGCATCACTATTTGTCATAAAACATTGTGACTCTAGTAAATCAAGCTGTCAAAAGCTAGCGTAAGGTGACAAACAGGACTGCCATGAAATGAGTCCAAAAGCAGGAACTTATATGTGATAGAATAAATCTAAAATACTACAGACAAGTGTAAGGCTAGATAAGCAAATGAAAACCACCGAGGACATTTGCACCAGCCATCTTGAATTCCTAAGACACAGTCATATGCACAACAGAGAGCTGCTCTTGGAAAACAAAATATTTCTGTATATTATGAAGGCATCTTTCAAGCTGTATTTTAAGAGAATATGTACCTACAAGAATAAGGAAATGCTACAAAGCTGATATATCCTTTCAAGTGTCTGCATGAGCAAACCTAAAGTTTGAAGGAGCATCACTTTGAAGATATTAGATTAGGAAATGTATTGAGCAAAACATCACATACATTTTAATGAGCTATTCATCACATACATTTTAATGAGCATTCTACATAAATTACCAGTTTACATTTGTTTTACCAGTCTGGAAAATCCTCACCTTGGCAAAGTTAAATGCAGGAGCAAAATGACTAATGAACTTTTTTCAATTTCCCATTTTCTTACATCCTGAAGAGGCCTTTCATTTTCTGATGAAAAATGAACAACTTGAAAGAAGTACCCCATTGTTTCACAGACTCTTTGAAGTTTTGGAGCGTAGTTCTGTAAGCAAATTTGAATAATAGTGCATTATTACTAAACATGCATAGTACTAAAGACCTACTAACCAATTCTCCGTTTCTTTTCTCTAGGCAGTTTCTCCCCCTGAAGTCCTTGACAGTATTTCACTGGGTTTTTCTAAATCAGACTACATCTACTAAAACTTTCAAGAAATACTAGACCAATTTCTGAATCAGTATCACATTGGAAACAAAACAGCATAAAACTGAGCAGAGGTTTATGAGGTACTCACTCTAATGAGGATGTTCACTTCTGGTTGAGTCTCATCAGTACTAATAATATAACATCTTACTGTGTTACTCCACAGAGAATGGGAAAACAGAGGAGTAACCTGTAATAAACTGGCAACAGCAGCATCCCAATCATCTGTCAATGAAAAAAAAAAAAACCCAAATGAAATCTAGAGGTCTTCACATCTCATTGAACTGCATAAAAGACAAGTCATCATCTGTTAATAATATGAATACTACATTTTATCTAAAACAGTAGTAACATTTCAGTCAATTATTTAAACTTCATAAATTCTAGAGAACCCATATAATCTGATAATGTCATACAATTTGATAATGTGGCAAAACAAGAGTGTTAAATATATTTACATTATCATTACAATATTTCCCTTAAAAAGAATTGATGACATGTTTCCACAAAATCAAACTGATAGCTGTAAAGTAATAATATGCAGGAGTAATAAATTCACTCATAGCCAAACATTTTTTTTCCTCCTGATCTACATGCATTTCAATTACACCATGAGAATAAATGACAGCAAAACACTGTGGCAACTTCCTTTTCTAGAGGAAAAGTCCATTGCTTTCTATGGCAGTATATGTTTATTCCCTATAGAAGCAAGGACTTTTAAAACCTTCCTTGTTTTGTGCCTGGCCATTCTTTCAAGACAGGAATAGGTTCTCCTTTCAGTACCACAAGGTACTGACCACCACAGGGCAGACCCTCCCCTCCCACTTTGCAGGTGCAGACTTCTGAAACAGAGCCTAAAGGATTGAAGAAAAGAGGGAGAAACAGCCAGTGAAGTCAACTATATGCAAGAGAAGTTGAAGATCCAGGACAACAGTGAAGGAAACCAAAGTACCAGAAGCCAATTTTTACAAGAGACGCTTGAGAAAGTTCAAAAGCAACAATTATTGACATGAAAGTATCTAGCACTGATATACATAACAAAACATACATCCTGGTCTTGCAATTAGATTTCCATAAATGGCCCCCTAGGCAGAGTCAAACCTCATAGAAATCCAATGAAAAAAACAATACAAATGTCACATTAATACTCAGGAAATATAGAATCTGAATACAAACAGAAAACAGAACACCAGCAGATATTGCAAGAAAGGTCACCATCTTCCATCGTCAGCTTAAGCAACAAAATGGTACTTGGTTTACTCACAATAAAGCACCAGTCACTGATGTTTGCTAAAATCACTGCTGCACATACCATAATCACCATATACATTAAACTTAGGCCACACAGCTACATTTCCTTTTATTTTTACAAGGAAGATTTCCAAACAACCCTTCAGCCAAATTACCCAAGAAAGGACAGAAAGGCAGCTAAGAAAGAACAGAATTACTTAAGAATGCATAGAAAAATTATGTAGACCACTATAATCCCAGCAAAACAAACTACCACTACTTACCTCTGTTTATATTTGCAAATGGTCCCTCCACATCTATGGAGCTATGAGCAAATTCAGGCCCTCTGAAAGACTGCTGAAGTTGCATCATACTACCCATGGATGGCTCACTTCCCAACGCTCCTCCATTCCAATATTCAGATTGTGCCCCAGTAGCTAAGAATTGGAAAACAAAAAAAACATCCCTCTTCATTGTCACTAAACAAGGTAAATTATCAGTCCATAATAGTCCATCTGAAACCTACAGCCACATGCCAGTGACTAATTTTTTTCTCCTTCAGCAGATGTGCTCCCACCTTTGTGTTCTGTAGTTCTAAATGGGCGCTTGTCCAAAGGTAATGCAAATCCATGATGCTAAAGGATGAGGTTATTTGCTAATATTTGCAATTACATAGATTGCTCACATCTGTTGGTTCAAACACTGGCTTGCATTACAAATCAGGAACACAGTTCACAGTATTGCTGCAGTCATTTGTGCCCACAACAAAACTTTTGTTCAGGAATTGTTCCAGCACTGAAAAAGCATAAAGGGGCAGTAGGTCAGGATTGAAATTTGGGCTGTTGGAGAGAGCTTTGACAGCATCTCTTCATAATATTGTTTGGATTACACTTCTGCCCACCAATATACAACATTCAAGACACTAAATAAATCTTCCATGGAGAAAATCAGGAAACTGAAAAAGACTTAAAAAGAGGTAAGAAGTGAAGTATGAACTGAAAAGTTATTTTAATACAAAAGGAGAAAGAAAAAAAAATATAAAGGAAAACTACTTTCTATAGCATTAAAGTTCATCAAACCATAGAATCATGGAATGGGTTATGTTGGAAGAGACCTTAAAGATCATCTAGTTCCAAGCCCCCTGCCATGGGCAGGGACACCTTTCATTAGACCAGGTTGTTCAATACGAGACCCAGCCTGTTATCGAAAACTTCCAGGGATGGGGCATCCACAGCTTCTTTGGGCAACCTGTTCCAGTGCTTTACCAACCTTAGGGTAAAGAATTTCTTCCTAATATCTAATCTAAACCTACTCTCTTTCAGTTTGATGCCTTTCTACCTTGTGCTGTCACTAGATGCTCTTGTAAAGAGTCTCTCTCCATTTCTCTTGGAGGTTTCCTTCAGGTACTGGAAGGCTGCAATTAGGTCACCCCTAAGCCTTCTCTTCTGCAGGCTCAACAAACCCAATTCTCTCAGCCTTTCCTCATAGGAGAGGTGCTCCACCACTCTGATCACCTCGGTGGTTCCCTCTGGACTTGCTCCAACAGGTCCATGTCCTCTTTGTGCTGGAGATCCCAAAGCTGGATGCAGCGCTCCAGGTGGGGTCTCACCAGAGTGGAGGAGCAGAATCACCCCCCTTGACCTTCTGGCCACACTGCTTTTGATGCAGTTCAAGATACTGCACAGTTACTATGCAAAAAAAAAAAAAAAATCACTGTATTTTGAAACATTTCCACTTCTAAATAATCCTGCCAAGAAGTGATGGTTGACAAATCTCAATAAGCAAAATAAAGGTTAAGCAATAACATTTGCACACAGCTTTTCCTCAGTAACCCTGTACAGTGCAAGAAGTAATGGCCATCTGAGGAGTGTTAAGTCTGCTACAATTACTGCTCTATTCTGAATCAAAGTCAGTGGGCTGATCACACACCCATCTGACCCCTTCCCATGTTATCAAATACTTCATATAACATAAACAAGATTTGGTATATACTTCATCTTTGTAAATATCTAACTCTGGTACTCTGAAAAGTACAGCAGCTGAGCCTGGCATAAGTCATCATCCAAAGTGTCTAAGTTTCAGGTCCCCCTAGTTTCAGGTGTGATTTTTGGATCCTTTGGAGCATGATCTCTCAGATCTAGGATCAGAAAACTAAGAAAATACTAGAAAACTCAAAATTGTTCACAGAACAACTTTTAAAAAACATTCAAGTCGCTGTGTCGAGACAGTAGTGGGTCTTCATCATCTCTCCATTTATAAGACCAGAAATGTGGGGTTCCCACAATCTAAAACAGTTTTGTAAAGGTCATTGCTTTTATCCTTTAAAATACTTTAGGTTGCTTTTCATCTAGATTAATAAAACTTTTTTTCAAAAGAACATAAATATTTGTCTTGTGCTTTACTGAGACTTCAGTCATGTTCCAACATAAAACACTGGGGATAAAATTCTCACCTGTAACATCTGTACAATTATCATCAGAATCAGACTCTTCTGGATCAAACACTTGGATTCCTTGGGCCTGAAGTCTCTGGAGTTTTGCTTCTAGCTCTCGTTTGGCCCTCAGTAAGTCCTGAATCTCATTTTCTTTAGTTTCTCTAAAAATCTACAAGCAGGAAATAATAATAAAAAAAAAATTAAAATTCAGTATCAGTCCCTGAACTCAAGTTATGTACTTTTAATTGGAAAAAATAAGTTTCTAGCATTCATTTAGCAGGTAAAAGCATGAAAATGTGAACACAGTGCCATCAGTAGTCTATAAATGAGCAGGAAAACATGAAATTATCTATTTTTAAAATTTTACCATTTTAAATCTTAGCATACCATTGTGAAAGTTAGAAGCCTTCATTATTATGTTCATTAAAAATGACAACTCTCTTCACTTTTTAAAGTTTATTGTCTTCTAAAATCTAAAATCATTACATGTAATACTTTTTTTCAAAGGTTCCCTTTTATTCTTCTATATAAACTTGTATTTAGTTTTTATTGGTGCAGAAATTTAGATTTCCTATGATAGAAAGTAATCAAGCATCTCCAGATGTCCTGTTTGTAAAATATTAGTGTCATGTGGGGAAGAAAACACAAACCTAGACTTAAATTTAATGAAATGAAATATTTCCCAAGTTTCATTTTCTTAAATAAGGTCAAAACCACCCCTCTTTTTGTATATCTGCCAAACATTAACACCAGTTACAATTAAGGATAAGAAGAATCTTGAAAACAGTATAAAAGTAGGACCTACTGCCCTGTTTTGGGTGGCAGAAGTGTCATCTGCAGCAAAGGAACAGCAAAAGTATTGGGCCTTTCAAGTCATCCCTCCAGAAAGTGCAAATTTTCTTTAACTGGTTGTCATATTTTAACAGCCAAAATAGATGCACCAATACACACTTTTCTTTAATGTAAACCTTACAATACAAGTAATTTATTCAGAAATGATGGAACTCTTGTGTTTATACATTCCTTCAGCATATGTCAGTTTGCAGCTCGTGTTTTCTTGTCACTCTCAAAAATTAATATACTATTATTTTAATATAATAATGCAGGAATTTAGTTTAATGTGCATTACTACATATTCTCCTTTTAATATTTTAAAAAAATATTTTATATTTTTCCCTCATAATTTTACAGAGAGGCTTTGGCAGGATTATCTTAATAGAAATAGGCTATGACACTTCAAGGTTTTTTAAGAAGGAGAGGTCCTCATGAAAGCTATTGGAGAAGCATTTGGGCAACATGAACAAGTGACATCCATCTTTTTATTTTTTTTTTTTTTTGGGGGGTCACTTTCCCTCAAAAAGAAAAGTCAAGACATACCTTGAATTGCCTTTTGACCTTGTCTCGATCATGTTCAAAAGTAGCAGCTCTCTCCATTGCTTGGTATTTAGCTTCTAAGGCACTTTCCTTCTCCCTAAGTATTTTCTGGTAAGTTTTCTGAAGGGCCTGGAAACATTTAATACGCCATTTTTTTCTGAGTTTTATCACCAATAAAAGGGTTTAGATTACTTTTCAGGTCTGACTACAATGTTATCCCAGCACCCTACACCTGCAGGGCACACAGAATCATAGAATATTTTGAGTTGGAAAGGACGCACAAGGATCCCACAAAGATCGAGTCCACCTCCTGGTCCTGCACAGGTCGCCGCAAGAACCACACCATGTGTCTGATCATTATCCAAACGCTTCTTGAACTCTGGCAGGCTTGGTGCTGTGACTGCTTCCCTGGGGAGCCTGTTCTAGTGCCCAGCCACCCTCTGGGGGAAGAACCCTTTTTTAATATCCAACCTAAACCTCCCCTGACACAACTTCAGGCCGTTCCCACGGGTTCTATCACTGGTCACCATAGTGACCGCAAGGCGCGGTCCCCGCTCCCAGATGCGCGTCTTGACGGCATCCCTATGGCTCACCAGGATAGCATTGGGGCTCGCAACATTCCCTTAGCACCTTGCCTTCCCTCGCACCCGCCACCTCTCTGACACAGCTTTCCCGGGAAGCGGGACGAGTCCTCCGCATCCCCAGCTTTGCTGCTCAGTCCCCGTACCCCAGGGGCAGCGGGCGCTACCTGCAGCTCGGCTCGCAGCCGCTTGTTCTCCCTGTCCAGCTTGGCCTCCTTCTTCACCATGGAGGCCACCTCGTTGTTCTTGCTGACGCGGAAGATCTCGTACTCCTTCCTCAGGCGCTCGTACTCGGCCACGCACTCCAGCTCCTGCACCGAGGCCGTGGACTTGAAGCTGGCGCCGATGAGCCCGCCGGGCCGGGAGCCGCCGACGCGCCGCAGGGACCCGCGCAGCAGCCGCGCCTTGGGCTTCACCTCCACCGGGATCTCGCAGGCCTCGCCGCCGCCGCCGCCGTACGTGTCCTCGATCACCTCCCCGACCGCGCCCGCCGGGCTCACCAGGGACGACGCCGTCCCCATGGCCCCGCTCCCGCAGCCGGGCGCGGCTCTAACCCCGGGCCGTGGGACCGGAGCCTCCGGCGGGACCAGGCGGCGGGGACGCGGTCGGGGCGGAGCGCTGCCGGCTGCGGGACATGGTCCGCTCCGTGCGCCGGCCGGACGGGGAAGGGAGAGCGGGAGGAAGCGGCCCCGCGGGCCGCCTCTCTCCCTCCTTCCCTCCCTCTCCTGCTCCCGCCCCGTCCCACGGCAGCTCCCTGCTGGGGAACGCTGCTGGAGCAGCCCGGGAGGGGGAGCGCGAGCCGCCCCTCCAGGCCGGGGAAAAGCGGAGGAGCTGGCGGCGGGAATCCGCTACTTTCAGGAAAAGTGACGAGGTTTTAGGTGTTTTGCTGTTGAAAACGAGAAAATGTGAGGTCCCGGCAAACTTTCCCACTGGAACCATCTCAGCCTCGCCGGAGATGCTGCAGCCCCGCCGGGCAGCGCCGGCAGAAAAACAAACAAACAGACAGACAAACAAACAAACCAACCACAAAAAAACAAACACAGTAAGTGTCCGTTTTCTCCTCACCGCGTCTATTTCCCCTCAAGTGTCCGTTTCTCCCTTTCGTTAACCCAGCCCGGAGCCCTCAGGCTGTGGCGCACCGCACAGCTGTATCACCCAGTTCTCCGCCCAGCTGGGAGGCGCACACAGGTTGGTGTCATCAGCTCTTGTATTGTAGAGACCTTGAGGGTGAATTATCTCTCACCACCCAGAAACTGTGACTTTCAGAGCAGCTGGTACTCGCCAAGGAAGACCTGAGTGAGCTGATAGTGGGTCCACCAAGAGGTGAGTGTTAGGTCAAGACACCCTGTCACACCCAAGTTCAGTGCCAGCACGTTGCCCAGCCTCTGGGCCTTGCATGAAACACGCGTGAATTCTCTGAACATCCTCCCTTTCAGGAATACAGCAATTGAGGAATAGCTGCCCCTTGAATTATCCCAATGCCATTTTTCCTCTCTGTCTCTCAAAAAAGCCCTATTTGGTTCCTTCATCCAGCCTAGGGATTTCAGCGGATCAGATCCCTGTGGCTGAGGAGAATTCCATTTGTTCCCAAGTCTCAGAGGCTGCCCTACCTTTGGCATAAATAACAAAAATGTCACTACCTTAAAATAGATTTTACCTCACTTATTACCAGGGGAATAATTTCCTCTTAACAAAGAAAAAAAAAAAATCTTATAAATGTCTCTCCAGTGAGACATCCCTGAGTTTCAAAATGTGTTGGAGGGGGAAATTACTTTTGTGTGCAGTAGGAGAAATAAAAATAAATAAAAATAAAAATTAAAAAAAAAAAAAAAAAGTTGGTTTACTTCCCTGAGTAAAAACTTGGGTTTGGGTAATATGTGCTGTTTGCCCTGATTTCACCCCTTTGTTTTCATGCAGAAAAAATAATTTCTTGTATGAATATCATTTATTGATAAATCACATCTGTGATCTAGTCCACTTAAACCGTACTTCAGTTAGAAAGACAGATACAAAATATATAGCGTTGTGGGAAGAGGGAGAGTGCTACTATGCTTACTCTAATATTGACACTAACATGGCCTGCTCAGTATTAGATGATTCAGCAAATAGGCTTGTAATTCTGTAACAAAGCAAAGGCTCTTGGTTTCTTCATTTGCGTGTTGGTATCAGGCTGTTTCTCCACTTCACTGCTGTTTGAGCTCTGGGGATAATTAAAAATACATTCATGCTGGTACTTCAGCTGATTTATGCTCATATTCTGAGTTAGCGAATGTCAAAATCTCCAAGTTTTAAACTTCAAATAAAAACTATAGTATTGTAAGAGCTCCTGAATTCCTTCTAATAATCCACTTGACATTAACAAATAGACTGGAAGAACTGAAAATGCTGTTTCTCTAATGATGCCGCTGGGTGCATTATGAAATTTTTATGGTTAGTAAAAACGATATTAACACAACCCTTTCTAAACAGAAAAATTACACTGCTTCCCCCTTGCTTCATAGATTGGTTTTCCTAATGTTTAGAGATTAGAATAGCTTGCTTCAATATCTAATTTGCAAACTAACAAAGATTGCTTTAGATCACCAATTAGGACAATTCAGAAAGGAATCCAACTGTTCATTGCACAAATGTTGGAAACAATGTCTCAGAATGTCTGAGGGTAAACCTAAAGAGAGAAAGTCTTAACTTTCAGAAACGAATTGTCCCAGAAAATCATTCGCTGAAGAAAACACCATAGCAAGTTCTTTAAAAATTTCTTTATATCATTATGTTAATTTTTTAAGCTTCAGTTAGAGCATCCTAATCCTTAGTCCCTTGAAGACATTGACACTGGGTGACTTGTGCCATGAAGTTGTTCACCAGTCAGTAAAGACACTTGAGATACTTGAGCAGCTTCATGTTTACTATTTCTATTATTTGCCTAATTTAAACAGTTTATTAAAACATTCCATGTGTGAGATATGCTTTGTGCAACTAAGCACACACCAGTCACTCATTTACTACTCCAACCTAGTGGGATGAGGAAGAGAATTAGAGGAGCAGAAGTAAGAAAAACTTTTGGGCTGAGATAAAGACAATTGCTGGAGGAAAGAGAGAGGGGAAAAAAAATAGAAAGCAAAACAACCAACCAAGAAGTAATTCAGAGGTGGTCACTCACCACCTCACACCAGCAGACCAATGTCAAGCCAGTCCCTAGGGAACAGCTTCTTTGCAAAGGTGAGCCCCAAGCTTTAATACTGAGCATCACGTTATATGGCATAGAATACGTCTTTGCCTAGTCCAGGTCAGCTGTCCTGGCTGTGTTCCCTCCCAGCCTTTTTCACACCAGTCAGTCTTCACACTGGTGGGCAGAGTGAGTAGCAGAGAGGAATTTGATGCTCTCCACTTCTTGTTAGCACTCTTCTGCAACAGCTAAAACATTGCTGTCTTATCAACACTGTTTTAGTCACAAATCTAAAAGACAGCACCACACTGGCTGCTATGAAGAAAAGTGGACCTATCTCAGCCAGACATGGTACAGAGGTATCTGTCAGATGAACACTTGTACTTTGTAATGCTTCTTCATTACTTAAGCTGTAACAGAACCAGGCTGCTTTCCATCCCTCAATCCACGTAATGAGGAACACATTACCTTGACTGGTCCTCTGACAAATTTACTCTTCTGTCTACCCCTTCAGCATCAGTATGCAATCAGTACTCCTGATCCACAATGGAACACCTACTCTGCCAATGTTCTCCTGCTACTGAGACTGTGGTTGTTTTTTGGTTTTTGTTTTAGTGTGTGCATTACTTAGAAGCCCATAGACTTTTGTGCTTTACAGCATAACCAAGTTTGTGCAAACATTCTGAATACTTTATTTGCTGTTACTTAAAATCTGCTGGGCTACAGTTTAAAAATATTTATATGGAGTCTTCAGGGATATTGCTTTTATTAGTACATGATGAATTATTGAAGTGTCTTACTCTTTATTTCTCTATAGATCTAAGGATCTGTCCCACAGAGAAAAGTACAACCGCAGGAATTAGACCTCTGAAAGAAGATTGGGTTTTTTTACATGTATTATTAAGTTCAGCTGCAAGTTAGCAGATATTAATTTTATAAAATAATATGTCTGATATATTATTACCTATGCATTCCAGTAAAATTTAATGTACAAGGTCAGGATACAGCAAGATAAGAGGAAGCTCACAAAGATTTGAAGATGACAGTTTGCCACAGATTGACTACGCAGGAAAAATGAAAGTTGCTATGATTAGAATGAATGTTTATAATGACCTGAAAGTAGAAGATGCTTTAAATGAAAGGCAAATGACCAAACTTCTGCACAACTTTTTTTTTGTTAACTGAGATACTGGCCTGAAACTGCCATATCTTAGCCCTGACCATGAGAATTACTTTGTCCTCTCTGGCCTGATGTGAAATCTGCATTTTGTTCATCTGCATGGAAGACATCTGCCTCTGTCCTCCTCTGAGACCTTCCTGCTAAGTAAGCATCAGCAGTTCCGTGATTCACCAGACACAGTGACTGGTATGTGGGGTGTCTGCAAGGTGATGACTGCTAGATGATGGAGAGGTAAATTTCTTCTTCCCTTTTCCATATAACCCAGCATGGCTTTGGCTATATCCATCATTATGACTGGCTTACACCTTGCACACACCTTTCTGTGACCTGACATGAAACTGAGGTGTTGTGAGTGTAGGAGACAGAGTAACTAAGAAACTGATTGCAGTTCATCATTAGCTCAACAAGTTAGAAATTTACATTCATAAGCAAGACTTTGGCATAAACTTAAACTTTAGAAGCAGGACTGTAAAATTGAAGTCTGAAGAAATGTGCTGAAAATCCCATCAAAAGTCTTTAGATAATTTGTCTATATAGGCACATTTACGAGACCCTCTGGTACATCTGCTTCTTTTCAAGCTAGAATTAATACAACATACCGGTGGTTAATTGGAAACTGCCTAACATATTCAACCTTGGGGCATAGTTCTAAGTTCAAATAGCTACTGAACTTGCTGTGTTTCACTCAGTAACTTTATTACAGTGTGTCAAGTTGAAATCATCAGCTTCTTTTGAGAATCCATCTGCTAAGAGGCTTGAAAATTACCTGGAGCAGAGATAATGAAAATCATAATGAAGGAGAGGACATCTGCTTTCAAATGCTCCCATAACTTTATATGGCATAGGCCTTTGCCACTAGAGGACAGCAAGACCTCAGGAAAATGGGGTTGTGTGAGGAGGTGGGAGAAAAGGGGAGAAATTTCTTACACAAGATTTAAGAAAGCATTAGTTCAGAAGTTACATGCTTCTAGCTATAATCAAGCTTCTTAAAGAATTGAGTCAGTTTGAGAAGATGTTTCAAGACAAAATACAGAGGAGGCACTTAGATAAAAAAGCTGAAGTTTTAATGTAGTGCTTTGTCTATCAATCATAGATAATGTTATTTGAAAAGTACAGTACTAATTAGCTTTGAGAGCTGTATGCAATTTCCATTAAATTCATGTATAGTTTTGTATTGATTTCAGTCAAAACAGGGCTTTGCTTTGCAGTCTTATGTAACTGGTAGGTCTTTTGATTTTTGATGAAGGATTAGATACCCTTATGCAGGAAGGTTGTTACAGTCTGTTATTTAGAATAGAAACAATAGACTGAAAACACTGAAAAGGAATCTTCTGCCTCCAAACCTCTCTATTACTTTTACCATATTTATGTTTGTAACTTCCAATGCAAGGACTCACTAAATGTTTCAACATAACCTATAGGAAATATATTCAGTGCAATTCATAATGGCTTCAGTATGACAGACAAGAAAAACTTATTTAATCTTTATGGCAAGTCACTTGGTGATATTTCTTCATTAAAAGTTCAAAAGAAGCTTTGAAGTAGCCTTAGTTTGTCATAAATCTGAATTGAGTGTTAACAGAAAATTGCACAATGTGTTATAATCCTAGCAATAAGAGAGCTCTTGAACATCTATTTTATCATCACTGAATCATCACTGAACTGAGAAGGACATCTCAGATTTCACAGTCTCATGGTCATTTTATTCCAGACCAATTGGATTAATACTGTGTGTGGTCAGACTTCTGGGGAACACTAATCTTATTCACCAGAGAAGTAGGGTGAAAGTGAAGGAAATGTCCAAATAAACAGCAAAACAGAGTTATATTAAGGACAAGAGATTGCTGTTGCCATGTCCTTTATTGCTTCTGCATAGAGTCAGAAAACTACAGCCGTGCTTAACAAGGGATGAATACAGAAGAAATATGCTGAAGACTGCACCTAATAGTTTTGAAGTTCATTTCAGAGCGGTCTTTACAAAACCTTCCTGTACTAATAGGAATGTGAAATTCCCAAATGAAATTGCATAAGTACTTTCATGCTGCATTGCTCATCCCCAGAACATATGTCTTTTTGGCAGAGGCAAGTGTCCCAACAGCTTATCCTGTTCTGGATTTACAAATTAGGCATCCTAAATCTGAACAACATTTTCTTCAAAAACATGTGGAAATGGTACTGCCACCCAATAGGAAGTGTTGGTACCTGAGTGAATTAACTGGCTCCTTTAGCCTACAACAATTAGGTCTTGCATCTTTTGTTTCCCAGAAGGGTGCCCTGACCAAAGACCTGTAGGGAAGATAGGCTCAGAACTTCTGCAGCTCTCTGGGGAGAACTACTATGTCATACAGCAGAAAGTGCATGTTTTATGGGACCATAAGGAACTATAAGAATCATGATTCTCTAATTCAGTGATTAGGATTACTCCACTCTTCCAACAAGCTAAAAAAACATGTATTTTATCTCCAAATGTACTCAGTGATACCCAAATCAGGTTGAAATGAACTCCTACTTCATTCTAGGTGTGTAATTCTAGGAAGCACCTGATAGATCATAAGAGTGATCAGGTATAAACCAGAGGGATTCTTCATCATTCCTTCAGGTAACTATTGTCTCTGCCATTCAGTATTCTGTCTGTGATCAAGTGTGGCTCCCCCCCTGTAGTGTCTAGAGAAGTTAGACATTTAAAGCCACAGGTTGCACTGTCAGGGCAAAAGGCTTAAGATTTTGGTGTGACAGGACTAGCAGGTGCCATACCTAAGTGTCTTTCTAGAACAGTCTTTATTTCACGATGCAAATAGTGGCAGTTCACTAAGGTACCAATTTAGCATGCCTAATCTGTAATCACGTCAGTATTTGCTTTGAAATCCAAGGGGCTAATTCCTTCCAGCCATTTTTTTCTTGAAGCTGATGTCACCCTGATCCTCAAGCACAAGCAATTTTGGTTTTAGGTTTTATAAGGACAGTTACATTTTCTGATTTCATCAATTGCAGAAGAATTTATGTTGAAATCCTGTGAGAAGAAGTTTCTTCCAAAATCCCCACATTGTTAGATTAGTGGTAGAAGTGGGATGTTGAATCCCAGCTTTAAGAATATAAATACTAGAAAGCTTCCCAGAAATTCTTATCCTATACATTTGAAACTGATTTCAGCTCTGAATGGGTCCTATGAAAGGATTAGATGCCCTGAACTCCTGTTTTTCATCTAGCTGAAAACTAAATACTAACTTCCTTTAGTTTTTCATTGATCCTCCAGTTTTAATTGTGTAACTTGAAGTGCTCATTGTTGAGGGGTGCTGCTATATTTTATTATTTGTACTGCTGAACAGGATGATTTCAAGAAATTAATCTAGACAGTGTGGAAATTGATGAATTGAATGTAGGCTCTTAGGTATTTAGAGTTCATGTTATTAGATAGAGAACATAGTTACTTGTTTGCTACGTTAGTTCTGCATGTGTAAGCTGAAACTGACATCTAAATGATGTAGAATTTTATCTCAAAACCATTATGTGGCATATTTTTGAGTCAGTTTATGTAGTTTCCTAAAAAATTTCCTGTGCTCTTGGGCTAGCAGGTTTTTTTTTAGCACTTCATTGTCTGTTGTGTTTAAATTCTATATACGAGACATGTATTGAAACCAAATGCTGTTTCTCTTTTTATAACTGCAGCAGATTCTGAATATCCTGAGGCTATCACTGACTGGCACACAGAGAGATTAGATAACCATTGCATAGTAGGAATGGCTGGGGAACAGTGGAGCTGCATATACTCTTTTAAACTTCTTTTTAAAAAATGTGACTCAAATGAAGAAAGACTCTGGGGTCACATATATTTTAAATTAAGTTACAGCTTATTTAAACACCCTGAACCTATGTTGTGGCTATGCTGAAATTAGAAGAATCAGCTATAATATGACAAATTGTTTAGTTAATTTTTCTCTGAAGCATGTGAGTCATGCCATTCCAGTAACTCTTCTGGGAGTACTTCAGATTGAAGGTGTAAAGCTCTGTGATTACATTCCAGGTTCATGCCACAAGTCATATTATTTCAGGAGTTTTGTACCAATGTGACCTGAGAGAATGGGAAGAAGGAAAAAAAGACTTGTCTATAGTGAATACTGTAGAAATGGCCACTTGTGGAGATTTTTGTAGTATGTTAATCGGTATTTTCTGCCTGTATATTTGGACTGGCTTTATTTTATGACTTGTGAATATCTATATGTATCTTGAAGCAGAGAATATTCATTATTGGATAGGAAATGTTGTGGTGATCTTGTGAAGTGGTGATCTTCTGGAAGTCTGGGATCAAGGAGTATCTCCATAGTGTCAAGTGGTACCAGTTCTTGTCAGGTAGGTGAGATTGGTTGTTACATCTTGAGACATGCTGAAGATTGCCCACTGTGGACATGCTAATCAGCTCTACTGTGCCTGTGCACTGATTTTGATGTAGGAAGGATCAACTCAACATATTTACATTGTACAGATTTTCAGTTTTGGGCCCCTCACTACAAAAAAAGACATTGCAGTGCTGCAGTGTGTCCAAAGAGCAATGAAGCAGGAGAAGGGTCTGGAACACAAGTCTTATGAGGAGCAGCTGAGGCAGATGGAGTTGTTTAGTCTGGAGGCAAGGAGGCTCAGGGTAGACCTTATTGCTCTCTACAACTACCTAAAAGGAGGCTGTAGTGAGGTGGGTGGTGGACTCTTCTCCCAAGGAACAAGTCATAGGGCAAGCAAGAGGAAGTGTCTTCAAATTATGTTAGGGGAGGTTTGGATTAGACATTAGGGAAAGTTTCTTCACCAAAAGGGTTGTCAAGCCTTGGAACAGACTGTCTAGGGAAGTGGTTGAGTCACCATCCCTGGATATGTTGACATGGTGCTTAAGGACATGGTTTAGTAGTGGACTTGGCAGTGTTAGGTTTACAAATCGACTAAATGATTTTAAGGGCCTTTCCCAAACTAAATGATTCTATGATTCTGTGTGCTCAAGTGCAGTAGATCTGATCCATATGTGATACACTGGATTTACAGAGCATGCTCTACAAGCTGTGTGTCCATAGTACTTGTACCTGGGAAACAGATCAACTCCATTTTTACACAGCAATTTTATTTGTATGTGCCCTGTGCCTGGACCCACAGGTTCCCTGCAGCACACATAGAAGCATTTCACAACTGCTTAAGATAGAAATGTTTTGAAGACTTCAAAAGAAGGGACATACCACATAACTATTACCTAATTTCTGAAAACTTGTTTGCCCTGTTGTGCTTTTCCTTCCACAAACTCTTTTTTTCCCCCTCCCAGCCATCATTCCCATCCCATATCACCTTTCACTACCTTTCAGTACATGCAAGACAACCAGATAGCCACTAGCAGGGCCTCTTCATTCCTGCCACTCAAGTACAAGTGTTGCAATAGCCAGATATTTCTCTGCATTCTTTTAGGTATTGCTCTGTGCCACCAGTCTGACTTCTATCTGTGCTTCATCCCCCCAGCTCCTAATTTAACCTTCTCTTCCTTTTTTTATTTTTATTTTTTTTAAAAACAAACCAACACCTGTGCTGTCTGAAGAGACATCACGTATGATAAAGGAAGGGGAAAAAAGAGAAGAGATCTCTTTTTGGCTTGGGGTCATCACAGATGAAAGTATCTTCTGGCAACTGGAAGACTGCAGTCTCTCTCATTAACTTCTCTGTGGTAGGAAGCAGAGCACAGGTGTTTCAAATCATGGGGAAAAGACAATGTGCTTGGTGTGAGGTACAATCTTTAATACCTGCTGGTTTCTCAAGTACATTAGAAAACTGTCTTTGCAGTCACGAGGGCTAAACTTCTTTTAGAAAGCTTCTGCTCTGCACAAAGAAAACAAGTGGCAATGACAAGAGAGACTTAACTCCCCAGAGCAGTTTCTAAGAAAAAACAGTCTTTTCTGCGTTTTTCTACTTGTGTTTTAAAGACTTTTTGTAATGACTTCAACAGGAAACTAGGCTATAAAACATTTTTCAGTGTATTAATAAACAGAACATTATCACTTTATTCTTAAACAAAGTTAATAAAGCCATGAAATGCATGGTGCAGACCTGTCAAAAACATACTGCCTTTGAATCAAAAGAAATATTTCACACTACATCTTCAAAACAGTTTTAGAATTCTGTCTGGCAATGAGAATAGTCTTCAAAACAGTAACCCTACCTAGCTTTAAATTGTTAAATGTCAGAGCTGGGCTTATGTTCACAATGGAACTAAATGATGAACAGCACCAATTGAATGACCTTTATTGAGTAAACAATTTGTTGCAGTCTCTTGTGAAGCCTTTCCATTGACATGACTTTAGATCAGATACGTTAGAATAAACACTACTGATATCTAACAGTAAAGGAAACATAAAAAATATTACTTTATTTCCCCATCCTCCCTAAAGCCTGTCACTTCATTCTTATGCACCTGCTAAAGAAATGCCCGAGGCTACTTGAAACATTCAGAGGTTTCTTTGAAAATTAATCTGCATGGAAGAGAAATTGAGAACCTACTACACTTACATAGTGTACACAAATGGTGGAAGAAAATGACTGTAGTTTCTGGGTTAAGGGCCAGCTTGTATCAGGAAGTCATGCAGCAGTGAGCTTCTCTTTCCCCTCTCCCAGTACCTGAATAGCTTGCAAATGAACCAGGCACAAGTGAAGTACCTTTGCTTTGGAGTATCACGACAGTGCTTCCTCAGTGCATCAGGAGCACTGAGGTGGGATATTCATATCTAGTAAACGGCAAACTCACGTGCTTAGTTTAAGAAACAAATGTCTCCAAACTCTTCCTATTGGCAATGTGGCAATACCTTTTCAGAATTGCATTCCAGGGTCCATTTGCTCCAGAATGTGCTAAGAAAATAAGGCCGTGTCTCTGTCCTCCTCTTGTTGCAGTTTAGGGCATGGTATTAGCTGAGTAACTTGCTACCCTGGAGAGGATACTGCAGTATTTGGATACACCTTTTCAAAGGCCAACCTGTCTTCACATCTTCAGCCTGGAAAACAGAATGGTGTTTAAATGTCAGGGTTTGTTTTTCTGAGCATAGGAAGTTGTATGTTCCATATGAAGTGTCTCCTTAGGCACTTTCAGAAGGGTGTGAAAGCAGAATAGCAGCCTAAGGACGCAGCTCACAGACAAATGTTGAGAGCACAGATGGATTGCAGTGCTTCAAGCCCTCAGGGAACGAGCAACAGAATTGAGCAACATTTTCTTCGTTGATGGTTGGGTAGAGACTGTGTTTGGTAGTGGGTTCTGATTTGGTATTTCAGTGGAGTCATGAATTTTCATGAGGCTTGAGGAGTTACCTATTTAGTTAGTCACACCTTAGGGAAATTTTCATATGCTAAATGTTTGAGTATCTTTCTCTCTTATAGCATGTTTCAATTTTCATTGTGAGAGAAGAATTGGAGTCTTCTTTTGTCAGTTGTTTAAAACAAACTGGTGAAAACCAAGTGTAGTAAGCAATCACTCTGTGCTAAAAAGTCCTCTCCAATTCAGTGCTAGTGAATGAGAATTTACTTATGTCCATGACAAATTCAACTGAGAAAGTAACCAGCCCTTCTGTGTGATGCATAAATTCTTTGTCAACTTGAAACCTATCAGTAAGTTTATCAGGTAAAGGTAATTGGTTTAGACATGTTCATGCTTGTGATATTAGTCCATCTGTTTAACTCCTTTTGTAGATTTTCTCCTCATTAGTTGTTATAATTTATGATCTAGTTTTTGAAACCACAGAATTTTGCACATTGTGCCCCATCTACCTTCCTTTAAAGGTTTGCTGCAGAAAACTTAAAAACTAAGAGGATCAAATCATACTGAGTGAGTGAAAATAGCAGTATATATCCCCTGCAATCTTATATTGTCTCTTTGAAGAAGTCCAGCTGTATGGAAAGGACATGAAATGGTTAAATTTATCCAGTAAGCGGTGCATGTACATTTGGTTACCTGAGACATCTAAAGTTCATCTAAAACAAGCTGTGCAAGATTTGGTATATTTGGTTGGATGCTTGTCAGTGTTCAAGGTCAGGTGGCTGGGTGACCTGCAGGAGCCCTCGGAACGGCTGAGGTGTTTATTACAAGAGGACAAAAGGATGGTGAAGGTAGGAGACTGCAGGGGAGCAAAGGTGAAAGTAGGAGCCTGCCCCAGGGCAATACGTTTGGATGTAAGTGAGGAGGTGAGAAGTGGATATTAACAGAGCTTCATGCAGCTACACTTCCATATGGTGAAACAGCTGTGTGCTTGCTCCTCTCAAAAACATGTTTTCCTGTTATAGCTTGGAGCTGATTCATTCAGAGATGCATTCCAAGCCATAGCATAATGAAGCAGAGCTTTTCTTTCCATTTGGGTTATGATATTTTAATTAAGCACCAGGTAAAATATTAAAAAAAAACTTCTAGTTGACCTAGAAATCTAACTTACTGTTTCATCAAATTTCTTAGAACAATCTTGAATTGGTCTTAAACTCAATTTGAACCAGGGTAAAAATGTGGCCTAAATAGCTGAATCTAATATGTAGCCATAATTATTTATTTTAAACATTTTTTGTGTTTGTCAGGAAAGGTAGAAAATGAGAAATATTATTGATACACTCTTCCTTTAAATCACTCAAGACGGCTTGAGTGAAGATGAAGAGTAAGCAGTAGTATTGGCAGAAGAGAATAGGAATTCCACTAAAAGTATAAAGGAGAAACCAAAGGTGAAAGATATTGAGTGCCCTGAAGAATTATTTCTCCTAATACATGATTATTTCCTAGACCCATAACACCAATGAGCAGATTATTCTATTCTTCATTTTTGTACTTTAAAAGTCTACATAATGATTTGTGCTACTCAGACTGCAGAACCTTACCTTCTAAATCTTCAGTAATGCCTGTTGTAAATACTGTGTTTGTGTTGATGGAAGAAATAATTTTTGGGGGAATTAATCTTTCTCTTCAGCCCATCTTGCTTAGCTTTGCTATAGTATTTTAGATAAATATTTTAAAGTAATACATATTGAAGAGATTGAAATATGGAATAAATTTGGAAGATTTTAGGAAGATGGCAAAATCTTAAATGTAGTGAAGAGATGTTTGCTGGCACATGTGTTTACTGAGTGACAAAATACACTGGATAACAATTTTACAAAGAAGGATGAGGCTACATAATATTTGTATTTGAGTTGCTCTTATGGGATTTTGGTCCTGAGATAAAATACATCCACTTCAGATGTAGTTTCAGCAGCTCTTCTTTTTCACAATTTGTATCTAGTGCTGAGCATTGCTGAAGCATCTGTACACAGGCGTAGGTAAGAGTCATTCATCCATGTCTTTTCTGCAAAGCTGGTACAGTTAACAGTGCTGGCAAACCCACAGCCTGCACTCATCAGGCCTTCCCTCTCCATGTCAAAGTAATTCCTGCAGATCTGAGTTAGCCTGAAATCTGTGAAGACACAACTGAACCCAAACAGTTCTGGAAATGACATCTCACCTTGATATGTGGCTGTGACAGGAAAAGACTTTCTACTGTTTATGTTTCTACTTTAGCAGGGAAAAGCTCAGCCTGGATGCAAATAACTCCTCTACATATTCTGGAGGAGGGATGAATATTGTAGTATAGTATCACACATGGCACAATTTTCATCACATTTCAGAATTCTGTAGAAAACCACCTACTTTATTTATCCACTTCTTTCAAGAAAAACTGTGTTAAAATACCTAAATTATGCTAAAAGCAGAGCTCAATGTCCATTTTGCTTAGTCATATTTTGACTGAAAAAACCTGAACTTTGTGGAAAAATGTGTACTGCATACCATTTTAAAATCCACTATTCATACAGCTGTATAGATTATAACCAAAAGGAGTTGAATCTTTAAAAAGTGACTCCTAAATGTTCCATTAAGATACACACTCACTTTTCAAGAAAATGTGTGTTTCATATCAAAGTAGATTAAAAAAAATAAAGGTACTTGTGAAGAATTAAAACCTTTTGCAAAGCTGTAGAGAACCACTAGCAACATCACTGAATATAATAAAAGATGTAAACAGAGAACTGCTTTACTTGGAAAACAGAAGTAAAAAATTCTCTCCTATAAAAATCCTAAAAAAGAAAAAGTAGGATTATTTCAATTACGCAATTCACATCACAAATTTTCTAAAGAAAGTGTAATCCTGTGTTAATGCAGCTTCTTTAACTTGACTGTACAAGGCTTGGTTTGAACCCAAAAACCTCTTTTGGAGTTTTAATATGTCTCTGAATAAGCTCTGGAAATAAAAGTGAGATTTTGCAAAGGAGACTTTGCACCAGTTATTTTAAGCCTTCCAAAAGGAGATTTTGCAAGTTTCATAAGTCAGGGGGTTTTTTTGTGTTTGCAGAAGCCTAAACTTGTGAGTATATCTTTCTTTTTCTTACCACTTTGAGCATATATGCTGATAAATATCTTTTAATGACTAATGATAAACTTGGACCCTATTCCTGCAGACAGGAATGTAAATACATCATGACTCTATTTTCTAGGATGGCAAACTCTGAGTCACTCAAAATTTTTCAGTCAGCATTAGATTTCTTTTAATCTCTGAATTTCTTTCAACCACAATGTTGGGCTAGATTCAAGGACTGCTCTGTAATATACTTAGGAGAATTTTTTTTAATCTTAGTGTCAAGTTACATGGTTTTCAGTTCTTTTCAGATCTTGAAATGTTTCATTGTTCTCTTCATGGATACTGGATCTTGAAAAAAGGGGAGGGGACTGGGAGGCAGAGTGGGCATGGAAGTTAAAATCCACTAAAGGAAGGCAGAATGGTGTGAAAGGAGTAAAATTTAAAAAAAAAAAAAAAAAAAAAAAAAAAAAAAAAGAGATAAAATAGGACATGAATGAGCATGCAGTTTCAGAGAAGAGAGCCAGAGTAATGTATCTGACAGAGCACAAAAGCATGTGCAAGGGGCAGAACTGATAGAAAAATAATTGGCTACATTGCATGTTTTTGCCAGAACCAAGCTCTGCACTTATTTGCCCAAGCCTTCAACTTCTCAGGTATACTGGTTCCATCAAATGTAGCTGGATTGATCCCATCTTTCTTTTGCCTGGTACCAATCAAAAGACAAGAAAATGAAGAAATTTCTAGAGGCCAGCAAACTATGGAGTGAATAATGCAGCTACTTCTACAATACCAAATGAAATTTATCAGCTTAATTACTGTGCCAAGTAGCTATAAATCGATCTTGTCATTAGATAATATAAAGCTGTATATTTTAGATTATTTATTTTGCTTCTTCTGGTGGCAAACTGCTACATCTTAGTGCCAGATTGATTTTTATAAAGGGATTTCTAGCTGATATAAAATTTCTTTATCCCACTGACTTAAATCTAGCCAAGTTTCAGTTTAAGTGGAGTGTTTGGCCAAAGTGTTTGATAGCTGGTGCCAAGAAGAGTAACAGTAATGAAGTAAAAAAAGGACTGAGTTATGAGTGATCTTCATTTTACGAAGTGCTCACCTGATTTCTGGGTGAAAAAGTTATGAAATGGTAGGTGCAAGCTCCCATCTTACTGAGCAGCTTTTATGTATGCTGATCACTGAGTCCTGTAAAGATAACATATGACTGCAAACCTTAATTCTACTGAGGGAAAAATCTTTCAAACAGTCTTTTGTTTTGCTTTATGTCAGGGAATGGCAATGAATTTTATTGTCCAGGGAATAAGAAAAACAATCTGCTGCCTTATTTTGTAGTATTGATAACTTCACAATGACAACAAAATATTTCAATTACTCTTTCCCATCCTATATTGATAGAGATATATTATTTGAACTTATGATTTTGAATCCGGATCAACTCCTGTTTTTTCCCCAAAGTTTCCAGCCAACTGGAATCTGACATTTGCATGATTTCTAGCTAGTATTGAGAGGCTATTTGATACTTTGTGTAGCAGTTGCTTATGAATTTCTCACTTTGAATTTCTCCAGACATGTCTGGGTTTTGAATCAAATCCACCTGGGATAGGACCTATGAACAATCACTGATTATACAAGAAATAACAGCCTTCAACGAGTTAAACTGCTGCAAGTTGTACCTGCCCTAGAATGAGTACTCAAAGGTGAAGGGAGTCTCACAAAATTATTCCTGAAAGTCTGGCAAGAAAGAAAGAGAAGCCATTATGCTGCTGCTTCTTTAAGGAGCAGATAAACCAGCCTATGAACCCTTTCTGCTTCCAAGCTCAGGTGACTGTTTCTCATGTGTATACCTGTCCTACTAATTCCTAGTGAGTCAAGGACTTGGAGTCATGTGAGGATACAGACCCTCATTTCAACCCAGGTAAGACTGTGTCAGCAGCCCCACTGCTGCTTTATATCAGTGTTTACTACTGAGAAAACAGCTTAACTGCAAGGGATAATTGACACCAAATAATTGGTGTCACCAAATAACATGGGTTAAGAAGAATGGCTACAGATCCTAGAAGTGCTTGGCTACTGAGAGCTTTCATTTATTGAGGAAGTAGATAAAAATGAAGCTTCCAGATTTATGTTGACTTTAAAAGTTAATGATAGTCCTACAGACTCAAGCACCAGCAAAAAAAAAAAAAAAAAAAAAAAAAAAAAACAGAAAAAAACACATAGATTTTAGCATCTTTTTTTTTTTCTTATTTTTAAACATAAAAATGATTGTATTTGACCACAGCCAGGGACAGTGTGATTTTCAAACCTTTGCAGTTTTACAGAAAACTACAGAATATTATAGAAATATTGAAGTACTTCCATATATTCTAATTTATATTTCTGGTTACCTACATTAGAGTTTTGACAGTTGAACTTTTCCTCTGCTGATTTTATGAAACTATGCCTTATAAACTGTTCCTTAGCACTCTGTACATTCTAAGATGCAATGATCTTTGCAGCTGCTATCTTCAAATGGAAAAGTGAACTTTGAATGGTACACAGTGCTGCTCATCAGAAGATGTTGAAAGACTCCTGGAGAATGTTCACAACTCTTTTACAACTAGACAGCTTCAGTTTGAATACTTTGCTATAAAAGTTGTGGCACTGCATAGTGAGAAAGGTGTGAATGCCGGATAATGTTTACTGAAATAAAAAATTCTTATGCTTTCCATCACGCTAAATAACTTTTCTGCACACTTTTAAATTATTATTCTCCATGTACTGAAGCCTTGTGTTTAGATATGATAGCTCTGATATTTCATTACACAGTATTTTAGTTGAAATAAAACAGTCTAATTTAATACCTTAGATAATATTTGGGAAATATGAATAAGGCCCCTGTGTTATATATGTCCCCTTGATATACGAGGATCAACTATTTTATTAAAGTAGCTTTTTAACTAAAAAAAAGGAGAAATATCAACTTTACAATATTTTTAAATTCTGAGTTCTTGCCAATAATGGTATAAATTAGATGGACTGGCAGCAAATTTATTGCAGTGCCCTCAGTTTTCTTTAAAAGAATTTTACTTATAGAGAGAGCTTCAATACACACAGCACAGGAGAGAGAAATAAAACCCTTTTCAGTGCCCTTCCAGTAAGGCAAGTGCTGTTAATGCTGTTAATGTGAAGTTTGTTCAGTGTCCCTGTGGAATTACAACAGTGAGGCCTTGACCCTCGGCTGGGATATGATAGCTCAGAACTCTGAATCCATGAAGAATCCTCTTTAAGTCACACCTAAGTGCTTTTCTATCACAGTTTATGATGTGGTCCATTTGTTTTAGAAGATGACAAGTATTTAACTGAATAAAACTTGTCTTAATACAATTTAGAAAAATAGGGCAGGCAAAGAAAAGGTTGATATCACAAAAATAGCCCTTTTAACAAAATAAGGTCATCGTGAAACAGAGTTTTTAATCTTGTTTCAAGCAATAATGAAATGAAAACAATGCTGCGCTTGATTTCAGGTTCACCATTCATACACTGGTTTTTCTCCTTGCACAGGGAGAGAAGTGATCATTCTTCTAACATTTTCTATTCATCATGATAAGTAGGCAATTGCACCTGCAGGCAGATGAGATCTACCAGCTGTAACTAAGATCAGAATTGCACCTCTCCTCTTTGAAGGAAGACATACTGAGCACCTTGCCATATGCCTACAAAAATGGTTTATTTTGTCTTTACTGTGTTCCAGCAGCTCAGTCACATAGTTGTCTTGTTTATCTACACTTTCCTTTTATGTCCTTATGAAAAAGGCCTTCAAATAGCATAAATAAAATGTACTCAGCAGTAATCTACAACACCTAAGCTTAGAGAAACACTGAATTACCTTTGTTTAAAACCATAGCTTGTGCAGAGGAGCATCATTATTTGCAAAGGGGAGACGGAGAGTCAGCAGCTTACCCATTTACAAAGGAGCATTTAGGAAATCATTGGTCTTATGTTTGTTGTGTTACATTAAATGCTAAGAAAATGAACTATAGATTTTTCAGATCCACATCATCAAACAGATATATATATACATATACATGCTTGAGAAGCCAGGGTCTAATAGCAAGAATGTTTTTATGGTATGGGTCCCATTTTGTTAAGAACTGTGTACACAAGAAAAAAAAATTTGCTTTTATTCTACAAATTTAATCTTAAATACAAGTCCACGTATTGAAAAATAGATGTAAATGAAGGCCAAAAAGGGACGATGAGGATTCAGTAGGCTGGTAGGCTGGTTTTGGTCAATCTGATAGTCTTTTGTGCTAGCACACTAGCACTTAACCCAGCCTTGCAATTCTCTGAATGGTGCTTAAGCAAAGATAGAGATAAGGAGAATAACGGGGCAGCTATGCAGATGTAAAAGTTAACATATACCCGAAGTATCAGGGACAAGAAGGAAGGAAGCACAAATTACGTTACAGCTTACTTTCTTACCTATTCATTTAGTAAGCCTAAAAGTAGTACAGCACTGGCAGATCACCGTGTCAGTAAGAATTGTTTGATGTGGTAGAGGTACATGTGCACACTCTGAAAATGCATACCAGTCTTTTCTGATTTCTTACAACAGGAGAGGCAGAGAGTGGAAGGATGCAAAGAGACAGATGTTGCAATATGAACCTGAAAAATTCCTTTTTCAGCAGCTTTCTGGATATGTATGAGCAGACTCAGCTTGCACTGATCAGGATCAAGAGCAAGGAGGTTACAGCATTGTGAGGTAATGAGATCCAGACCCTGTGGTTAGATAGCATGCACACAATCTTTGAGGCAGAGTGGGACTTTCTAACTTGATTGTGATTGAGTTGTAATGTGGATGTGAAGATTTTAGAGGGAAGCCTAACTCAAAAGTAGTGATCAGCTGCTATATATGAATACCGATGAGAGAGATTTGGTGATGGCTAAAGGAAACAGAAGGGACAGATCAAAAGAAAATGTAAGAATATCTTAATTTTAGTCATGTTGATGAATCTATGAGGTGGAAGGAGACAGCTGAGTCATTCAGTTTAACTTGTATTAGTAAATATTACTGGTTGTCCAGTGTATTCTTAAATAGTCTTCAGTGTTGGAGCTCTGCAACTTACTTATTTGGTGTTTTTTATTGATTCACTACCTTTATCATTAAAATATTGTTTCTCATGCCTAACCTGAATTGGTTTTGCTGCAAGTTGAGTATCTCCTTCAATGTTTTTCTTTTAAATCTTGGTGCCATATTAGCTATCTTTTCATCTCCTCATGCAAAAATAATATAGCACTTCAGTTAATAGTTCAGTCACTGATGGAGGTAGGATTTTGAGCTAGGTATACACTGGTTTGGTTCTTAAGTTACTGAGGTTCAGTTTCAGTGTATATTCACATTTCTTTCTCCTTTCCCCTCTGAAGACTGAGAACACTGCCACTGCATGAAGGATCATAGAATCCAGGAAGTGCAAAAGCTTGGGTGGAACTTTTGGATGATCCCCTGGTTCAAACCCCAGGTCAAAGTAGTGTCAATCTAGATTAAGTTGCAAACAGCCTTGTCCAGTGTTTGCTATCTCCAAGAAGGGAGATGTTGCAGCCTCTTTGAGCAGCCTCTTTTAGTATTTGACTGCATTCATGGGGACAACTTTTTTCTCTATATCCTCCTCTGAAGTTATTGAGAACCAAGGTACTTTCTGCTTCAGTCACCTCCAGCTGATGCTTCCTATTATTAGAAACAAATATCAAGGAGTATTTGTTCATAGTTCTTTTTGACCAATGTATTTTAAGAGCTGACTAGCCAAAGCATGTTCCTTCCCCAAGAGCTACCTGAACAACTAACATCCCTCATTCCCACCATTCAGTTTGTTTTAAAGGTTTTTGCAGAAGACCTTGATTTATATGATTTTAATGATTTGGTTTCATGGGTAACCTTTCCAGAAGAGTTCCCCTTTTTTTATTCCCTTGTTCATTCTTGTACTTTCAGTAGGTTCATCCACGTTCCAGACTTCAGAGCAAATGCTTTATGTGCAAATTAACATCACCTTCTGCTTATCTCTCTTCTGTCTTTCTGAAACAAACTAAATTAAATGAGAGGCAACTAAATGAGTTATAAAATTAGATCTCTTATTTTACAGCCCTGATCACATGCTGATTTCTATCACGTCTTGGCTTTTTTCCTTAGTATGCAGACACCTAAGTTGATCAGTGATTTGCAACATTTCCTCCTTTTGCCCTTCTCGTTTCGTCTTCAGCCATTTGGTCTGACAGTATTTCTTCTGCCTATAATGCTGGTTAACTCTTAGTAAAACTGGATTACCATACAATTTTTAAAATATCAAGTTATGAATCAAAGAAACACATTTCTCACAATAATGTGTAGAAAACAAACTATTTCCATGGAGTGGGTTTTATTTTGAAATGACCACTAAGTATTGCAAATGCTAAGTCTGTAATGTAAAGAGAGATTACAAAAGAAGTTGTTCAAGTGCACTGTTCTGAAAGGATGATCATAAAGAATACAGTGTTTTCGAGCACTTATTACTCTATAATCTACACCCTGAATTTTAAATGAAGGGCTATAATCCTGTGAGATTGCAACATATAGGATGGATAAATTGAATTTATGCAACAGTTATTTCCAAACATAATATAGCAATAAAACAGCTAACATGCACCATGCAATAAGATTTGCACTAGCATTTTTATTACATAGTAAAGGGAAAAACATGTCAAAGGAAGGAAAATATCACAATTCTTAAGTTTGAAATTATGTCTATCAGTAGGGGAAGTAGTCTAAAATGAAAAATGCTTTAGAAAGTATTTTTGTCTATGAATGCTAAATGTGAAGGTCAGCTGATCCGGTGGCCTCAACTTTTGTTTAGTAGTGTAATGTGTGCATTGTTGGCTCTGATATGCAAGGTTCATGTGATCAGAAAATAATTATAGAAAAACAGTATTTGAACACTGAAGGTTAATGACCTTAGTGTATTCAATTTCATGCTATCCACAAGACAATCACATTGAGTTCGTCATAAGGCTATTTTTAATATCTGCTGGACATTTTCCATTTGAGAGAGCACTTCCAGTAATTACAGAGCACGAGAACCCTAAACAGCTTAAAGAAATTTAACCCATTTTATCCAGTCTAAGTGTTGTCTGGGTTCATTGCTGATGAAATCATCTGACTCCTAGTTGTCAAAGTTAGGTGATTATAGTGCACAGGGTGCTGAGCTGTCTGTCCTCTGACTGAAGTCCAGTAGGAGCAGAAAGATTGGACAATTTGGATAACTCTACTTCAGGCTTTGTTCTTATCTTGACTAAGGAACTCTGGACAAAGTATTTAGTGAGTATTTTTAGGCTATTACAGTACAAGGTGTTTGCTTTCTCATTCACCTTTGCTTCTGAAAGTGCTCTTCAGAGAGGAATTCATACTAACTTTCATTTTCTCTTCAGTTCAAAATTAATAACAGTATTATAGATAAATAATGTCCCTGTAGCTAATGTTATTGAGTATATTACATCTTCATCCAGGAACCTTGATGTAGGCTAAGTGGATGGCTCAAGGCAACTGTCCAATAACTGACAAGGATAACTCCATCCTTGTCACTCCCTTTGACCTTCACATTCTGAATGCTCTTTTTTGAATGGTCTTCTACTGAATTTGACTGTCCTATATTCCTGTACAAGATAACTTATACATGTAGTATATATGCCTAATTAGGCTTCAAAGGGGAAAGCACTTTCTTCTTGTAATAGTTTAAGTAAGAAAATTTATTCTGCTTTGATTGCAGAAGTAGTCCCTTTATTTCTAGCTTCTTATTTGACTTTCTAGAAATATTTTATTAACTGTTTTAGAGTAATCATTAATCTTTCTTTCAGGTACCAATACTCATTAATCACAAATATATCAGTCTTCTGATGTAGATGTGAAAAGGCTGTTGTGGTCTGCTGTCTAGCTGTTTAGAATGTCTTGTAAAGAGCATAGCTCCCTTGCTGTCAGTCCTTCAGGCTCTCTGATGTTGTTTCTTTCCACAAGCTTAGTGATAAACAGAATGCTGCATCAGCAAATAAGCATTTTTGGAGAAATTCAGTGGATTACTAGAATCAAATCTTGATATAATCCTATAAAATTTCTTATAAGGAAACTTTCCATGTCTTTCAATATCTTCAACACATGCCAAATGTTCTTTTTTGTCATATCTCACATATTATCCGTTTTGATCTGGCATCCTGATTGCTTTTTTGTTCTTTAACTGACAGTAAATTTTAGCAGATGCAAAAAATTTTGTTCTGTACTTGGTATGCCATTACCTTGTTTGTGTGCAGCAAATCTTTTAGTTATTATATATTTTTTCTCTGTGTATTTATAGATATGGAGATGTAGTTCAAAAGTTTTAGAGAAAAATCAAAAGGATTAGAAATTTACTGTGATGTACCTGTGCTATAAAATGGTAAGTTTATTAACTTTTGAAAAGTTTATTTGTTTTCTGTCATTCCAGTATATTCTTAGGTATTAACTGATGGAATAAAGGAAATACCAGCTTTGTATCACTGCTTGAATTTTTGGAGTGTTTTATGTTTCAGCCTCACTTCCATTCTCCCTCTTCCCTGCTCTGCTTTCCAGTTAGGGAACATATTTTGTCTTTCTGGCCAAAGATATTATATTATTTGAAAGATTGTATCTATAAGGCAGTAGCTTGGAAGGATTCAGTTCCTCACATAACTATCCATCTATCATACACATGTTAACATGTGGGTCACCCCTTTATATTTCCTGTGAGCAAGGGAACGAGCTGCTCTGCTCCCAGTTGCAGAGTTACATTGGTGGGAGAGGGAGAGTTTTTCCTGTTGCTATAAACTGTCAGGAAATAATTTGTGCAGTCATTTCAGTTTTACTACAAAATGAGTCATTCGATAGAAAATGCTTCACTCCTCTTGTAGATTACTGTAATTGGATATAAGTAAGAGATTGTAACTGTGTTGACTTGGGAAGTTGCATTGCCAGTGACACTGACCCCATTCTGACAGTGATCCATAACTGCTGTGTGCTCAATTATTTACAGCAAATTTTCTTTGTAAGGTAAGTTGTTACATTTAGTCCTCAGTTTAATGCTAGTCCTTAAAAGGACCATTTTTAAAATGGCACTGACCATTTACAGACTGAATCCTGTGTTCTGGTTTCTGGTAGAACTGTAGACCTGCTTTAATTGTTTAATGGAATGGCAGTTTTCACTTACACACTAAGAGTTTTGGCAGTTTGAAGTTTTACAAATGCAGTGGATGTAAGGCTTCATTTTTCAGGGAGTGTGACAAATCATCATCAGATTTTAACTTAATGATGGGTTGTACCATCAAAGTCTTAGCTGCTTCACTAGTTACCAGTCTGCAATAACAAGGTAGAGGCAGAATCCAGAGCTTAATGGCAACAGTTAAATTAAAATAGAGAATTAATTAAAATGGAAAACCCCCTCAACTTATTTAATTTTTCCGGTGGGGTCGAGTGGTCAATACCACTTTACAGTTTTTACACTTCCTACTAGCATGTAAAAATGAATCCTCTATGTCACTGTGGTTTATATACTATATTTCTAGGCTGACTGCTATATGCCCCTTAAGATATTGTAAGTGTGAACCCGTATTACTTTGTTTCTGCAACTATGTTCATCACCATTTTGTTTCTTGGAAGAAATGAGATGCAAAAGCAATTTTTTAGACTCCTGTGACTTTAACACTTCAAATTTGAAACTCAAGTCTCTCAAAAGGAGAATAGAAAATGAAAATTTCTTTGATACTTTCCCGTGATAAGTGCTCTGAAAGAGACTTCACTATTGAGAACTAAACCCAAAATTTTTTTTGTTGTAGTCTGAATAAATAAGCTATTCTTTTAAGCAAGAATGTCTTCTGGAAGACAGTGCAACTTTCAAGTCAATGGAGACAAATTCAGTAAAACAAATTCTAAACATCTGTCCTTGGCAGGTGAGATGAGAAAAATTACCATGAATGTTTCACAAGTGACATTAGCAATATAGTTGTCTGCTATGGCTCCAGTACTACATTGCAAAATTTAAGACATTAACATAAACTAAAATGTAAATTCAGAATTTATACTTCATTCATTATATACTTTATAGCTGCAGCAATTCAATTACAGTATTAATTTTTCTGATGATCTTTAGATAAGTCTTTGAGATTCTCCCAGTTTATGCAAATAAATTATTTATGACAAACCATGGGATGAAATGTAAAATGCTTTTTATCTTTTCATCTGTATGTAGATGTTAGGCAAGACAGCAACAGGTAATAATAACCTTTTTTTCAGCAGTATTTTAGCTTGTCTAGTTTTTAATAAGTGAGTTAAGAGCCTTAGATGTGTATGGAACTAAGGAGCAACTATTTCTTACCTGCATTGATTCAATATTAACTGTATGATGCTTCTTTACTTGAAGAAATGTTTAATGTAAAAGAAACTGCCATGAGGAAAATTAAATGGCATAATGGAGCATTTATTTTGGTATTTTCGAATCAGTTGGAACATGCAGAGGCTCCTACAATACAGATAATGGGGAATGTAGAAATTATTACTTCCACTTGCCTTTAAGAGAGAAAATTTTTAGATTTGGATTTAAAAATGTTTTTGTAATATTTTTATGAAGTAATGGCTGTTAAAAGGAACTCTGAGACTTAAGAGCATGAGATAAATCTAGTCACCATGTAATTACTTCACAATTAGATTAGCAATAAAGACTTCATTAAAATTTCTGTAGCACAAACCCACACAAAATATTTAGATATTTAAGAGCTCAGTCACTAAAATTATCTACATCTCAATTATACGATTAGAGCCTTTGGTTTCTCTTTCTTAACAGTTAAACTCTTCAGTCTACGTGAAATAAATCCCAGTGAGATGGCAATCTTGAAACTATTCTGTGTAGGAACTTGCTTGAATGCCATTAAAATATAGAGAGGATAATTTTCTTTTTATCCCACTCACTTGTACCAGTAACTGTAATTTTAAAATGTAATTCCACTCTGTCTCCTAGTACGGACATCTCCTTAATTTATGTGAAACAGTATCCTGCATACTTATTCTGTTTATTCTGTATACTTAGTGTTGATACAGGAAATAGTGTTAACACAGGAAATTAGTATGTATTAGCTATTGAATTTCAAATTCACTTCTTAACTTCCTGATCTAAACAAAGCTATAGATGAACAAAACACACACATTCACACATTCAGGTGCATTTTAAAATAGAATTTTAAAGTCAAAAGAATCTTGCATTTCCTTCCTGTTACTCCATGAATTTTCACAGAAATGAAGGCAAGAATGGATACTCTCATTTAACTCGTCTATTCATGCACATGCCATAATTATAAAAGTTCTGACCATTTTCACATACATTACATACCATACATATTTATAGGGCATGCAAATATGCATCTATATACTCTTTTATATATACCTAAGATATTATCAATACCAAGAAAATATAATTCAAATTTTAAACATTTTCTTCTGAATCTCAAGATGTTAAAAGACCTTCTGCCTTCTCATTAGAATGAAATTATTTTGATGTACATGCATGCATATCATTCACCAAATTTTAGCCATGTTTTTAGTTTAAAATTAGCTCCAGCTCTCTTCATTCTCTCACAAAGACAGCTAGAAGAACAGTCTGTCCTAAACTATTCAAGTCTGGCTGTTGGAAGATCTAATAGAATCATACATCTCCAATCTAATATCAGTTCTAGTGTGATCTGGGTTACAGTTTTTAGTAATCCAGAATAAATTCTTCTCTGGGAATGTTTATTCAGTTGATAGGTGACAAACTGGAAGTCTCTCAAAAACACGTGGCTGTCTTGTACTCACTTGAAATTATTATTGGAAGAATTTTGTATTTTAAAGAAAAAGATGTGGGTCTTAAGGTCTTTTTTTACTAAAATACTGAATATCTATAGCATAAAAATGACAATCTATGTTATGTATACTCTATACAATATACAAGTTATTTTTTCCTCTTGCAGCCATATGTTTTTTATTTCTGTTACAACAATCAACAGTGTTATAACATGAAATGGTTATATGTGAATGATTATAGCATGAAATGGTATAAAACAGTTGCAGTCCATTCTTCACTATTATGGATGTGGTTTTGATAACTCAAATACTCTTTCAGAAACTATGAAAAGCAAAAATAAAACTTTTTGCTTTATTTGCTTTTAGGGAGGAAAATGTTTGTATCTGTTTGCAACAAAGACAAAGAAAGGAGAACTGGTTATTGCTTGCAGCTTTTGCAGCTGTTTCAGGTCGAAGGGACAGGGGGGCTCACGGGGAATAATGATGGTGACATGAAGTTTAGCAGGGATTTGGGTTGCTGTTTCAGAGGGGAGGCAGTAGCTCACACTCAGAGAGTGTGTGCCATGTCCACTCATGAACATCAAAAATAAACTGCAGGGATATGTGACATTCTCTTAAGGCTGTAATGCCTTCTATTCATCCAGCCCATTATTTTAATTTGTAAAACTGTCCTAGAAGCAATGTCAGAAGTTAAAAAATGCAGCTCTATTCAGAAAACAAAATGCAGTTTTTAGCTGTATTTACCTGAGCACGATGGCAGATCACAAGTATCTTGTAGGAAGATCTGTGAAGGAAATAGTTGTTTGTACAACAAATTAAGCAGATCACGGCATACAAAGTTGCTTTGTTTCAAAGCAAGACAATAAAAGATCTGCCTGTATTCATGTTGTCCTTATGTATGTTGCCACTTAGCTATTTATCATTCATTTCCCTAGTTCAGAGGAGGTATTAAAATATAAAAGGACAGTCTAGAAAAGGAGAATATGTTCTAAACATAGTTATAACAGGAGGAAGCCTGGCACATAAACTCCCTTCCAGTAATTAATTGAAAATAAATAGTAAATGCCTAAGGCAAGGAGAGACCCTGAACTCCTCCCGGAAAAGAAGGAAATTCTGTTATTCTGTTGTACTCCACTGCTCTGAAACCTATATAGAACTTGAGAGATCTCCTGAAAATAAAATGCGTAAGTCAGAGTCTAAATGATTCAATACTAAGCTTGAGAGCCATGAGTCTATGTGGTTCTCAGTGAATACCAATAAGTACAGATACAACTGGAAAATAACATATTCAATGGATATGAAAGGCACAATATGTAATATATACCTCAGCAATATTAAAGTAAACTGTAAACATGGAATTAGCAGTGTGACTTAAGCTCTTAGCTGGATTCTCTTTATTCAACTGAAAGAAAATCTTGGAAGCTTAGGAGGAGGGTGAGATACACCTCTTTCCATGTGTCTGTGGAAACCATTAACAAATTTGATGCGTGAATCACTAGTACTAATCTCTGTGCCTCTGAGTTCCTTGAGGGGTATCTTCCCTTCAGTCACTCCCTTAGTCCTATGGCTTCATGAAAACTTAGCTGCTTATTTGCGTTGGATTTGCAGCTGTGTGAGAAGAGGACCTGGATGGAAGACCTGTGCTTGTTATATTGAAAATAGACATCACCGTAGCTATAGCTGTAAAAGAGCACATGACCATCCTTAAGAGCCTGGACTCTGGTGGTACCATGGTCAGTATCTCTAGCAGAGACATTCTAAAGTCATGGTTATTGCCACCTGCTCTTCAAAACTGGCAGAGCATTTACGTGTTCTGTTGTTATGCTAGAAGGAATGTGTTAGACATGTTTCCTGGGACAGCTAAGCTCGTGTATTAAAGGTAGAATTACAAACTTGACATGATGAATCAGAAACTGTTCAGAATTTCCTTAATATGTATTGAAGTATTTAAAAGGGGTGGCTAATTTTATACCAAGATTTTAGACAAAATGACAACCAAAGCACAAAAAAATTACTTTGGAATCGGAGAGAAAATCACATTGTCAAATAGTAGGAACTGTGATTCTGTGCCCAAGCACTTAAATAATTTTTTCTTTATTTCCTTCAGTTCTGAAGTTTTAACACACAGAAAAGGCCAGTGCAATGCTTTTGAAAGTAACAGTTCTTCAGACCAGAAGTATATTTTTGCTGTGGTCTTCTTCTCTGAAAAACTGAAAAGCTGAGGATTAAAATAATTTAACTCAGAACAGCCTAGGTCTTCTGATGGGTGACAGGTAGGGGGAGAATATTTTGCAGATTTATTCCTTGGCCAGAATGACGAGGGGCTGATAAACATGGTATTGAAAGGGGAATGATAGAAGGACTTACCAAAGGTTATAATACAGCAGGCCGGAGTGGAAAAACAAAATTTAGGAGTGTGAAGTGATGCTATCAGAGATGGTTTGTTCATTTTTGAAAGAAAGAGGATAAGAGGGGTTGCAGGGCAGCAGGGGAGATTGTGTGTGGTCCAGGCACCCAGAACTCTTAAAAAATTGAGCAAATAAAAAAAGAAGCAATTAAAAAAATCTTACCTTAAAAAATAAGTAATCTACATTGAGTATAATCTGTTTAGTAGGGTATGAATCCATGACCCTCAGGGAATATAATAAATCTGGATGATATCCATGAAAGCTGATGTTGCATCTAAATCCCAGTCTAACTGACAGATATGTAAAATTGCATGAAGACAGACAGCTCCCCACTGGCTCCGCGTCTGAGGGAAGGTTCCTGTGCAATGTTTTAATTAAGGTTATTTATTTCTTTATTATGATGATTGCATTTTAATTGCTCATGAAACACCCCAGGGGTGGAGGTGGAGGTGCCTTATAAATATTATACGACAGTAAGTGAAGGGAAAATGTTACCATTTTAGAAAATAAACTACCAGCTCTATATTTCTGATGCAATCGAAGAATACAAGCAGAAATGCTTTTTTAAACTCTCTCTCAGCCTTTGAAGTAAATAGCATTATGTTATTAGTCTTCTCCCTTTAACATAGGTGACTGGCAGTGTAACTCATAGTCCACGCCACAGCCACATGAAAGCTTCTGATGTGCATCACCACTTACAGAACTCAGTGAGGCCTTTTGTATAAGATCAGGGTAGGCATTTACACTTCTAGTGGAAGCACTACCTGAATAAATCTCTACTAGGGGAGTAGGATGGGGAATATAGCAAAATAAGGAAAAAAATCCTGCCTTATGACATCTAGTCCCTCAGCTGCTTCTTCTTCAGGTGTTGCTCGGGCCCATGTTTTGGAAGTGGACAAGGTATAGATAGCTAGAGGTTAAATCCACATTGTAAAAAGGTATGCTCAGCTTGTATGTCTTTATAGAAGCCTTAGGCTTTCTCTTTCTCATCTGAGGAAAGGTTTTGAGACCAGGAACACCAACTGCTTGTTTATATTTCTATATCCCTCTCTTCACATGCACAGATTCTTGCAGTTACAAATTCTTGTTTGTGGCAGAAACTTATGTTATGATACATTGCAAAATATTGGCATCCAGCTAAAGAGGTACTCTAGAAGTTGGGTGTTGTGTTTTTTTTTTTCAATTAGCCATTTTTATGATTTAATTCTTGAATCATAAAAGGTTCTTGCACACAGACAGAACTATTTCTTTTCTTTCTCCCTCAGCCTAATTTTCATCACTTAATTCACGAATTTAGAAAGTGATTTTTTCATGATGCTTTTTATTTGGCCAAACTGAGCCTTTTGGCTTGCTTCCAACATGGAAAATTTTTCTCTATAGAAAAAAAAGATAAACAACTTGAAGCATTTCAGCAATCTTGAATTATTTGACATTATACAGTAGTATTTGAGAATTTCAGATTTAAATATGCACTTTAATTACGAAGAGATTTCATATTTTTTTTTCACACAAAGACTTAAAGGGATATCTCACTGGGTCTAAAATAAGAACTTTAGTACCAGGTATCAGGGGATATTCAGCAGTAAACATAAACTCCATCCCATACAGTAAACCAGGGGCCTGGTTTACTGTCCAAATTCCAGTTTGTGTACTATGGCAGTAGAGCCTGAAGAGTACTGGTGCTTGTTACACCCTATCAACCACCTAGAAAGTTCATTTAAGCAGTGGTGTGGTCAGGAATTAGGTAGTTTTGCATCATCTTGTGTAGTTTCTCTGTGGATCAATATACGTCAGATTGATATTAATCCCCTTAGAAACTGGCTGCTTAATAACTTTTTCTTTTTTTCAGAGCTAATTCCTTTATCTCAAATAATATAGGATTCTGCATGAGAAAAAGTCCAGTTGGATCCTTGCTACTAAAAATAGTATCACTATTCATACGGCCACAGCTTGCTGTATGTTCGTGGGTGGTTTTCATGTGTAGAAATTGAAACTACAGCTTCCAAAACATTCTTTATATCTACTCTGTTTTTATTTTATCTGCTTTATTTTACTGGCAGTGCATCAGAAAGGATGTTCTACTCATCCTTTGAGGGTAAAGAATCTTCTCAGCCTCTAAAGAGAGTAAAAATACAGTGTCGAGGGATATTTTATTTGCTTTTAGTTGCACTTTTTAGATTGCAAAAATCCATGCTAATGCTTCAGTTGCCAGAAGTGCATACACTGATATCTCTTCCTTGGCCAGTCACCATTACATGAAGTTGTAGAGTCAGCTCTTCACCACTGGAAATGCCTTTCTGTGTAGGTTCTGTACTTTGAAGGTTATAGGCTCAAATATTTGCAAATAATTTTTCTGTAACACTGTGGCTATTCAGTACATAAATAGTTGGGGTATGACTTCTGACAAAAATTGTGCAGTTGTTCTTCCTTTGTTTTCTTTGGTCTCTTTTATCTGCTTCCCTTTTTGTCTTTGTAGCCCCCCTGTATCTTTCTGCCTCTTCCTCTGGTCTCTCTCCATCTTCCATTTCCTCCTACCAGTTCCATTTCCATCCCAAGTAACGCTGTCCTATGCAGTGCTTGCAGTACTCAGCACATAGAGACATACAGGAGCTAGCTTCAGACTAGCTCATTTTGGCACAGTTTCTATTTTTGTCTAAAAGCCCAAATACATACCCAGCTCCTCACCAAATACTGCACAGGCAGTTACTGTGCTACTGTTGGTGTCTGAGCCTGTTCCTCCATATACAGGCACATTTACTGCATTTCAGGTACACCCTGAGTGCGATGCAGCAAAGGTTCAGTGTGTTCACTGCCTGTACCTTTCAGATGCTTAGTTATTGCTTACAGTAAAAAAGGCAGCCAACTTATTAAGGAGCCAGTGGCTTTAATCAGTTACTTAGAGGCAAGACCTGTTTACTCTGCAGGAAGCTGGTCTTAAACTGTGCAGGAATCATGGCATCTGCAAGGCCCTGACTATGCTTTTCTCAATTGAAGCATTGAAAGGGTACAACTAGAGAAAAATTTTAAGGTATTTGAGTTTTTTTTACTGATTGATAATTTATGGAAATGGTTTCTGAGCTTGAAAAAAATTAATTCACTAATTACTTTATATTTATCGGAGACTGAATTCTTTTTTTATTAAACATCACCTCCCTTGCATTTCAAACTCAGCTTGATATTAAAGGATCTTTATTTGATTTACTGGTTTGTGCACCTGCATCCTCGAAAGTTTCAACATCTCTTTGAGAAGAGCATTCGCTGGCATTTGGTCTTTGCTGAATAGACAAGGAGAAGGCATTGTGTAGCAGTGGTCAAATCTGCAGCAGACTGCATTAGTTTTTGTGGGAGTGGATGATGTGAGTGAAAAAGTCAACTGGTCAACCAGTTTACTAATCTGAAATAAACTGACTCAAAGCAGTCAGTTACAGAGGTGATGCCTAAATGAATTTATGCAATTACTCTAGGTAGTGGTGGCATCAGCACAATATCCAGAGCACTGGCTTTGCTCATGACTCTAGATGAAGAGTACAAGATGCTCAGGGAAGAAAGCCTCAGTGTTTTGGTAGGTCAGTACATTTCCCTTTACTCATGTTTATCCTTTTGCAGCAGTACACTGCATATACAACAGTATGCCATTCCCTTGCTTATTGGCAAATTGGCAACCAAGGATGGCTTAGTTTCGTTGAGAAACACATTTATTTATCCTGATCTTGCTGCTTCTACAGTATCGGAATAATTTAGGAATTTGGAATGGCGGGGGATATGGCAGCACAACAAATATAGTGATTGTTGAATAACTGATAGTTTTTTTCCCAAGGAGACAGTTTTTCCCAAGGAAGACTAGGTTTGTGTGATCTTAGGCTCTGTAGCAGACTGTGACAGTGCCGAGTTCCCTAAATGTTGTACCGTTCCTTTGCCAGATGTGCCTATCTCTGCTTTGATTAGCCACTATCCCACTCAGGTTTTTCTGCAGCAGGGTCAGGATATTATATAACTGTATTTTTGTTAATTGCTGTAATGATTTCATTACACTGGTAGTAGACCTATTTCATATTGGAATTCAAGAAAAATGTCTTGTAATGTATTAGAAATGCCGTGGTAAATTTTATTAGCTCCAAGTGCATTTAGCAAATGATGATACCATCTGACTTTGATTAGAAAGACCTTGAAGGGTCAGGTGCATAAGACATATATGCTCAAGGTGGAAATTCTTTTGAAAAACAAATGTAACCCAGTTTAACAGCAGGTCAGCTCAGAAGGAATAGAAAAGGCATATTCTGTATGTAGAATGAGTGTAGAACATATGATTCTTTGTTCTTCTTTGAGATTTTTTAAAATCTATTTGCAGCCATCCACTGAGTGCTCTGGGCACTGAATATAATGGAACAAGAATTACAATATGCACTTTGACAGGACTTATTATAAGTGTATCTCCATTTTCTGACGACTTTTTCAAAAGCTACAGAAAAGAAGGAGAAAAATACAGCTGGGAGAAAATCGGTCCATTTGGTGTCTAGGAAGTAACTCCTCAGAGTTACCATGATCCCTTTGAAACAGTGCCATTATAACTGAAATACTCCTGAGGTAAGGTCAGGGTCTGTGTGTGTTTTAAGGAAAAAAGATTGTTGCAAACAATTTAAATAGCCAAAAAGAAAAAAAAATGGCAAAAAAATGCTTCATATAATTTGTTGTCTGTCTGGCAGACTTTTTTTTTGAAGATCTTCTGAGGCCTAATAGACTGTTAGGTTCAAGCTCTTTCCATAAGTTACATTGAATTACCTACTCCAGTTGCAAATCTGATGATTCTTTTGCAGAGATACATGTAGCCAGAAACCTCTGTTTCAAGTGTATCTGTAAGCTGAGAAATCTTTGTTCTTGCTTTTCAATCATAATACTTGAAACATTAAGAAATACTTTAAATCTAGGTACAAATACTAGTCTTCAGCTTTCACACTTCAAGCATAGGAACTGTTAATAGAAACAAATTTTGCAAGTACCAAAACAGATTTATGTGTTGTACACACATTTCACTTCCTTCATGGTAAGTGCTACATTTGAATCCTCTAAAGTCCATTTTCTTTCATCCATTTTCATAGCATATGAACATGATTTTTTAAAAAAATAAACAGAATCTATTTTAGTTCAGTACATCAAGGTTATTTTGTGCTAGCCTTCCTTTCATCTGTTTTTTCTTTGTGTGTGCCATTGTCCTGTTTTTGTAATGTCTCTACAAAAGACACTATTCTGTTTATACAGTCTTTCAAGTCTCTGCACTGATATAACTTACTGTGTTAAATGCTAGGCAACAGGAAAGCCTTCTCTTACTTAGATTCTAGCTCCCAAAGCTACAAGTTTTTCCTTCTCTGTATCTTTTGTGCTGAAAATTCAGCCATATATATGATACAGATATTAAAGAGAGATGGAGGGAAGGAAGAGTTTGTACTCATTAATAGTGGCACTTGATGATCTGAAAGGTCTTTTCCAGCCTAAATGATTCTATGATTCTACTCAGAAGTTTTTATTCCAGGGTTCATGGAGATCTATTTGCTAATCAGGGATTGTTTATGATAGACACAATTCATATTACACAAAAATCTACTATGTCTGCCAGGGTCCAGATGTCTTAATTTCTAAACATTTGATAAGTAGATGCCGCACATACCCAAGTCATAATGAAGTAATGCCATTTGGTGAGATTAAGAGTGACTGAAGAATGCCAGCTACTCATTAACTCTCAAGCATTCCATGGAAAACTGAATATGTTTCCACAACGGTGTTCATTTCTTTGCGCTGTGCTGTGTTTCTCCAAGTAGAGAAACATTCCTTGGCTGGAAAAATGAGGTAATTTTGAGTTTTCCCACTCTTCATTCCAGAGAAGTCAAATACTTAAAATATCTTATGCATCATCTTGTCATTTATATTTTCATGAACCTGAATGTATAATTTTATTTCCAGACGAATTTGGCTGTAATTCTCTTGCAGTGTTTCACAAGTATTTTATTTAGCAGGCTGTGCTGAAAAACATTGCCAATAAAAAAACCCGTATCTTTATTTAGCCTTATTTTTAGGTGAGGTCACTTTTCACTGATTAAACTGAAGACTCTGCCAGGTGAAGATCTAGTTGAGATTTCTTGAAAGGTATGACAGTGAAGCTTGTTTGAGGTCTTGTCTTTTCCAGCACTCCTTGCTTCTGCATTGCAATTTCCTTTGGGGAAACCAGATTTCTTTGAGACAGACGAGTTGTTTTTTCTTCTTGTGCAATTGGCTTGAGGGTATTTTCAGTTTCTGTCTGCAAACCCAGCTGTGTGAGACTATAATTTTCATTTTCTGATGTTGGACTAATCTGGAGGTGTTTTGCTTATTATGGTTTTTGTTGCATCCTCCCAGTATCTGTTTTCCAAAAATAAAATTTCTGAAAGTAAACTTATGGTTGTTATATCCTTAGATTTGATATAACAGATTGTGGAAGTTCTTTACTTGATTTCTACTGTTCCCACTTGCCTTAAAATACAGAGATTTCATCTCAAACGCTGAAAAGTAAAGTAACTGTTGTAATTGAGATATATTGTCTTTCTGAGACATGATAAAGTGGTAGAAATATAATTACAGTCATTGATTTATATTAGTCATCATGGCATTGATATTCAATAACAAAACTGTATTTCCTTAAATACTGAAAACATTAAGTATATTTTTAATTGTGAAACAATAGTTCAATATTTGCCTGCATTTTGGATTCAGTGTAACTTGGCCACAGGGTTATATATTTTTTCGAAAAGCAAAGATACCACTATAGATACATGTCTCTATGGGAGTTTAGAAATGTGCTACATGCATGGCACACCAAGTGTTAAGAATTTTTTAAAATTTCTATAAGCAGCCCTGAAGATTTAGGCCTATATTTTCTATAATTTTTATTTGTGTCAGTATTTTAAAAGCAATTTAAAAGCTTTTCTGTTGAGCAACATCACAGTGTATGGAAATGCTACATCCTGTTATGTGGTGGTGTTAATTGGCATATAACAATGAATGCATTATAAACCTCTTGAATTCTTTTTAAGTACAGCCATGCTATGTGTTTGGTGGTGGATGTATTTAGAAGTTTAAATAAACAAACTTTGAAGAAGTTTAAAGTGGTTTTGGTTTGAACCACATCTAACAATGATGTGTAACTTACCTGAATTAAATTGGTCACCAAGAAAATATTTTTTTCATCCTGCCTTCATTGAAAGTCCTATTAGAATTATTTTTGTAGCATTTGTACAGGGTTGTTTTGGGAGAAAGAGAAGCATGCTAACTAGTAAAGATGATTATTTTGTTGTTCACTTCTACGTATCACTTTTTAGAGTCATATTGGTGTTGATCCTTTCCATTCTTTGTGGCTCTTCTGTCGTGTTGGTCATTGGTGAATGTGCAGATCATGGTGTGACTTCACACTTGTATGTTGCTCTGTACACTGACTTTTCATAACTCTGCTTTTTATTACAGAAGAATATTGTTAGTAGAAGCCATGTGTCCTACATAGCTTTACTTTATTGTTATACAGCTTGCTAATGCTCGAAGCAAGGCCTTGATGGAATTACTATAAATAAGACCATATGCTTATACAAGCATTTCCGAAACTCCGACAGTGGGGACTGCTTAATTCCATCAGTAATCAACTAGTTTCAAAATCTGTTATGTGCAAAATATATGTAATGAAGGATTAAAAGGAAAAAAAAAGAAAAAAAACTTTACAGGAAGTCTATGTGTGTGTAAAGAAATAATTCTTTTTACGGTTTGTTGTATTAAGCAGTTCTCCTTCCATTCAGTGTAAATGAAGGAGCAGTTAATTCCCTTTTGTTCAGCCATAGCAAAAGTAGTAGAAGCTTAACACAGGCCTGGGTAAGAATGAGAAGAAACCATTTAAGCTACTAAAGCCTTTTCTTGGGAAATGATAAAACATACACAGGAACTAGGACTGACTGGAAAAAGGAGAGAATGAAAAACAAATGCAGACTAAGCAAAAGCAAGGAAGCCAAAGTCGCAATGCCCTTTACAAAATTTAAGGAGAGGCAGCCTTTGGTTGAGTTCTGACTGTAGTAAGGCAGGTAATTACTAGAGTTCAGGGAAACAGGAGTTTTTACTGCTGTTGTATATAAATGAGGTTAGCACTAAAAGCTCTTGTGCTTCCATTACCAGTTCTTCCTCTCCAAGGAACTAATTTGAAATCTGCCAATTGCTGGTGACCAGGTGGGTATTCCAAGACAGTCTTCTAGTAGATCAGCTGATCTGGTCATCAAGAGTAGTAAGGTATAAGAAGGCATTCAAAAATTACATGCAAAGATATATTGGAAATATATGTTGGCTTGCTTCCAGGATTAGCTGCTTAGACTGTGGAGTCAAAAATGAGCATTTGGATGTTCTAACTGTTCCTACTGCAGAGCACAGATAATAAATCTGCAATTAGTAATTCACTCCCTAAGTCCATTTAGGAGGCCAGCTATTTTGTAGTTGAAACTTGTAATGGCAGGGAACTTTCCATACTCTCTAGGCTTCTCTGCTCCTAATCAGCAAGCGAGGGGTGGGGAAAACAACCCAGTCTTAATTTTCTAAGCTCGTTTTTCAGCTGTCAGAACAAGTTATAGTTTTCTCTTATAAACTGAAAAACGCTGACAGTATAAATGGATGGATCAGATTTGCTACTCTTGTAAATGCATGCAATTCCATTGAAATTAATACAGCGCCATCAAAATTGCCCGGAAGTATCATTACACACCTAAGGTTTTGGTATGCAATTTGGAAATAAGATATTACCACTGGATTCATGTAAATGACCAATTTTATTCGCCTCTCTTCCATCCCTTTGCCACCTCATTCCTGTAATTGTATCTGAATCTGTCTATAATATATTTATGTGGTTAAGAAGGTAATTTATCAGCTTGAGGAAAGCTTATTGTAGGCAAACCAGCTAAAGTTGAGGAAAGTCTTTATTTTTCATCCTACCCTAGTCAACACTCAGAATTATAATAACTCAAAAAATAATGATACTAGAAGAAGTCTGAGATAATCTATGATTGATAGTAAAAACATGGTTACAGTAGTATCAGTTTCTCACAGAAACATACTGAAAATATGTTCCAGCTTAGCCTTTCAAGTCAGCTTTCCTGTCATCCACACAGATAACTTGACTGTCTTCTTTCTGAACTAAGCCTGACATTTTTTTTGCCCAGCCAACAAAGTAGTATAGCTACTGAAAGTTCTCTTTGGCCTCACATAGATCAAATTTACTCTGTAAATTTTGACATAATAGAAGTTGAGGAGAGCATTCTCTTCCAGCATTAGACTAGCCTAGAGGAAAGCACAAACACTTTTACAAGCCAGGTTGCTAGCTAAGTAAATGAGTATTGAGATGCCTCTTGGGAAATCTTGAAAGCAGTAATACTGAAGACCAAGGGGCTGATTTGTGAAAATAAGTGGGACATATAAATCAGCTAATGAAGACATAAACCGAAATTCAAACTGTACTTCAGTGATGTGGTGTTTTCACTTCTCCTCAAGCTATACTTTACTTTTTTTCACCTCTTCAAGTTACCATTTCAGAAATACTTGAGATAAAATAATTTGACAAAAAGTGCCCAGAAGCAAATGCTTGTAAAGAAGAAAGAAATCTACAGGTATTGCTTATGTGGCATCTATGTCTTTCAGAGGCAGCTTCCCCTAGATGTTGTTTCTGCCCTAAAAACAGAATAAGGACAGTTTCATCACAGCCACTCTCTTTGTTTACAGTCTCTTTTGTTCACATGAACTTCAGTTCTTATATTCACTATTTTGATCATATTTGCTTCAGTGAAGTAAATATTTTTGAACATGAAACCTGCAAAGGAAAGGAGAGAATGAAGAATCCTGGAAAAAGGAGACTTTTAAAGTAGTAGTAGTGTAGAAGTGATTAGAGCCCTCAGCTGTAAATTGTCAGAAATCCATAATTGCAACAGATGAGACTTTGCGCATAATCTGTCCAGCAAACTTTTCTTATTGTAGTTTTTATGTTTGGGGTTTTTTTAAATCTAATATTGATAAAATTGGCACGGGTCTGACATTTGATGCTTATTTTTCCTCATAAAACAGGTCAACTACCCATATGTCTACATAAGACAGAAATATTGAACAAACTGCAAGCCTGTATCCAGACAGGAAAATAAACATTCCTTTTCATGTTCAGTGTATGCAGACATGTCTGGAGTTGAAACAGACACAGAAGAAAAGAGACAATGACTGAGTAATTCCTGTCTTTCTATTGTTGCGATTTAGACAGCTTGGTCAGCAGTCAACACAAATAAATTCCAGAAGGGAATTACAATGAAGACACTCATGTTTTCCCATTTGGCCCAAAACAACACAGAACACTTACTTCCAAGATATATCTCCAGAAATGATAGGTAATAGGAAACAAGAACATCGGTGAAGAAGTTGACATGAGAATAACTAACCATGTCTATTTTTATTTTCAAATTTAATTTTATTTAAGGACTGCACTGGTTGTGATCTGATATAATTCAGTTGTTCTCTTTGGAAGGAATTAAGTAGAATTTTTTTTTTTTTTTTGGTGATTATGAAAATATTTCATGAAAGAAAATGACCTATTTTTAGTTAATCTTCTGAGGCTTTACCACTTGGCACTGTAGTTTCTTAATAGTACCTCAAAAAGTGACTAAGGAAATTTCACACTTCGGTGGAAGTTTCTTACTGACTTAGAAACATGGTACAGTGCACACTGAAACATGTTTTATTTCCTGTGATGTGTTGCTGTGCCTAGAAAAAGGATGCCAGTTGCATGAGGAGTGGCTTGTGGGACAGGATGTTCTGACCCAAGGTAGTACAGAAGTTCCAGTTCCTGATTATTTACTGGTTAACTATGGTTAGTTTTTAAAGTTTTGCCAGACCATGCTTTTGTAATATCTTGTAGCACTAGTTAGTACTGTGTGTGTATAAATAATGTTTTTAAAATATTGGTAAATGCATGCTACTTGTTCTTACATCAGGGGGCATACTAATTGGGCCTTTTTTGAACACTTGATAACTTAATATACTTCTTCTGGAAGAATTATGTCTGAATGTCATGGGTTTTGACTTTCTAACAGGTGGCCTTACCCAAATATCCAAAGGTGTTAGATTCTGTAGAACTAGGAGCAAGCATGAAATAAGGACTTTCATTCTAGGGTCTGAGGAATGGACTCTGTATTTTTTGATGTCTAGGGCCTGAGAGATAACCTGGAAGAGCTGGTGAAATTCCTTCTTGTCTTCTTTTCTGTTTTTCTGGCACAGCCTCTCTTTTTATCTTTTTTTTTTTTTTTCTTTTTTCTCCTTCCCATGCAGGCTTTTTACACACAGTAAAAACCTCTCCGGCTTTTTCATTTGAATATTCCTATAAGGACTAGACTTTTATTTTTCTCTACCTCTATTTTTATTTTCTATTAAGGTTCTTATTGTTAAGAAAGGTTCTAGGACAGTCTCTTCCTGTCTCTGAAGCACAGTCATATTTTTCTACTGTATTATTTTTGGGGGGATGAAGTCATACATCTATGTGTAATTTTGAAAGCGCAGATGCACCAGTGATTTTGATATTAATGTTATAGCTTTAATAGTATTCTGTATTTCCTTCTTAACGCAACTTATGTCTTATCATGATTTTTAGGTACTGGCTGAATATTAAGCAAATGTTTTTATTCAGTTCTCCTTGATGACTCCTTCATTTTTTTTTTTTTCTTTTTCCACTGGGATCTTATAACTAATTCAGAAGTTATCAGTGCACATGAGTAGCTTAAATTGTTCTTTCCAATGTGCACTACCTTGCACTTTTCTGCATTCAATTTAATATGATCTTCATAACATCCAATTGCTTTGTTATAATAGGTCCTTGTGGGGCTCTTCAGAATCACTAGCTCAAAGGTTCCTGAGCACTTTATCCTGCTGCCTTTTCTGTCAATACAGTAAAATGCAACACTTCAGCAGGAGTTAGGAGATCAATATGCAACCCCAACGGGAAAGTCTTATGCAAGCTAATAGAAATAAAAGCAGTAGGTCTCCACATACATTATTATTATAAAAAGAACATTTCTCTTATTAAAAGATGACCTTTTCTCCTATGGGTTTTTAAATTATGCCTAATATAACCCTTTATTTTTAGATGAACTTTAGTTGACAATTCAAAAGGATAAGATGCTATGGAAAACTGATATTTTTCTAAATCACATTGTAAAAATCTCTTCCATAAGAGTATAGTCACAATCAGCACTAGAATACAATAATGTATTTGAATAACAATATGTACTCTCAAGGAGAAAATAAATGAGAAAATGTTCATGAATTTTAGAAAGAGCATTTTACTAGGCCCTATAAATAGAAACAGATACAAAATATTTTTAGAATATGATAGTATTGAATGATTTCTGACTTGATGGATGCCATTTCAATCTTGATTCATTTGGATGATATGTGTATCCCTCTATTTGAAACAACTTTAGTACAACATAAAATGTCTTATTGCACTTGACATTTGATGGTTTTCTAACTATAGTTAGAAAAGTTAGGAAAGATGGCCTTTTAAAATTTTACTTACTTGCACTTATTTGGCAATGCTTCTGCTCTCACTAAGATTTAATTAATAGTACAAAAATATTCTATTTTGAATTAAAAAATTTTCCAAGGTGTTTGGTTTTTTTTCTCCCCAGGCAAACATTTGGTTTCCATTCTAAATTGAATCTGTTCTCTTTTTTTCTCTTTTCTTGTTCTCGCTTATCCCATGTTCCAATCTGTTTGTTGATTGATTCGGGAGAATCTTGAAAACTTTTTAAACAATTCCTTGAAATATAAATGTGTTGCTATATTCAGGGTAAATTATTCTAATATGAAAAATAAAGCACACCCAAACTCTAGGCTTTATTGAATGCTGGTTTTAAGCTAAGATTCCAGTCAGTTTACTTCTTCCCATGCAAGGCTATCTATAGTTTAATAAGTTATCATCAGTAAACCACTTGGCATTAATGGACTTGCCTGGACATCTGGGGTTGCAGGGAGCTACATGTGTCAGTAAGGCTATTGTTACTCTTTCCCTACTTGTGCATCCAGTATTAGATTAGTAATTAAATCTTATACTTGAATTTGGTAATATTTTCATGGCCTAATTATACATAAAATCAAATCTCAGAGGTTTTTTGTCTATGGAGTCATGAACCTCCCATCACATCCATATTTATCACTTGCACAAGAAGATTAGGTTCAAATGCTTGTGTGGTATGTGTCGCATATGTAAAAAGGAATAGGAGAAGCCAGAAGAAATTAAATCAAAATGGTGTTAATTGCTAATAAATGCAGGATGCGCAGCTGGAATGAAATTTTGTCGTTGTGGGTAGAGCCAAGATTCATGGTTTTTAGACGTTTACAGCATCTGCAAACTTGGTTGCCTTTATCTAAATTTTTTTTTCTGATTTCAGTGTTTCAAAATGTGGAGTTAGAAAATGAGAAATTCAGATTGATGCCCTGTCTCCCTATCCTCACTCTGGAGACAGCAATAGCATGAAGCTATGGCAGAATATGGTATTAGACAGAATCTTGCTGTACATATTCAAGCTATTCATTTGCTTCAAATACATGTGAGGAATTTTACACAGAAAGATTCTTTATTACTCCAAATTCTGGCTATTCCCTTACAAATGATGCAGACTGAGAACAATATCACCTTTCAGGCTCTCAGAAATACGAGGATTTCACAGAGCACAAATACACTGTCTCTCAAAAATCCATGCAAGATGCTAGTGAATTCTTTCAGTAAAATAACCGTCTGCTTGCCCATTGTAAACAAAGCACCAAGCCATATTTCACAAGTGCAAAATAGATGGAAATGTTTTCCTTTACTATTTTAAATAACAGCCCCATGAGAACTCCATTCTGTCTTTCATGATTAAAACATTTCTACAGAGGGAGTTAGAGATTGAAATCTATTCATTATGGAAACTATTTTCATGTTGTTGGAGCCTTTATGAAAGATTCCAAGTTTCCACACCATTTATTAGGCAATAACATCACAAGAGAGAAACCCCAGGAATATTTTAGATTAGAGGAAATCAAATAAGAACTTTCAGAACTGGGGTGAACAGGATTTGAAAAAAAATATTTAAAAAATCTAATAATGGCCTTAGAAACAGGAAATAATCCCCCTGCTCCACCCTCCCATACTATCCACTTGGACCAAAGTCATATCTTTGCAATTAAATACAAATGAGTCACATGGTGACTTTCCATTTGGTAACGACAAACAACAAGGATGTTGGAGCAGTAGTCATCAAAAGGATTCACTGAACTGGAAAATGCATTTTTGACTATAAACTCCAAATCATTTAAAACCTATGGAGATGTGATGATGGGCTTTGTTGGCTTTTTATGGAGAGACATCTAAAACTGTCATCTGTTTAACAGTAATTTTGCTGGAAGATACAGCAACTGAGCAATGCAAAAACATCCAAGGGGAAAAGGAGATAAAAGTGTGGTTTATTTTGCGTTTGATTGCCCTGTAAAAAGGTCAAATGTAGACCTGTGACCCACTGGGCAAGAAGCCTACATCTTTTTCCAGGGGAAAGGAATGAGGTTTTCTTTCTGTTGCTAACATAACATATCCAGAAAGATATCTGAGCTTTTCTTTTTCATTTTGTCAGGAAGTTTCTCACTCTTTTTTTTTTTTTTTTCTTTTTTTTTTGGGGGGGGGGGCGTTTAGGGGGACTGCTTGGGGCTTATTTGTTTGCTTGCTTGAGGTTTTTGTTGCTGGTTTTTGGCTTTGGGGTTTTTTTATATACTGTGACTTTAAATCTTAGAGAAGAAAAGAACTGGAAACATCCTCTGCCTGAGATTATTGTCCAAACACTTCTTGAACTTTATCAGGCTTGGTGCTGTGACCACATCCTTGAGGAGACTGTTCAAGTGCCTAAAGACTCTCTGGGGAAAGAACCTTTCTCTAATATTCAGCCTAAACCTCCTAAACCTCCCCTGCCACATTTCAGGCCGTTCTCTCAGGTCCTGTCATTGGTCAGTGCCTGCTTCTCTGCTTCCCCTTGTGAGGAAGTTGTAACTGCAGTGAGGCCTCCCCTCAGTCTCTCTTCTCCAGCTTGAATTGACCAAGTGATCCCAGCCACTTCTCATATGGCTTCCCCTCCGGACCTTTCACCATCTTTGTAGCCCTCCTTTGGATGTTTTTTATTTCTGTTTTATTTTATTATTTTATTTTATTATTTTATTTTATTTTATTTTACTTTAATGTTGTTTTGAAACAGTTACTGTTTAAAGGCTTACTCTTTTCAAGTACTCGATAAGAAAACTCAAGCACTTCTTGAATCTATTGCCATTGGCTTTACCTCTTGGAGTTGCTAAGCTATATTTCTTTGCTTTTATTTTTAGCACGTTTGCAGAAAAATCTCTGCAAAACAATTTTGAACAGGTTAATGTATAAATGTGAGTGCATATATGTGTGTGAGTATGTGATGGATTATTACTAATCCATACATTTCAATTTCACTTCTGTGATATTTTTCAAAGCCTTTGCAGAGAGGAGCTTCTTTTCTGTGAGTATCCACCTGTTCTGGATGCTTTTATCCTTATTACAGTCTCTCATAAGCAATAAATTTCAGAGTCATCTGCAAAATGTAATGTGTGATAAAAAGCTTCAGCATTTGCCGAGGTTTAGCTCCATGGCCAGAAGGCTGCAGCCACCCAGCACAAAGCAGCACCGTGCAGGGAGATCAAATACTAGAAATTATATAGTTGTGTTCTCTTCTAAAGGAAGAGCTGTGTTAATTGCCATTGCTGAGAACATCTACAGCATAACGCCAATAAAAATGTCAGTTGAAACTCCTGCAAAATTAATCTGGTCAGGAGCGCCATTAGCAGCCAGAGTCCCCCTTCTACTGTAACCAGTACGTCCCTGGAATTGATTAGTTATTAGACAAATTTGCAATCTGTTTCTTCATAAGACCTAACAGTGCAAGGCAGACTGAAAGACACTAAAGAGATCTATTCTTTGTGCATCTTATTTCAGTATTTCCTAGCACTATATTTTATAGCATTATCTCCTTGCATCTCACCATGCTTTTTTATTCTTTCCCTTTGCAGAAGCCTCAGACCTGTAGTAAAATTACTTATATTTTGTTTTGAACAATAATATAAATAATACTTCAGAAAATGAGAATAATTTACTTTGAAGATTTTTTTATATTAATCGGTGGTGTATCAGTTAGTTTGCCCCTTTTGAGACACAACGATTCCTTATCATATATAATGGCTGCACTGGTGTTGCAGCCATTTGAATTATGTATTGCTTTTATTTTTTCACTGGATAAACTATTCCATGGTCTGGAAGAGTCCATGAACTGAAGCTATGTTCACTGCAGGGGCCAGACAAAGCTGGATGCACAACAGGAATGTCATTAATTTAAAGTATCAAATTAAGATTTGTGAAAGTATGATTTTGACTTGGATCTAGACCAATGTAAGTTCACTGAACCGAACGGAGTTATTAGATATTCATGACAATGAAGAATAAAAAAGACAAAAACAAACAAAAAACCCCAAACAAAATAAAACCAAAACCAAACAAAAACACAAAACAAACAAACAAACAAAAACCCACAAAACAAAGAAACAAACCCCCAAAAATCCAAACAAACAGAAAAAGAAAGGAAAGAGAGAAAGAACAGAGAGGGGATGAAAGGACTGGAAGGCTTTTAAAACAGATTTTGAAATTGTTAATAATGTTAATAAGGCCGAGGTAGTAAGCATCCATAGACAAATTATAAGGAGGAGGTCATTAAACACAGTGAACTTCTAGGAATTTGTAAATGCAGAAATAAAAGTTAAGCTGAATTGTAAAACGTGTAACAGGTTTCACAGTCCTCCTTACTATAGCATCTTTTGAGCCCAGGATAGAACCCAGCTGCTCAGTGCTTGAGAATTCAGAATATTACTCAAAAGTTGGTAATAAGACTGAGAAAACCTAGTCACAAACAATGGAAAGAAAAGCCAGAGCTTAAAAATAAGGTTTTGTTACAGAACCCTTTCATTCTGAAAGCTGTTAGAGGCCGAGGTGAGCTGGAAAGATGACAGAATGCTCAAAACAATAAAAATTATGCTCTTCATAATTAAGAATTAAAACTTTGCAGCTTCTTCTTCAAGGAAGACACAGAATGGCTCTAAATAGGTAATTTCTTTCACATTGAGTCAGCAAGCACCCTTCTGACTAGCATTGTCCCCTCTGGCAACAGTGGGTGTGAAAACAAGGAGCCGTGATTGGAAATCCCGTGTAGATCCTTAGCTGCTTCCATGGTAAGTTTCCCTGAATGTTCTAGGTCAGAGACTGGTTCCTTCCTGAACCCCTGATTCTGCTCTTGCTCTTCCCAGTGGGGCACACAGAGATTTTTGTAAAGTAACTCTGAATTTTCTGACTGGAACTGGATTCATAACGCACAGTGCAGTGCTTAAAATGATGGAATATTTGATTCTTAGAATGGTGTGTTATTGAACAATTACATTACTTAGGAACATCCATACCACACTTTTAAAGTCTCTAGTTTCCTAAAATGAGAACAATCTGTTTATAAAACATGGGCTTCATTAAGAGAAATGACTCTTTGTGAAGTTGTTTCCAAGATATCATCATCTTCCCTGTGGCAGCTTAATTACAGAATAGCATTCTCAACTAATTTCTTATTTAAGAATGAGGACACAGAATAAAGTCAAAACAAAATAAAGACAACCTTCAGCTGGCTCATTTTGTTCTCAAGGGACAAAAATTCACAGTTTAACTAATAAACTTTATTAGAATTTTCTATTCTACTGCTAGAAAGAAGAAAGTACTGCAAATAACAAATTGGAAAGTAGTGTGTGTGCTGGTGAGTTGTCTCCATAGAACATTTCACATTTAAATATGTGGTCTTTCAGCAAAGATGTGCTTTCACAAGACATTATAATGAGTTACATTATAATGTCTTATGTCCTAGGTGGACAGAAAGTCCAGAAGTTTGAATTGTCTGGAAGAGAAGAAATTGCAAATGTGCTCATTGCCCTTGTCCCCTTAATACAAAACAGGTGAACATGTTTATGTCTTTCTGGAATTCCAGTCTGTACTCTGAGTTTTGAATTCAGTTGCAGTTATAAAACTGATAGTGACTTTGGAAAATTTCTGTGTGCCCCACTGAGAAGAGCAAGAGCAGAATTAGTGTTCCAAGATGGAAGCAGTCTCTGACCTAGAACATTCAGGAAAACTTACTGTGGAAGCAGCGAGAGATCTACGAAGGAATTGCTTTCAGGGCTCCTGGGTTTTACAATATGTCCATCTCATGAGTAGTTACCACTCGTTGGTAGGGTTAATCAGAGTCAGGTGTAATTTTCCATTGACATCTGAGTCTTCTCAGGCACTTCAATTAATGGACTTTTCCCTATTGATCATAATGGGCTTAAAGTCAGGTCCTTTTTTTTTTCTGAATTTATATTTTCAAGCAGGAGCCAGAGAGGCAGATCTGTCATCACTAATCTGCATTAGATGAAGAACTTTCTATGTTCTATGAAGAACTTTTTCCATCCCCTTTGGGTACCTTGTAATCATGGGTGATGCAGATCTCAGAACACTGGGTTACGGTAATTGATGCTTTAAGTCCCAGTTGCAAGGTAGACACTAAAGAGGAATGACACCAAAGTGAAATCAGACAAAAAATCCCAATAGAAAATAAGTGTACACTAAAGGTTTCAAATGGCTTGTGATTAGATATATAGGTTTTCTTCCATTTAATTATATAATTCTGAAATCCAAGTATGTCCAAATGAGCTCCAAACATATAATTTCAGGTACTGTAATTTAGGAATTCTGTATCTGAATTCTGCAGCAGAGCCCATTTCTTAAACTGAGCCTGATCATCTCTCTGTTGCCTTTCTGAGTACTTAGAAACTTACACTCCAGTCATTAATTGTTGATATTCTGGACGGGTTTTTATGCACTACTGTATCTTATGTCACCACATATGCTGTTTTCTGTCAGAACTTGTCTGGTCTTAAAATAGTAGAATCGTATAATATTTTATGTTAGAAGAGCATCTGGTCCAATATGTCCCACGCCAACAGCTTTCTTAAAGATGGGGGTGACTTACTAACAGAAAAGGTCTTGTGTGGAAAACAGTTTATACACACAATATGAGTACAGCCCTCAAGAAAGGAAGGTGCACAACATTTTATAACAGTAGATTTAGAACTGTTACAGAAAGTGAAATTTATTTCAAGTGAACATGGTCACAGTATCCCGAGAAAAGTGACTTTGTACTCACATTCAAAATTTCATTGTTTTCCATCAGTGTATGATACTGGATTTCAAGTGTTATAAAAATAACTAGTAAGTCTGGCAGAAAAATCCATCTTGTGAGTATACATAAAAGAGATCCCTAATTTCAGTACTGTTTTGCAGATCTGAAGATCACCTGGGGATATTGCATTTTATTCTAGGTGGGTTATGAGATTTTCACCTTTCTATCCTGCCTGTCTAAACTACACATTCAGATAAGAAAGAAATTATATCTTCCTTATCTCCTCAGTAAAACCTATCATAAAATGAGTTTTACACGTATGAAATGTTCTCACGTGCATATTTTAAGCCTAAGAAAATTACTGCAAAACACTGGTTAAACAACAGGGATCCAAACCGTGTTTGACTGTAACTTGTAATGATTGATTCATAAAAAAAATTGACAAACATTTCTGAAAATTCGAGAGTTGCTCTGACCTTCATAATTTTTTTGTCTGAATTTGCAAAGTGTAATTTCTTCTGGAGTCTTTATATGAAGAGGGGAAAGTGATTTCTGCTATCATTTTAGGGGAATGATATCAGAAAGTCATTAACTAGCATTTAAAGTCTGTGGTTCAGACTACAACTCTATAATCTCAAAATGTAATATGGTTTTAATTAAGGTTTTAATTTCAGAAGAGACATAATTTCTTTCTTGCAAATTATCCATTATTAGTGAATCATTCTTTAAATGGCATGCGTTACAAACCCTGACTTTTGAGAACAGGTGATCTTGACTCTCTGGCTGCAAGCTTTTCACCTTCCATCATATTTGCTTATTCCTGTGGGATGCTGAGAACCCTTGGCTCCCTCTGTCTTTCACACAACCGAGCTCTGAGTGTACTTAGATTCTTTGATTAAAAGTTTGTTCCTTCGTTTGCTCTGTGCTCCCAAAGGCTTTTCTTCCAGGCAGCTCACATTCATTAAAGACTCTGTGGAAAACACAAGGGACAAACTTAATTGAGCAGTGCCAGTCCAGAATAGCAATGCATGTTCAGTGAGAACAGGGTGCAAGACAGCTGGCATCTTGGGAATTGTAAACCATCAGCAGGGCCCTCAGAGGCAGCTGCATTTGCTGGAGATAGCACAGCCTATCAGGGGATATTGCATCTCTCTTTGTAGAAACAATGATTTTAAAGGTTACCGCACATCTTCACCCATTACAAAATATCACACTACTCTTGAACTAGATACAGTACACAGCTTAGTCTTCCCTCCAGTGCTTATTCTGTATAGTTTGGGGTTTTTTGTACTATAATCAAAATGGGCTTTGGTCCTGTTTCTAATGAGGTACACGACGTTTTGCCATCCACTTAGGCAAAGGGCAAAATGGATTAAAAAAATCCTTAACTATGCTTTATTTGCTGCATTTAGTAATATGTGTACTATCTAGTGTAATAACTACCTCACTGATAGCTAGCAAGAATTTTTACATGTAAATTAGAAATGAAGTATAATGCAGTTCTTCATCTCTAATCTAAAATATTTACACTCTTAAATAAAATAGAACTACAAGAGTGATTTGCACAAAGCTGTCATAAATACTACTTAATTAAAAAAACAAAACAAAACAAAACACAAAAAGAAGAAGACAAGCAGATATCTTAATAAGGTGATTCAGCAAAGAATGTTTGATCTTCATGAAACCAATTCTACATCTATTGCCCAAGTGACTTTAAGGAACTACAGAATTAGGATATTTAGTTCTAAATGTAACTTTTATTAAAGTTCTCTATTTTCCCTTAAGGGCTGGACTTTCTTCTCTGTAGCAAAAAGCCACTGAATATGACATATTTTATAAAAACACTTCTAAGTAATTACAGTAGAAACTGCAAAGCTGTTTTTAATCAATATATGAATACCTTTAAAATATGCAGAGTATACATAAAAAAGGAAATTAAACATCTATATGTAGAAGCAACAGAGGCAGAAAGTAGAACCCCAACTTAGACAAAAGTTTGAAGTCTCCTAAATGCAAAAACCCCAATCTGATAACCACAAGTGCTGCTGGAGATGAAGTCAAGTCACTGTTTTGTTTCATAGATTTTTTTTAACCTGTTTTCTGAAGAAGGATGGATTGAGATGCTATTCCTTCCTCTCATAGAAAGGAGAGGTGATGGAAGAGATTATTTTAAACCATTTTTGAAAGAGAAAGAATTGGAATTTTGTGTGTTTTAGAATAGATGAAGTATAAAGCTGAGACCCTTACAGAGTAAAAAAGATCTTGTTTAATTTTTCATTTTATAACATATGTCTAACATTGTAAAAAAAAATTCCTTCAGTGGCAGAGCCCCAAATACATAAGCTGATCCCTGGAATTTCCAGAATCTGCACTAAAATGAAAATTTGCTTTTAACACCCCAAATATCATATTGTTTCTACTTTAGAAAGTTTTTCAATATCTATAGAAGCCGTTTCTGCTCCCTATGTTACTGAACCAACCACTGATGTTTGGTGGGTTAGGCATAAGGTAATGCTTCTGTCCTGCTGCCTTACTTGTAAAACTAGGAGCTGTTCAAAGTCTATTGGATTTTCAACTGAATTTCAGAGACTTTAAAGCAATTCTTTTTTTAAATTTTTAATTGGAAGTTTTATCACTGGCCTGGTGATAAAAGAACAGAAATAGCAAAAACTTAGTTGAGTGGCAGTATTTTTGAAGGATCCCCAAACCAATCTGTTGTGAAGCCAGTGCTGGGTGAGTTTGATTACAGGTAATACTGACAAAGGCTGAATATACAGTTGAGCTTTTGACTTCTAACTCCTTATTCCACTACCACAAGCCCAAAACCTCATAAGAATAGGTCACAGAAACGTTTTTATATTTTGTCAGTTAAAACTGAAACCAGCACTGCCTTGCAGGGATGATTGATATGGCCAGTAAAATCACAGCATGTTATAAGCAGTTGACATTTTTGAAATATTTCTCCACAGTCCCACATTTGTCCTGTTCTCAAGAACAAACTTTTAACTCTTGTGCTCTTGGATGTGATATAAATAAAAAGTGAGAGTGAGACTGTAGGGAGAGCTGAAAATAAACTAAGTAAGTTTGCAAAGAATCCTGCATGGAAAAATTGTACAGAGTTCAAGACAGGTGAAGAAAATACTATTCTTAGTATTTAACTGTTTCATTCATTTTCGAGTGGTGAATGATAGCCTTTGAATAAATGACAACTGAACTTTTTTCTTGGATGCCAAGGCAAGAATGTGATTTTTTTCTGAGTGAAATCCCAGAATGTTCAGACTTTACAATTTCTTTGATCAATTTGTGCACAATTTAAGATTATATTTTCATCAAAAGTACTCTTAGTGGCAAGGCAGAATAAGGCTTAAGTACCATATAGCTCAAACATTTAATTGCCTTCTCAAAGCTATTATTTCATAATGAAAAAAGTATGCAAGGACTTCTAATAGGCTTTTTTTTTTTTTGCAATTCATTGTTTTCTGTAGTTTAGTTAACTCCTTTCAGAAATTACTCATGGTTTTGCCATTCAGTTATGTTTGATGATGAGAATTTACTGTGTTCTAAGGGTGTAACTTGTCTAAGTTCAAGGTCTTGTTTCCATGCCAAGAAGCTGATTTTTAATCATAGAATCACTGAATGCTTTGGGTTCAAAGAGACCTTAGAGATCTTCTCTGATTTTGCTGAGCCACAATGTCATGATATATTAGAGGTCAGTAGACCAATAGAAATCTCCTGACAGTGAGTAAAGCTTATAAAAGCAATGCAAAGAAATGTTTCTTTCTGCAGCAGAAGTGTGTTGTTGGATATTTCAATGGCTGTGTCAAAGACTCATTCTCTTGAAAGTTTCAAAATGCAGTTGAGTTTTAACATCTGCATTTGCTATTTTTATTTCTTTCAGCACCTTGGTCTGGTAGAAAAGCCCTGTCTTCTCCAAAAGCATTGACTTGAGTCTCCCATGGCCGGTCATTTGATGAAACAGGTTTATTATGTAGGCTTCTGAGTAAGAAATCAAAAAAGCAACAAAAAGAAAGCAGATTGGCAGTTGCTATGGCAATTCCATCCTTTGTTAGGGCTTGATATGAGTCTTAGGAGCTAAGGGAAATGCTTGGAAATGGTAATTATTTTTTTTCAAGGGAATGTAATTTTCCATTGCGAACAGAGATTATAAAGTCAGCAATTTACTGATGCAACTGGAATCTAAATTTTATGTTTCCATTTCTTAAGGGGTGGGACACATTTCCTGTAAAATAGTTGTATTGTTATCTGCAGTACCAACTAGGTAGTGTCAAATTTTATTTCAGATCATTGACTTCCCAGGTGTATATTGGTGACAATTATTAATAATATTATGGGAGCAAACACAAACCCAATAAAGTGTGTAATTTGTTGCAAGAGATCCATTAATTTCAATATAAAACATAGTGCTAAAATAACTTTGCTTTTCCCAGAAGCTGAGAGGAAATCGTTAAGTGAGTTTTGGGACACAACTTTGAGGCATGATCTCTGGGAATGTTCCTGAAAATGAGATGAAGTTGCAATTATGTGGTATTTATCCATACTGGACATTCAGTCAAGAACTTCCAGACTAGAAGTTGGATACCAAGCCATTTTTTTCTGCAGAAGAAGATTCTGGTGACAATATGCATACTGCTGCTGCTAAGCTTAGTAAACAAGGCTTTTCAGTAAACTAATGGAGTATGTGAGAATACTCTTTCCCATTTATTATTCAAATTACACTGGCTACAGCTCAGACATCTAAAGAGTCATTTATATATTGCTTTCTTACCTCATATTAGGACTTATTAAGCATTTTCCAGTGATGGATTTCTGTGAATGGATATTGAATAGATTTTGGGGTTATCTGGGAAGTGTAATACTCAAAATTCTCTGGAGAAACTGCAGTACAGTCACAGCACATCAGTCGTGTATCACTTGATATTTGCTTCCAGTAAAGTTGAATTTGTAGGAAAAAATGTTTGTTGTCATGAAGAACAGTAGATTCCTACCCTCTCTCATTTATAAGAAAATTTAAATTTGTACCATTTGGGAATTGTTACATTCAATACCCTGTATTTTCTAACAGAGATGTAACATTGAGGAACATACTCACAATGAAATGGCCTCACTGCTGTGGCTGTAAAGATAAAGGAAACATTCCAGGAAGATAAAATAAGAGTGGAGAAGACAGACATTTAAAAAAAATACCAAAAGAAAGAAAAAGCATGGAGTTCAGCTAACAGCTGTACTGGATAGCCTGAAATGACCTTGCAAATTCAACCAAGTAATTGTCCAGCTTTCTTTTTTCAGATTGTCTGCAAGTAGATTTTACCTGAAAGTACACTGAAGAGGTAAGCTAATAGTAATTTCTAGAACCTCGTTTTAATTAAAATATATTTGCACTTTAGAAGGCTTTTTCTTTTTTTTAAATAAAAAACCCCATCAAATTTTGAATTATGCTTTTGTTTTATGTCAGGGTAGTATTCTAAAAGCACCTTCAAAGGAGAAGGATACTATAAAACACCATCTTCTTATTTTGATCCAAGAGATTATGATTCACAAAAAACCAAACACAAACAAACCTCAACACGAAAGGAAAGAAATTAATTAATTGCAAGAAGGAACACTTCAAAGGTTGAACATGATGTCTTTTTCTCATGTTAATATTAGTTCCTTCTGATTCACACAATGAGAAAAAAAAAAAAGCAGAATTCTAGTGTTTAGAGGTACATAGGAGTATTGGACACCTGTGTGGAGAGAAGGCTCTTCATGCATGTGGATGCATTCTTCCTCTGAGGAAGTCTGTCTCCCCATTGTCACCATCTGCCTAAGAAACCTCAACCCTTTAGCTAAATGGTTAAAAAAAAAAGTGTAAATAATTTCCAGGTGCTGCACACAGTCATATTTCTGAAATTAGTGGTTATTATCCTAAAATCTCCATACACTTGCAGTATGCTGGGAGGTTTCCAGGGACAACTAAACAGCACTCTTGGAACAACTAACACCCACTTTTTATTTGTTATGGGATATGAATTAACCTCACAGATGACCCAAAGGTATGCATAACCTGCTTGCAAAGTTTTCATACCCTGGTCTGCTCTGTAGGGAATGCCCAGGTGTGACTGTGGGCTGCACTTGCCCAGTAAGTGACCTCAGACATAAAAGATCAGATGAATCCCTGCCTGGTGACTGTGGGCTGGCAGCAACAGAGGTGTTAATAGCACTATGCAGCTCTGAGAATATATTAGGAGACCTCACAAAGAATACTTCTCTAAAAGAGATCATCTGACCAGAAGCCTCCAGCAGAGGTCTTAGAGCTCCCAGGGAATTACATTGCATGATGATGTTTGTAGACTTTTTGAACAATTCTTGTTGTAGAGAGGAACCTCCAAAATGAGTCTAGAGGAGTACTTTCTTAAGGGTTTGAGGAAGAAAAGATCTATTCAATTGTGTTGATTAGCATTTTGTAAAGTTTTTGTTGTATTATCATCCAGGCAGTAATTTTTTATTGGTTATATTCCATAATCCATTGAAATGTCTTAGTACAGCGAAGCACACAAGTGCCAGTGCTGGTGAGAGCACTTTGTCCTCTGGCTGTGTTACAGGTTCCTCACCAACTGGAAAATGTAGACAAGAATGCAGATCTTTCTTTCCTTGTCATGGTCACAGACTCAAATGTGCTGAACAGACAAGTTTGAAAGGGACTGCAATTTTCAAGCCAGACACCGAAGGGCATCTTTAAGTCTATACAGTTGCACCAGTTTTCTTTGCCATCTGTCTCACCTGAAGGTTTCAGAGGGGAAGGAGGCAAGACAAATATAACAAGGAGACTATAAAAGTAACTGTAACATTGGAGGGTGAGATTTCACCTCTGCAGTCTCTGGTTCTACATAGGGATGACCCTGTGCACTAATCCAGAGTAAGACCTGCTACTGAAGACTAGTCTAAACCTATGAGACTGTGCTCTGCAGCAGTATTCAAGGTAGGGTTTTAAGTTTTATTTGAGTCTTCTCAGCTAAATGCAATTAATTGGGTGCAGAGTGTGTAACAATTATTCCTATCAGAAACTCGACACATTGTCATTTTTCCTACCATCCTAAAATCTGGCAAAGCAGTACTCACATTCATTGAGGTTGACCCTATGTGCCGTGACAAGGGATGGAAACGTTCTGAGCTGTAGCCTGCATAAGCAAGGAGGCTCAAATCCTTCTGGCATGAAGTGTAATGGAAAAAGAGAAGAAAAGGTAAGGATGGAGCAAGTGAAAGAGCCAATGAGTGGAAGAAAACAAAGCAGTGGGAGGTGTTTCGGAGCATCTAAATGTCTTGATGCAAGAGCACCCAGCTCCATGACATTATCTTTCCTGCCTTGTATAGCGTAGGTTGCCAAAGTGAGACACGGATTCTAGCAGCTTTGGGAGAAAGAAAGCAGGAATAGGCAGGATTTTCCCACAGACAGATCCTTTCTGATAAATTAAACCTCTTTGGTTCTGCAGATTTCTCTGGGATAATGTAATTCTGATGCAGTTTTACAATGTGATAAGCTTGGAGAGAGCAGGGATTTCACAGTAAATGGAGGTACAGTGAAAGTGCCTTGTAAGGTTCACAACCCATATATCAATGTATTTAAAAACCCAAGTAATTTTGGATGATATCTTACATTTTAATGTATTAGTTAAAATATGGTTCATGGTCTAAAATTAAACAGCCTAGAGTGATCATATGGCAGAGGATAAAATATTCATCTCATTTTAATTACAGACCTTAAATATGAAAGATTTAAACCTAGTATTGTTGCATTTTGAAAAAATATTATATTGTAATTCTGGAGGGTTATGTGAGTAACATTCACTCTAGGATTTAAAAATATTATTTCCTAGCCTTAATCAATGCATCTTATGTTGTATTCAACCTTTTCTTTCCTCTGTAAAATGATCAAACTAACAGTACACTTTTCACTGATTGGTACAGAGAACCATGGTACAGAGAATTTCCATATAAAATGTACATTTGCAATAATACTCCATAAGTAATGGAAGACAATGCTTCCCTCCCTGCCAAGCACATACACACAGCAGAAAAAACCCTCGATGGCTACACAAGGAAGTTGTGAAAAATAGCCTAGAGAAGAGTAATCTGAGGTAAGGTAATACCAGTTTTCAAACAGCCATAAGGTTTTTTAGGAAGAGGCATTCCAGGCCCATCCACTCTGTTATTCTAAATGTAGCACCCTCAGAGGAGATAAAAAAGCCTGTAATTTGTACCAAGTAACAGCAATCCACCTTCATTATGTACTCCCTGCCCTGTTTATTGGACATCTTAGATACAGCAGTTCTAAATTATGGTGAGACTCCATGGCTGGGAGCTATCATGGAAAAAACATTGTTGTGAGACAACCAGAGAACCTGCTTAACTTGAAACGAGGGCAGCTCCCACTCTGCCTGTGATTTACTATTAACTGCAACGACATCAAGGTTTCCTGACTCAATAGCTTTCGAAGCACAAATTTCTGGCCTCTCAGTGGCCATAAAAAGCCATAACATTATAATAGGATTTTAGAGTAGAGAAAGGAATATAGGAATCAAGTTCAAACACCACTGGGCAGGTTCGTCTTAAGAGAATATATGGCTGCAGAAAAAATATCAAGAAATTAAAATATATGTAAATATAAACTTAACTGAGACTTCAAGAAACGCTTGTAAAGGATGGGATGCAGTCAGTTAAGTATAAAGAAAGCTATTGCCAAACACCTCAGCCTTTTGCTACCTCTTTTCAAAGTCCAGAAGCGATGATTTAAGCATCAGCTCTAGTAAACAAATGAAAATAGCAAGGGATGTTACATGTAGATCCTTTACCTCATTCTATTTTGTCATATTGCAGACAGATGCTATTCACCTATGCTTGTTTAATTTTGTTGCATTTATGATGCTTCCTTTACATTTTTTTTTTTTTTGGCCATGTGAGCAGCTTCTTCAGTAATAGCATCAACTTCTGAGTCTGTTTTATGTTTTATGTTCAATTCTGAACCTTTACAAAAGCTAAAAGGTGTTGTTTTCAATTGACACCGAGTATTAGGTTCTGGTTCTGCAAAACTATGATGTTATATTATTCATGCTTTAAATAAACCTGCAGAAAGTAATACATGAATATTAATTTTTTGTAAAAGCAATATAAACCTGAGTTCTGACTTGCTTTCTAATATGGGGAGGAGGAGAAGGGTATACTTTCGTTGGGTTTTTTTATTATTTGATCTTGGCTGTCAATCAGGTTGTCATCAAATGTAGTCAAACATGACCATCTTTCCTTCAGTCTTGTCAGCAAAGCAGATGGCATCCTATTCTTCATTGTTTCTCTAGTTTTCTGTTCAAAATGCTGGAAATCAAATGAAGGTTGAATATATTCCTCTTATCAAGACTCTTTTTTTTTTTGGGGGGGGTGTATTTAGATATTTGATAAACCTCCAACCACTTTGATTCTCTTCTGCGTCCCCTCCTTGTACAAATCAGCAAAATCAAATGGAAAGCTACATTTGTGTCACAGTCTGGCATTGAAGGTCCTAAGCTGTGCTTTTCTGGTGTCATGAAGAACAGCAGAGTTTGAGCAACCCTTTCTCTCCTACATGAAATAATTTCTCTAGCAATAGGTTGCTTGCTAGGCAAGGATAAGTGGAAGTGCTCTGACCTGACTGCCAGTTCGTTTCACGCAACCCATTTGAACTACTTGCATTTTTGGAGTCAGGAGAACGTGTTAGTCGTGCACACTCCAGGTGACAGAACAATGTGTGCCATGGATTTCTGGAGCAGATGTGCATGTGGCAGTATTCCTGCTTCCCTGCCTTCTCCAAAACAGTCGAGGTAAAACTTGATCTTGCATCCAGTTAAACACATCCAGCTGTTAATAACCAAAAAATAGCAGTTCTAAGGGCTGCACCCAAAGCTCTAGTTGCAACCGCTATGACAAGAGGGGAAAGACTGCACAATCTCTGTTTATAGACAGTCCTTTGGCTTTTCCCCATTCGCATGCCAAAGCAAGTAAACTGCTGTTAATCTTGACGTCAGCAATCTGAACCAGAAATTAGACCTTGTCCATTATTTATGAGGATGGGTGGAAAGTAAATAATCTTTTTTAGCATTAAATTGCAAATTTGGAGAGAGATATGCTGGTTTTGGATGATATGGCATAGAGAAATAAATCTTACTGTCCTCCCAATTTAACACATCGGATTCTGAAGACATAAAAGCGGTTTTATTTCCTGCAACCCATTTGATTACTTCCCTCTTTTGGTCTTACTTGTTAATGCATTTATTCTCTGTTGTTTTGCAAGAGACCGAAGTAAAGTTTGAGTATACTATCAAGATGGAATAAGGAAATTATAAACCCTAAGCCTCCTTTCAATTATACCAATGTAAAGGAAAAATTAAGTGAAATTACATTTCCCTAGTGTGGGACCTGCGTACTGCCTTCTACTAAGAATCTAGTAAAGTTAAAGAGAGTTGGTGGATTTGTTGTTCACTGTGGGCAATGGCAGCACCTGCTTGTCCAGTGCCAGTGCCCAACCATTAAGCCACTTCAAAAATCTGCTGCTAGTTAGTCTGTCATTGCAAATCTGGTGTTTTGATATAAAGAAGAAAACAAAATAGGACAATAAAGTGGTTGTTTGACACTGGCAAGTTTTAGGGAGTTCTTATTTAACAAGAAGAGACATTCTTTCTCCAGTCCTTCATGGTGTTTTTCTTCCCTCCTTCACTCAGTGCCACTTTTAAAGTCTTGTTTCCTGAGGGATGATGGAAAGATTTATCCTCTTGTAAATAAATAAGGACAACTTCCCTTAACTGAGCTCCAGGCTGCTTTCCTTGTTGCCATCACTCTGCAACCACTCTGTATGAAATGATCCATATATGCAATCCAGAATGATGTGTTGGAATCTATTGACCCTAGAAAAATAAGCTAGCATTTCCCTTTAACCACTCCCCTTGAGGCTTCTAACTTGCATCTTATGGTTCATTGTCCACACAGAAATTTGAGCTTAAAAAAGAAAACATGCAAAAGGGCTGGATACACAAGTGTAGAACAAAAGAGTTTCTTGCATATCTCAGCATATTTCAAAGTGCTTTCTGGGGATGCTGACGTAAATTCGAACAGAAAGTCATTTTCTAAATGTCAATGATGTAGCACACTCCTAACTAAGCCTTGAATTTTTCTAAGTAATGCTGGGTTTTTTCTATCTCCACCTCCCCCTTCCCACTGCCACCTCTCCTCCTCCCTTTCCATTCTGCCATGTTTAGTTTTGATCCATTAGCTTTTTAACTCAGTGTTCTCCCTTTTTGCTTTCCTCAGGGAAGCTACACTCACGAGTGTAGCCTGGAGTCATTTAGTTCTTTTTTGCAAGATGTTGCCTGTAAAAGTATATCAATATCAGGAAGATATTTTTCTACTCCATTGAGTGGTTTTCCCTATGTACTACTTCCATTATGGAAGAATTCATTAGCTAATTGACTCCTATCTCTTTCCTCACAGAGACTGTTAATGCTATCTATCAGCATTCAGTTTAAATCCCAGTCCTACTCAGTGTTGTATGGTCATGAAGGAGCAGGCTGAGGCTATATCTGTACTGAAGGATAATGAAATCAAGCAGGAGGAAATGGCATCTTTGTTCAGGAACTATGAATTCCTTGTGTGCAGCACTATATGATTTCGAGAAAAGAAGTTGATAGCTTCCTCACACACACAGTAGGGCTTATCTTTTAGTAATGAAAATGAACGTTGATCACTGACAGCACTGGAGCCATTTGGTTCAAAAACAACTGAGGACCTGACCCTGTTACCCTGCTTTTTCATTCTTTTTCTCATGGAGAGGCTTCCAGTCAGAATACACTGGCAGCAGAGATGGTTTGTCATCATTCTTCAAAACAGAGATATGTTGGTGAGAAGCACTGAAGAGAACAGGGCAAACCTGAGCTGCAGAGACCATCAGTATGGGCTTGAACACCCTTGCTGCAGATGTCCACCAGCTTAAACACAGCTCAGAGCCATATTATGCTGATGTATGTTCTCAGAAGCCAATGGCTACCTCATATGACTGGAGCATATGGAACTGTCACCTCAGTTAGAGCTGTTGTGGGAAGTGGTGGAAGTAAGAGTTACCTGGCTGATATCCACCCTGCTGCTATCTAGCACATAACTGTGATGGAAGATTATACATCAAGGAGGAAGTTATCTTTGCTGGTGTCATCTTACTACTGTTCTGAAGCAGCAATGAAAACTGCTTAGAGGTATGCTTAGGAAAGCTGTATCTACACTTCCCCTAAAATATAAAAGAATGGCAATTTCATTAATCCTTCGAAGGGGTGAGAGTCGAAGGACTGACTAAAGAAAATGCATGCAGATTGCTTGGGCTAAGCTTTTTCTGTATCCTTAGTAGTGTTCTGGTCTCTAAACACAACTAGGACTGCCATAAAGAAGGGCAGATGAGGTTCAGTCCAGCAGGAAGATTTTGACTCCATTCTAGTGGGTTTTTTGCCCCATAGCTTGAGGCTCTTCACCAATAAAATCACTTAAGTTCCAGAAACATAATCACCACATTCATCTTTTATCCACTCTTTCAGGATCAATAAACCATTTGGGTTTGAAATGTTAGTGAATTCTTAGTCCGTCTGCTTAATTTTAGATGGGCTGCAAGGTTACCAACTGCAACCTTTGGAATGCACTTGGGCTTAAAACCTGTGCTGTCAGGGTCATTCTTTCTCCAAATGTGTGCAAGTTACTTTACTTCATGAGTTCCACCAATTCAATAACAAAAAACCTGTTATGTGTGACTATTGTAGATTTCCAGCTAATGACACCGAGGATATTAGCTGAACTCTTGCTTACATTTACTGCTTAGCAAATATATTTTGCTGTATGTTGGAAATGTCCTTCTACTTTTAATGCAACCAGCACAGATACAGGCTGATAAAAAAAGATGCTAAAAGGTCTTGAAATAAATTTGGAGCCAGTATAAAATTATGCCATAACTATCACATATAAGGTGCCATAGATCCATTTTTCACACAACTAGTTTATGTTTCATACTTACAAAGTCCTTTAGCTAAAAGTTTTGAAAGTGAGATCCTATAATTTGCCATTTACAGCTGTAATCAGACACATACATAAAAGTGCATGTCTAAATTAATAAATAAAGGTACATAGCTTGCTATTTCTTTTAGATTCACAGCTTACGTGATGACTGCTGATTTTGCAAATAACATTTCTAACACAGAACAGCTACAGCAGGTCAGACAAGAAGGCAACCTTCCCTGGTACCTTTGGCAATGTCTAATAGGGGATGCTTTAGAGAGAATATTAAAAAATGACAAGCATACACTGATACTACTGTCAGTACATACTCCCAACTTATGTCTGTTTACCACATTAGAGGCACCTCTTAGGTTGGAGTTTGCATCTATATTAATATTTGATAGCCATTTAAGGATTCTTCTTACATGAATTTATCCAGTAATGCTTTGAATCTCTCCATAAATGTGTTCTTCTGTGGCCATGAGTTCCACTGCTGAATTATTTATTGTGTCAAATTGTTCTTCTCTTTTATTTCTTATTTAAGTGCCTACCTTAAAAAAAAATAGTGTGGCAAGCTTGAACCCTCCTGGTCTCTAATTATTGCTTCAATACTTTAAGAATCATTTAAGAGTACAATTTTCACTTTGGAAAAAACACGGGTCTCTTTTTTCTAGCATTCTCTAGTGCTAACTAAGCTAATGTTTCCTCTCTGCTAGCTTCCAGGAGAATGACAGTACCATATGTCAGTTTGTTGTGTTCCCAGGTGGTAGGTAAGTGATTTCCAAACACAGGAACAGATTGGTGATGTTTTAGAATCCTTGCTCTCTAAGGAAAACCACTTCCAATAGAGTTCAGTGTTATAAAAGCAAGACAACTTCTTCAAATATTCTTAAAAAACTGGTTCTCAAAATGCTAAAATTAGAACACATCTGAACACTTCAGATAAATCAGAATAAAAAAATAAATCCTCAGTAGGAGAATGTGTTGTGGAACATCATAGATCTCTTTTCTTTTTTAACTTCTGTTATACTGTCATTCACGGTTTTTAAATTTATGTTTCTGACAAACAGGAACCCTCAGGAACCTATTAGAGAGATGTAAGCAGCCTCATAAAATGAGGATGGTGTTTGCTAATGGTACACCAGTACCCTTGAAAGTTTACAAGGATTACCTGTCTTATCTGCACAGCAAATTTTATCATTAGGTGAGAAATACATTTGCTGCTGGCATTAGGGTGCCAAACCTACTATTTATTTCTCTTTAATGCATTTCTTACATATTTGTGCACTATTTCAAAGTGCTTGTTAAAGAAAAGATCATTATGACACAAGCATGTCTTCAAATTCTGTCTTTTTGAGGAAGAAAGAGCAAAACAGAAAAGTGCCAATTTTGATGGAAAAATATTAGGAGCTTTTTACATTTAGGATAGAGACTTCTGCAAAGGGGCATATGAGGAGAAGAAAGATGCCACAGGAGCTAATAGCCACTAACCAAAGCACTCATTTGGTTTAACAGGTCTGGTTAAAACAGCAGCATGTTGAAAATGGAGCAAGGGCTGAAGCAAGTGCTGTCACATCTGATGAGTACCTTACACTGACATGATTAACTTTTCCAGGATGGATGTCTCTCAGACTCTCCGGATTCAGTTACTGTGCTTTAGGTAAGAACTCCACCTCTCTTGGCACCAGAGAAATGAATTCTTGTGATGGATAGTTAGATTTCTGTCCTGTCTAGAATATGGTAGACTCAAGTTGCTCTTTAACTCAGGATAGTGGAACTGTGCCTCTCACATCAATATGGGATGATACTCATGCCCATAGCACTCCAGAGTAAATAATGCAATTCAGTAAGATTTCTTAATCTTTTTCTTCAATCTCCTTTAAACAAAATATAAACTCAGTACAGTTAGTCACATTTTCAGTCCATTTTATTATTGGGTAAAAATTGTTCAGCACATATTCTGCTCCTTTCTCCATAGCTTAAACTAATCCTTAAGGGAGACCCACAATGAACTTGTATCTTCAGTAGAATGCCAGTCATGTCTGCAGAATGATACAACAAGGAATTTAAAACAATGATGCATAATCATCTTGGCATTGCTCAGAATTAACTGCTGACTGTTCAGGTCTTATAATTTTTAGTGCGTATAGTAGTAGAGCTCATTGCATTTTTCATTAGTGCCTTCATGACCACGAGATGAGAGAAGTGTAATTTGGCATCATTTAATGAGAAAGATGTCTGTTCTGGTTTACAGCTATTAATTCTGACCTGTGATACATTTTTGAGCTTCAAAATAATCAGATTTCACTCACCATGTAGACTAAGGTAAAATAGGCAACCTATAGGCAGTACAAGGAACACTTGCCATCTACTGAGAAAGAAGTAAAAATCAATTCCTTTTTTTCACTGTTAGTCTGCAGATGGAACATTTATTTTTCAAAGTATTTCTGTGTAATAAAATTCTGATATTCTGTTTGCTTCTTTATATTTCTTATTTTACTTATAATGCATGTGGGACTTTGTCTGTTCAGATAGTTAAAACAGAAAGGTAAATTGAATGAAGTTTTTACCAGCCATGCACTGTGATTTGGGCTGAGTTGAGAAATCTGAATCTCATTTCACATTCAACTCTCCTGATGAATCAAGGACATATGACAGCATTGGAACAGCAAACTCTGTAAACAAAAGGGAAGTATGAACATGGAGGGAAAATACCAAATTTAGTTTCAGAATTTGGACCTTATATTTTGATTCAGGTTAAACTCCCTTCATCTCTTTCATCTTTCCATTCAAAAAGGTGGGTATTGATAACCCTGTTGTTGGATTCCCAGAAACTAGGCAGTTCCTGCATTCCACTTTTTTATGCTGTGCTTCCCATCATCATTTTCAATAAATCTTCTACACAAACTAACCTTGATATTTAATGTAGGGATAAACTTCTCTATTGCTACTGAGATATTGAATTTAAAGCACGGGAAATTGCGTAGTCTCACTCCAGTACCTTCTGCTATTGATGGTATCTCTCAGTTTACTCCTTAAATATTGGTGGTTGCTGAAAGATGGATCAGAACCTGAAGTCACTTCTCATTTTTCACCCTTACTTAGACAACCTCTTCTGGAAATCAAATTGATTAAAACAAACAGGAACTTAAGCAATAGTTCATAATTAGATCTGTTGAAAAAAAGGAGTAATGGGTGGTATCAAAATGCAGTACTAGTCTGTATTTCTCTCATCTGATCCTGGCAAAGCTACTCCAAGAGATGACACATCTCTGCTAGTCCCATTCTTGTGCAAAGCCAGTGGAGATGCTATGTGTCGGATAAAGCAGTGAAGATAAAGGTGAAAATAGGACTATGAAATAAAGCAGTAGGCCAGGTGTTAAGGAAACAGTCTGGGTTTGCTCCATTTGTAGATAAAGCTGTGACTGACCTTAGTAATTTCACTTGTACTAGGAATTAATTAGGACCTTAAGGTTTGACCAGGACTGAATAATCACTCTCATAATCTACAATGTGCAACCTAGATACATCATAGAAGAGGCAGTAATAATTACAGGTTATAATTAAGTTGGTAGACAAACCATGAAGACACAGACCTCTCATTGTGTTTTCATATGAAATCGGTACCTTTTGATCTTTTTTCCCTTTGATTTCTTATTGAAGAAAAGATAGTAATCTCACATTAATATACACTGCTTTTCACCTCAAAGGACATCAAAAAGTATACACATATGCGTGTGTAATGTCTGTGAGCTTGTCTCTTACATAAATATGAGGCATTCTGTTTAATAGGAAGTAGCAAGGAGATAGAAGCTTAGAGCATGAAGTGGGGAAAAAAACACCAAATAACCGTTTTAAATTCGTTGGGCATTTAAGTCCCTAGAATAGAATTATCCCGGTTGGACTGGTTCAGAGAAAGGCACTTCTGACCTTTTTATGCCACGTAGCATTCAGCATTTCAGGTTTATCAATGCAAAGTCACCATCTTCAAGACAATATGTCTGCACGGTTTGGGCACAAATAACTTACTGTGACCTCCATGGTACTGGAAGCAATTTCATCAGAGCAATTGGAATTTTCAGTGATCTGCAAAGGCCAAAAAGATCAGTTTTGTTCCATCATCTGGATGACAATCACACCCACCATTGCCGTGGTGGTGAGGAACTGTGTAGGTGCTGATTTGGTGCAGTAACTGTTCCCCGTCCTGTGGCTTTGGGCTGGTGCTCCCACTGTTAAGCACGGTGCTGGCCTGATCCTCCTGGGCTGGTGGAAACCAAAGCCAGAGCTCCAGGTCTTCCATAGGAGAGTAAGCTAGAGAATGAAGGAGCAGTATTCCCTCCCTAGAGTTGGTTGCTGTGTGGCAGAGGACATAGCATTTGGGAACGTTTTTGTCATTCCTTGCCTGCAATAAGCACTGCACAGGACAGCCAAAGTAAAGGTGCATCAGACAGCTCAGAAAGAATGATCTGAGAGGCATGGGTTAATGAAGAGAAAAAACCAGCAGTTGTGTTTCTCATGATTAGAATAGAAGTAACTGTATATATTTACTCCAATAAACACACCACAATGTAGAAACTTTGTCATGTATAATAGGTTTCTTTCTTAATTTTCTTTGTATATTGGAAATAAACAGAAAGGAAGATGCTGTGTGGAAATAATAACTGGAAAACTTTGCAAAGGTTTCCAATGCATAGAGTTAGCAAAGAAATTTAGTAATGGAAAATCATAGAATCATACATTGGTTTGGGTTGGGGGGTCGTGTTGGGAAGGGACAATAAAGACCATCTGGTTCCAACCCCCTAGCATGGACTGGCACTTCCACTAGACCAAGCTGCTCAGGGCCCAGTCCAGCCTGGCACTGAGCATTTCCAAAAATGGGTCATTCACAAGTTCTCTGGGCAACAGTGCTTCACCACCCCCACAGTAAAGAATTTCTTCCTAATATCTAATCTAAACCTGCCCTCTTTCAGTTTAAAGCCATTACCGCTTGTCCTATCACTAGACATCCTTTTAAAAAAAGTCCCTCTCCACCTCTCCTGCAGGCCCCTTTAGGTACTAAAAGGATGCAATGAGGTCACCCTGGAGCTTTCTCTTCTTCAGGCAGAACAACCCCAACTCTCTGATCCATTCCTCATAGGAGAGGTGTTCCATCCTTCTAATGATCTTAGTGGCCCTAATAATATAGTAAAATCTTAGGCAAAAGAGGAAAGCAGAGACTGAATATGCCTGGGAAGAAACACCTCTCAGGGTGAGAGCCTTGCAGGAGTGATCTGAAAGCAACACTGATGTGCATGGGAACATAGCCAGGGAGTTTGCATTTTGATGAAATCTGTCCAAACCTTTCTTTCTCCTCTGGACTTCAAAGAAAACATCGTGTGTTACTCTAATGAGTAATGGGGCTAGAAAGGTGAGCAGTAAATGGCATTTTCCATTGTCCCATCACGTAAATTATGCTTCACATATCCTTTTAATCTTGGCTATGTCCGCTGCACTATTGTGGTTCGGTATAAACCCTGCCAATGTTAACCTTGGTTACAAAAAGCATTCATTTTCTCAGATGAGCCATTTCCTTTTCAAACAGCAGCAGCTGGGACAGACTGGCTTCCCCAGGGCCCAGAGAGACTGTTATCTCTGAACTGCTTTTTCTAGTTCATAATTTGGCCTGATCCTATGATCACATAGACAAGTTGTTTGGTGATTTTGGTTGATTTGGAAGGTGTTTTTTGTTTGCTTTTTTGGTTGGTTGTTTGTTTTTTTCCCATCAGCAGCATGAGTACCTCCCTCTGTTCTATAATACCATCAGTATGGGACCTGCTCTGGAGTAACCAGTTCAGTGGTCCAGCAACTTAGTGGTCCATCATAGTCTTTTGCATACCGAGTATCTTTAAACCTCTGCTTTAGTCTGCATGTTAAATATAACATTGATATTGGACACACTCTGCCTCAAATTGACATAAAAAACCCTTTCACTCTCTTGTCACCTACTTGGACAAGAATTTCTTGATTTCACCAAGAAAAAACATTATCAGAAGCAATGGGCCTTCGGCAGTGACAACTTCTGTGATGACTGCAAGAGTAAGGACAAAATAGAAAAAAATTATTGAATTTTATGTAGTTGGACTCAGAAATAGGGTGTATTTTTAGTTGGAGTCCCTAAATAAATTTTTAAAATCTTACCTCTTGATGATAAAATGGCAGACAAGTGAGGACTTAAGGACATTGTTATACATGAGGATCCAGATCCTAGTCAGGAGCAAAAAACTGGGGGGAAATGTTGGCAGAGGGCATCTGTAGAGCTTATTTTTGTAATGTATTCCCAAATACTTGACTTGTATGATTTCATTCAGATGCGATAAGCTGCATTGAATTTTGTCTTTGCGTAGTTCTATGCCTATCTGTTTGGTGCTTGTTTGTGCTGGGTTTGTTTTTTTGTTTTGGTTGGGGTGTTTTGTTCTATCTTACTTGGGTTTGGGTGGGGTATTTTGTGTGTTATTCATTATTCAAATGTTGGCCTTATTATTTGTCTGCAGAATGAGTTACCTTTGGATCTACTCTTTAAAACTGTAAAAACCATTCTGAGTACAATAATCAGATAGTCTTCCTACTGGCATTTCTTTTTTCTTTTTCTAGCTATGAGTACAGCACTTTTAGAACAAGAGGTTGTAAAATAGGCCAGTGTCTATCATGGAATTAGATGCCCATCTCCTGGCTGCCTTGTTATCTCCAATATTTTGGAAATGTTTGTTTCTTGGCTTGATTTCTCTAGTGTTTCACTTTTTTTTTGTTGGAGAGAACCTTGGGTTTTGTCCTCTCTTCACAGGTGTTTCCTTTTTCTAGACTAGTTCTTTAGCATTTCCAACACTTCCCTTGTATTTCTCCCCAGCTGTCACACTATACCAATAAATTTGTGCAGTAAACATCTCAACAACAGAATAACCTGAGAGAATGTAAATCAGCACAGAGCAGTTGAAAGTCTGTCATGATCCAAATTTATGAAGCCTAGAGGTCTATAGATTAGAACATCAATCACAGTCATCTCACAAAGAAATTTGCAGCTGATTGCGTGTAGCAGGACCTACTCTACAATAATACTTACAAGTAACAAAATCTACTCTTCAGTTTCAGGAAAATTCAGTGTTCTCTCTTTTTTTCTTACCTAGTACCCCACTTCCCCTTCTTTTCCTCAACAAAACCTGGAAATGCCTTGCCAATAAACCCTCATTTGAAATGAATGTGCAAGGCACAAATAAGTTCTCTGTGTGCATGTGTTTGTGTGTATCTGACAGAGAGACAAAGCTTATGAAGAATGGTGTCAAAACAGCTAATACAGTTGGGACAAACAATTAGGCTCCAGATGATTGTGCCTGGAAACTTATCCATCTTCCCTAACTGTACAATTTGACCTAGTAAAAGGATGTGTCCATCCTACAGATGTTGCTTTACCAGAACTATAACACTTTTTTAAATCATCATAGTTTCCTCAACTCATTACTTACTAGCAAAGCAAACTCATACACAGTAATTAATCTGGCACTGCAATCCTGTCAGCACAGGGTAAATTTGAATGACATGAAGGAGTGGATGTGAGAGACTGAACTCTGAAACATCCAAATGATTCACTGAAAACTAAACGAAGATTTAAGAATACACCTGCTCATCAACCCTGAGACAGCCGTGAATAAATGTGTTTCAGTAATGATCCAAAGAAACAACAAGGCAGTCCTCTATTTACTAGGACTGACAGGAATAAGAGCATAGTAAAAAAAATGCAGTGAATTGCTTGCTGCCTGTGTTGGATTAATAAGTGAGTTCTCCAAACAAAGATAAAGAACATAAAGTGAACCAATATTTCTTTCCATGCCCAATGGGGCAAAACCTACAGGCTTGACTTATGTTGAGCACAACCTATTTATAGCCATGCTTTTGTAGACGAAGTCGAATTTGTCCTATAATCAGATGTCCATTGTAGCACCAATGAGCCTTCAGTCAGGACCATGACACTGAGATAAGCTCAGCTGTTCAGAGCATGGTATTAGTAACACCGAGGTTGTGGGTTTGCTCCCTCTATGGGCCATTCACTTAAGAGCTGGACTTGATGATCCTTGAGGGTCCCTTCCAACTCAGAATATTCTGTGATTCACAGCTTTCTGTTCTTCAGGAGAGCAACACCTGCAGATAGGTACTTGCAACGTGAATAAATGTGTCAGAATTGTCCTCTTTATTTTTGGAAAAGTGGGTAAAATTTAGGAATTTGAGCTATAGCAACCTCTTTTTACCTGAAATATTTTGTGCAGTTGGAAGTCATTATAGTTGGTCCCTGATTTTACAAAAGTTTATGTAAATTCACTACTATTGTTTTCATGCTGGAGAGCTAGCAAGTCAATAGTAGCACTGTGTTTGCAGTAATTAATTCAGAATTATAAACACAAGCAATGACTGATATAACTATCTTCCTTCTGAATACAAAATCCCTCAAAATTATCCTCCCTTAAAAAAAAATACATCTATTTTTCTTGTAAAATAACTCACTCCCATTTCTCTATAGCATTACTAATTTTTTGCCCCAGATCTTTTAAAGATAAGACAAATAGGCAACATTCTCAGAAGCTTGCAAATCATGGGAACATTTAAATCCCCGCAGATGATTTCTGAGGAACAATTTTTAAAACAAGGTAAACCAGGCAGACTGGGAGAGCAGAATTTTGTCCTAACAACCAGGATATAGGGGCTGACAAAGTTGAAATGAGAGAGATGGATTTGAACTGCTTCTGATTAGTAAAGTGAATGGTAACGTACCTGTACTTTTCTGTTTGTTAAAGAATGCCTCACTTTATCAGCATGTTGCCGCTATTTCCAGTGACATGACATATACTAGACATTTGATTAGGCAGAACCTCACAATGACACTCTGAGCCTCTAGACTCCCCTGTGTTGTCTTGTTGTAGTACAACCTTTAAAATAAACCCTCATGCATATCAACATTTGTAAATCTGTCTCCATGTTTTGAACAAACTTACATCTGTTTTTCAGTTATATCTTCCCTCACATTTCCCATTCAAACAAGAGTAGTGTGCAGGAAAATACAAGTGTACTCATTTATATTTTAGTGAACTTGGGCAGCTCTTTAAGCATGAAGAAGCAGAATCCTTCTTCTAGCAGAGACTACTTTGTTGAACAGGAAATCCCTCCCAGGTCATCCCCTTCAAAGGTCCTAATTGCTAAAAAGAGTGGTGGTAAGATCAGGTAAGATTAGTATGACCTGTGCCTTGTCTATTTACTTTGGTAATCAGGGTGTGTGATGAAAATGGGTAAGTATTGTTTGCTACAGCATACCCTCGGTATGTTTTCTCATGTACCTGCTTTTTTCATTAAAATTGCCTAAACACAAATTCAGGTCTTTAATATTTCATAGTCATTTGCTACTTTACAAAACAGCCTTGAAAATAAAATTTGATTTAAGCAAAATGAAAGAAAAATTAATTCTGCCAGAGAAAGCTGTTTGCTTCAAAGCCGGTACCAAACACACAGGTTTTTTTTTTTGCAAGGGCATAATGTCCTTCCAGACAAAAAAGTCAGATACCTTACAAAACATTTGGGAATTTGCATCTTCTGAAGGAATGATTTGTTACTCTTTCTGTACAATGCTTAGCACTGTTGTTGGTCCCATGATTGACTGTCACAGTTTCGTGCTATTTTTAGTATTTCCTTAGACCTTCATTGCTCAGTTCTTTTTAATTTTTTCATATTATGGACAAAAATATCCCCTGACTATTTGTATGTCTGCCATAAACTTATTAACCAAGACTGCTTGTTTCAGGCAAACAGATCTAATTTCAAAATGAGATGTAGGTTGTTACCCTATCTGATTTATATTCCTTTTATTTCTTAAGTCTTTCTTGCCCTTAAGTCACAAAGTTGGCCAATTACAATTGCATACAAAGGAACCTGTCCCTAACAGGTTTGGATCTTATGCAAAAGATCAGTTTTCATTTCATTTCCCCTTTTATTCAGGGGCATTAGTTATTTATAACCAGATAATTATTTTTAGTCATTCTACTGAGCAAGATAGGAAGAAAAGCAACAGGTAAAGAGAAGGTAAAACCACTTTTGAAGCTAATGGAAAATACATTGCTTTGAAAGCAAAAGTCTGACTTACATATAAAGTTCTGATCCTTGGACTCGACAGTAGGGCCACTGCCAGAGGTCTTGTGATAGCACAGCAAGTGTGCAAAGGGATGAGAGATTCAGTAGATGCAATAGAAGTAGAAAAATACTGGTAGGTCAGTGTTATGTACACAACGACTGTGTCTTTAAATTTTAATTTGTGGTTTTTTTAATAAAATTGACCAAGTTTGTCTCTTTAGACTATATTTTATTTTGCCTGGCTATATTGTGTTTCCCATGTAATCTTTCTTGTCTCGGCTAGGAGTATAGGAAATAAAAATCAGGAGGAAACAGGAGAATCAATTCTAGTTTGCATAGATGGAGTCAGAGCTGATATTAATACAAGTAATGTGAGAGCACAAATATTTCCTGACAGTCAGACGGAGAAACTTTTGTGATAGGAAAAACCTGTAGTGAGTAATGAAAATGTATGTCTGTGCATATATCTATATGCATTCAGCTGACAAAGAAAAGCAGGTTCCTTCACTCCTTACTTTGAGAAATGGAGAACTGCAACTCTCCATTAGGTAAAGCATTTATTGGAGGAGATGAATAACTAAGTGCCTGGCAAGCCATTGGTGAAGGTTGAATAGGGCTGAGATGAAGCAGGTGCTACAGTGAATGACATTATAAATCAAAAGGCACCAAATAAGTAAAACTGCTGGTTGGAAGAAGTTGATTATGGGTTGGCTAAAGTTTGACTTTAGCCTGTGATGAGGGTGGAGGGGTAGAGGAAGAACGAATTTAGAGATTTCCTATTGAAGGGCGATTAACTCCAAGGATTTAGCTGTCTGTCATAGGTACTAAATAATTAAAGCTGTAAGTTGTCTAGGATAAAAATGGTTAGATCAAAGCTGAAATGTGGTCAATGTCTCCTAAAATAAATTCAGAAAGAGAAGGGAGAATTTAGACTTTTAAATTCAAACATATGTTGCATGAGTGCTAAAATTCCATGGGCAGATTATAGTAGTTTTACAAATGCCCTTTGTTTTCTGTTTATTTCTTTATTCTTTCCTTCAATCATTCCAGCAATAACTGCAGTGGGAAAAAACTACTCATGGTCTTCCTTTAAGACAAAACAAATTGAAAAAAGAATAGCACTCAAACATACTCATTCTTTTTGACTGATTATAGCATTGCCTTTAAATTTTCCTTAATTAATTTTGGTTTTGAATGGCACCTTAGGAAAGATAGAGTATATACTGAGGTACTACTCATACAAGTGCAAAATTCAGGGAACTCTAAACAGTGTGAATCTGTTAAAATTTTGTCTGCTCCATTAAATGTACATTACTTAAGTTGAAGCTCAGCATATTTAAAAACTCGGACATAATTATTGAGTCCTGAGGGAGCAAGGCTTAATAAGTGTTCAAGCTTCTTCCCACTTCGTTATTACTAGATTATTGCTTTCTTATTCCACTATCTTAACTTGTATGACTTGACTATTCATATAGAAACTCATTGACTTCAAAATGAGCCCCATTAAGTTGGCTCTACAACTTTTGCCTTAGAGGATAATTTTTAATAATGTAAACCTCATGAAACCACAGACTTGCATAGGAAGAGAAAAGAATGAGGCAAGTATTTCCATTTTGTCTGCAAGAGAAATAGGGGTATGCAGAGACACTGTATTTTTTTTTGTTTCTGTGTCTGCAGTTCTTAACCAAAACATTAACATTTCTGAAGTCCTTATTCAAGCTAAATGATTGATTCAAAGTCTCAGAATACGGCCATGGTAAACTCTTCAATGGTCTAAGGAAAACCTTTTGCTTTTGAGCTGAAGAGCTTGGCACTAATGCTGAAAAAATAGGGCACACTGATGAAAGAGGACACATGCTATGTTGGAATTGAGCTGCAAATCACAGCATTTATTTACTTCTGCATGTGTGCACATTCCCACTCAGGCATAGTTTACTACCTGTTCTGTGAATTCAAGGCATGGCATGACACCCTTAGGGAGGGATTCCCAAGTCCCGCTTGGGTTGGTTGTTTCAAGTGAAAGAAGCCCTGCTCCTATCAGTCCAGGCTCAGCATCTACCAGCCTGACTCCTTACACTGCTGCCACAAGGCTGGGTGAATCATTACTCCAAATTTAACAGCCTGAATACACCTATTTTCTTTCTAAGGATTTGCCTGTTGCCATCCCAATGCATTGGATGCTGCTCATTTCAGAGTGTGACCAATGTTCATCCAAACACCTTGAGGTATGACATGAACAAATCCACCCACCTTTAGGACATCCCTTTTTACTGGAGATAAATAAGAAGCCAAAACATTTGCTATCCTTTCCAGGAAAATCCCTGCATGACTTCCACAAATATCAGCAATTGTGCTAGATGCAGTAACTTATAATTGCTCTAAAATCAAGACAGGGTGGATAGTGTCCTTGCTTTCAGCATTGAATCTTCAGAGGCCATAGAGCTTGCCAATAGACTGAAGATCTGCTTACAGACATCTGCAAATCTGTCACCCTGCTGCTGTATCTGGTTGACTGTGGGAACGTTATTATGAGACCTTGAGGACTGCCCTGACAGAGCATCACCTGAGTCCAGCACTCTCCCCAACATGAAATCTGGGAATGGCACTCCAAGAGACTTATTCCTGTGATCATAATGCAGTGTCTGGCAATTAATGTCAGAGTTAATTAATACAGATAATTCATACACATTACAAGAGAAATATCCAATTAAAGGAAATATCATCAGAACTGATAAGGCAAATGCAGGATTTGATGGAGATTTGTATTGCAGAGCTATAGAATCATAGAATCAACCAGGTTGGAAAAGACCTCCGAGATCATCAAGTCCAACCCTTGATCCAACCCCACTGTGGTTACCAGACCATGGCACTCAGTGCCACATCCAGCCTCAGCTTAAAAACCTCCAGGGACGGTGAATCCACCACCTCTCTGGGCAGGCCATTCCAACATCTGATTACTCTCTCCATAAAAAATTTCTTCGTAATATCCAACCTAAACCTCCCCTGGCACAGCTTAAGACCGTGCCCTTTTGTCCTACTGCTGATTGCCTGGGAGACTGGTGGATGGGTAGACTGGTTTTTCCAGAAGCTTGGAAGAGCCAAACATCTGAACCCACAGGATTGATGGGCAGAGATTGTTTAGGAGATTGGCCCTGTAAAAATGCCCGAGAACCTTTTGCAAGCAGGGATGAAAGCAATAAACAGAAGAAATGGTAAGCAAAAGTAGAATGGCAAAGGGATGGAAAACAAAGAGGGTTTTTTTTTTTCTTTATCCCTGGAAGATACTAAAAGAAAGGAAAGCTCTTTCTGAAAATTATTTTATTTTTCCTACTGATCAAGTAAACAAAATGTAACACTCTGTGAATAAAAACAATCAAAAGAAATCAATATACTAGATCATAACTCATCTGCCAGGTTTCAGGTGTAATATGCATTTTTACCTTTTTATTTCCACAGAAAAAAGCGCCATATTTTATTTGTTTTGTCAACACTCCACATTTATTTTTAATAATAAACAAAAGGCAGACACCTTGGCCATGTCTTCTATTTGGCTGCAATACTTCCACAATTTATTGGAAGTCATTTTTAGAAAAAATACCTTATTTTTCTTAACCTTAACAAAGTGAGAAAAAAATACTGAGCAAAAATACTGTAAGAACATGGAGGCCATTGTGGAACACTTCCGGAAAGCTGCTTTGACTGGGACATTTTCAGGAGTCACACCAGCAGACACCTAATGCACTACTGAATCAAAATCCTTCAGTATGTTTTGGGACTAAATGCACTTAAAAATCTCTAAAAAATGCTAAAGTTTACATGGCTGAATTAATAGCCCTTGAAAAAGACTTATAAAATTGTTTTATTAATGCAGTTGTTTAAATACTTTCATCCAGCTATAAAGAAGACATCCAGGAGGCTCTAACTGGTTATATTTTCATAAAAAACAGAAATAACAGTGCCATGATGGCAGGGGGATAATTTTCTAATTGGATCAGGGACAGTGCAAACAATTTTAATCAGACATCTGTTTCTGAAGTCTCACTTCCTAGACTTGTAAGTTATGTGACAATTAATTTTCATTACAAAGCTTCCCAACTTTTGAGGTTGGAAACATGAATTCTCTTTTCCTTCTTTATTGCTTCTCTCCCTGAAATGCACAGTGCAGAAGAAGATGAATAACACTGCTTATTTCAGTTTTCTTAATCTGGAGAAATATAATAATTAATTAATCCAACACATTGCTATTTGGAACCTGATTATAGTTTTAGAGATTTTTACATTTAAGAATTAGAGTTTTACCATCTTTTCAGAGGAACTTTTAGCTGAATATAACCCTTTGCAACTTATCAAAAGTCTCTGTTCACTGTGTATATAATTTCTGCTTCTGAAAAGTTACTTTACAAATAATTAATCCAACCAAATATTGCTGAGTGATACTCTAAGTCTGAATAGAACAAATCTAAAGGAAAAGAGATGTAATTTAGGAAGACAAAGCAAGGATAATTTTACTTTACCTATGTTTACATGACAGATGGTGAGCAGAATCTTGGGTAATCTGTTAGTCCTTGTGAGAAAAATCAATTAAGTTTAGAAAAGCTATTTATTGCCAGGGAGATTAAAAAGTAATTAGCAATTATAAAGAAATCTGCAAAGGTCCTAATTATAATGAAGCAATGAATTTAGTTTCTGAACAAGAGAGAGGTTTTAAATACAAGGGAAGTTTGTATCTTATCTGTTGCTTATTAAGAAAACAGCAAGCCCTAGCTTTTTGCTGATTTGGTGATGATCTCTGGAAAGGCCTCCTTGATTTTTATCACAATGCTGACACAATAATAACAGACTTAATATCAGTTATTAAAACACAGCTGTAGGATTAAAAGTACTTAGTTAAAAAAAATTAGTAACACATAGGACAATAATCTTAGATTTTTTTTTAATCTCATATTCTTTCATCTTTTCCTGCAGTTGATTTTAGTCTTATTTAGATTTACTTCTACCATTACAATTATATTTTCTTCTGTTTCTAAGAGCTGGGCATAAGAAGAATAATATAGTTTATACATTAGTGTTTCCATGAGATGTACATCCCATACTAAATTCCACCTATTAGAACCACACATATTTTGACAAGTTTTTGTGGTAAGCAAATCCTTTTCCTGTTTAAAAAGTTAATAGTTTCATTTATGTGGATTTTTTTTTAATGACAGCACTCAGACAATTTGCTAGGTGATTGCCAGCAACTGCTGAAAAGCATATATTTAAGCCCAGTCTAAAGGTGGTCAGGGACCATTTCTGTCAAGCATACAGACATAAACTAGGGAAACACCTAAGCTGATGAAAAAGTCAGCAGCAACAAATCCCTAGAGTTTATGGGACATGTGAAGATACACAGTTTGTTGAAGTTCTTGCCTTAGGCAAACTATGAGAACAGGTCTTCTCAGTCACCTGCAGTCCAGATTGTCTGAGTTTCTTCCCTGCTGTGCCACTGTTGTTATTCCTGAATCTGATAGACACGTGGTAAAATGGAAATTTAAGCCTTCACCGTTTTGGTGTGGTGTGGTGACTTTTCCAGAAGACACCTCCCACCAGCAGTGATTGCTCAAACAGTACTAGGAATTCTTTGTGGGTGAAGGCTTTTTGAAAGTAGACGTCTCTGACGACATGTTTTAAGTGTTTTCAGAATAGTTTTTCTCCATGTAAGCTACTACAATGTTACCGGTGATCATCCTCTTAAATGCATTTCATTAAGACACGGGTGAGGTATATATATCTCCTCACCACCATGTGGGAAGTGGACCTACAGTGGTGTACAGACAATGGAGAAGAATGCAGGAAGGCTGCAAAGGGGCCTCACGAGGAAGAAATCCATCTAGGACTGCCCTGACCACTACAGCTACAGGATATGCCTGAATCTTGAGATAAGAAGCAGCCTGCAGACCCCCACAGACCCCCCTGTCTGTGCCCCTCACCACTTCTTCCCTTGCATTCCCCTTACCATATATGGCCAAATATACCCCCCTCGCCTATCCTTTCAAGCCCCCTTATCTGTAAAACTCTGGATTTGATGCTCCAAGCAAAGACCCTCCCCTGTTCCCGAATTCTCTGTATCCCACTGTATAAAAGCTAACTTCTTGTTTTAATAAATGGCCATTTTGTGAGTCACATATCTCGTGTGTGTGTCTCGTCTCCCATACAAAATGTGCCACTGGGTCTGTCGCCAGGGGGTCACCCCAACCCCCTAAGCGATACCCCCTCTGGTTTTGAATAGCATTTTCAGTGCATTTATAAGAGAAGTGTCCACATTTTGAATAAAGAATATTCAGAGGCAGAACTGAAATAGCTGTGACAAGCACTGAAAATGTTATATTCTAGTTTCCTCTTTTCAATGGTATACTCCATGCTCTTCAGCACAGCAGAATAGCTAAACAGCTCCAGTCTTCTCCAAGGACAAGTACTCTCAAAGTCTTTTGAATTCTTCTTTAAGGCTTAAGGTTTTTTTCTTCCCTCTATGAGAACTTTTAAAGATTGGTAATTACTGTGTTTTTTGAAGATTTTGTATTTTTAATACATTTCTTCTTTTCCATTTTGAGATATTAGTTGCTTAACTAAATGCTTAGAGACTTCTATGTTCATGCAACTAGCACAAGAACAACTTTCCCCTATTAACAGCTGTCTTTTTTGAGAGCCCATCTTGATCAATATGGATAAAAAAAAAATGTGTGAATGCTTTCCTCAAACCATCCAATATGTAAGCATGTCCTATGTGTAAATTACTTTGGCATTCATAGCCAATCAACTTTTGCTTCTTCGGTCCTTCCATTTCTCTTTACAAATTCTGGGGTGCTTTAAGATGCTTGTGAGACATGAGGAGAGGATAGAAAACCCCCAGATATGAAGGTTAAGGTTTTTGAAGTCTGTAGACTTGATGTTAGATTTCAAAGACCGTGTATAGACAATTAAGTAAACAGTGCTCAATCTTAGAGGTGCTGGGTATTTCTACTTTCTATAATTGTCAGTAAAGCAAGTGAACATTCAAGATGCCTGAAAAGCAGACTACTTTAATTAATTATTTTAACCATGGATTTGAGGACCCAATGTTAAATGTAAGCATAAATACAAAAGACAGTAGTAAAAGAACAATCCACTGTCTGCTGTTATCTGAACTCCCCATCAAAATTAGTCCTGTGGAGGGAAAAATTAGAAGCATTATTTTTAAAACTTTCTAAAATGGCTCAGGCCAATGTTGTGGTCCAGAATGAATGGAAGTCCAGTATTTTCCTTATTCTTCCTGGTATTTTTATAGTTACTTTTATTGAATCTTTGTGAGATTCTTCCTTCTTTCATACTACCTTATTCTTCTTAGCACATGAATAATTTCATGACTTTGTAAAGACCTAGAGATGAATTAAATTTGAGATGAAAGGAAAAGAGATTAATAGTGAAAATGAAAAAGCTTTCTCCTTTTGTGACTCAAAAAAAGTGACTCAAATACTACCAATTCACTGCTAGTGCTTTTCTGAAAGTATTTATGATCATAGATGTTTATAAGCCAAGACTTTTTTGTAAAAAACACTATGTGTTTAAGGGATATTAAGGAACATATCCTTAATGACTCATCTTCAGGTTTTATTTTTAGAACAGTGCCACAATATTTTAGTATAATTTATTAAAAATTTAATACGCTGCTAGCTCTCAAGTTGTAAATGAAGCATGTAGGAGGAGAGAGATTACTACTGTACAGCTCCTGAAACAGGGAATAATTATAGTCCTTCTAGGATAAGAAGGGGGTGTAAAAATACTGTGTAATAAGTTCTTCATAGTTTTTCCTTTCAGTGACAGACTGATTCAGTTTTAAAAATTGCATATTTTTAAGCTCCTGCTGGATGTTTGTAACCAACCATGTGACCGGTCTATGGAGAGAAGGGATGGTTACAGTCTTAGAGGGCTCATTCTTGGTTCCACATGGCTGTAGCTCTGAGAGTTTGCAATAGAATCACCCCTGCATTGTCTAAGAGAGCAGCCTTGAGGGGATGTACTTTCAAAAGGACACTGAGAAATTTGGAATTATTTTGTTATTTTTCTGGCTCCAGTTCTGTAAATTTGGGGTGATTTTTTTATATTGTATCTACTATTCTCAGCTGAAATTGGGAATTTTTTTGAGTCTCTGTGCTGTTTTTAAAGACAGTGTCTATCCGAGGGAGCTTGGAGACAACCTGGCCAAAGACAGGAAAAAAAAAAAAAAAAAAAAAAAGCTGGAGAAATTACCTGACTTGTCAGAAAAGGCGCAGAAAAGAAAATACATCTTCCTCTGTCTGCTATATGAATGTCTTATTCACACTGGATCAGTGTTGCTTGCGCACCTCATCCCGATCCTTAGAAGTTGATGAGGATCAGACTTCAATTCTCTTGAGTGCTAAAGAATACTTCAAGGATAAGAAGTTAATGTATATACCCTTGTTCATCTCACTTTACAACTTCCACCTATTTTACTTGATACCTAAAACACTTACATTTGGATTCTCTATGCACTAAAAACTGACACTTATTTTGGTTTGGAACCTCCCTTTCTTATTTATTTATTTATTTATTTTATTTTTTATTTATTTGTGGGGTTTTTTTGTTTATTTTATTTTATTTTATTCATTATTTTCATTAGGTAAAGGATGAATAATGTTTTGTGCTTTTACAAATCCCGTAAAGATTTTTAAAATTTCTTATAACCAGCTATAACGTCAAGAATAATTTTGTTCCGGTGAGAAAAAAAATCCAATCCTTTTAATTTGTCCTTCATAATTACTTATGACAGTGCCTCAAAGGAGCCAAGCTTGCTGGCTTTTGATCAGAGTGAAGTCATAACTGCATTTCAAAGCATAGATCTCTGAAGAGGCTGAACCTTAGTCTTCTTCAGAAAACACCTTTTAACCTGTGAGTATGTATTGCTTGCTCGTTAAAAACAAACTACCAAAGTGCCTTACAGTGGTTAACCTCAGTAAGTCGAACATAAACAAACAAATGATTTCTCTGAACCATGGTTTCCATATGTGGTCTATGTGAACCCTAGGATAATGTTTTCTCAGCAGCTGAATTTTTTCCCTGAACTGCCCTAAGCAACTCTAGAAGAAAAAGCTTTTACAGAGCAATATTATTTCTGAAGTTCAGCAGAGCTGATAGACATTCTGCCAAACAAATCCCCTGTGTGTAAAGCATAGGGGTGCTTTTTAACGTCAGGCTGTTCCCTTATTTTGATAGGGTGGCAGGAAGATTATTAGGCAAAGTGATGGCCCTTTTCTCTTTGACTATGAACCAGAGTATCCACAAACTGGCAGACACAACCAAAGCTGCCAGTCCTTGCAACTGTCCCCATATCTCTTTGCTTATCATATAGGAGGCCAAGAATCTTATACATCCCAGTCAGTAATGGGTTATTCTGTTATTACAGCTCAATTAGCCCATTTATCCTAATTATTTAATACATAACTAACTACAGGTGTTAGCTGTTGGTGTATGACATGGACTCTCCCATTCATTTTGTTATCATTACGCAGCAACCTGAAGGAAATATTGGCCAAAAGAAGAAATGAGAAGGGAAACAAGGTTGGTGCTTTTGCACTGACAAAGGAAAGTCTCATCAAATAATCCGCAGTCTTAATATTGGTAATATTTTATCAGTAGACTGTGAAGCCTCTTGAATGAAATGCTGAGCAAGAAGGCAGCTGGGGAGACCTTATTTGGCCTTTCAGTGCTTGAAAGGGGACTTAGAAAGGTAAGAATAAACTTTTTAGTAAAAGAGGGTAGGTTCAGATTAGATTTAAGGAATATGTTCCTCACAGTGAGGGTGGTAAATCATTGGTGAAGGTTGCCCAGACAGGTGATAGAAGCCCCATCCCAGGGAACATTCAAGGTCAGGTTGGACAGGGCTCTGAGCAACTTGATCTAGTTGAAGATGTCCCTGATCATTGCAGGGCAATTGGACGAGATTACCTTTAAAGGTCCTTTCAGCGCAAACTATTCTGTGATTCCCATGACCTTACCATGTAAATCTGAAGTTCTGTGTACCACTTTGCACTCTTAAGTTCTGAATTCTTGACACACTCAACATTTCCACTGAAGTAATAAGAAATCAAAAATAAGATAGCCTACACTGTCAGAAGACAGATGTAGTAGGTTTGTACTGGCTGATAATAATAACATAGCAATAAAAAACCTAAGCAGAAAAAAAGGTAAGTAGAAAAGGTAGGATTTTCCCCTCCATTAGTTAATATAGAAACATACCAACACATCATGATTATGGCTAATGAGGGGAGAGGAAGAAAGGCTTAAAATTTTCAGCAAGCAGTAGTACCTTGGGTAATGCATTTAACTGGAAGGGACTGGGTTTGGGAGCTGGCACTGTTTCTGGATCTGCATTTCCGAGGCTCAGTTTCCCTTGGAGCAACCACACAAACGTCCCTACAAACGTTTCCTTGCCTACGGGAAAAATCCTAACTCAGCAGCGGGGGTCTCTTCCAGCCAGGTTCAAACCTGTAAGAGTTGCCCTGACTGCACACGAGCTCCGGTGTAAACGAGTGGCAAACCACCATCAAGAACGTCAAACTGCTCGTAGCGAAGGGACCGTGCGGCGGCCACCTGTGATTTCACCGTGACGCCGTATTCGTGCCAGCAGCTGCTGCTGTTGTGCATTTAACCTTCCCCGCCCGGCCCCCCTAAATCCCGGGTTTCCCCTCTCGGTGCCATCAACGTCTCATCCCCCAGCCCAGCCAGCCCCGGTAAAAACCCTGCCCCTCATCCCCCGGCAGCCGCAGCTCCTCATTTCCATTCGCCGCCGCTCCGCGCCCCCGCGGCGGGGCCGCCGCCGCCTCCGCCCGCCCTGCCGCAGACAGGGACCCTTCCCGGGGAGGCCGGGCCGGCGGGAGCCCCGCCCGCGCCGCCGGGGGAGCAGCGACGAGCGGCGCTGAGTGCCCGGCAGGGAGAAGCAGCAGCATCAGCAGCAGCAGCGCCGCTCGGTCCGCAGCGCGGCGGAGGGCAGGGCAGAGCAGGGCAGCGGTAAGCGGCGGCAGCGGCCGGCTCCTGCTTCCCGGGGCTCAGCCGCCGGGGCCGGGAATGCGGGGCTCGGCGCGGCGGCACAAACCGCGGAGTGAGGGATGGGGAGAGGGATGGGGCTCCGCTTGCGAGGCGCGTTTGCTTGGGGTTTTTTTCTGCTTGCTCCTCATCTGTGAGATGTGATCCGGAGTGGCGGCTGCCTGGTGGTGGCTTGCCCTGGTAGTTTGAGGAGCGCTGCGTTGTGGCTGTCCTTCTGCAGCATAGTGGGCTCGGTTGTATGTGAATAAGCAGTTTCAGGGATAGGCACGTAGTGAAAATCGCGCGGGGGTTATTTCCACTCTTCTCGAATGGGTGGGAGCTGCGAGGAAAGGTGACATTAGTATCTATCGCTGCATAAAAAGCATCATGTCTCTGGCAGAAGGCAGGATTTTTATGTTTTTGCTTTTGAAGCAGGAACTACAAGGTGTTTGTCACGACCGGCTTGCAGAGATGTGTATTGGTAATATACAGCCAAAGGCACGAGACTGCTCCATATCATAATGAACTGGGAGCCTGTAGCTGGCAGGCTGTATTTAAAGTAGAACACTGCATGTAAGACAGCATCCTTTTTTAAACACGTCTTGAAGCGTAACAGCTGGAAAAGCCTGTTGTAGTACTGTGATAGGCAGTACCTTTTATCTAGGCAGTTTACGAGAGAGAGCCTTCATAGATTTCTCTCAAATAGTAGGAGGGAAAATATTTTAAAGCATAGATTGAATAGATGGGTTGTAACAGTGATAAAACAACTATGGATAAGTAATTAAGGGTTGAACTGACTTAAACGGGAAAAACTGGAAAGGAAACTGAACTATGCTATGAATAAATGACCATGCTTATGCAGCAGAACTACAAAATATATACTGTATCAGAGAAATTCACCTCTCAACTGCAGAAAGCAGTCAGGCATTCAAGGTCTGTGGAGGGAGTCCTTTATATGGAGAAGCTGCTGTGGAAAAAGCCGCTAATTAAAGCAAGTAGGATCAGTTCCTCTTTATCCTATTGACAATTTAATGTTTAAAAATGACCCTTTGACTGCCTCGGGAGGTAAATCAGCAATGGGAATGTGCTTCTGATGTATTAGGGTGCCATTTTACAGATGGCCTTTTCTTTTGGGGGGGGCGGGAGAGGGGAAGGTGTGCAAATTAGTAGATTAATGAATACAGTTCAAAAGACATATTTTTTTTTCTTTTTAAACTATCATTTTCCCCTAATGCTTTGCAGCACTACCTCTGGAAGGCAAATGCAACTGTTAAAATCTATATTAAGTTCTAACTCTTACATTTACAGAGTGATTTTAACCAGGTAAATTGCAGGAATAGTTAACAGTGTAGTAATAGTGACACTACCTGTATCTGAAGGTATTCTGTTGACTTAAAAACTCCATTCTTAGACCTAAATCTACACATGCAAGCAATTTGCTATTAACTACTGTGCTGTTGTCCCAGAGTGACCTATTCCCCTCTAGTTTATGTGTCTGGCTTACTGTAAGTCATAATCATAAAGTAACCTTTGATGCAGATGCAGTGAAATTATTATGCTAAATTTCTTACCAGCTATTCTGATTGTGATGGACCATGCTAATCAACTGTGTGAACACCAGGCATCCCTTTAAAAAAATATTTCTTACTCTGAGGATTTGAAAACTGCAGAAACACCTTTAATCCTATTAGAACTGATGGAATTTGCTCCACTCTTGTTCTCTAGACTAATGCCAGGTATGGAATAGTTTGAACTTTAATCTTTCTGCTGGAGAGATTAAAGAAAGAGGGAAGGCAATTACAAGTGTCACAATGGTAGAGATGCAGTTATGGGATTGTGCCCAGGATCTGCAGTTACAGCAGCATAATGCAGAATAAAATAAAACTCAAGTTTATTATTGACAAAGTCTTTTAATTCTGCTAATAAAAATGATGTGCCAATATAATGCTGAAATAACTGGAAGAATGTGCATATATTAAAGGCATTTTATGTATTGACACTGCTTTTAAAAGTTTGAAAACACTGGGCAGTCTTTCCTCCCCTGGCAACAGGAGGCAATATTCCTAAGTGCTTTTGCTGTAGCATCTGCTCTGGTGCTGCCTTCCATTGGAGGTCTTCCCAGGGCTGAGTTTTGCTTTAACAGATAAGATGAATCAGCATAGATTACATTTCTTCACTGCCTGCAGCTCCCCATATCAAGAATTCAGCTAAGCTGAATTCCTAGGTGGCCATGCAACAGACTTCAGTTGCATCACCAAAACCCAACCAACTCATGCCCCAGTCTAGCTCTGAGGATTATTAGTAGACCAGAGGTTTTGGCTGTGCTGTAAATTGGAGGCAATTAATATACACATAAATTCTAGTGTACGTATTTGCAAATTATTTATTCTTGTCAGAGTTAGTAGATTTACTTAAAAACTTTCCCTGAATTGTTTCACGACATCCTTGTTTGTGTAAAATGTTAACTGGTATGCCTGGCTCTATTAACTAAATAACTAAATGAATTAATAACCAACAATTGTGTTTTTTTAATGGATAGTTACTAAGTTTTTGCATCCAAAGCTCAGCTGGAGGAAGAGGAGCACAATTAAAGACAATATAGTGTCTACAACAGATCTCTTATGAGTGGTTGAGCGCAATTTTATGACTCTGGTACTGAAGATGTTAAAATCAACAGAAATTAAAGTGAACCAAAAACTATCTTGTTATTCCCTGAATTATTCCAAGGAAACCATGAGACAACACAGTTACTGTGAGGTAGCTGCAAATTACTCATTTGGAGGCTTGTGCTGGCCACAGTAAACATTCAAACTAGGAAGAATGAAAGTCTCTGTTAATTTTCTAACTTAACATCTTCAAAAAGAAGGCATCATAGTTGACTCTCTTGTCTGACTGAAGACTGAGTTATTCTTCAAAAGAAACAGGAGTGAGCCCAGGTTGTAATTTTGGACCTACTTTGTAGTCTGTTGTAAATAAAGCCTCTCAAACTGGGTTTGAGATACTAGAACTCAGAATATTGAGGTTAGAGGTGTTCCAAATGGATCCTTAATGATCAGAATATGGTAACTGTTGCAATAGGGAGAGATGGGTGGAGGAAAGAATGACCCATCTGTTGCTCCTGGCTGATGGAGGAAAAATGGATTATGCAGAACACTTTGCCACCTCTTTGGGCAAGAACGTGATGCATCTCTGCTTGATACTGGATAATCTTGCCACTGATGATTATATATGTAATCCATAGGTAAAGCACTCACTGTGACCTTTGCTGATAGCATTCCCTGAAAGAAGAGCATGGCACACTTGCCAGCTTTCCTTTGTAAAGCTCTCTGGAGCACTGGGTGAGAGTCCAACTTGTTCTTTACCATGACAATGAATGCTCTATGCTCTCACATCATTCTTTCTGCATCAGAAAGCAGGTTTTATCCAGTGTTCTGGGAGGCTGAGGAAAAGATTTGCTAACTAAAATTGCCTTGGCAGTCACCGTTTGGGAGCATGATATAAAGGGCAAGACATAATGTAGTGCCACAAGTGGGCAATGCGTTAAATGCTGAAAGTAGAAGTACTGATCTTTCTTCAAGCAGCAGTGAGCACTGGAGCTTTTCTTCCAAGAAAAGCACAGAAGGATCTTTATGATTCTTAGATTAAGGATCATCTCTAACATCTAGGTGAATTTTCAAAGTAATTTTTCCGTCAGTCCATTCCATCCATGAAGTATGGAGGCTTCAATTGAAATTCTTGTACCAGTGTTCAGGATGAGGTTTTTAACTTAGCCAGGTCAGTAACATACTATGGTCAACTTGTTTCAACAAAAAAAAATAGTTAATCAGGGAACAAGGCTTTGTTTACAGACTCATAAAACGGCTGAAGTTGCAGGGACCTCTGGAGGTTGTGTGGTTCAGCCCTCTGCACAAAGCATCTAGGGCAGGTTGCACAGGACTGCGTGCAGCTGAGTTTTGAAATATCTCCAGTCTCCAGGGTTGGAGACTCCACTGCCTCTCTGGATCACCTTTAGCTGTGTTGGACCAATCTCACGGAGAGAGTTTTCTTCTGTTTAAATTCAGCAGCTTGTATTTTTGTTTGTGCCTGTTTCATCTTGTTCCTCCAATGAGCCCCTGAGAAGAGCCTGGCTTCACCTTCTTTACTGTCCCTTCTTTGTCACATGGGCATGCTTCTTGTCTATGGTCAACTTGTCCAGTGAGGGCCCCAGGTCTTTCTCTCCAAAGCTGCTTTGCCAGCCAGTTGGCATCCAATCTCTACTGGTATAAAAGGAGAGGAGGGCTAAAGAAAGATGGGAAGAAGACAAAATGATGAAGGGACAATGGTAGGAGATGTGGTGAGGGGTGGGTGGGAGTGTGCAGAGGAATGCAGGCATCTGGAGACATTATGCTGCTTTCAACAGGCTGGTTTACCTCAGCCTCATTACAGTGCTATTGAGGGAAGACCACATGTCAATCCACAAGTGCCTCCTGTGCCTGGTAATTTAAACAGGATTTAATGCATCCTGTAGTTATAAACAATGACATTAATATGAATCAAAAAGGGTATGTGTGCTTTTTCTTCTCTTGAGGTATTCCAGGCTTCCAGGGCAGTGAGGTTGTTCTCAAACATCTTTGCAATGGCATAAGTTCTGGCAGTTTTGCTATGATTTAGTAAAAGGTTTGGCTGGGCAGCTCACTCTGTCTTATGTGCTGTCTGTTAAGTCAGACTTTTCCAGGAAGGGCTTTTAAGTAAAGCATCACAATGCATTAGAGGAACAAACATAGTTTTATGACAAGACAGTAGTACAGTATGATAATTATGGAAGACCTGGGGGAATCTGTGGTGAAAGAAACCTTCTGTGGTCACTTAAAGGATCACCTGGCATTCATATTGTAATCCAGTGGCATTCCTCTAGAATAGGTGATGCAGGACTACATTTAGAAGTCCTTTATGATGCTCCTAAAATGAGATAAGATTAATTCCAGTGTTCCATAACACATGTATGCATGTACATTTGAGAATATAACTCCTTATGCTTGGAAATCACACAAGTGTATTGGGAATCTTTCATAGTTGAGAAGTAGTTGCAGCTATTGTTCCATATCCACATCCACTGTAAACGGGTTGCTCAAAGTCAACGGAGCAGTACCTGTCTGCCCTTTGTACTTTTATTTTTTTCTACGTAAAATACTGTTTTCCTTTTCAGAGACTCCAGAACTATGATCTATGTGATCCGTGCTAAGCTGTTAAAACAATGGTTCATAGTATATTGTGCAAATTCAGAGTACAGAGGTAGAGGTAGAATACTCTCTGTATACAAACACACACTGAAAAACTAAGATCAGCTTTTCACATGGTAAGATTTTAGGAGGTAGAACTAAGTGGAGCTGAAAGCAATGCAACCACTTTTAAATTTTGATAGTGCTCCTTTGCTGAGCTTTTAGTGTTTTATACCAGTGTAGATTAACAGGGTAACTGAAATAAGGACAGTAGCTAATCAAAATGCACATTATCTCTCAAACAACTCCCCTTGCTTTAGTTTCTGAGTAAATAGTTAAAGGTGTATCATGTAATCAGACACTTGAAGACACTCAAGCAGTTTGGTTAGTTAACCGGCGCTTTTTGTAGTTCATGTAATGTCTGTCATTATGTGGGAAAACACTGTGAGATAGTGAGAGTATTATATACAAAGAATAGAAATAGTATACATCCAAGGAGTGAATACAAACTAGTAATGTAGCATTCTATTTGGAGTGGTAGATTCAAGGGGATCTCCTTTCTGTTTCTATCAGCATTTGAGCAGAGCCTCTGCATCATGAAGGTAATTAATCTCAGTGATCCACCAGGAAAAAAACTCCTAGTTTTAGATGTCTTTTCACTCTTCATCTTGCTGACTGCTGTTGGCTAATTCCTCTTTTTTATCTGATGTAGACTGCCTTGTATCTATCCCTGCAATCTCATGACATGAGTGCATACAGAGAGTCCTAATTCCACAGGAATTTTGCACATGAAAACCAATTTTTCCACTTAACTGTAATAATTTCTTCAGTAGTATTGTGTGAGTGATATGCCATCAGAGTTCTCTTTACCTGCATCCAGGTGTATGTCAAAGCCTGTGTCCCAAACGTCCCTTTTCATAACCTGCTGCCTCTTCCTGCCAAGTTGAGAGGTCCTAGTCCATGTTTCAGTGAAGTTCCTCTTTGGCCCACCATTCAAAGGACAGCAGTCACTCACCTCTGTCTGAACCCTGCTTGCTTAGGGTGTCCATGGTGCTACAGAGAAAAGGAGATTGATCACCTTCTCACTGAGGTAGTGCCAAAAAGACTTGTTGGCTGCCCCTCCTGATCTACAGGCTCTGGTCATCCAACAGATCTGAGATGACAGGACAGTTCAGTCTTTTAAGATTAGATTTACTTATGTGAGGATATTTGACCTTATGTTGGATTTTGATTCTGCAGAGTGATACAGCATTATGCCAAAATCACAACCCAAGCATGGTCTTGCAATCATAATATTCAGTGTCATTGCCATGCAAACTGCTTCCCTGTGCCAGTTTCTGCATGCTTCACTGTCTGAAAGGAGGAGGGTTTTTCCTAATTAGTGAGGTCCAAAACCATGGATTGAATAAAAATATAGCCTGGAAATGTTACTATAACCTGCATAGTGTGGCATTGTCAGTATTGTTTCCCAGCAGTTTGTATTGTGGTGCTTAGTTTGCAAGAGTGTACAATGTTGTAATTTTTCCCATGTTAAATCATGACTCTTGTTTTATCTAGTATTTCTGAATGACAAATCTTTTACTTCACAGAAATCAAGTCCTGACACCTGTTGGGAGTAAAAGAGGTGCCTGCATAATGTTGCTTTTTATTTGGAGATTGAGTCAAGGGCTGTAGGTTAATTGTGCGTGACCTTTCACATCTGAGATATGTCTGCATGGAGGAGGAGGCACAGGTTCCTTGAAACGTCTTCCAGGATCAAGGCTTTTTCTGGCTCCATGGGGACTTTCAGGTTTAAATAGCAATTAAATCAGATGTAGCCGGTGTGCCATCAGTGTGTGACATGCCAGCTCTGCCGTGCGGTGTCTTTGTGTGCCACCCTTCATGGTGGGGATTTACACCAGAATGTAAGCCTACAAGTGGTTAATGTAGTATTAAGTGTCATCATTGTTGATTTTTAGGCATTCTGGCTGAAGTGAGTTAATTTTCAATTTTCCATAGTGAGAAAAGAGAGGCAGGGAGCAGCCTACATAAGATGTTTATGCTACAGAATGCATATACACAAGGCTATATTAACCTTTGAAATACACATAAACACTTTCTGTGGAGAGCAGGGGCAACTCTTAAGCAGCAGGAGCCCAGATTTGAAAAGCAGCATATGTGCATCCCATTTTCTGTACCATGGTGCTGGAGCCAGTGCTGTCTGGTGAAATCTCATAATGAAGCAGTTGTTTGAGCAGTTGAGTACAGCTCAGCAAAGCAGCTCTTGAACTAACGTGGACTGCCTGTCTGCCGGTAAACAGATAATTGTATACCATTGTTTAATGGAACTTTCATGAAAACTGAAATATGTTTCTGTAAAATCCACCCTGAAAATGTGTTCTGCTTGTGGACCCTGCATATAGGGTTCGAGATACTGGGAGTTGGGGAGGGGTATCTGTCACATCCAGAGGTAATGCTCTATCTGCTGTACAGTCTGCAGCAGGGAGTCAAACATACCCCCAGATTTTCTCAGTTGGTTAGAGCATCGTGCTAATAACACCAAGGTCATGGATTTGATTCCTGTATGGTCGTTCACTTAAGGGTTGGACCCGATGACCCTAGTGGGTCCCTTCCAACTCAGAATATTCTGTGATGTATAAGTGACTCCCTCATGGCTTTCACAGAGGAAAACTCTTTTGCGTAAGCAGGGAGCCTGGTGCTTAGTTTTCAGAGGTTCTTTTGATTTGGATGGCCAGATTTAGATACCTGGAAGGCACTGCAGCTGTAGATACACTTGAGGAATCTCACTGTGCTTCCCAGAATAGTTCTAAAAAAAAAAAAAAAAAAAAATTCCCTGTCTGAATTTTCTTACTGTCCCACTAATTCACTCTGGTCCTGAAAAGCTTTGAACAGTAGCCAAAGTCACTTTTTTGGAAGGCTTTTTTCTTTTTTGTTACCTTAATTGCTGAACATAAATCTTGGCCACTCTGTCAAGCTCCAGTTTTTCAGATTTGTAGCATTCCTATTCCACAACTAATATTTAAATTTAACTTAGTCTCTTTCGACCAGAATCAACCTTTAACAGATAAAATGACAAAGAGATTGACAATTCAGAGATGCAAGTTATGCCATGCTTTTTTGTTAAGTGTTTGAATTTCATGAAATAGGAGCATGTTGTCAAATATATAAGATATGGAATGTGATAGTCTGAAAAATCTACAAAGATATTCTAAAGAGTCTTCTACTTATACTCCCCAAAATCAATAACCTACAGAAACATTGTGGTCTGTAATCCATTACTCTGAAAGCTCTGGAGAGCAATAGGAGCCACATGGAACAGAGCCATATGTATTTAAGTTGAATGCCTTATAAAATTAGATGAATAAAAGTCTTGGAATAACACACCCACTTCTGTAAATGTACAGGTTGCACCAGCTGGCACATAAAAATAAGAAAACAAGAAGCTGGAAGAGTTGCTATTACCAGGAAGATCTGAACCAATGGACTGTATGGATATAGATATGTTTGAAGGCATCTGCTCTTCCCATTACAAGGTAAGGCACAAAAGGATTTCTCTGCTGCTTTGTTTCAGTGCAGTGCAGCTCTCTTTCATGGCACTGCTCAACATGGTGATGGAGGTGTTCTCCAAAGCTTGTTCAGTCTAGTGGCTCACTGCTAATAACTTTGTCCAGTTGTTAAAAACAATGTATAAATGGAAGATATGCAGACCCTATAAGGCCTCGACTTTCAAAAGCAAATGATAAATGTGTATCCTCGGAGCCTGTAAAATTCAAGAATTTGTTATGTGAAGTATCTGTTTAGACAGCTCTACAGGTTGTCTATTTGTAATATGTGCTAATAGAAGACCTTCCAACTCACCTAAGATGTCTATTTTTTTAAATGTGCTTATTAATTGCTGTAAATTGAAGTAGATTTGAAACCTGTACTTCTTAATGTAACAGTTAGTCACGAGAAAAAGTCTCTAAACTGGATACCAGAAAATGTCTCTGACTGGAGATGCAAGTTATGCCATTTTCCTTATATAATTTTAGTGTTCTTTCACTTTCAGGATTGTTACATGGTTTGTTTACAAAATGTGCTGCATTTTCCTTTTTTTTTTTTTCTGTCAATAAAATTAATTACTTATTGGTCTAAGCTGAAGATGGTGGAGAGCTTATTACATTTTCTTGGCATCTTTTACCTGATGGCTGGATATACTGTCACTTATTCTGAATGTTACTTTAACTGAGTTGTTTTCAGGGAAGCTACAAAACACAGATTTTTGAGAAGTTACTTGAAACTGTAGAAACACTTGAGAAACATGTGAACTGAACTTGTTTTAAAGTTAAATTTCTCATTTTCAAGATGATGTAGTTCTACATGGCTGGGGAATGGCTGTGTGGGAAATCTTGGTATTTTAGTAATTCTGATCAACACAAGTTTGCGACAGAGCAAACGCAAAACCATACCAGCTCTATGTTAACCAGAAGCTCAAATCAGGTAGCTGTGCAGTTGCAAAAAAAACCCTGTTACAACTGGAACTTAATTGGTGTCTGTTTTAACCCAGAGAGGCTAAAGAGAGGACTTTCAGCTGAAGTCAGCATGATACTTCATTTCTCCTTTTTCACCAACCAGTGAAAATGATAAGGAAACAATCTTGTGCAGTGCACTGCCACTGCTTCTATTCTGAATGGAAATGCTGACCACCAGCGTTATCAGTCTGCCATTTTCACAAGTGTGAGACAACCACTCTCATTCTTCTTTTGTGGAAGAACTAAATTAAAGAGATCCTAAGGTGGGGAATGTAACAGATTATGCACTGCACTGCATCCTGCAGAAAGAGAAAGGGCTCCCTTGTATGCTGAAATAACAGGAATGAAACGTATGAAGTATTCAGAAAATACAAAGATAAGCAACAGCAAATACAAGTTAAAAGGAAAAACACATTCAAACTCTTGAGTACTTCAAACATTCCAGTAATTTTCCATGATTGTTGTTATGAAGGAACATACATAGGATCTGTATGGCCACCAGTTATGGCCAGCTTCCACAAGTGTAAGTACCTGCCTGGCCTGTGCTTTCTTGTTTGAACACCTTTACGCAAGGTGTTTGCCAGGGGGGAGGGGAATGACAGCTTTGGTTCTGCATATGTGAAATCACAATAATAGCCTTTCCTGCTGCCACCTTGCCTGCTTCAATCACGTCCCTCTCTGAACTGGAGCTTCTGAGTTTGTGCTTGGCCCAGCAGGGAGCCCAGCCTTGGACAGGGGCCTCTGGCTGTTGCGCGGCAAGTAATCCTTCCAAATAGGATTTGCATTCTTGCAGCAGCCATTCTGGTGATAGAGAATGAATACATGGAGGCAAATTCTGCTTACAGAGACATAGCTCAAGTCCAGCCATTCAGAACACAAGTTGATGACAGGCAGAGTTGCACACAAATTGAGTACTTTCTGAAAAGAACTGGTACTAGCGGCTAAGAAAAATGTTCAGGGTCAGAGTGTTCTGCAGTGTCTTATTTAACTGGATTTGTAGGCACTGCTTCACAGCAGAAATGTTGTTAGAGCCCCAGAGTTGCTTTGTTAGTTTTCATTTGCTGAAGGCTATTGTCCCTGCAGAGTTGCTGTGTGGAAATGCGAGCTTGCAACCCAGCTACTTCTGTGTATGGTCTTGGTCTTCACTTAAAACTTCATTGCTCTTTCAGTGCTGTGCACTCTCTGCTTTAAAGCACCTGAGATGGTCTACTGCAGTGACTCTTATATTTGGGATGGTAGCCAGAGGCTGCAGGGCAGAATAAATGGAGGTAGCAGTGGCTTAACTCAAAGCCAGACTCTGAATCCCTGAGCTTTTGTATTGTGTTTTATTTGTGGGCATTATTCTTGATAGCCTTTTGGGTGTGTTTACTGTTTTTTGGCTGACAAATGATTGAAACACCAAAAAAAGCTTAGGAAGTAAAAGAACAAGCTGCCTTCTGGTTTATATCCAACACAGTTATTCTGATGTTAACAGAAACGATGTAAGTTTCAGTTAATATTTTTCAGTAATCTGTTTTAAATGAAAGCCTTAAGAAGAAGCACCTGAAAACCTCTGGGAAATCATGGATTAGAAAAGTTCAAAACTGAATAAAAATTTTCTTAATTCATCCATATGTTTTGTAGCTCATGTTTAGTTGTGGGGGTTTTTGTTGTTGTTGTGTTTTGTTTGCTTTTTTTTCTTTTTCTTTCTTTCACTGCAGAACATAGGGATGTGTTTTTTCTCTGTATTGAAGCACTGTCAATTTTTAATTGAAACATTTATTTTCAAGCTTTAGGATAGCTGAATCAAAATGAGTTGATTTTGCTAGAAGTTCACAGTTCTGTGAAAGATTTCCTTATATTTAAATTAAAAAAAATAATTTTGTTTATGGCTTAGTCCTGTCTTTCTCCTTTCCGGTGCACTGAATTTTATGTTCCTGTTCTTCACTTTTCTAGTAGTGCTAAGGGACCCCAGGCCTTGATGAGGTCTCAGTTGTTCCATGTACTCTGCTGGGTCCCCACATAAATTGCAAATGCAGCCTTCTGCAAAGAATATATGATCAAAGAGGCAAGAAAGATTAGATGGGAATGACCCAGTAGCAGAGGGACAGTGAGACATTTTTCCTCAGCATGGTAAGCAGTGGCTTCAAGAACCTGCAGGCAGCCATTTACATACACAACTCCATAGCCCTGAGGTGATTACGTGCTAAGGTGGTGGAGAATCAAAGCGTTTCATCCACGCAAGTGGGGAAGGATCCGAAGAATTGCCCATCGCATCACTACAGTACTCCCTCTACACTGTTTTGATTTGAATAAGAGCAGTTTGATTTAAATCCACTTGGAAATGGGAGCAGCTTCTTGGCAGTGGGGGGAAGCCTTTCCTTTTGGAAGTGAATGTGACATACAGCTTGCCTGTCCTGCTGTGTAATTTGTCCTGACAGTTGCTGGCACAGTAAGTTCTGACTAACTACAGTGACACTTGCCCTGTGTGACATAATTCCGAAGACTTTTTTATAATACTTCCACTTGAACTGAAAGTAGCCAAACCGTCTTTTCTAATTTCAGCTCTCTTGATCCCTTGTCCCTGATGATAAGTTCTGCTTTGCAGTGTTTCCCAGCGGTACCTGAAGTAAAAAGATGAGATAGCAGCCAGCAACCCAAGGTTTTTCCCTTGTTGCTATTTGAGAGCATGCTAGAAGTCATTGATCCTTTATGAGCTAAATCCTAAAGGAGTTAGCTTCAGAAGTTAGCCCTCCTAAAGCAGACATTAAGATACAGAAGTAACAACAGAGCCCCCTACTAATAAGGTGTGTTTGTTCTTGCTTCTATTTATTACTACTTACATTGGATGCTAGTCACAGAATATTATATTCAAAACTCATCAAAAGGAAAAGGTTATGAAGCAAGATCAGAGTCTAAACAATCAAAAAGAATGCATTTCTTCTAGTTTTGATGTGGAAATTATTACAACTTTAATTTGTTTCTGCAAGGAGAGTATTCAGTATTCATCAGTAAAGAATACCGAAACACTTGTTGCTACTTAGTCATCTATTCAAGCAGCATATGAGATGTGGCAATTATTTCTTGACGACTAGATGGGAAATACAAAAAATGTTGTTTTGATAACATTGAATATGCATAATTCACTCCACTTGATGATTTGGCCCTGACAAATTTGATTACTCTTTCGAACAGAAAACAATAATGTATCTTTTGGGGTGGTAAGAGACTACCATGCATAGTAGGGATGAAAAGTTCTGTGGGTGCAGTTAAATGCTGTTGAGTGTGGTGGGGAATTCATCAGGAAGTGGAGGAAGTTTGAGAGTATGACCTCTTGTTCAATATCTGGTATGAAAGTAAACTGGTATACTGTGTAAAATCAGACTGGGAAATCTGATAAAAGGATAAACTTGCTATGAGACTCATTTAAGAGGGTCTGTCAGTACTGGCAGAAAGAAAGAAGCAGGAACCTGGTCATGCAGGATGTGTAGTGCTTCCTCTGGTTTCTCACCAAACACAGAAATGAAAAGTGGGATACTTTTAGGTGTCTACTTGTTTAGCCTCAAGGTCCTCACAACACACAAGGAGCCTTAGGTTTGAGGACAACCTCATATCAGCCATGTGGGGTGGGGAAATGCCCTGTATCACCCACCCCCCACCTACAGATGGCCACTGAGATTAGCCCAGGATCACGGCAAAGCAGAGATCTAAATTCCACTTCTAAAACTAAGCACCAGACCTGGCTATTCACTCAATGCTCTTACATCCGTGGGCTGATCTTTCTGCAGAATGAGTGGGCCTATCCTCAGTTAGATTAAGGATCAGTCTGTTAAATTTCAGCTGTGGATTTCTAGGTCATATTTAAAGTGAGTAAAAAGGTCACACTTCAGTTCAACTATTTGCTCTTCAGGAAGAGAACCGAAAATAGTAAATGGAGTACAGAGGACTATAGAAATTCAAGAGATACTCAGTTTTGGAATTCAGCTTCTTACAAGAAGGAGGCCAAACTGAACTTTTAAACTAATCTGTCTGGAAAGGTGAGGTTGCAGCTGAGACAGCGTCATCTTGTTGTGGTAAAGAGGTCCCTGTAAATGAAGATCCTCATAGAGGAAGTTAACTCAGTACAGAAAATGTATACAGTATGACTAGTGTGCTTGTTTTTGTATCTGTGGTATTAATTACATATTATATTACTAAAATTGAATTTTTAAAGCTCCATTAATGATATAACCTTTCTTTTTGTTTCTGGTTTTGTTTGGGTCTTTTTGTTTGTTTGTTTGTTGTTTTTTGTTTTGTTTGGTTTTTTGTTTTGGTTTGGTTTTTTTGTACATGCATGTGCTAATTGTTTAGACTTAACTTAGTTGTTAAACTGCTTAAGAACCAGCCTTTGTAGAAACAAATGCAAAGTAACCTTCTTTTAAAAAAACTATCTTTCGGCATTTAGCACCCCAGCAGCAGTGCTAAGAAGTCAAAGGAGTGCCTGCAAGTAGGAAGGCAGGAGCACATCAAGTGAAGTTTCACAAGTGAAAGCCAGCATCCTCTTTTACACATACTGGGGATGTTTAAAGCTGTGAAGAGCTAGCTGACTGCTGAGTTGTTGAATTTAAGTGCTTAAAAAGTGGGGAAAGATTTTGACTTCTAAATGTTCTGTAAAACCTATTTTCATGCATTTCAGTGTGGGATTAAAACTTAAATTGTTGGCTTCTTTCTAAATGTGTTTAGGCATGGGGAAAAGATACATATGATAGACTATAGATCTAGTCAGAAGAAAGAATGGTGGTGTTTTTCTAGAAAGCAAGACTAGGTCTGAGCATGGCCTTACCTACAGGATCTAGTTGGGGGTTTTTTTTGCCTGGCTTTAGCTAATTCACTAATTCATCTGCCTTAAATCTTTCCTTTAGTTAAATAGACTAGTAGCACTAGTTTAATTTGACTTTGGGAAATGAGGGAGGGAGGGAATATATGGGCAGTTGCTGAAGATCCAGACTGTTAAAAATGCATACTATTGCTATTACATGACTTTGGTTTAGTTTGAACAACATAATCAGCAGGCAGCATTGTCTAGGCATCCTAGTGAACTACCAAACAAGTATTTAATATACTAAATCCTCTTTCGTGTTGCCTTTGGTATGTATCGGTGACATAACTCTTGTTCTCTTTTACAGCTATTCAGAGAAAAGATTGGTGCTTTTCTGAAAGTTGTGTTCTTTGTCCTAGTTCTTTTTCTGAACACTCTGAAGAACTGTCCTTCTTGCTCATTTAGCTGCATCTTCTGCTGGCTTTTCTTGCTCGGCTTAGTCAAATCTTGAAGGTAGAATATATTGTCTATAAACTTCAGGTAGTTCATCTGGTCTGCCTTTTGTGCTGAACCTTTTTTTTTTCCCCACACTATTCTCCAGAAGAGACTTTCAAAGCTAAGAATGACTTCAGAGTCACCTTGTTCTATTCTTCTTTCTGATTTAGTCTATTACATGCTCTTGTGGTAAAGACCACTGTTCACCAAAAATGGTGCATGTAAAATCTTATTCTCAGAGCTTTTCTTTAAATTGAAGGGTGTTTTACCTAACACAATAGATATATTAATTTGCAATTGTTACTCTCCCTTTTGAGATACCTTCTTCATGTCTTTGAGAAGAATCTCTCTTAACGTGGTGTTGTCTTAGGCAGACATTGTTTACTTTATTTCCTGATTCTGCCATACAACCTAATAGCTTTCAGAATGGAAGTTGTCAGGTACCAAGCAGCAGGAACCCTCACACTATTATTTTGCACTTTCTTTGGCAATTTAATAATACTGTATTCTTAATTTTTCTATTTCTTAGTAGTAGTTGACACCTTCCTTCATCTGTCATGAAGGTAAGACCTTGATTTTCCCTTTTGGAGAGTGTGACATCTTCCACTCTTCCCCTTAGGCTCTTGAAATTCTTCCTTCATCTTACTGCACCTTTCCAGGTTAATTTTAGTTGCCTACTTACGTGTGATCAATCTGTTTTTATCCAGCTTTACACTAAGTGGGATCTTCTTTGTGTTTCCCTCCTGGGACTGTCTCATCCTTGAACTTTTGCTCTGTGGAAAAGTAGAAACATTCTGCTTCTCAGTCACACAAAAAAATCGAACACGTTTTCATGCTGGTAGGTAACTTTTGTTTATCTAATTCATATCAAATAGATTTACATGGTGATTCAACCTGCAAGGAAATTATGCTAGCATGCCTATAGTCTTGTGCTAAACTTATTAGGCATCATCCTTCTCTTTTGCAGCATCAATTATGTGTATATGCATGAAAATCATGCTTTGTGCTCACACACTCGTGTGTAACTTCCCAATGAATTTCTGTTGGGTATCTCCTAACAGTTTCCAGTCTTGTTCCATCCAGATTCTTTTCTAACTTAATGTAGCTGCTCCCATGATTCAAATTGAAGGACTCCTGACCTTCAGGCTTGAAGGAGTGAAGGAAATTCAGAACTTGTTTAAGAAATTTTGGTGAGAAATAGAGGTGGTAATTTTCAGTAAGTCATAAGGTAATTTTCATAAGTCAAGTCATACAGCAATAGGTTAAGAAATCCTAATGCCTGATTTCTCTCTGATGTAAATGGCACCTTTTTAGAAGTAACCTCAGAAATAAAAGACCAAAATAGAGGAGTGATGTGCTATACACGTGGCAGATCAGAGCAAAGCAGTCCTAATGAAATAGCCCTTCTTTCTCTCTTCACATAAGCAGCTGCTGAGAAAGAAGTGTTGTGATTTTCTCCTGCACAAGTAGAAAAAGCACAGGAAGGTGATATGATGAAACCTGTAAGGGACGTGTTCCTTAAAAATTTCCCTAATGTATGAAGACTCTCTACACTGATCAGTAAAAGTGTCCAGGTATAGGAGAAGGCATCCTGCTACTTTCCTGCACATCTTTCCCCCCAAAACCGCAAAAAATAATGTGTGCTTCTGTTTCAGTGGAGCAAAGAGGAATCTGGGCAAATGTGTTTTATACAAATATAATTTGTATATAAATTTGTGTTTGTATCAAAGATCCATTGTTATTCTTCATAGCGAAAGTAATAACTGCAGATCAGGAGAACAGTTCTGCTGCTTCTGTCAAGTTTCCTGTGTAACAAGCTAGTAAATGAAGAAATTTAAAAAGCTTTTAGAATCTTAAAAAACCCAAACACAGATATGTAATTTTCAGAAGGGCTAGACAGCTAGCCTTTACTGATTTAAGGCTACTATTAGAACCTATCGCCATATATATAAAATACAAAAATCTTAGACTAAACGGTGCATTTAGAATTAGTTTTATGATACAAGGCTGCCAGCAGTGACTTTATCTTACATTTTGGGTATCAGCAGTTAATAGTACAGAACCAGTCTAGCGCTCAGTCTGATAGCACAGCCGTTGAGGGTTGGTGCTGAGGCAGGAGCTTGGGGGAGAGAGCTGGGGAAGGTGTTGAGGGGGTGGGAAGATTTTCACACTCTGCACAAGTAACATAAGCTCTATGTTAAATCTAATATCCTGAAATCTGACATGGATAGCTATCCTCAGGGGATATTCATAGGCTAGTTGTAAGTTTCTATGTGAGGAGAGAATTCACGGAAACGGTAGCTGTGAAAATTTTTCGTAGACTTTTTTCAATGCTTTTTATCTCCAATTTAACCTCATGTTGTGCTGAATCACCTTCATTTTCCCTGTCTCATATGAAATATAATAGTTGGTTGTGACAAACACTCAGATCTATTGCAACAATGGGATCATTCGCTATTTTTCTTCAAAATTTGAGTGCCAGTGCTCTGCTGTTGTGGCATACTACCTTGTAGTGATGCAGTGACCTAGTCTCAGGCTTTCCAAGTGTTTTCTGTGCGATAATTAAACTTCACAATACCCTTCTGAGGCAGTATTTGACCAGTGTTAGGCAGTGCTCTGTGAGTAGTTATATTGTTACTAGTACAGCTATTTATGAGTGGAAGTATAGTGTTGGATAAAATCAAGGAAGCTAGCCCTGTCATATGTCATATATCCTCCTCCCAAGTTCTCAATACTATGATAACAGGAATTCCAGAAGTAGAAATCATATGTCTCAGTTCCTGGGAGAGTGATTTCATCAGTGGGCAGGGTTTCCTTCCTTAGGACCTTCTGCGTATTTGCCTTAACCCACCTTCTTTCTACCTTTGTTGCAGAGAAAGAGTCTGGCACTAAATCAAATTTTAAGTGTAGTTCCTATCATACATCACTTCTGAAGGGCATTGGCACTGTCTTTCTTTTTAAGTTAGATATAAAGGAACCAGACTGAACTACTTGCCATGTAATCGATAGTGCATGAAAACTGACAACATTCAGGCACCTTTTTTGAATAGAATGCACTTACTGATGTGCAAGGCAATTTAGTTCTGTTTGTTTATCTGTGGAAAATCAAACAAAACACAACCATTTTCTGTTTCTCTCATATCCCTGTATCACGACCCCCAATTTTTTTTGTGCTAAAAGCTAAGATTCTCATTCTTTAGGGAGGCTACACAACTCCAATCTAATATTTGTATTACTATGTGAAGTACAATACAGGGGGGTTTATATTGAGTAATAATTTTTGCACTATAACTGCAGCAAAACTTGCAAAATGTGATCACCAAAGGACTGCTAAAGCTGATTTCTTATCACTGGAGCTTGCCGTCTGTAGCTGACAGCTGGATATACGTGTAACTTGGTAAAGGTCAGAAGTAATCCACCACTTTGCATTCTGGCACCACAGACCCTTTCTAAATACAGTAACTAGCTGCAGAGGTAGGTTCTATTCAGATCTCCATCATACAATGTGATGAGAAAAGTAGCTAATGAAAGCTTAGTTTTTTTGCTTTGAGAGGGCTTGCCCTCTGATTTGCTGCAACATTGCCATCATCCAAAGTAACGTGCTGACTACTCCAAAATAACACACTGACCACAAATACTGTTCAGTAGCAGAAAAATTAGCTGATGCCATACTGCTGTGTGGGGAGGGTCAAGAACTGTTACAGAGATACAGGATCTATGCATGTTTGTTCACTTGTTTCTGGGACCTGTCCTATGGCTGAATTTATTTGCTTTGTCTGCCCTGTTCTGCATTTTGAATTGTGGTTTGTTTATTTTTAAGTTGCCATTTGTTTAGGGGTTTGATTGTGGTTTTTTGTTTGTTGTTTTTCATTTGGCTGGTTGGTTTGGGATTTTTTTATCTTTAATTGGTATTGGAGGTATCACCTCAAGGGAATTCATAGGGGCTTTTTCTCCCATTTATACAGCATTTTCTACTGGAAGGATAATATGGCCCCTACCTAGTATGAGGCAATCTTCAGTAATTTTTTCCTCTGTCTTGGCTGCAGAAAATGGACTACATCATACATATTTTTGAAAAAGCATGGGAGATCTCTAAGTGAAATTAAAAGTAAATTTTCTATTGACTTAATGGTTGAAATTGTATTCTGTGTTTTTGTGCAGTTGATTTCAATGATTTGGACAGGACTGATCCCAGGAAAATGACAAAGATTTGATAGATAGAAAATAGGATTAATTAGAAACTGTGGGACCTTGCAGTGACCCTAGAGATCACTGAAGTAGGCATGACTTCTGTTGGACATGATACTGGTTTCTTTTCTCCAAAATGGTGGTAACCCAAAGTGTGGATAAAGTTGTTGTAAAATGCACTTATCCAGAAGGTGTCATTCATCAAGATAAAGCAGCTTTTTTTGTTGTTTTTGTTTTGGAACTACTTGAATAAACATGAATCAGATACTTCCTCTACTATTTCCTCTTGAGTCAATGTGAGAGGTTTTGGTCCTATGCTATTAGTGATCATATTTTTACTTGCAGTGGTTTTGTACAATGTCTTTAGTTGGAATGCTTCTCTCAGAGGTTATATTATTTTTATTTTGCCCAAACTCAGAATTTCTTCTATCATTTTTGAATTACTATGGAGTTGTTATGTTACCATATTTTTATAGTCTTCTGAAAAACACCATCCTTTGATTTCAGCATCACTTTTGTGTATTTAAAAGGCTGACACAATATAGTCTCCTTCAGATCAGAAAAATCAATGAACACTCCAGGATGTTCGGGATGAATGACAAGTACTGGTTTGTCCTCTCCACAGCTTTTATCTCTACTCCTTTGCCTTCGTTGGAAGGGGAAATTCAACTATTAATATTTTTATTCTCCTTTATTCAGTGAAGATACAATTCAAAATGTAATAGCTAAATGCAGAGTACCGTAGACATGTAATAAGATCACAAATTGCTTTAAAAAACAGACAACTTTCTGTTACTTATTCTTGGTTCAGGACCGTGTAATTTCACAGCTATATACTTAAGCCAGTGTCCTCTCAGATACTCTCTCATTTATTACAGTAAGTCAGTTTTGGCTAGTTCACTACGTGATAGGAACAGAAGTACTAGAATCATGTTTCCAAAGAATTTATCTGTTATGATCTATGAAATAAAATAACAGTAGTTTCAGGGCTTTTTTTTTTTTTTCAGTTAAAAATTACAGTGTATTTATACTGTCTTTCAAGACACATAATTCAACAGGAGATGATGAAAAAGATGATAGATGACTTGATTTATTGCCATGCCAAATCAGGATTGTTCCTGGTGTCGTATTTTCCATTGCATTGTCCATTACCCTTTTTGGTAACTTGAAGGACAGATTGCCCATAATTTCTTCCTTCTCTCTTGGTAAGGTTCAGGTTCTTACGTGAGTTTCAATAAGAGGCTCATTCTTTGTTGCAGGAAGCAGTTCATCAATATAGAATGACATTTGCTGAGTTGATCAAGATGAACCTATGTATTTCGTGTAATAATAGAGCAGTTTATAAATCTTAATGGCTGAGTAGTGAAATTGGAAAAGAAAGAATATTACCCCTTGACTTATAAGGGCCAAAAAAGCTAGAGGTGTTTCTTCTTGAAGGTCAGCCGTGTAACCTGCAGCCTCTTACTGCAGGAGAGCACAACCAGCCAAGTGTGTATTAAACCAACAGAGCTTATAAAGGGAAAAGATGCACTTTGCTGGAAGGCTTCTGCCTCAACTCAGCAAGACTTCCTAACTCAAGTTCTCACTCCTTACCCCCTTTATAGCTACAGAGAGTCTTCTCAGGTGGTTTATCAAGTGATTGTTTTAAGGGCTCAGCAGTAAACACTGGGCTTTGTATTCCAACCTACTGGGAAAATTCAGTGGTAGGTGTGTTGTCAGCCAGGAAAACCTGGGGATTCAGTTCATTTTTAGAGAAGTGGCAGTGTTCTGTAACCAGAATTAGTAACTTTCTCATAATGTGGGGGAAGAGAGGCTGATCTGTAGTATGTGTCTTTTCCCATTTTATAACTCTTAATCTACATGAAAGAACTGGCAGTCCAGCCTATTTGTATAAAGTCATCTTAATCCAGGTATAAATTTTTTTTTCTCCTCTCTTCTTTTCCACAGTCTACCAGACTTACTCCTCAAGTAAACTTATAATTGTATTTAAAAGATTAGTTTTAAAAAGTTTCCTTTACTTTTCCCAAAATTACACTCAATGTCCTCCAGAAATAATTTCTACTGTGTAAGTGTTTCAAGTGAGCTCTTTCTTCAAGTGGAAAGTTTTTGTACTCTTCTCTTATTTAATGGAGGAAAACATATTGAAGAAGTTATAAAACTTGAGTCTCTATAGCTCTTATTTTCACTTAAACTGGCTGCCATAAGGATGACTGAAGTATGTACAATCCAGCATTTATCTTGCTTGATTAGCAGGTCCATCCTGAATTTTGTTCTTCCTGACCCTGTGGAAGTGAAGCTGCTTGCCCATCCTTTTCAGTTCTGGCAACCTAATTGTCTCAGTAGGATTAAAAACAAACAGACTAAAAAAGGAAAATGGTTTATCCTTGGTTTTGAAACCAGATGCTAGATATTCAGTCACGTTTGCTGTCATCGTTAAGGAATTGTGCTGACAAAAGCACTCTATAGATGAAATAAGAAGATGAAGGGGAAAGGAGAAAGCAAAATAAATAGGACTGAGGGACATGCATGTGGCTTGGCAGACTTAGCAAGTGGAAGGGATGGGGTCAGAGTTCCCAACTTCACAGCTGATTGACTGATTTTCTCAGTTCAACTGGTTTGCTCTGTGACTCAAAGTACCTTTGCTCTGCAGTACGCTCATCCATAAGAAGGTTATGTTACCTGATTTAATAAAGGTTTTGCAGATTAATTGTAAAATGCTTTGGGAAGCTCGAATGAAAAGATTTCTATGTAGATAGGTACAGATGTAGAAATAAAAACAGAGATGCACCTCAGCCTAGTGCTGTTGTGGAGCACAGCATTACTGCTACCGTGGAAAGGATGAAATCTCCTGGGAGCCGTTAAGTAATTCCTCAAGTATTTTCATACATTTACTGTATGCTACTCTGGCTTGTCAACAAATGTGGGGTCATATGCAGCTTGAAAAGAGGCAGAAGTATGGGGAGAAATGATCATTTGTTGAGGTTTTTTAATTCCTTTTGTACTCTTACCCTGTCATTAGAACCAAAATCCATTCTTTCTCACCTCTGGAGCCCTAGCTATTTACGCAGTGTTAAGCCACTGACATTTTAAAATGAAAGAATTTCCATTCCCAGGAATTACATCCTGAGGGGAAATAGAAGGCTTTTTCAAGCATGCTGCTGTTCCTTGAAGACAAGCACCGGATAGATGGTTCACTGGCCAGCTTCAGGATGGCACTTTTTAGATGATTATAGCAGCTCTTCTCGGAACACTTGCTTCTCCTATAGTTCATCAGTTCCATTTGCAAATCACTCAATTTTTAAACCATTTAATGACTCTGTCCTAAAAACTGTTAAGTGACTGGCAAAAAATAACACCAACCTGCTCTTCAACAGCACTATAGGATTCAAGCCCCTTGCTTTGTGTCTTGTGTATTTTTCTTTTGGATTCCTTTTCCTCCTCTTTCCTCAGTTTCAACTGTCTTTGTGGCAGTAGTGTTCAGATGGAGGAGAAGGCAAGAAGGGAAGTAATTTCCTTAAATAATTTTTGCTGCACCATTGACAGAGAAGCCTATTGGTGTGTGTCAGCAGAGAGGCAGCAAAGAGGTAACAGAAGGCACAAAGGGAAAGCTAAAAAGCCATGAAGATACAAGGGAGCAGTATTTGTCAGAGGAAGATAATTAATGTTGTCAAAGTAATATGCAATAAAAGGAAGACAGCTAGGGACCTAAGACAAAGGTGGACAGAGCTTGAAAGTGGACTAAACACCAGCCTTCCCAGACAGAGCTTTCCCTCCGCTGAATAGCCCATGGTGAGCTGCTGACTACTGGGGAAAAACCTTTGGCCTCTTCACACTGAGCTAAAAGACCCAGGTTTCTAGATCAAAAGGCACTCAGACCTCCTAAGTACTTTGATTCATGTTTGTTCTTGGATATTCAGGATGGAGCCACAAGGTGTCCTATGCCATTAGTACACGGGTACAAATTGAAAGAGGAGAAATTTAGGTTAGACATTAGGAAGAAATTTACTGTGGGGGTGGTGAGACATTGGAACAGGTTGCCCAGGCAGGTTGTGAATGCCCCATCCCTGGAAATGTTCAAGGTCAGGTTGGATAAGGCCTTGAGCAACTTGGCCTACTGGGAGGTGTCCCTGCTCGTGCTAGGAAGGGATTGAGACTAGATGATCTTTAAGGTCCCTTCCAATCCCCTAATTCTCTGATTTTGTGATTAGGCCATGTGGCAAGGGAGAAGCTATAGTGTTGCAGCTAGAATGTATTTATTTTGCCTAGCCAGTGTGGCTGCATCAACACTAATAAATTAAATATGGCTAGCTTGCTAAGGGTCACCCTCGGGCACTGAGCACAGATAGCTACATCCAGCTCATCTCTATGTAACAAAACTTTTTTTACTATGTAAACTCCTTGCTTGGGGTGGTATTTGTAGGTTGCTAACTCCCAAAGTGTGTCTGGGAGTTATCAAAACCAGAACAATGAGCCATTGAATAATTTAAAAGCCTTGATGATTGCACAGTAAGAAATGCAGGTATCCCCAGAAATGCCGAGGCAGTGGGTAGAATTCAAAAAAAGTTTATTTAGAAGGCCATAACACAATAATCTACAGTGTTGTTTGCACATGGGGCCTCAGGGAGTGAAAAGCAAGTTCCCACTCCCTCAGGGCCCTTTTTATCCTTTCTGTTTCTCCCCCACCTTCCCAAGGCCTCGGTGTATGTCTGTTAGGGCTATCTCTCTCTTCTCATGTACCAGAGAGCAAGGCTGAAAACTTCTCCTGGTATGCAGGGGTGGGGGGAAGGCACTGAAACTGCCTTTGAGAAAGAGAAACCATTTAGGCAGAAAACCTTCCTAGTGGAAGCTGAGTTCTAACCTTCCTTTACAAATTCTTCTGGAAATATTTCTATTCCTATGTGGTTGATTTCTAGTGTTCAGGGTGCTACAGGCTGGCTTCTCTGAAGGGTATGGAAAGGGTTGGAAAGAGGGCATCGGAATGATAATGAAAAGTTTAAACATAGGCAGTGAGGATGCACAGTGAGACACCTTGATCTCGACAGTTCTTGACAACCAAAGTGTTTTGGATTGACTTTACCCCACCTTCAGGAACCAAGAGAATGTTTTGAACACGTTTTGCTTTTGAATGTCTGCAGTTAGTTTGAGCATAAGGAGTCGGCTGGCAAAGTGAACAGGGACAGGTTTCAAGTCTCCCACAGAACTGCTTCAATTTTTCCAAACTCCCTGCACAAGGAAAATGAGATTATTGGGACTTTATCCCATGAGGACCAGCCATAAAACAAGACTTAGAAGATGCAATTTTCTGTTGACTGCACAAGGAATTGCACTTGCCAATACCATTATGAGAATGTGATCCTAATGCCTGTTTGCAGCAATGCTGTAAGCGGACTCATACCATGGTTTATTTCTAACTAAAGTCCTATTTAGGAATAAGTAATTTGTACACCAGAATGATTTATTTATTTATTTGAAATCACAGAGACAGGCATTTCATACTGAGGTCTGCTGCCTCGGTAGTGCAACTTATTATCCCAAAAATGATGTGGGGTTGCTTCTCTCTGAATTCAAGCATCTGTGACGTTAATGTTACTGCATTTTATAATTGGTACTTGATAGTTTAAGTGGATAATCAGCTAAGACATAAATGCAGCTTACCAGGAAACAATTGAAAATTTAGGGTAATAAGGCTGATTAGACACTGTTATGCCAGTCTCATGCTAAGATAATTCTACTGAGAAGGAGTTGTACAAATAATGCTGTAAAATACACAGTGGTCAGGCAGACCCTCTTTGCATATGCTTGACTGCTTCTCTTTGAGTAGAGACAGTCTGAAAGGTAGCAGGCTGCTGCTAGTGAGAAAGAATAAATGCTCCTCAAGTCTAGGCTTTTAGACATTGCTTTGCTGCGATCTTTTCTATTTCTCTCATAGAGAAGTTTGAAAACCAGTTAATAGCATCCCAAAGCAGTCATCGTTTCAAATACTTTTCTTCTGTTACCTAGGCTCATACTTTAGATTAAAATATGAAGCGATAAGTGTCTTGTCCAGCACTACAAAAACCTAGTGTCTTTTAGCATTCATTTTGAATGCTTGTTTGCTGCTAAAGCAGGTGTTAATACTCTGCAGAGGAAGGAACTGCACCTGGGTTTTTTTGGTGGATGAACATACGACTGGCAGAAGATAATTTTTTCAGGCTCTTAATTCAGGGCCTAAGCAATGGAAGGAGCCATGTGGTCCACTTGAGTTGTTAGGTAAAGGTGCAAAACAAAGCTTTAAATTACCTTCATAACTTCCAAGTACAAGGCATCATAGGGATCAATTTAGTCTATGGCACAACAGGTGCCGTATTGCCTGGGTATCAGAGGGAGGTGAGAAAGCCTGGTGTTAAAGACATTGTTGCTGGATGTAGTTTCTCATGATTTTATTTGTGGCACAGAAAGGAGACCACTTACTCTTTTGTCCTAAGGGCTCATTCTGGCCCTGTTTCCCATGGTATGGAGACAGAGAGCAAATGGAGAGAGTTCAGTGATGATAACACAAGTTTTTTTGTTTTGTTTTGTTTTTCTAATGCATGCTTCCCTGATACCAGAAAGTGATTCTACTAAGAAGATTTACCTGTCAGTATCTTGTGCTGTTATGGGACTTGCATAACTTGAATCATTCAGATCCATTTGTCAGATTCTTCTGTACTTATTAGGCTCATGAAATCCATGCACTCTGATGAGCAGCTAATGCTCTCTCCAAAAATGCTGGCCAATCCTCCAAGTGCCCGTTTGGCACGCCCTTGGCAACTTTGATGTCACAGGAGCAGCAGCTGGAGCTGTATGTTCAGTGGCCATGTGATGGTTGGTTGGGGTGTGTTAGACATATGCTGTGTGTTCAGGGCTATTTAAAGGATTAATTTACATGAGCCATGCAACTGAACTGAAGCTAGTGATCTTCAGTCTAGCTCATTACTTCGCCATGCTTAAGCACGACAAACTATTCATCTTCCAGTTTATTTTTCCTCCCAAAAATTCACTGGGGAAAAAAAATAAAACACATAAAAATAATAAAACATCCTTCATGACTGGTTGGAAGGGAAAGAATGAATTAATATCCTTAGCTTGTGTGTTCTAGGTTCAGTCTGACAGATGCCAGCTGCCTAGTCTGTCTGGTTCATAGCTCTAAGTGAGCCACAGTACAGGCTTCTCTTACCCAGGAAAGACATTGGGGTGGGTGGGGAGCTTTTCTGAGATAAAGGTAGAGGGGAAAGAAAAGTACTGTTCAGGAAACAGGCTACCAGTGAAATTACTGCTTTTTTAAGCAATTTGGTGGAATGGCTGCTTTTTGAAGCAACATTCCCAGTTTTCTTCCTTAGCTATTGACTATACATTTGGTTATTCTTTTAACTCTATACAACAGACTGTCTTTTCCATAATGGTACTTTTTTTTTTCCTGTGCAATGAAGGTCACTTCACTGTGTCCCCTCTTTTGTCCAAGCATAGGAAGCTTCACTTTTTGTTTTCTTTGAACTTAATAGATTTACTTTGTGGCTCTTAAGCTGAGAATTATTTTTTTTTTATTATTTTGTTTGCAGAACTGTTGCTGAATTCCCAAAAAACATTGACCAAAAGGAATTGGCTCCCATTTGAATTTTTGCTTTGATACTAAAGTAGTTTCTGTGAAGGAAGGGAGAAGTCAGGCCTTTTTTCAGTGTTTTGTCATTGTGAGCATATCTGAACTGATTTGAAAAGTATTTGGTAAAATTGGCGTCATCCTTAACCTATGGAAAAATACACTTCACGTGCTTGGCTTACTTCCTAATAACAGTATAATACCATTTCCATCAAGGTTAGATGATCCCAGGAAGTGTCCTAATAAATATCTAATTACAGCTGTGCCAGTGGATCAGCATGACTTTGAGTCAGGAAGACTGACATATTGATTTCTGTTCATTTTTTGAGGTACCAACTGTACATTGACCTGTCCTTCTGTCAAGCTGCTCTTGCTGCCTGGGCTATACATTAACTTTCTAATAGACAACTTTTTCCTTTCCCCCCCCACATATTTGGAATGTTTGTTTTATTTGTTTATGCACGTATTTATTAATTTATCATACATCCAGCAAGATGAATCTGTCTGAAGACCAACTGAGAGCTGACTGTGATTCAACCATGTCTTCACACCAGATTTTTCCAAGGAGAAGTGGAAAATCCCACTATGACTGTCTTAGCCCAGCTGTTCATCTTAAACCCTACTGCAGCTCTGAACAACTCAAATGTAGAATTTTAATAATTAAGTGGATCTCAAATGTTTTTATTGCAACCAAATAGACACACAATGAACGTGGCCCTGCCACTGTTAACTGGCATAAAACATTAGGAAATATCGTATTTCATGGTGCAGTTAAAAACCCAACAGCCCTACTTTAGCAAGGGTGTCACATGTATATTTTAACAGTGTTTTATGATGGCCATGATTTTTATTGATGACCCTTACTATCCATATAAAACATGTTTTCTTCTAGCAACTGTATTATCAAACTGACATCACCCCCCTTCTCCCTCCTTTCCTTCTCCACATCCACGGCAACTTTTCACAGTAAATTGATTCAGGCATTTCACCTGTTTAGTTATTTAATTAAAAAAAAAAAATCACTTGGGTTAAAATTGTAAGATGAAATTGCGACATTTCTTACAGTTCCCCTCAAACAAGTGTATGTAGCACAGAATGTTATGGAAAGGAAATGTCAAATTCAAATCTTACATAGCAAGAAAAAAAAGCCAGTTCATGCTCAAGAGCCTGGTTTGGGCGATTTGGAAATGATCTCAGCTTTGGTAATGAATAAAAATCACTTGAAAAAAATCACTTGAAAAATCTGAGCCTTGTTCCTTCAGGGGGATTACACTAAGCTTATTGTTAAATAGCTACTTCCAATATGGTCAGCCAAAGACAATGTTAAAGGAAGGAAGTTTGGTTAAGTTCAGAGAAGCCAAATTAGCTCTCTCAAACAGTCAGTAGGAATAGGGTTTTTTGGATGTGGCACCTTTTACATCCTTATTCTTGCAAAATTGGAAATACTGTGTGCATAGTGTTCCCCTGGAAAAAAATAGTATTATTTTTGCAGCCTGGCAAGAATGGAGAGATCTGTATGCTGGTTAAAATGAAAACTAAAGAAAACTGTTTGGGTTGGATTGCTGCCTGAAGAAAGCTTGCTCTGAATGCTGGACTATGTATTACTTCACGTTAAAAATGCCCCAACTGTTGAAAATGTGTCTTAGCTAGTAGACTGAATTTATTTAGGAACGTCAGCTGTATGTTTTGCATATGTTTATGTTTGTATGTTTTGTGGAAGGAAGCCTGATTTGGTTAGAAAATTTAATTACAAATCTTAGGCACTGTCGTGGCTGGAGCTTTGATCTGGTAACCTACTGAATTTATAGTCAGAATTTACTCTAAGGTGGGATGAGAAATAGAGCAGGTTAGATAATCTTTCTAGCTAGATGGATGAGCACTTTCTCCAGGAATAAACAACTGACTGACTTTTTTCTTTTCAAAGTAGTCAGTGTTTTTCAAGGTCTCTCCCTCAACCTTTACAAGTGAAGTATAAGCAATGAGGGATGAATCTTCAGTGCACCTGCTCCATGGCAGCCAGTAAGAAGTGGTGTGCCTCTAAACAGAGGCCGAGCCTTTACTGTACTGCGAGTCATCACCTGCACACGTCCAGCAGTCCTGCTTGCTTCTAGTTGTGTTCAACATACAGCACTTTGGAATGTTTCATTTATAGGGCAGGTCTTGTGCAGTTGGTGTGGGCACCTACAGTTGTCAAATGCATTTTAGTTATGAGCTAGTCCTCTGACCAGGGCTGTTCGGTGTCCAGCAATTCTAGACAAAGAGTTGAATCTGGGATTTTTTTTTTTCTCTTTGCCTGTACAATTCCTCAAGCAGTGAAAAAAGGACGAGAAGGAAAACAGCGTAGTCCTAATTCAGGTCATCTATTGTGATAGGCTTGGAATTGAAAGAAAGGCTGATAATCTTCAGGCTTTTGAGGTCCCTTACTGCAAAAAAATTGCTCAGTCACGCTGGCTGCAGGTCAGTCCCTTTCCTGGTCCTCCTGCATGGGCTGTGCAGTTCATAAATAGGATCACACTCTCCATGGCTGACTTCTGTGCAAGCTTGGTGTGCGTTCACTTGGAAAACTGAAGATGAAAAACAGATGTAGAAAATAGAATTATGTGTTCTCACCTGTTTTGTCTGAGGAAAAGCAAGTTGTTTACTGACCTTTCCTTGCTTTAATGATCTCTGTGTTCCGCCTCTTATTCCAGGAAGCTTTGCTTATCTGCTGGTACCAACAACCAGAGAGCATTATCCTGGACACTTGGATGACAGAAAATTGTTTATTTACCACTTAAGCAGCTGCAGTGTTGTAGTGCACCCTTTGAGGATGAGAAGAGCATGTGATGGACACTAATGAGAAGACTTAAACAACTGAGCAGTATCTGCCTTGAATTATAACCCTGTGCTGTGCTTCACACAAGATCTGTAAGATCAAGGCAGACAGTCTCACTTAGAGCTGGGACAGAGTTTCAGAGTATGCAAAAAAAAATGTTGGCAGTCCTTGAAATGCCTCACTTAGGGATGAGTGGTAGACATGCCTCTCAACTGCCTGTGCCTGAATAAGACAAAAAAGTTTTGATGTGCTGTTGGGGAATTCTAAGCTGGGTTGTGTTAGTTCTGCATGAATTGTAGATTGTTATGAATTTAAGAGAGAGCTAAGCCCCAAAACCTGAAAAAGCTGATTTTTCATTTCTGGAGTTCAGGAAAGACTGCTTTGTAGATCATTTTTTTACATACCTATGAACTTTACAAGCCATTGTACATAGATCAATGGGCAAAATGAAAACCAAATAACAGAAGTACAGACAGTGAAAACAATTATCTCACCATGAGATGTAAAACTGGAACACCATTGAGGCTAGCAGCTTAGTAAGAAGATTTGACTTTTCCTACTTTGTGTTTTTCTGGAGTTGCAAGGCTGTCAGTAGGATATTAGCAGAGGTGGAAGCCAAGCTTCAATTTTAGTGGGACATTCATGACAGCAATGATTGTCACACGAGAGGAGACATGATGGAGAATCACCTTGTCATTCTCCGAAGACAGCAGCATCTGAGATAGGGGAGCCAGAAGAAATGTCAGTTGTATTCTTGTTGTAGGGAGTAATGCATTGATTGCCACTTTACAGTACTGCCTGACAGCCAGACTTCTGTCAGGAACAGTGTGTTGGCTTGCAGAGGAGAAAGCGTTTCTGTATCTTGGTTGCTTTGAGTGGTTTCTTCAGTAGACGCTGGTTCAGTGACAAGATCCTGTGTTTTTATTGTGTCCCCTTGAAAGGACTCATTACCCCTGCCCTCCCTTTCCTTTTTAGATGTACAGCATTCTGTGATGAAATATAAATTTAGACTATTGTCCTGTGCCAAAAATCTGTTCAGTTTTTTTATAATGCAGCCAGAGTGATTTTAGGCATGTGTTTCTTTTCTCTAACCTGCTTGCAAGTCATGTTTATGCCTTAAAGATCACATTGTTCAGGGGTATTGTTTGGCCATCTCTGTGAAATGTCTTTTCAATTATGTTGTTGGTTTATGTCTGAAGACAGAAAGCTTTTTAGTCTTGGTCCTTCCCAGAGGCACCTTCAGTAAAAATACCCACTTGGTATATAAAGTACAAGGCTAGATGTAAGGAAAGAGTTGTTTGCTTGACTGCTTGCTTCATGTTATTTGGACAAAGTGGTTTTTTTTACTTGGATGCAGCTAGTGCTGACTGCCCATGTAGACAGGTTTTAGCAGGGATATTCCCTTACTGGACTGCTTTGGGGATCTATTATAGCCCTTCACTGCTATATGTGTCTCATCTCAGTATGAAATGTTGACCCAAAGCCTTGCTTGTGTTTCTCTTTGTATATGCTGGCAGCAGAGTAGCTGATGGTGCTGCTGCACAAGTAACAAAAGCCTCCAATTACCATCTGTCATGTCACACTTATAATTTTCAAGATCCAACCACAGCCCTCCTGGTGTGATTGACTTCGAATCACAATTGACGTTAATAGCTATTTTTAAAAGTCAAAAACTAGGCTTTATTTCTGACAAGATGAGCATGTTTGATTGATACTGAGCTCATTACAATAATTCAGTCGAGTCCAGGAGTCCTGGTGCAGTGACATTTATGACAGCTTTGTTTCACATGCACATGTACAACTGTGTCCTGGTTGCACTGGGCTTGCTCCGATGCTTTGAATTGAATGCCACGTTTGGAGGGTGTTAAAGTAATATGCAGTAAGTAGTCACAAGAGATACAGGCAAAAAGTTTTGATTCAACTTTGAAGCCAAGCTAGAAATAAAATGTTTTTGCCAAAAAGAAAGAAAAAGGCCAACAGACTTGTGCGAACTAAGTTGGCAGAAGTAAATATTGCAGTACCTTTAGTTGCATTGATTACAAGAAAAAGAAGAGACAACTGTGAATGAAGTCCAAAGGACAACAGCTGTGGCCTGAAAAATCAATATATTAGAATGAATTCTGTAAAACACTGGCTGCAGTTGAAAAGCATGTTCTGTTGAGAAGATCTTTAGAAGTAGGTATAGCACTTCAGAACTTTGCTCTTGTATTTGGTAGTTTTTATGCTTCTGTATGTTTTTTAATAATTTATGAACAAACTAAAAAGAAATTTTGAAGCTTTTTTTTTTTTGTGGTATAGTTCTAGACTCTTCAGTCTCAAAACACAGGACCACTTTAAGGTTAAGTGACAACACAGTAGCATCTAAATCTGACACCAAAATTGGTCCTACTATTTCTGTGCAATTTTTAGGAGTTTTTGATGATTATGAGCCTGTTTCTGGTCTATATAATGAAGTTTTTAAAGGTTTTCTTCCAGCTCTCTGTCTCGTTTTTCAAGGTTGTGAATTTGAAGGGCTGGGCTGTCAGCAAACTAAACAGGGCTCTCATCTCTGCTCTGTGAGACATGGAATAAGTAATAATAAACAGTAAAGACTAGATTATCTTAGAAATTCTGCATAATAAATAACGGGATAAAAATTAGGTTTATGCAGAGTTGAGGCCTATTTTGACTTTAGATCGTGTCATAATTTTTAAAGAAACTGCTTACAAATATGTAAGTTTATGTAATGGTTCGAAAGGCATCAGTTCTTATAGGATTGTGTAGCAACAGGATACACGAATAGCATCGATATATACTGATTATATCCAATGTAACTTCTAAAATAAGGCAAAACTTTAAATAGGCATTTGTCATTACAGCCCTCTGTCAAAAAATGGGACAAAAGATACTTGTCCTGCAGTCCCTGGGAGAACCATTAGTATCTGGCTGACAAACACTAAAGGTTTTCTGGGAAAGTTATGCTCATGGCTGCAAGAAAACAAACCCACATTTGAATAAGTGTGTGTGATTATGGTGCCTGCAAGCCGATAGCAGCCCTCAGGATGTGCAGCCAAGTGTTAGTTTGTGTATGTAAAAGATGGTTTTGTTCTTGTAAGCAGGGCATGAACACTTTTGTAGGTAGTGAACACCTGTGAAAACGTGATCTTGCAGTTGATAGCCTAATGGACTGATATTGTTATTTTTCATTAAATAAGCTTGAATTGATTTTGCATGAATGTCACCAAAGAAAGAATGTAACCTGTCTGCGGGCCTATCAGATTTTGTCCTTTTTATCTTTTTCTTGACTCTTCTTAGAAAAAAAAGAAAATATATAAAAATTAGAGTGTTTCTTGGCATGAACTTGAAGTGTCTTCTGAAGCAAACTTCCTATTTTGAGCTGACTTAGCAAAGTACCCTGTCACTTCTGTAGCATTCATGCTCTGAACGCAAGTTTGAAATGCAAAGAAGGTGTCTGTTTTAATACCACTGGCCAGGAGCAGTGGAAGGAGTGCAGTTTTTCTCACCTTCAACATAATTCAGTGTTCCCAGTTCTTGAGGAGACACTACTGAAAGAAGAGTCTTCAGCTGGGAAATGACTAATGATTTGTCTTTGACTAGTTTTGATTTCAGATCCATGGCCAGGTGAGATGCCTGTCCAGGATATAATGGGAGGATCCTATTTTGAAGGGGGGGGGAAGTAGAAATAGCTTGGGCAAAAGCTTTTAAGCGTTTCTGTAAGTAATATGGATTATTTTTTTGAAGTACATGAGTGAACATTTTCTGTGAAATGTGTAATGCCCATCATGTTCCTTTTTTATGATCATACATATTAAAAAGCTGAGATGTGAGATATGCAGTAAGGCAGATAAATTTGATCAAAGTTGGTTTTCTTTTATTTCAAAACCCCCCCAAAACCAACTAAAAGGTATAAAACTTTGTACTATCCTCAATAGCTGTGAGGTGTGTTAAGGAAGGCTTGTGTAATTGTTGCCACAAGGAAAGCAGAGTTCCATTATTAGCTGAAGGTTCCCTACTCAAGAACATGCCCATGCCAGTATGAGTAGACTCATGGTGGCAGCACTCCACTCCATGGAGCTCACAGTGTGCAGATCCCTGGGTACCACTAAGCTACTTCCTAAATGTTCTATAGCAGAGATAAAAGTAAAGTAAGTTTACTTCAGGACACTTAAAATTGATTGAAACACAGACTTGACTCCATTGGAAAACACCTGGAGGAGGTCTGCAGATGGAGAAAGATTGAAAATCACTAGACAACACAGTTACGTATGTATTTTTATTAGCAGGAGCTAATCTAACTCCAGAGAAAAGCTCTCAGTGTAGGTTGCTTTAACAATTGGCTTCCTTTATATTCCTTTATATATTCTTTTCCTTTAGCACTGGGAAAGAAAGTGCTGTTCTTGTGATTTCTTCAGATGAAGTACATTTAAGCATTACAGAATGTTTGCCCCATCTGGTGGGACAGAAAAAACAGATTGCTAATGAGAGCTCTCATACGTGTCTGATCTGTTTTGAACTATTTTAGCCAACTCACAGAATGCTTTTATGGTCAGTCATCAACTAACAAGACTTTCAAATCAATTATTTAGATATCAAATGGTACCTTGGCACAACTGTTACCTTCTAGCAATGTCTTTCTAACTAGATTATACTCCAGAGAGAAATCAAAGTGTCTGTCTACTGTTAGCATAATTTATGCTTCAAGTGTTGTGCATAACTTGAACAATAATATTTGCATACTCAATTCTATCTATTTAGAAGTGCAAGTTTTTTTGTCATTTTAGTTGCTTTTGCTTACACAATGGGTGGGATGGTTAACATAGACCAAGTTTTAATGGTTGCTACAATATGGAAGCTTTCACTAGCAGGCTTTGTGCAATTGACGTGAGTTTCGTGCGTAAATTTACGTTTAGATATTAAATGCTTACTTTTGTCTAGAGATTGAGGTGATCACATGCATGAATATTTGTAGACTGTTTCCTTAAGCGAATGTTTCATACTAAACTGTAAGACTAGAGTAGAAATTAATAGCCTAGATTCTTAGGAGATTCCAGTGTGCTGAATAATCTATTGTTTTACCTTGGTTTCAGTGTATTTGTGGTACCTCTTGTCATTTCTTAGCATGTGCATATTGATGTTTTGCAGTGATTTTTTTCAATTGGATTATTTTATATTCATGTTTGAGTCTGAATTAAGAATATTTGTCAGCCCTGGATATTTTTAATGTCCTTTTAAAGAAATACATTGCTATAATGTCGAAGATTGCTAGTCCTGTAAACTCTTTATGTTACATATATGAAGAACACAGAGTACTAGAAGGATTTTTGGAAGTTCTTCTATGCCTTCATTCAGCTACCTTCTGCCAGAGAAAGAGCTTGTGGTGAAGGAGGGAACTTTTTAATTGCTAGAGATCTCTCTCTTAGTCATCCATATGGTTATGTCCTATTTTGCTCACTGAAGATCATTTTCTTAGCCCTGGTCAGCACGGAGAAAGTGTTGTCTATCACATTTTTTCCTTTTGCATACATTCTTCCAACATCACAAGATAGTATTCTTCTGAGAATATGAGACAGCAAAGGATTCCAAACATATCCTCATAAAATAAAATCTTCCATTCCAAATTTTCACTGAAGACTCTCCAGTGGGAAAGGAGTACTCTAGAAATAACAGTTCCAGGAGCAGTGCCTTCTACATTTTAATCACTGACCAAGTGCAAAGTCATGGAATCACATAAACTGGGGACAAAAGGGATTTCTGGAGGTCACCTGGTCTAGCCTCCAGCTCAGAGGTTAACTGTGGATTTGCCTTGTTGAGTCGTACAAGCCTCTAAAGGTGGAGATTTTGCAATGCCTATGAGCAAAGTAGCACTTCATCATAGTCATTTTTCTCTTGGGCAGGAGGCTCAGCTATAATCAGTTGGTGTTTCAGGAGCATACAGTTATAGACAGAAGAAAGAGGAATTAATCTCCTAAACTGTGAGACCTATACTGTAAACCAAAACACTTTCTATATGTAAGGGTGCTGAAGAAAATGAAAAGGGAAAATTCCGTTCTGGTTTCCTTTAATCACTTCAAAGCTCAACAGAGGAATTTGAAAATCAGTTATATAGACATGACTACAAGCCAACACATCTCTTCTAGAAATAGCAGAATTTCTTCTCATTTTGCTGATCATGTCATGAGGAATCTGAAGCAGCAATCTGAACAAACTGAAGCTTAGGCAATGCTTTATCAGCAAAACAGTTATGGATTTGTGGTTAGCAGCATATCGACCATGTATTTTAGTGCTTTTGGCAGTTTTATCCTTTAATCTGCTGGTAAATCCTTTTCACGGGCTTGTAAGATAGGCTTTCTCAAAATATGTAAACTGCAGAGGGGATTGTGTATAATGTAACACTGAAGTGAGTATCTCTTGGAGTTAATATGATGCCATTTTTTCATATTATGACTGTGGAAACAGTTTGATAAATAAGGTAGTTACTGATTTAAATAAAAAGGCAAGATCAGAGTAGGTCAAGCTGGACAGAGCTACATATCACAGTAGTTAGTTTGAAAATATATTCAAAAGTTGAAATGAACACAATGAAATATATAGTGGGCCAAGGAAACGTACTCAGTGGTATTGTTTTCAGAATTCCTGATTTCTGCTGGAAATAAGAGTGATCATACAGCAATAACAGTGATAGAGATCCTTTGAGAGACTCTTGGTTTTGCTGCATGTAGGAGCTCACTGAGATTCTTTCAAACTATTTTCCATTGGAAATTCTGTGTGCCTTTTGCAAGCAAATTTGGTCGTATCTTTGAATTTCAAAAACAAGGAGTTGTTTTAAGTTGCAACTCTTAGATGATGGAATACACCTGCACATTTGCAGGATCTGTTAAAAAAATCCAGCAGGATTTTGTATCTTATTGTGAGGAATTCACCTGCCTGAGAGATGTGTGCCTGAGGGCAGATCTGGCTTTGGGTGCTAGTTCCTTGCTGAGCCCAGCTGCCTTGGTCTTATCCAGACAGTGGACTTCTTGCTGCAGTAAAGTTTGCAGGTTGCCATGGGCACTAAGCAGTTCAAAATGTGTTCTCACATTTTAATAGTTCCTGCCCTTCTGGGCCTGGACGATATTAAAGATACTGCATAGAAATGGAGAGAGGACAAATGAAGTGCTGCTGAAAAGCTACATATGAAAGCAATATGGAGGAATAAAACATTTCCAGGGCTTTCATTTGTGGTGCATTATGTGAAATGGATGAGAAATGGTTTCTTTGTTCAATCAAGATTTTTGTTATGAGGCAGCTAGGTCACTAAGGTTGACTTATAGTGAAAACAGGAGGACAATATTGCTCAATCCTGATTGCTCGCCAAAAGCAAGAGAGAGTGAACAGCAGTTGGTTTAAAATGTCACAGGACACAAGCTTTCTGTTTTATGAGAAAACCTAGGTAGAGGACTTTCTGTTCTCATTGAGAATAGGCATTGTACTTGATTGTACGTACACCCATAGGTATATGAGGTCTTAAAGCTGCACTGATACCATTAGCAGTGGCCATCCCTTGCAATCCATGCCAGCTCTGTGGAACTTTTATCCCTTTTTTTGCATTGAAAAATAATGACTGAGAAGTGTTTCCTTTCCATCTTTTTTTTCTCCTTCTAATGGGTTAAATTTTTTCTGTCTTTGTAAGAATTATACCAAAAAATGGCTGAAACTCCTTTTTTTTTTTTTTTTTCAGTTAAAGGGTTTATTTGATGACAGCACTTGCGGTCTATTATGTAGTTAAGAATCCTAACCTTCCCCTCAGGTAGATAAATAATATTCTCTCCATTTACAGCTAGTTAAACTGCAGCAAAGAGATAAAGAGGCTTATCAAAAGCAATGCAGCATCATTTCCAAAGAGGAGTCTGGGACTCACAAGTTCCTAATGACACTGGAGTGTATTTTTGAAAGACAGGGCTGCTGGGTCCTGGCATAATTATATGCACACATAGTTTGCAGGTGGCCACACAAGTGAACAGGAATGCTGTTTTCTGTATATCTTGACTGTTTCCTCATGCCAGTTGTATGTTGATCATTTAACCAGCACCATTTGCTGTTATTTTTGTTAGCTGAGGTTTTCTGAGTACTCTGTCAGTGATACACTGCGAATGTCATAAATTGCTAGCAAAAGGGCAAGAGTCAACTTCAGTAAACCACGTACTGAAGCCTTTTCTTCATTGGGTACGGATCCCACCTACCAAAGACTAGTTGATTGCTTGGTGCAGTAAATCAAACCTGTGAGGGAATGGGGTGAATTTCCTCTGGAATGGGATGAAATCCTTCAAAGGGTTAAAACAGTAATTTTCTTTCCCTGGTAGGGCTGCTTTTAAATGTCTTTGTTTATGCCTTTTCACATTGTCTCCACTGATTGTTGTTCAGTGCCTTGTTTTCTTTTCTCTTGGAGGAAAAAAAAATAGAAAAAAATCAAAACAACGAAGATTTCTTTTTTTGAAAAAGAAAAATCCTGTGCATATATTTAAGCACATAAATACACATGCAGACATTAAGTAAAGTTACATACCTATGCATGCTTTTCCTAAGTCACTACAACTGCATATTGTTAGTGATTGTATTTATGAATGTATCAACTTATGTACATCAACACTTTTTTCCTGTACTGGGGGAAAAAATGGTGTGAGATGAGGTTGACGTTGTAGGATAGGTCCAGAAAGAAAGGGGCACTTGTTATATGGATTGAATGCTGGCAAAACAAAATATCCTCCTAGCTTGTAGCTTTTACAAACTCTCTGAGCTGGATCTGCAGGGATTAAGTTTCTACGGCCCTCTGGCAAGAAAAGGAGGGGAACAGAGATCACAGACCTTGGTAAACACATCAAAAGACCTTGATCCAGAACTATTAAAATTGCTTGGAGTTTAATGTGGGGAAAGCATCTAGTTGTTTGTGTGGGTTCTGCTGGACAGCAGCTCAAAGTCGTTTCTTGTTTAGGACCAGGTGATTGAAAGTATTATATGGCCCACATGGACAGGTGCCTTGAACTTGATATAATAATGCATTATGTCTGGCCAGTGAAGATAGGAAAATTAGAGAGACAATGAATCTTGATGCAAGTTTGCTGCTTTCATTAAAAATTTGGCATGGAGTGTAGGTGTTAATCCAGGCAGCTCATGACTGACATTGGGTGAACTTTGATAGCTAACCAGGACATGGATGATGTAGCAGAAGGTGAAGCTTTTTATCTCCCACCTGCTCAGGACTGCATGCTTTTTCACAGACCCAGGAACAGGATAAATTGCACAGAGATGTAAGTGAAATTCTTCTACCTCTCTCCCTTCTGATTGCATGGTCAAAGTCACAGCTTAGTCATCTCTTAGCTGTGTAATATGAGAAAGATTGAATACTGACACTTAAAAAATCCCTACTTCAGTGTCACTCTTGTGACATCTGCTGCCCATCTGACACTGTATTCAGTGGCTTGTACAGTGAAATTCTGGTCTCATGAGACACATGGACACTAAATCACTTTTCATTAAGCTGAGCAATCTCTGGAGCAGGAGATAGGAGACTTTAAGAGTATGTCATGGATTCATAAGAGTATTCCTTTGAAACTGTGAGAGAATGTCTGCAGCTGGCAAAATGTCATTTCTCAGTGAAACGTTAACATTTGGTCATGATCTCTCAAATGTACCTTAGGTTTTTTCAGCCTGGTACCTGATTTTTGCACTTCTAAAAGATGGCACCCCTAGCCCTCAGTACCAACACTCATTGGTCTCCTCAGTCCTGACTCTGAGGTAAGACTGCCATCTACTGAATCCTCAACATCACCTCCTGCAAAATTCAGCTTTCCACCCAAATACTGACCAGTTCCAGTCCTGCTTCATTTATGGTATCTGACAAGATTGGAGGCTTCCCTGTCATGCCTTCAGGCTAGATCAACTCGCAAGCAGCCATCAAAGTGTCAGAAAGCAGCAGCTGAGCAAGAGCTCCTACCTTGCTGCACTGATTCCTTTTGTGCTGAAAGAAGCCATTAGAGATGCATCTTTCCAGAGTTTGGTTGTCAGATGCATTTTTCCAGGGCTTGTCAACTTCAGTAGGCTGCAGCTGTCTTCCATCAATGAGAATTTCAGGCACTTAAGGATAATAGAAACAAAGAGACAAGAATAACTTTCAGAAAACACCAAATTGGAAGATGATTGAGAAGAAAAAAAGACTTCCATTCAGCTCATTGATTCCTTTCAATGGTTTCTTTCATTTATATGCAGGAAAACTATCAAGTGTAATAAGATTCATACCCTCCACAGTAGTAGCAGAAATTTCTAAAAGCACTGGCAGTATGCAATTTTCAAATGCTGCCTCCTCCCTAGACACCACTTCACCTTAATAGTTTGATAATGTGGAAATCCCATAAGCATAACACTTGGAATTTTTTTTGGTTTTGGTTTTTTGTTTGGGTCTTTTTGTGGGTTTTTGTTTGTTTGTTTTGTTTTGTTTTTTCCATTTCAAGATGTGTTTTGTAATTAAGGGTCTGCTCCAAGGCCCATGGAGATCCTCTGCTGAACACAGTGAACTTTTAAATCGGGCTACCTCATTTAAAGAAGAAAACGGACCACATCCCAAGTTTGTTTGAACACCCACATAGCTCAGTGCTCTTCCCTGGGTGCCAGCGCAATGTGGCTGTGGCAATTCAGCTAAGTAAAGTTGACAGGCCTTGAACACTCTTTATCTGCCTCTGGGGACTTCTCATGCATAGTCAAGAAGGGCATGTGCTGGTGAGGTGGCTGACCAGCTGTAGACACACAAGGATCCTTAGCAGCCTAGTGCCTGGTAAGTTTTCAGACATTCCTTCTCCATGAACTGAGCAAGCCAAAGATGCCTGGCTAAGAGCCTGATTTCACTTGACATCTTTTACGTCTCTGTGCAGAGATTGGAATACCTCTATCTTGGAACATCTCCTGTACATAATAATTTCTGGTAGTATCACCTCTTTCAACCAAGATCCTGAATAACATGCACTGCAGGATGGAGCTAAGCATCGGTAGCTAAGCATCAAAGACATCTAAGCTTAAGCTGTGAATCCCCAGAATATTAAGGGCACTTATTTTATTTTGCCTGTAATTAAAATGCTTGCAGGTACAACAGCTAAAAAAATAAGGTAAATCAGAGCCCAAGTTCTCCCTCTTTGCTCTTCCAAAAAAACTGATGTAAGGTATTGTGAGCCCTCAGTCCCAAAGTGCTGTGTGTTTCGCTTCAGTGATAAAGTGGCAAAGCTGCTTGTACTTGCAGATCCTTCCCTTTGGGTTTAGAAAGGACAATGTCTTTCTGCTCAGGCACCATAAATGAGATAACCCATCACCATCAGAAGGTTGTGGTAAAAGCAAGGAACAAAGGTTAATGTGAATCTTGGCATTGTCTGGACATTGGAAATCCACTGTCCCCCTGCTCACCTTGTACACTTGAAGAGCAGGGGCCTCATCTTGTTCTGCAGGTAGTAGTCAGTGGTGACACTTCTCCCAAAGCTGAATGAGCAATGAACTCCTCATGGAGCCTGAATTGCTCAGCCATTGTAACAAGCATTATAAAAGACGGAAATGTCCTCATCCCTTAAGGAGATAAATTGGATGGACACAGAAATGAGAACAAAAGCTTTTAGAGTGTACGGAGCAAAATACATTTTGCCACGAAGAGTGTCAGCACATACTGGATGAACATACTGCTCCAAAGGTTATGTTATAGTGCATGACTGTTCTTTTGTGGACACATATACTCCAGTGTTCTTTCTGTTGGTGGTCTTGTCACCTGCATCTCTCACTTATACACAGGCAAAGGTGGGCTTCACCCAGCCTAGTCTTGTGCAGTGGTCCTGTATGAGGCCTTTCAGCACACTGGAAGTACCTGTGCAATAACCTGTATCTGAACTGCATCTTTTGGGGGCAGGATGAACTGACATAAAATGGCATCAAAACCAAAACATGCTTTTCTTCCTTGCAAAATGTGGATTTTCTCTGTTTACCAGTCATCCTTGAGGCTTTTCATTCAGACATCAATGAATTTGTCCCAATGTTCCAGGCACCCAGAGAATGATGATGGACAAAGAGCTCATTGTGTGCTGCAAATAGGAGCATTTTGACCATGGCTTGACTTTCAAGTCTAAGGGAAATCTGATTTGCCTGAGCACATTGAGCAAAAAACTGGGAAGCTTAATTGGGCATTTACAAAAATAAATTTCCCCATGCTGGGTGTGAAGTATTAGCTAAAAAACCCAACCAGCTAATGAAGTAATGTATGTGTTATATTCCTCCTGGAGTAAGTATGAATATGGATCATCAGTTGTTTATGCTGGACAGAGAATTTACATAACTTTAATAGGGCTTTCTATTAGTTTGTGACAAATAATGAAATGCCAATATATTCCTTATTCCAAACCCATTAAAGCTGTCAGCTTTGCAATGATTGATAAAATGTTCTGATTTAGACTTGCACATTTTATCCCTTACTACAACCACTGCTTCATGTATGAGGCATGGCATTCTTACCAGTTTCTCATCAGGGATAAGTAATTGGCCAATTAAATCATAGGCCATGATATCTCGTAGAGTGGAGTTAAATCAGTGATAGTCTAGCTCTGAACAATTTGAATCCTAATGTGGGATAAATTAAGCTCTCTCCTTTGCAGTTGCCTTCATATGGAATCCTCTGGTTCTAATAACTAAAACCCCGAATTTGTCAGTGAGGTAGGGTTTTAGATCCCTTTATTGTCACAAAAGTGTTTCCAGAGGCTCCACCTCTACATTTGTTACTGAAAAGGCATTACCAGCTTGGCTGATAAAATAATGCCTTTCTTATTTATGACTGAAGCCTGACATCTTGGTAGCAGGAAGAGTTTTGTCAGTACGAGGACTGCAGGACTGGCTTTTGAAGCTTTCACAGGTTACTTTCCCTCAGTAATTTTGGCTTCTCACTGGTAAGAGTTGAACTAATATTAGTATTCCAGTAGTGCCTAGAGGTTTTGAGCTGTACCAGAGCCCTATTGTATCACAGACACTGTATAAACCCATAGTGGGGAAAAGTCCCAATCCTGCAGAGACTGTGGTATACAGATACAGGCAAGACGATGGGTAGCAAAAAGGAAATGGTATCTCTCTTTTTCAGATGGGGTTTTGCTATTCACATAGGATGACAGAACAGTAACGCTCTTTTCTGAAGTGTGGAGGAATAAAGCATTTTGCCAAACGTCAAAAAGAATTTCTGTTAGTGTAGGGAGAGAGCCTAGGTTTCTCGAGTCCCAGTACACTACTCTGATAAAAAAGAAAATCCTCCTGCTTTGTGATTTCTAAACAAAATTCAAGCATAGCTCTGAGAGGCTGGAAGCTAAGTAGCATTGTTATGTTAGATGAGATAAAGCACTGTGTGGGTAAGGTGCAAAAAGTAAACAGAGATCATAAAAATAAATTAGCTTTTCTTTTTCCCCTCTTAATAATTTACAGATATCTTAGGAACACTGCTAAAAATGTAAGAGTTGCTTCTATTTTGACTCAGAGCACTACCTCATACTTGGAATATCACTTTTCATCACTCAAGGTTGGTCTGGATGCTTAGATAAGAAAGAACAAAACAGGTGAAGAGTGTGTTTAAGTTCCTAGTAACAAAAGTTGTGTATGTGACCAGGGTTTGGTATTTACACTCCTGTATCACTTTTCTGCATTCCTGCACTGGCACTTACTGTTCCCTGACTCAGGACTGAATGTTTTTAGCCAAGTCCCTCCCTGAAATATGCAGCAAACTCAAATGCTGATTTTTAAATTGAGCCCATGCCCAGTGGTTTTTTGTTTTGTTTTGTTTTGTTTTTTCCACAGAGGCAGGAACTCCAGCAGAGTTACAAAAGCACAGTTAAACCTATACGTTCCCTTAAAAAAGCCCCAGAATTATAGAATAATTTACATGGGAAAACACCTTTAAGGTGATCAAGCCTAAAAGTGAAAAAAAGCAAACCTTTTTGTTTTTTTGTTTTTGAAGAAGCTTTACTCAATTTGAGGAAGTTGGTAAAACATGGCTTATCATCCTTTGGTTACAAGTCAGAGAAACACATTTGCAGAAGCAGTAGAAAATGAGTTGTTGAGCTTTTTTTTTTTTTGGTGCTCTGTGAACTTTCTGTAGGTGGATCATGTGTTCATGATTCGAGGAAGGAAGAGACTTGGCTTTTCACACAACATCAGAAGAGCTTGATTGCTTTTTTGGAGGAGACATGCCCAGCCACCATCAGGGGATAAGTAGTAACCAGCTGGTGAGAGCTATTTAGAACCGAGGCACATTTGGCGATTAGGTTTTGACTGTTGCACTGATGGCCTTCAGCCTCGTTGCGTTAATGGGGCAGACTTGGCAGCACAGAGGAGTAGGAACACCTGTCTGTTGGCTTCCCCAGCTCCAGCTTGAGCATTGTATCATTTGAAACACTGGACATCTGCTGCTAGACATTGCCTTTTTGAGCACTTGCATACGTTTTCAAACAGTTGTGTATGAGATAAATGTAAAATTCAGCTGGGGCAGAATGTCAGGAATTGAAAACCAAAGCTGAGCACCTTTGCCTCTGAAGTGATCAGTGAGGTTATTTAGAATGATCTGCAGAAGCGTAGTACAGTGGGTCTCAGCTGTGGTTCATGGTAGGCTTGGGCAGACTCTGAAAACAAGATGTAAAAAGCACCTGCATTTAATCGGTCTGGGTAGAGTTGTCTCTGAGCTTTGTCAGGACTTCTGATCAATTGCTGGTGCCTAACAACACCCAGGGAGGCACTGAGAGTTATGTCAGTGGCAAGATATAGTGCTCTTACTAATTTAATGCTCTTTAGATTGTTTAATTTGGAAATTCATATTTAATCAAGTGTCAAATGTACTGTCCAAATTCCTAAATTAAACATGAATTGCTTGGAAGCTTCTCCAGAACTGCTGTTTGTTGCATCACCCCCACAGTCACTTTTATGGATTGTAGAAGCAACCATTTTGCAACAAGATAATTTGGCCCTTACTACAGGAGATGGAATAGCTGCCTTGAGACATTCTGAGCCCATTTTCTGTAAGAACCTGTGATTTTTAATAACATCATCAAAGTCGTTTTGGTGGAGGCTGAGCGGGAGTGGAATGAAAACCCACAAAAGAAAGGGTAATTCCCTTTCTCATTAAGGCATTCATTTGGTGTCTGTGTCTTGGTATATGTCAGCGTAATGATTGTCGTCTCAATACGTCAGTATTCACGTTTGTCTGCTTTTATAAGAAATGAGTCATCTAGGTTGGGCACCTTTGACACATAAAAGCACCTACAAAGATCTAAATGTAAACACTAGGGTTTTGTTCTGCTGTTCAAAATCATGCCATGGGATTCAACTCTGCAAACACTGTGCTGTCAAAAGTTTCTTGTGATAGCTTTGCAAAAAGGGGAAAGACCAGACTTAGAATGTAAATATGTATGATGATTTGTTAACAGATGAAGCCCTGGAGTAACTTTTTCATTTGATTCTGGAGTTTTTGGTATAGTGTTGTATGTGTCTGAGTGGTACAGTCTGGTTCCTTGTTAACAGCAGGGCTTGTGTGAGTTGAGCGTTGCTGAAAAGCTTGTCCTGTGTGAACAGTTCACAACAGAAATACAGGTCCATCTGGTTTTTATTGACTTCCCTCCACTCTGTCACTTTGTAACAGCATTGAGGATGGGCTGTGAGACAGTGGCTGTTCTAGATTAGAGTACAAAGGCTATGTGTCTCCCTGTGTTGTCCTCTCAAGAGTTGAAGTATTTGGAGCAAGGGCTTTGCATGAGCCTGTTACTGTGTAAATGTGTGTTATTAGAACAGTTTTTGAAACAGTGTGGTTTCTGATCTTTTGTAAATCCAGAACAAAGGAAACAATTTTATTTCATACTTCTCTTAAGCTAATTGAAAGCATAATTTAGTCCTTAACGAAGAATATAAAAAATGAAATGGTCATTAAATTCAATCCCTTAAAATAACAAGTGATACTGTACATACTCTGCTGGTCCTCCTTTCCCAGGATCACTAACAGTGCAACCCCCCTGCTCCATAAATAGACTTAATCAATACCACTAGTATTTGGATTTTTATTGCATTTATGATTGTCTTTCAGCTTTTCTTAATAAAACCAGCTGGTATAGCTCACTTATTCTGTTCTTGGAGTTACTGGAAGAAAGGCAGTTACAAATGTGTTGTGTTAGTGCAGAATAGATTTTCAGTATGCACCTAAACTTTGGCCTCTTTTACGCTAAGAACACCAAGACTCGTTTCCCACATCTATTCAGAGCACATCGGTGGTGCCAAAAAACATGCATTCTGGTTAGTGTAAAAAGAGGTGAATCCTTCACTACAACGCTTCAGAGAGGTGGGGATTCCTTGTTGAGGCACTCGCAGCATTTGGCATTGATGGGACTCTTGGCCTTGCCACATCTATCACAGCAGGATATGACTGAAAACTTTTTAGTGCGGGCCAGTAAAAGCATTTATGTTTGTACATAAGATGTGACTTTTCTGGGTTCAGCTGAGCTCTTGAACAATTTCAGAAGCCAGCAGACTACTGCTGTGTTTACCTTTTCCTCCCTTATTTTGTCATTTTTGACCTGTTACTTTAATTTTGTTTCAGCCTCATTTTTACTCAAATGTGACTCAGACTTGTCACTGGCACCTGCAGTACACTGAGCAGGAGAGAAGGGATAGGAAAAGGAGCTGGTAGTATGGTCAAAACCAGATGGTATAAAAGAGTGTATTTGGGGAGTGATATCTGGCTTCTAAGAATATTTTATACTCTCGTAATTTTTTTTTATGGAGAAGAGTCTGCAGTTAATATTGCTTAGTCACTAACGTGTAAAGCTAAAATGTGTTCCTCCTAGTGCTGAAGAAAGCTGTGTCCCAGCAAAAGTGTGAAGAAACATGTCAGAAAAGCAAAGTGACACACACTGAGTCCTGAGCAAGACTTCTTTTTTTCCCGAAGGGTAATGAAATCTGAAAAACAGGGAAAGCTGTTTTGGTTTAATATTTCTTGCTTTAATGCAGGGCTGGTAAAGGGCAATATGACTATGCTGTGAAGTGGATTTACAGAATGGGTAATTTAATTTTGTTGCTGTTGTAATCTGCTGGGCATTTTTCCAAAACAAGAGTAGGGAGTAACTGGCATATTTCATTAAAACTGCCCAGATGACTAGGAGGAGATTAAGCCTTTAATTACATCCTGAGCCAGCGTTACAGCTTGTGACTGAAGCCACAGCCAATCCTAGAAAAATCTAGAGGGTCTCAAATGGATCACCTGTATGTACCGGCTATAGACTTTTTGTCTTGCCTACTTGCATATTTATTTTGTTGAAATTATACATATATATGTATAATTATCACTTAATAAGAGGAGAGAATATTTTCAAAGGTGAAAATATTCATGCCAGCTTCTTTGGGAAAGAGTTTTGTCTTTGAGAGCTTTGAAGTTGACATTAGAGAAGTCAGTAAACTAGCACACATTTTGTAAAGGTCAAGTATAACTATTATACAGAGTGGCTGGCAGAAAAAAAATCAGGCATTTAGCAGTGGATTCCTGTCCCAGCAAGTTATGATCAGGCAGTTAAATAGCCGGGTTATTTGCATCATCCATGTGTCACTGCTGTGCTATTAACCATTCCTCCTAGCATCCTCTGCAACAATGTTTTTAAGAGTTTATATTTAATTGCATATATATCCTGAGGCCTAGTCTTCTTGTTCTTGTGTTAGTGGCTTAGCAAGGGTATCAAGAGCTGCAGGATAGGGCACATTGTTTTTGCATAAGAAATTCAAAGGCTATATTAAAGTAACTCTTTCTGTTATTTTTTCTTATGTTTTCTGCTTTTCATCCTTTGAATATGACAGGAATTTATTTTTTTTCCCCAACAGTAATGTACATTGTGAGCACTGTATATGTCCCTTGGCTATGACTGAAAAATAAAGGAGAGAACAGTTGCAGCTATTCCGTAGCCAGCGGCAGCAATCACTGCATGCTGTGTCGGCTGCTTGGCAGGCTCTACAGCTCCCTGCTCAGTAGCTAGTGCAATTACCTAAGTTTACTTATAGTTATGGGAGTACATAAAGAGTAAATTTGGGGAAAATTTCCATTTTCATAGTGCACCTGGAAATGTCAGTCATTGCACAAACTCAGCAACCTTACCTCTGTTAGGGAGGAAGCTGAAATAGCACAACCCTGCTATAAACATCTTTCTTGGCCGTGCCTCTGTTGTCACCTCACATCTGTGTTTTCAGTGATCAGCCCATTGAAAAAGAAAGCCAGGCAGTGGAGGGTACATCTGCACTAGCCTTTGAGTTTGGTTTAGGAATCTGCTTTGAATGAGAATCCCTGCAATTGTCTGCACTTCTTATGCTTTCGTTCACAGCAGTCCTGGTGCTTTTGAACTGGGCTGCTTTTGGATAAAATTAAAGCAGAAGATACACCTCCATATCCAAATGTTTGTTCTTATTCCATCCATGAAAGACTAAAGTAAAGCTAGTCACAAGTAAGCTTAATAGATGTAGCCTGGGACTACCAAGCTGTGTAGAGCAACTCATTCCATGGAGTTCAGCTCAAGTCTTCATGTACCTTTACTCCAGTGTGGAGGACTCCATATTCAAAACCTATTTTGATGGAGATGGTGGTGGTGATTTTCTCAGCAGCCCCTAAGTAGTCACACCAGGGCAGGATGAGATCACCTTCTCAGACACCAGCAGCTTCCCAGCTGCCCAGGTAGGAATGCTTCCTACAGTAACCTTGGTCCTTTGGAGATGGATGATCCATATGAACTCCACTATTCATTTAACTTCATCAGTGTTGTGATGAAATGCCAACACAGGACTCTGGATCTTTTAGGGATGGAAGAGCAATTACGACTGCTCCTTTTCACATGCAGTTAGTAAAAATTGCTGAATACAGTGCAGAATATTCCTGAGAAGCAATGTTTACTACTATTGTCTGGATGAAACAGGAGAGATTATTGTAGTTATATATTTGTTAAATGATCAACAGAGCATACATTGTGTGGAGGCTTTGAAAGTTCAGAAGATGCCCCACAGCAGCTGAACAAAAGATTGGAGTTGCAGCTTATTTCCGCTGTGTGGGCTGGGTAGTAAGCAGTCCATTTCACTCTTGCCAGGACAAGTGGGTGGGCTTCATTTCTTTCATGCTGTACCAGAAAATGGTCTGTGGTAGCCAAACAATACCAATGTTTTCAGTATTACATTACCATAATGGAAAATACTACTGAATTGCTAGAAAACCGCCAAATTAAACGTTCCAAATAACCGTGGTGTCATTTGTCTGACAGATAATGTTTGGTTTTCTGAAGAGCCATACAGCATGCAGAATTAGGCAAGAGGAAATACACTGCATGGTTATTAATTCTTTAATACTTGAAACTACTTAGCAATGAATATGTAGATCAAAGCTTTTGCTTGAGAAGATTGAGCTTTCGAGACAGCAGATAGCGGGAGCAGTCGGGAGCAATATAACAGAATCCTGCAGGATAAAAAAGTGCACTGATTACATTTCCATTAGTTTTAAAATCTCCTTTGTGTTCAGTTGAGACATTTTCATGGCTCTTGTATTCCAGGTTAAATGTAACCTGTTAAGCACTTGATCCGTTTTCTCAAATTGACAGGCACTAGCTTTCCATTTATAATAAATATACTTGGAATTTTGGTAGCCATCCTTTAAGAAGAAAGCAAAGGTGTTAATTGATTTCTGATTGTTATCTTAGATTATGAGAGAAAGAGATGGGTTGCAATAGTCCATTCTTCATTGAAACCATACCCAAAAGAAGTATTTTAGACAGGTCAGATTTTCATGGCCTCAATCGTTATAACTCATAAAATGGAAAATGGTGGGATAATCTTGTATTTCTTGTTCCAATGTGCATTTAATGGTCTGATTCATATATAAAGCCCAAGTCTACTGTAAGTACATTCCCCATCGACTTAGTTGGAAATAGAAATAGTATTTTATACCCAAAAATTATGTAAATCCAAAATCTGATACTCTTGAAATCAATGACAATTATACTAGAGATTTTTTAAGTGACAAAATTTGGCCTCAGGCTCCTCTGGATATGTATGTAAGCTTTGGAAAAATGAATTGAAGCACTACTCCACTTCAGTGGCATGAAAAAGAAAATAAAACATTAAGAGTCATTTTCCTCTCTTGGTAGCTTTTTAGTATTTAATGTACTCAGTAATTTGATAATATCAAATCTTCTGAGATTCTATGCTATTGTATATTACAGTTTAGTGTTACTGAAAAGAATCAGTTAAGCAAAATACTGATTTTCATTGAAAAACCATCATATTGCATTAGAAGGAATTGTGTTCCTTTCTGTGGAACTTATTGAAGAACCTGAATTTCATCTCATGAATCTCTAAATCAGTTGAAGCAAATTAAAACCCGTGCAAATGCTGTGTTAGTAAGAACAGAAACTGATCCAATGCATTCTTTATATTTCCTTGACATATAAAATGTGTTTATTTCTATAATTAGCGCAGGTATAAAAAATAGCACAGATTAAGACAGTAAACAGTCTGTTTTGCAGGGCTTTGACTTTTATTCACTGATATGGGAGTGCTGAGCATCAGCTTAGTTAAATACACAAGCCGAGAAGTAAATCGTCAGACCAGAAAAGCAGGCTTTAGGAGATGTTAATGCTACTTATGTTAATAACCCTCCATGTGATATGAGAAAGTATATAGATGGATCTTTCACCATGGCAGTTATTGCCTTTCGGTACTAACTGGCAAAGCTTCAATTAAGAAAAGGTCACCGAAAGGTTAAATTCTTAGTGGAATATTTTCTTCATTTCAAATAAAGAAGTTTTTTAGCTTCCTTCTTTTTGCTTTCCTTGCCCCTTGCTGACCCCTTTTTATGTCCTTCTGTCATTGCTAGTGCCACTTGCAAACACCTTTTGCTTGATTTGTCTTTAATGGGTGTAAACAATACTGGGGAGGATTTCCAGCATGTGTAAAAGTCAATGGCTCCATTGACTTCAGTAGACATACATTGATTTTGACCAAAGAGCTGACAAGTTATTTTACTGTGTTTTTTCTTCCAAAGAGTTGCCTGAATATTGACTTTTTTTTTTTTTTTTTGTCTTACAAAAATGCATTTAACATTACTAGGTATCAACTGGTGGTTTTAAAACAGTGGGAGTAAATAACAATTAACAGAAAGTGTAATATTCCATGACATTAATGTAACTTTATCTTCTACAACTAATTAGCAGCTGAAAGATTTTTATGCTTATTTTGTGTGTGAATAGAGCAAGTCTTTGTAATTCAAGGCTGGCAAAAGAGGAGATTTTAACAGATAGCTTTTGATTTATAAGGTGATTCATTTGTTAACTGGTTCATGGCTGCCAATTTAGGGTGCACCTGAGCCTGTGGGCATCCAAGACGCTGCACTGTGTTTTAGGTGCATGCCTCTCCCCTGGAGGCTGGGGAGCTCCATCATGCTGGAGGCTGTTGTCTCAGCAATGAAGTGTGTGTCAGAGCAGAAAGGAAAGCTTCAGAGCTTCTGGCTGGCAGTGGCAGGTGCATTGAACTTTTCATAGTTGTGATCTATGCTTCTCTCTGCTTTCCAGGCACTTCCACTGAGCTGAAGGTAAGAGAAAACAATTTATTCCATGCCTTTAATAATCAAATCAAGTCACAATCTGCTAAAGTTTCTTCCTTGTTTAGACCTTGAATTCAGTGTACCATGGTACCATTCAGTGTACAGGTAGCATGTTAGCAGCAGCACAGACAGCATGGAAGACACTGAGAGAAAATCCTCATATCGTGCCTTAGCTGGAACAGATGAAGCATTGGCTGGGCCTGTCTGTGTTCTTTTGATTTTTGGGCATGTTTTCTCAGTTCCTGTCCCTGCTTCTTTGCTGGTCTAGTGTTACAGTTTTCACACAATTACTTGATGGCAAAGCAGTTGCCACTGATGTTATTTTGTCCTTGCCTGTAAAGTGTTGTGCAGTCAGTACTCCTGTTAGCACAAGCTTTGACTAGATATAAATTAAAGCAAGCCTCGATGTTTAAAGTGCAACAAACTTTCATCAGAAAATACTTTCACATTGAAAGGAAGTACTATTTTAATAAAGCATACCCATTTTGCCTAATCTCTGTTTCTCAAGTCCAAGATAAATGGTCTTTCTGGTCACAAGATGAATAATGTCCCTCTCCAGGATATGTAATGTCCTCTTGATTTAAACCCTCATTGTGAGAAGCTGGAGCTATAGATTCCTTGTTGAATCAGTAGTTCCTGGAGCTATAGTTCCTTGTTGAATCAGACAAAATAACAATTTGAGCTATTTTTTTTTCTACAACCTAGGTGAGGTTTTGTTTAGGGAGTTTTGAGTTGGGGTTTTTGTTGTTGTTTTGGTTTAGGTTTTTGTTTATTTGTTTGATTTGTTAGTTTTTGTTTGTTTTCCCCCCCACAATGAAAATTTTAGGTGTAAATTCCTTACCCCAGTGTGTAACAGAAAAGATATTGAAGATGTTGATAATTTGCTTAAGTGAAAAAAAATCTTGCTCTTGATACTGGATTGCAGGAAGCTCTTTATTTAACTGGTTTGTCCTTCATGAGGAAGACATGGATTAGTTCAAATTTGTAGAATACAACAGTTCTGGTTTGAAACCCCATCTCACTGTCAAGCCCTGAAAAGTGAG